>JAVKLA010000002.1:15743452-15874900 GCA_034782735.1 Sagittarius serpentarius
GCTACCACCATCGCTGACTGGCTCGGCCTTGGCCAGCGGCGGGTCCGTCTTAAAGCCGGCTGGAATTGGCTATACTGAACACAGGAGAAGCTTCTAGCAACTTTTAAAGAAGCCAACCCTGTGGCCCCCCCCGCTACCAAAACCTTGCCACATAAACCCATTACATTGATAAAAAAGCATAAGTTTAAAACGGTGAAGAAATACTCACTGCCCTGTGTTGCTATCAACAGACAATCCCTCTATAGCTCAGCAGTCTTGGGTTTTATCACACACACACAGTGCTCACAAGATAGTAATCAATTAAGCATTTTGCTAAAGCACTTAGTCAGAATGGGAACATCTGGAGTCGAGATTCAATTGTCCAGAACTAGCTGCCTGATAATTAATATTCCTTCAAATGGCTCTTCTATCAAGGTGTCCCTCCTGTTTCACCAGCCATTCCCCTGTGGCTTGGATACACTACTAAGTAGTTGCTCATCCCCCAGCCCAAGCCTTGTATAGAAATAATGGAGACAGATGGGCTGTAGAACTTATGTTTCAGCATTGCCTCAGGCACATCCACCAGTGCTATGTATAAAAAACATCACCTCACTTCAACAGCAACAGGAAAAACAACATGTGGGGAAATGTTCTAGGAAATACGTTTGTATTGCCTCCGTACGACAAGTGCAAGGAGAATGGATTCACCATCATAAGACTTCATGAAGATTCACCTCCAGTTCTAATATCTGCATTTTACAAATCTAAAGGGTCACATCCTTCAACGGCTTTTGGATCATGCTCTGGTGCAACTCAGACATGCATCTTCTGCCATCGCTAGTCAGGCCAAGCCCTATATCTCTGTCTAGCTTGCATGTGCAAGTTCAGACTCTTCAGGCATAAATTGACATCTATATGATTGCTCCACACATAGATTGTGGTTGCTGCTCCTTAATGCAGCCCTAAAAGCACGTCCAATTGAATTGCAAATATTTCACTCTCACCCTGAGTGCTGTGCAGCAAGGGAGTCCTTTCAGCTGTCTGAAAAATGTCTTGTTTCAAAGAAACCTTGCTTTCTAGTTGCAGGGAAACAAAATAACTAGACTGGAGGGAACGCATAGACCCTACATCAACAAGCAGGGATGTGACCATAAATATTGATAGATCATATGCTAAGGATTGATAATGAGCAGTTGGACATCTTCACCCAAGAAACTCTTTGTACTTCTCAACTTTAACTGAGTTTGTCCGCTGTTTTCTTACCTATATTTTACTCCAAACCATCTCCCCTTGCAGGTCTGCACACTGGTTTAGAGCCCTTTCCTATCTTCATGAGTCAGTCCCAGAGCATCTTCATTGCTCTCTTCATTGGGCTCTGCCCTGGGGAAGGGCAAGAAAAAACAAAATGCCCACACGATCTGCAAGTCCAGCTATGTTGATTTGGTTTCAAGTGCATTTCCAATCTCTTTAAACTTCCAACAGGGAGAAAGGGATCTGATTCTATGCAATCTCATTCACACCTCTTCTCTAACCACTGTGGAAGCATGATGTTGACTTCTCAGCAAACACAGCCCCATTCCTCAGGGTCTCTGCATTGCTTGCTTAGCTGAGCCCCACCAAATTATGTTCAAATCACACTAAGACAAGAGAAAAATCAAAATGTGCCCCTTTCATACCTGGGGGGTTTTTTTTATTTGCTTCTAATAGAATTTATTATCCAGAGGAATTTCAGTTTTAACAGAGCTGCTTCTTTTGCAGTTTGGGTCAAATCCTATCACTGAGCTCACTAAATTTGTTGCAATATTAGCATTGCTGTCCCTAGCCTGGTGGGGATGTGACAAGTAAACATTGCTGAGCTGTGCTCCAGATCCAAGCTGAGAACGCCAAAAGGGCTGTGGAAAAGAGCTGAGGCATCCCAGGCCAGCTGGCTCCAGGGAGCCTGAGGCTGGAAGGGGATGAGACAGGCACCGAGCAAGTACTACCCAGGCCTTGCATGGGGAAGGAGGGTTGGAACAGCCCCTGCAAGCACCACATTTCTGGGTACTGACGCACAGACTCCTGCGTGTCCTGCCCTCTCTGTCAAGAGATGTGCTGGAACCATTGGTCTCTAAATCACAGCAGACGTAGAGCCAGAAAGATGACAATGAAAGGTCAAATGGACAGAGGAGGTAAAATCAAAAGAAAATAAAGAGAAGTGGGGCTTTTTATTGGGCCCATTCTGATGATGCACAGGTGGGAACATGACGAGGGCTGCCCGGACCTGTAATTCAGGCTGGCTGTTGCTTAGAAATGGCTGTGTTTCTCCAAAAAGAAAGCTGCTTTCCTCATTTCTCTCTGGCTGGAAAAATGGGCAGTGTGGAGAAGAAAGTGGCCAGGAGGCATTACCTACAAGGACCAAGAGCTTGGAGCTTTGGAACAATAGCAAAACAGCTCAGGTCACCTTAGGGGACATGTTTGTGGGTAATAGCACATTTCACCAGGGACTTCTACCCTTTACTTAATTCAGAGCAACTACTGTTTTAAATAAGCATTTTCAGCATGGAAAAAGACTCTTTCAAGTTTACTACTCCCAAAGGACACATCAAGCAGCAAGTGGGAAGGAAACAGTTCCCTGCAGTAAGGGGACCAGCCTTCCTTTCACCTCACCTCATTCCCAAGTCTGCTTCCTTCCCTATCTCCAAACTCAAGAGGAAGAAATGAGCTAAGAAGTCTCCTATTCCTGCTGCTCAGGGGCTCCCTGCAAGGTTCAGCCCTTTTGTTCCCTTATTACACTTATCTTTCTCACTACTATCGCAATGCCTCCGTCTCTGTGGAACCTGGAGGACAGACCCCACACGGAAAGCTAAATGACTCAGTCAGTACATGGAGGACATACACCTTGGAGCATATGGCATATGTCCTAACTCACACTGTAGATAATGTCAATAATAATGCTCTATGGCCCACATGAGCTGGGCTGCTCAGCCTTCCAACTGACAAGTTCAATGCAGACCTGGCTGCTGTGTCATATTTTTAACACATGACATAAAAATAGAGAAGATGCAATGGGCTTATGTTTTCGAATGGGCTTCCAACTGTGCCACTTGGAAGTCAAGGAGATGTGGGAGGACAAAAGCCAAACCATTAGGTCACAAAAGCTCCAGGAGAAAGCCAGCCACCATTGATAACCCAGGTCTCTGTTCTCCAAGGTGCAGGTGCTCAGAGCACCCTGCAATCTATGGAGATGCTCAGGGTTTATTAATGCAAATTGCTACAGCCAGCAAGTTTCATTTTCTTGGAACAGGCTCAACAAATTGCCTCTTGGTAGGGAATAACAAGTCCTGAAGACAAACCAATAACTGTATTTAATATCTCATCCCTGCGAGACTATATTTATGTTCCGTATCAGTTCTAGAGGTGAGACTCACTGGCCTCCTACCCCTACCTGGAGAGGGATCTCACCCTGGAGGTGATTTGCGTCTCTTACACAAGGGATACCAGAGCTGTGGGTTGATTTAGCAGCTAGGGTTTTGTGGTCTGTAGTGGAGAGAGACTTGTGGAAGATACTTGGCAAAGTAAATAGTACAGAACAGCCAACAGATAGTCTTCTCCCTTTCAGAGCCTCTAATGAGCCCTTTGCTTCTTATCAGAAGAGCAAGGGAACAGACATCTCTTCAGCCCCTCCAGCACATAACTGGCCTCTCTCTGAGGACCAGGAGATGAAACCATAAGCAATGAGTTACAAACATGGAGTATTTCTGAACTCATTTGTCTGCTGATAGGATTCAGGCCTTATTCCAACCTGCAAATGGGATGTGCTTCACTAGTTTTAAATCACTCAGCAGGTGATAAGTGGTTAACGTCTGGAGCCCTGAGGTGCCTTCAAAACATAATTGCTTATTAAAATAAAACAATAATTAAGTGGAAGACACAGAACCTTGTGATTTCTGAAAAATGGATCATTTTTTATAATGAATCTCTGAGGCTGGGAGCAGACAAGATGTAGCCACAAAACAAGGGAAAGGGGCCGAGTGAGACCTGCGGGCACACACTGCTCTGGGAGATGAGGAAGGGAAGAAGTGACAGGACTTGAGAGCACCCATGGAAAGGATGCTCCAGGGTGCCACCACAGCAAAGCATAGCTGCATTTGATGAGCAGGGAGCCATTCAGGTTTGCACTGGGAGGGATAAATTTCAGGCTCAAAAGATCCAAAACCAAGACAACCATGGCATCTTTTCAAGGTGCTGGGGGAAGAGGAAGGGATTTACTTGGTGACACAGCTCCTGCTTGTCATGTGGTCATGGCCTTGATAATATGGATGGAGGGTCACAGCTTCTCAGTTCCCTTCAGTCTCCAATTAAACAGCCTCAGGGATTGGTACCTAGTTCAGACCCTTCTGGAGCCAGTGTAAATGAAATCTCTCACCCTCCTAGCACCATCCATCAATGACTGATCTTGTCTGTGTGGGGATCTCTATACCAGAAATTCATAAACAGGACATCCCTCAGGTTTTGATATCTGAGGTGCCAGGAGATGTTTTATACTCCTGCATTCAACGATCCTTCTCTCCTTCCAAGCACAGAGAGCAGAAGTATCCATCTCTTTTTCAGGCAAGATTTGCCAAACCCTGCCCACCCCGAGAGCTTTGATTAGTCAGTGTAAAAACCACTGCATTAACATTTCAGTAGGTAAATACCTGGTTGTTTTCATCCTCTTCACCACAGTGTGAGCTGCGTAGTTTTAATCATGCCTTTGGGCTTAATCCTGATTATTTCATTGCAAACTGCAAGAACGTTTCATTACTTACTGTGGCATTCTAGGGTATTACTCAGTCCTTCAGGTCAGCAGGTGATAAGGGAATCCTGATGTGTTACCGGCTTTCTGTACCCCTGCTTCTCATATGCTGACAAACTCCTGCAAGCCCTGAGCTGAGAATTAATGAGAAAGAATCAGCATAATTTAGATCCTAAATTGCAACCCTCCCAGCTTTGCACACTCCTTGCAGATATAATCCCACAGAAGAGGAGCAGAGATAGACCAGTGAAAGTGTTACCTTACACCTTCCAAACACATTCCTTGCATTTTACAGGTTCACCATAGATCATAACAGGGAGCGGGTGTCCCACGCAGGGGGCTGTCCCATATACCAGGCAGAGTATCAAGCTCAGTTTGTCTGTGTAGCAGGTTTAAAATATCTTATCTGAATCCAACCCCAGTGGCAAAGGTACCACATTACAAAGCTACCTAGTGCTAGTTGGCCCTTCGTTAACAGCCTCAGCAGAGGGTCAGGTGTGGAATAAGCAATGGAGAAGCTGTCTCCAGTTCACTCTGGAGACAGGTCTCCTTCCAGGCCAGGGTAAGGAGAAAACCAGACTCTGCTGTCTGCCCTACAGCTGTCCCCAGAGCTCCCCATACTGGCAAGAGATGCCAGACGATTTTGTCTTTTGAACATTTCCACATTAAAAAGAACTGCCAGCACTTCAACAGATCTCCGGCCTCAGTGAGCGGGAAGGAGGCAGCAAGCAGCTAAATGCAGAGGCTATTTTTAACCTGGGCTCATTTCTTAGGGAAGAAATTATTCATAACCTGTATGCACGCAGTGCATTGGATACAAGACAGGCTTGGCTGCAAACGCTCATTACTGGAGCTGCCAGCTCCCTCCTTTCTGCACTGGGAAGCAAGGGCTCTTCTTGTTGTCTTACAAGGGATTGCAGGGAAACACTGAATATGTGAGGTTACCTGTCCCGTGCCCACCTGCATGGTAGCTGCTGTGGTAGGAGAGGAAGCAGGGGCTTTGAGGCACATCGTAATTTTAGCGTTAGGTGCCCGTCTCCAATTTCATCCCTGCTCATGCTCTGAGCCACCTTTGTGGCTTTCTTGCAGCTCCCTCTTCTTCTGTTTCCTGCAGCCACGCTGTGAACACACTGGGTCCTGCACCCTTCTGGGAGGTCCCCTTCTGAAAAGCAGACATTACCTTAGCCTAAGGCAATTCACATTTCTCTCCAGTCTTTTCTCTATGTGGGGAGACTTTCTGAACTTGGAAACGCTTTCCTTGCAGCCCTCTCACTTCTCCTGGCACTTACATCCTTTGCCATTATCAGTGGTCAAATGCTTCTGGCCCAGCAAGGGCACAGATCACTTTGAACTGCAGTCCTGATAATTGGGTTTGGCAGGCAATATTTGGCTTTAAGACCTTTCTCATCTTTTTGATTTCACTTTTATGAAGTACATGCTCAAGGATTTCAACTCTGAAGGTAAAAAAGACTGCTATGATCATCTAATCTGACCTCCCACCTACCTGTGGATGTAAAAATTCACCTGGTGGTCCCTTACTGAGCTCAGGAACTTCTAGCTGAGCTGGAATGCCTCCTTCAGAAAAGCGATCTGAACTTGGTATATTGGATTTAAGTAACAGAGAGCTTGCCGCATCCCTTAGGCAACCGCTCCAGGGGTTCATCATCACGTTGTGAAAAACATACACCTTGTTTCCTAATTGGAAATCAATCTTAGACAAACAGAGACATTGGATCTTGTTACATCCCTTTTTCCACTGGTCTAAAAAGCCTCTTTACATTGCGTATTGTCATGTATTTTCCCCTGAACTGTGAACAAGCTACTCCTACCATCTATGTGTTATGTTAGCTTTAGAGCAGGATACACGTAACAGATATACAGCGGCTCTAAAACACACGGGTTCACCATCAGTCTCAGCCTGAGCAGTTTGGTTTTTCAGTGTGTTTCTGCTTAGAGGGCCCCACTCCCATGCCTGTCCCTAAGATCAGGTGGCTGCTGTCATGCCCTCCCATCTCAGCCAGCTCAGAGGTGCTATGTGCCACTGACCTCATCCTAACAGCTCTTTTGCTCACATTAAGCGTGAAGGCCAGGTTAGGAAATGTGCTTTTGGTTTGTGTTAGCCTAAACCTCCTGCTGTGTTTCAGGCTCCAAAAAGCCTGTGACACCATTGTAAAAACATCCAGTTTGGTTTAGCTGCTTAAAATTAGGCTGGGAGTCTCCAGGTCCCCTGAGATGGATGCGCGCATTGGGGAGAAGGGAAGAAAAGAGAAAGAGACAAAGCTCAGAAGTCAGCCAAAATACTTAGGCTCTGAGCTTAGCTCACAAACAACTGCAAATCATGTTTTCAATCTGCCACTTAAGGACTCCTGGGATCCACAGACTACTTCTAATAGTTCGTAACAGGTAGTTAAGTGAGCAAATAGAGCCATAAATTCTTGCAAGAAAATTCATCATGCCACTCAAAAATTTTTGGGGCCCACATGGCAAGTGTGGATAAGACTTATCAATTACATGGAGGACATGGGTACAACACCACAGCTGAAGAAGAGCTCGTGCTCCTTTTCCTCCATGACAAAGAGCATCTGCTTCTCAGTGAAAAAAATCACACCTCAGTTAAGAAAGCATGGACACTCCTATCCCCAGAAAACAACTGGAAAAATAAATGTATCTAATCAGAACGTAGCTTTTGCTAGCTGCTCACACCAGACCAACAGCCCTCACACATAACTTCTCCTAGAAATAACACTAAAGAGAAAGAAAAACATCACAGGCAACACAGAAGAAACAGTTATTTAAAGGGGATCAAAGCCAGCAACACGTCTTACAGCTAAGTCAGCTACAGTTTGGGGTAAAACTACCAAAAAACCCCAATCAAAAAAAAGTTCTCTCTCCTGACCCCAGCAACTCTAAAACACAGACCCTGCTGCATGGGTCTTTTCAGTGTGCAGAGGAAATTGAGGCAAGCGAAGAGCTGACGCCCAGCAGCTGGGCCACTTTGCTAGTCTGGAGGTCCTTGCACTCGGCCAAGCAGCTGTGTGCCCTCTCCCAGGCAGCCGAGAGGGCTGTGATTAGCCCCTTCTCCCCAAACTTCTGCCATGAACTCTTCGCTCCAGCAAGCAGAAACACACTCTATATTGAACTTGCTTTTGTGTAGAGGGAGATAGTACAGGTGGGATGGATTAAACAGAACATAAATAAAAAGCCTAAGGCGCAGCAAAACAATAATAATAATAAAAATCCACCTGTATCATGAGCTCTGAAAAATCTCTCCTCTCTGTCTTCAGATACTGCGGTGTATGCACACCTCCATCTTTCCCATGGCTATCAGTCCCGCATTGCTAGCCTGAAACTTCTTTTCCTGAAACGAAATACGAAGCAAGTCCTTCTTTTTGAGGCAAAGGACAGAGCAATCTTCATATGAATCCATAAAAGATAACTTTTATTATCCCCCCCATCTGCTTTGCCATCAGATGGCACATATTTGCAAAGCAGCCCTTGGAGGCAAGGGAAAAGAAAGAAAAAAGTCGCCATGAAGAAATCCAAAGTGATGGGAAGATCCTAGGGTAGCTGTTGTAATTTATAATCGGCCTATTTAATACGGAACACTAATGCACATCTGCTGAGCAAACTTGTGCAATATGTTTCTGCAACAGCAAAAAAGGCCTCTGAGGTCATCTTGGCACCTACATTAAGCTACAAAGAAATTGTCTAATTGCAGAAGCCTGTGTAGTCTTCAGTATTAACCCCTTTCCCTCACAGCCAGCCAAGCATCACAGGTCTCTTGTTTAGAAAGCCTCGAGCAAGACGACCAAGGAAAAATGGATGAAGAAATCCTACATGAAGAGACTTTTACTGTTGACCCTAGATTTAAATTGGGAATAACCTGCTTTTTCCCCCTGAGCAGAATACTAGGCCAATGGCACAAAGCAGGACTCACCTTAAGACTAACCATGTTTCCAAGTTCCCTCCTTCCATCCAACTTGCCAGTCTCTGTCACAAAGTCTCTGGCTCACTGTGTAGGGGCTGAACCTGTAAATTCCCCTGACCTGTGTGTTCCCATGGCTTTAAGGTGCCCAATGCCTTATGATTTCAGATTCAGAAGGACCTTGATCCTGCAGACAAAACATAAGCAACTTCAAGGAGGGCCCAGGACAGGGCGGAGAAGAGAGAACAGAGCCCAAAAGAGCGTTGCAGTGCTTGGGCAGAGCAAAGCACCAGAGTCCAGAGCTTTAATGCACCATTTAATCCTTGTGTGCAGGGGACTGGACAGTGGTTCAGGCAGCTCTCGAGCTCGCTGCTGATGGAAACTATTAGTAAAGCAGCCCAGTGTCTCTGGAGAAGCCATAAAGCTTGGAAAGTATCTTGGAGAGATGGCTAAGGAGGCCTGTGAGCTTCAGTTTCTCCTTGTGGTTTTCAAAGCATCATCATCACAGGCTGAAATGAAATGACTTCTGTCTCAGAAGTCTAGGCGGTATCTGCAAACCTGAGGTTATGTGCAAATGGGCCCCAGCTGACAGCCGGATCCCAGAGGAAAAAGCCGTGAGAGCTGTAATTGCAGTTCTTAAGCGTCTACATGAGAATTTCGGTTCTCAGGGCTTCCACTTTGCTAAACCTGCATCTCTGAAAACTGGGTCTGAAACAGGCCTCAACACTTGCTCGTAACTTCCCTAACCTGCCTGGCACCCACCCAACACTAGAAACCCTTGCTGCCTCTCTTGAAATTTGGCTCAGACAACACAAATCCCAGCTTCAGGCTAAGTGAACATTTTGTGAACCATTCAGCAAGGCTAGCTCGAGTTCCAGTTTGCAGATGACTTGGTTTCTGTGGGCAGAGGCTAGCCAAACTCACCTGCCCAACCTGAAGGCTGGTTGCTCAGCTAGAGGGAAGGTACAGCTGAAACAGGCTCTCTGTGCCTGATGTCATGAGAAGTTCGGGATTGCTCAGACAAACGCTGTAACTAGATGTTGACAACCTTTAAAAGCAATCAACTGTACATAGAAGGTAGAGCTTGTAATTTTAGTTATAAGCATACTAAATAAATCTAATGAATCAGTCTTGTGTATTCTCATATCTATCTCGGATCTAATCTCGGATACTATCATAACACAGCCTAAGTTTCTTAGTAATGTCCCAGAAACCTCTGCAAGAAAACAAAAGTGCCAATGAACTTTGAACACTTGTTAATGCAGATGGTGCTGAGATCATTAATCAGAGACAGACAAAAAATTATGGCTGAGCAGGCACCAGTCTGTCCACAAAGCCTTCTCCAATTAAAAGCAAAATGGTCATGTCAAGGATAAAGCAAAGGGTTCCCAAGGTATTAAATCTTGCTTAATTAGCAGTTGCTAAGAACCAGTGAGCATTTTCATTTGGACGAGTTTAGAAAACTCGACGTTAAAAAAACCATATTAGAAATGGAAGTTACTCCAAGAGATCATACAACAGAAAGACTTAACTAGACTAGTAGTTCAGTTTGGAAGGGCCTAGCTCTTCCCCAGTGGAGTTAGGTATCAGCCCATGAAACATATTCGGTTGCATTGGGATCGTTATAGTGTGATGCAGAAAATGAGGAGAGTTTAAATAATAAATCTACTAGACTACTCCTGACGTCTGTTTGCGGTCTTATATTTAGATTCAGGTCACCAGAACAGTTTTGACCTTTATTTTGCTGAAGCTGCTTCCTCTAACATACCCAGTCCCTGAGCAATTCCCGGTCTACTAAGCACTACGGGGTTCTTTCTTTTTGATCCCTGCCTACCGCCAGAGCGGTAACGGCAATGGGATCCGAAGTTGTTTATTTTAATTTTTAAATTGGTTTGTTCTGTGGTTTAATATTTATTTTGCATTTGTGACCACAGCTCTCAGCTTGTGCCTTTGGAGCCTGCAATACCCTCTTGCACTCCCAGCCCAGTATTAGCCCAGTCTGGCACTGTTTGGCTTCCAAAATCTGGACTGACTGCAGGCAGTCTGATGTAACCATAGGTGGTTGTGCTTCTACAAAGCTTACACTTGCAGTTATTTTCCTAGCTACAAGAGGGTGACATTGTCACACATAGCTTGGCATTAATGCCATTTTAACCAGAAGAAGACATGTTCCCTGTCTCAATTTTCTCATGGTACTCATAAGCCAAGAGAGATTAGGCAAAGTCTACAAAGGCTGCAGATTTTTGAGCCTGAACTTGAAAGTTCAGGGAGAAAGGATCCCTGTTTTACCAGCACTTCTAAAATTTACCCCCTTCCTAACCGTTGTAGCAATGGGTTTATTTCAAACTCCAATAACTTATGGAATAATTCAGTCTATTAGTTTTCCTTTTGAAATACAGCTCAAGTCCACGCATGAAGTTTGTTATGCCTGGGCCGTTTTCTTTTATTTCTGGGAGCTGTTATCAGTTTTGTCCTGATAGATATTTGGCTCCATCGTACTCTAAAAAAAATCATTAAAAATTTCAAGAGAAAAACATCTTTAATTCTTCACAAAACATCCTCTTTTGGATGTCCCAGCAAAAGTCCTAACACCAAAGTGGCCAGAAGAACAAGGGTCATTTTACAGATATTGGGAGGTGAAGAAGCTGAAAACAGGATTTTGTGGAACCACTTTAGAGAGGATATGAAATCTCCATGGGGAATTTATTAAACCAACAATGCAGCTATTTTGTAGCTTTTTGAGGCATACAGAGGATCAGGTCTTCAGCCTCTTTCAAGCTTGTTTCCGCACTTGAAATTGCACTTGTTATCCAAAAAACTGGCTGCAATTACTGTGCCAGAACAGGTTGGGTTGTGACTGACTATATCTCTGCACAGCCAGCCTCAGGAAAACTAGATGCAAATGCAGACTGTTTCCTTTTGCACATGAAAATTGGAATTTTCTATCCAAAAATATGATCCTTACTGCCTCACCCAGTAAGTCAGCCAGTCTGGAGTGTGACATGGGGATCAAAAAATTGATCACCTGTGCCTGCTTCTAGTATTGATTGTATAAGCACCTTAAGTGAGTCATTATTGTCTGTCTTGTACTTCAGTCTGGACATAAGGATATGTTACTAGCCCTGTAATTCATGGCACCTTTTAGTTATGCCTGGGGCAACTCTGAAGGAAAGCTGTTGCAATTGTCTGAGTTTGATTTCTCCTCCACCCTTTCTTGGGTCTTTTTCATTTCTCTTTCTCCCGTTTTGGGGGGCAGCTAGATCCATGCATAGGTCTTTTCCAGTCTAAGCAATTCTATGATTCTATGATTTTGCTTTGTGCACCATTGCCATAGCCACACGTTGCTTGTTTCTTACTTTCTGAGGCTGCTTCCCGGACCTGAAATGGCACAGATGAAGCAAAGAACATCACTCTCCCTGCAAACTCACCCTGAGCCACCCAGCCTTGGTCATAGCTCTGTCTCTGATTTCCCACCTTCTCAGCCAAGCCTGCAGACTAGCAGCTCTCCCACCCTGCCCATTATACCCCACTCACTTATCTAAGGCAACTAGCCTTTAGGTGTGCTGTTTGGATGCCCTTTCCCAGATCCAACTACTATATATTTCCTTGCTGTGGTTGAAGCACTTATTCAAATCCACCGCCATTTCCCATTTTCCATTTTCTACAGAAACAGCTATTAAAATCCTCTTCCCAGTAGCACATCCTTTGCTTTGAATTCTTCCTGCACCAAGCTTCTGTGTGGGGAAGGATTTAGCTGATTTTTGCAAAAAAAATCTGTTTGCTTTTTTTTTAAATCAGCTAACAGTGAGCTGTGGACCAGGATGTTGGCTCGAATGCAGCATTGATGTTTCCTCCTCCATTTTCTCCATATTCATTCAGGTGTAACACAAGGGGCAAACAGATTCCTCCATCTTTTCTGGTTCCTTGTGTTAGCATTTCCCCACAGCTTTTTGATTTGAATTTATGGTAATCACTTTTTTCAAATGCTTTTTCATGATAGCAGTGGTCTGTCTTTATCTTCCCAGATCGGATATGTTCATCCTAGCACAGCCAAGTCATGATCAAACCCATTGACGGTTAAAGCACCAGTTCATGTTTATTAGCTTGAAACATCTGGCCATGCCCCGGCAGCTGGGACACGGAGGGGGACCCTGCTGCGCTGAGCCCTGTGGGCGCACACAGGCGCACAAGCAAGACACTTTGCTCCAGAGCCTGCTCAGTTACCGGCACAATTTCAAAGTGTTAAATGTCTGATATAATTTGTGAACTCACCTCAGTTTATATGAGCACTCAGACAGTTAAAGCTAGCAGTTTATTTTGTTGTGTTTTGTTTTTTTTTTTTATAGTGGCTGTGCGCTTCTCAATTTCTGTATTATTCACACCTCAACAAATCTTATTTCATTAGATTTTGGGAACTGCAACAGTAAATTTGGTGATTAACTTTAAATTGGAGATAATACACGAACAGACATTAACATAATGTCAAAACAATTTTGTACAATTGTTACTTAACCTCGGTCAAGTCATTTCCACCCCCAGTGTCCTCCCAAATGGACCTTTATTAATATGACACAGACAAACACAAGAGAACCCTGGATTTTATGCAGGGAAATGATTAAACAAGAACACTTATCAGAAATGATCATGCAGGGTAACAAGGCAGCAGGGCAATTCTCTGAATTCTCATATTCTCAGGGCTGCATCTGGCCTTTAAAGGAACTACATGAACGAGCCCTCGACAGGATGCATGGGTAAGGTGTCATAAATTGTCTTGCCTGGATGGCAAGTAGCAGAAGCTCAGCAGCAAGATGTTTAGCTTCTTGCTTTTATTATACACAGGTGATTTTAAAGCTGATGGATGGGTATTAATTACTGTGGAGACTGAAGTTCTTTATTTCTATCTTGATGCCACAGCTAAACCTGAGAGAATCCATTTTTTTAGGGCCGAAGGAGAGGTTGTTCTCTGCGCCTCTTCAGTTGATGGACAGACCAGAAAAAAGGCAAAAAACCCACGAGAAGTGATGTGTCAGGGACACGTCGGTGCCTCACACAGCCAGGGGATATGTTTACTCCTGTGAAGACTCCCTACCTCCTCACTGCAGGAGGCTGCTCCTGTGAGCTCTGTTCATCCCTGCACAGGAACCACATTCCCAGCATACGCTGTAATTGTCAGAGAATCCTCCTGGGCTTTCATCTCATTAACTGTCAGGGGAAAGTGAAAACGTTCAGCCAGCTGTCCAACTTTCATCGGATTTCCTAGGGCCTCATCTTGCAATTCCCAGAGCTTATTTTACAATCAGTAGACCGGCTCCCACTGGCATCAAGGGGAGAGGGATAACTCCCTTGTTGCTGAGGCTGGGATGGAGGGGTGCTGGACTTGTTGCAGCTGTGTTGGGGGACTGGCTGGCCAGGTACCTACTTTGCACATGTACTTGCTTGTACAATCACTATTAAAGCACAGCAAAAACTGGAAATTGGCTGAAATTTGTGGCTCTGATTTCCAGCTGGGACCATTAAAGGAAAATACAGGGTAAATGGGAAAAAAAACCAACCCTAATTTGTCAACAGACCAGCTTTTATCCAAAGTACAACCACAGAGATTAGTGCTGTTGGCAAAAGAACTCACGTTTACCATCTAGCTGAGATGCTTCTGACGGGTTTGCTGTTAGCATGCGCAGCCCTGTGTTCTTGGAGAGGAAATCCTTCCCACAGCCTCTGCTTGGTGCAACACCTGGCAGTCCTTCAGGTCTGGATTGTGGAGAGGTTCCCATCAGCACCATCAGGCTCTGAAAATGTTTGAAAATTTGAAAATGTTTTGCTCTGTAAGTTATATCCTCTTCAACGTGTCCAGCCAGACACCCAGCTTCCTAAGGGAGGAAGAAGCAGATAATCACCTTACAGTCACCAGGAATGGATCCACAAATCACCGCCTGCAACTAAATTCACTCACAAGAGCCTTCATTTAGATACTCGGAGTTTGAAATATTCAAGACCAATGATTGCCTTTGACAATGTTGACTTAAATTAACTCTGACATTTATTCCAAAAGTGTAGGGGAAAGAGAAAAAGGAAGAAAGGACGGATAACTTTTTTATTTTGTTTTGGTTTAGTTCATGTTTTTGTTAGAGATTTTTTTTATTTCACATAATCAGTCTGAATGGAACATAATAAATCTGAGAAGGTAATAAACAGCTCATAAAAAATCACTTTTCAAACTGTTGCTAAAACAACCTCACAACAGTTGGTGCACTAATGGCTCACTGGAGGGATCAGAGAAAGCTTAGGTGAGCTGTGAGCTTCAGGGTAACAAAAAGTGCTAGTTGTTAGCACAGTGCCATGGCTTTACATTAGGAAAAGTCAGTACCAGTGCAGGTAGAAAGCATGAGGTAACTATTAGGAGCTGTTTGCTCCTTTCTTTGCCTTCGATCTCTCCCATTTTTCTCTGCAAAACACTGCAGTCTTGAAAGTTTTGTCTTTTCTACACAGGGTCTGAAGTTTGTTGCGAGGTCTTGCAGGGAGGTGTTTTGTGGCTTGCAGCAGGTAGAGGATATGGCACAGATGTTCTGAGGAATCATCTGGACTGAACATCTGCTAAGGGGTTGGCAGAGATGTGATGCATGGGATGGTCTCTTCTCCACTGTGTTAATAGCTCCTTTTCCATTTGGAGGCCTTTTATGTTTCGGACGAATGTGACCAATGCATATGCATTTACCACGTCTGCATTTTACCAAAACCACATTAATCAGGGAAAAAAAAAAAAGACTTCCAAACTCTCACAGCAAAAAAGTGTTTGGTTGAAAAGAAGCCCTTGTTGCTGCCAAACCTCACTGCAACAACAAGCCCTCAAACAGAGAGACCATGCATTAAACAAAGAATCATGTTGTCTCTGCAAGCACCCACTTGAGGAAGGAGGAACAAAGCATGAGTCACTGTGACGTACACAAGCAAAATTATGAATGAGAAGCTAAAAATAAAATGCTTTCAAATATAGTTGTGTTCCTACTTCTAACTGAGGAGCATATTCCTCCAGGGGAGATAAAACCTTCCTATCTCAGCTGGGCAGCACTGTCAGCCCCACGCAGAGCCCCGGAGCAAGCAGCTCCCTCACTGCCCTGTAGCCGTAGCGCAAGACTTTAAGCCTGCTAGATGTTGCCAGCCACACTCTTCCCGAGGATGGGGCACTCTCTAGTTGCGGTATCATCACTACTCAGTCCTTTGAAGGCCAGACATCACCCATTTAGAAGAGGCAACCCTTCATGTCAGCTGTCCCTTAAAAGGGGACACAGCATCTTGTGAGACTGTCAAAATGTTGCGTTTTGAGCCTGCACTGAATGGAGCCAAAAGTTCAGCATTAAATATCACCGATGACAGCCTTTTTCTCTGATAGGCACTGTGAGCAGCTAATAAGAGTACATGAGCCAGGCTGTCAATGCAATGAAGCTCCTCCTAAGCTTTTTAGTGCACTGATATTTTACAACGTAAATTGCTTCATCCTGAGAAATGTCCCAGCAATGTAACAATACGAGCGCATAAATTCTAAGGTCCTTGCTTGGTTTTCACAGCTTTTACACTGTGTATAGCCACCTTGCCTGAGTAAGGGCAGGGTACAGCCTAGGCAAGGACTTTAGCTCTGCTTCCTTACAGTTGTAAGAACTGGTAGCTCTTGATAATACTTCCAAGTATATAGCAGCTTCTGCTAAATGTTACCCAGAAGGGGAAGAAGACAAAAGACATGGTGCGCTCTTTTAAAGCTTATTTGAAAGCTTGAACACCTCCCTCTGTTTTTGTCTATTTGCATAAAAAAAGGGAAATCTGACATTCTCCATGCGTGCAACATCTCACCAGCCCAGACCAGGATTCCACCACCAAGATTCTGGGAAATATTTGGGGTCGTACCTGTACTCCAAATCTGGGTCAGGCTGACATACAAACCTAAGCAACTATGAGTGAGCAGAAGCAGAACAGCAGAGAGACAACATCAGGCAGGATGGGATCCACCTTGAAGTGGGGAAGGAAAGGGCATCAACAGTTGGGTTGTCAGTGTGTAGTGCTGCTCCTCTCACTGTTTCCCAGGTGTAGTAGGAGCACTGAGGTGATAAATGAGCACTGAGCAACCACATCAAGTGACTCACAAACATCTGCTGATATTATCACAGGACACGGGAGTCCAGGACACTTCTAAGGCTGTGCGACAGTCCTCAGTGAATAAGACAGCTTTGCCTTGATTTTGAAGACTAAGCGTTGCTAACCTCCATGGGCTGGGAAGGGGATGGCTCTCAGATCTTTAAAAGGAATGAGGAAACAACAGCAGTGTCTGACTTGTCTTTTTTTGCTAATGAGCTATTAGAAGTTGGTTTTGAGCCATACTCTTTGCCCTCATTATAATCGTGTTCCCATAAGCTCTGCCTGTTGTAATGAGGAGAAATCTGGACCAATGCACAGTTTTAATGAGATACAGTGTAGATGTAAAACAGAAAGACTAACATCTGAAGCAGGAACTCAAAGTGGAGTAACAGAAACAGATAGAAGGTTTACCACAACAGAGAAACCTGGGTAGGAGAAGAGGAAACAACCATTTTCATGTCACAGGCAGAACAGATAAAACTTGCACCCCCAAATTGAATGTGAATTTCAGAGGCGATATCTAGAAGGACATAATTCACCAAGGGGAAAGGAGGGAAGCTAAAAAGAGATCCAGCAGCTAATGACATCTAAGAGTTGAATGGTGAGAGGAAATGCTCTCTGTCGACAACGTCAATGAGGAACGAAACAGCCAGCAGAACATTTCTTTTGTTCTTGTCTCATATCTTTTCATGAAAATTAAAAGGGCAGTTTTCACAGCTGGTGAAGGATAATTTTTTTCCCCCTTCGCTCTGCCATCTGATGCTGTCTCCACTTTGAAAACAGCAAATTTATGCCTGAAGCTGAACGGGTAAAAATTGGACTCTGTTGCCTGTGGGTAGTTTGCCATGAAGAGCAGCAGGATCTGATGAGAGATTTCATCCAGATCAAATCAGAGAATATTCAACGTCTCTGTTTTCGCAGGAGACTCTTCTGAGCAGTGAGAGGGAGCCAGGAATCAGGGCTCAGCTGGGTGTGCCCCAGGATGCTCAAGACAGTCTGTGCTACGAAGGGGAGAGAACGTGGTAAGACTGTCATTTTTTTGCCTGCATTCTCTGAACCCAATGTGCCAGAGTGAGAGATCTCCAGCCTGAACCCAGAGGGGAGGATTTCTTCACCATGCAACTATGTTATGTCTCATGATGCTAAGAAGCAGGGGTAAAACCTGTGTGAGTTCCCACCTTTGCAACAAATCTCTGTCTGACGGTGCTCTGACGGTGCACGACACTGTCCTCTCATCTTTGTTGGCATCATGTTTCTCCTAGAAAGGTCAGTAGTGAAACATTCACCAAGAACTACCCTGAAATAGTTCCCGTTAAGCACCAGGGCAGGTCGTGGGTCTTGAGACAAGTAGGGAAAAATCCCCTTTCTTTCAGGAGTAACCGGGGCTCTTTTCTGAACCTGGATTTACATCAGGGCAGCACTGTTGCTTTCTCCTTGTGCTTTGTACCTGCTCACACTCATGCCTGCTGCTTTGAGCTGTGCACAAGCATATTCACATGGGGAACACTACAGTGGCCATGTTCAGAAGATAAGTTTTGCAGCCATATATACTAGAGATTTCTGATATTATCTTCAATGAAATTTTAAACACTGCAAATACTGATGTGGCCGGCTCAGCATCCCAGCGCTGACTGGCTCATTCAGACTCTGGCTATGACTCAAAATGGTTTAGTCCCTGTGTGTGCCCCTGAGAAGATTTCTGTCCTGGGATGACCGTGGGCTTCAGAAAATCCCATGTGTGGAGGGGTTTATTCCCTTAACCCCCAAAACTGCTCTCGTCTCCCTGACTGTACTAAACGGTGGCCAGATTTCTGTAGCTTCTCATTGGGAGAGAGGAAGCACGAACATTAAATGCAGGCTGCTTTCCACAGTACTTGGCCAGCTGCAGCTCTCAGTCCCAGAAACCTGTTGTGGTTCATTTCCCAGCCCCTGTACCTCCCGGGACTCGCTCCTCAGTAAGAATTGCTCTGCTGTGACAGTGTCTCTCATTATGCAATAGGACAGCCAACATGATGTTTTCACATGAAGAGGAGTGCGCTGTCCCTTGATGCAGCATTTGGAAAATGCAGGATTGCTGTGTTTTATTTTTTATCATAAGGTGTCAAGGATTCAAAACCGAACAGTTCTGAAGGGTTTTGTTACTGCAGATGCTGTTGGTTTGGGATGTAAAGCCATGCTCTACTTTCCTGCATCCCACCTGGAATGAGTTAGAGGAAGAAGACAGTGACAATGCTGATTTTTACTAATTTTTTTCCCTATTAGCTGTCATCAGAGCAGCCACTGCCCGAAAGTTGGTGCATGCATTGGAGTTGGTGCATACATGCCGCAGAGAGTGTGAAAGAAGGGTGAGTGCTTGCACGTGTAAAATGCATAAACTGTGGATCGGGGAACCAAACACCAATATGCACATGCTCAAGGGATGTATCTGTGTGCCTGAAGTACCCCTACATTTTCATGTGCCTCTTTTATTTGTGTGCATGTGTATGTCTGTGTGCCTGAAGGCAGCAGAGAGGAATTACAAAGAGTTACTTCGGGTCTAAGAAAGGGTCACTATCACTGCCTGTAGGAGTAGACACCTATGTTCAGGGGGAAGCATGCTTCTGAAAGCCAAGGCTCTGTTTGCATATGGCTGAAGGACTGAAGTGCTGGACGGCTTGTAAAGCCTGCATGCGGCATAAGGGGTGAGGCAGGGATAGACCCAAGTCCAGTTAAATGGAGGGGCTCTGAAACGTGGTATGACCCAGGAATACTATGTCATCCACTATCAGTGGGGCTAAACTGCCCTTGCCTCTGTGACAAATCCCCTTTAGCAGTGTCCTGACCCCCTTTCAGACCCGCTGGGGTGTTATTTGTCAGCTCTTGCAGAGTGGTCTGGATGTCGGTACCCATTCAGTTCTGAAGTCTTTCCACTCTTGGCAAGAAGCTGTTAAAAATAAAGGGGTGGCAGGGAGGGGGAATGTATCACCTAATTGATTAGCTCCGTGAATCACAGAGATGCCAGCTTGTCAAAGAGTAAATCACTGAAGCTGTCTTTGATGTCTCCTTCGGTCAAGGACACACCAGCCTGCTGCAAATGTTGTCTTTCCTTTAATGTGCTTTCTCTCCTCTCTCCCTTTTAGGCTTGTACATGTGCATGTGTTGTTTTTTTTTTTCCACTGGACGCCTGCAGCTGCTATACCTTGTATTTTGATTCCTTCAGCAATTACTAGCTAAGCAGGGTTGAGCAGGACAGGCCTGCAGAGGAGAGATTACTAAGGAATGGGAATGCAAGGAGGGGTATTAGAGACCCCTCAAGGGATCTCTCTCCCTCCCACCACAGTGCTGTCACTCACTCTGAAAAATACCTCCCACTGCAAATAATCTTCCTGAAGGTAAAGGGGACCTCCAGTTAATCCCATCTGGTGGCAGCATCAGTTGCTGGAGGAGAGGGGAAATGCAAATAGGGTTGGCTGTTGGCAGAAAGACATGGTCTTTTTGCATTATCTAAAGAGCTGTTCGTTGTTTCTTCCCATTTCCAGCATTGCTGGAGATTCACTAGCAGTCATGTAGTGCTGAAAGACTGTAATAAAAATCTAAGTGATGATACAGCTTTTGTGATGGAATTTCAGCACTCCCAACAGGAGCTGAAGCCAGAAGCCACATGCAAAAAAAAAAAAAAGTGCTATTTAGACAAAACAGAACAAGTTAACCAAATTCCTCTGAATTTCAAGCCTGAGCTAGTTCCAAAGCTTCAGAAACTGTTATAAGGCACATCTGATCTCGCTGCCAATACCCACCACATCTCCTATCATGTGCCATCTCGGATGGAAGACTACTCCCCAGGAATGAACTGCTTTTCTTTGGTTTCTTGCCAATGCCACCTGTCCGGCTCTGTCTAGGTAAAGCAACACAGCGAGAGCGAGCATTGGCTCAGACAGCGAGTCGGATCTGGGCCAGGCTGGGAGATGGCCTGTTAGGAGCTGTCGCTCGCTTGGCTGGGTTGGTTGTGTGGTGCTGGGAGAGGGTTCTGCAGTTGAAGGCTTCTGCCAAGTTTTTCTGCATGACGGCACCCTCCTTACTGCGGTCTGTGGCCAAACTGAGCTTCTTCCTGCGCTTCCCAAGAGCGGGCCTGTAAAGGAAAGGAGTTCTGACATTTCCAGGCTGTTCTCCTCTGAAGTTCCTGTGAACACGAGCTGCTCCCTGTCCCAGTGCAAGTAGCCTGTGTGTTAACAGCAGAGAGGTACTGGCCACGCAGGCGGAGAGTGTGGGGCTCTGGTGCTGGCTTCCTTCCTCAGAAGGCAGTCTGACCCTAAAAATGCTCATGGGAGTCTTCCAAGCAGAGGATGGTGCTCCCAGAACATGCCTTACTGTCATTCCCTCTCACTCCACCTCCCTGAAAAGAAACTCAGGGAATGTCATCGCTCAGCAGGCTTAGGGCAAACCCAAAGGGTCAAAAACAAATGAGAGAAACTGCTCAAGGGCTGAAACAGCAATAACAGTACTAGTGAAGAAGGATGAGATAAGCAGTAATGACAGAAGGATGCTTTATGCAAAATTCATTGTCTAAGCTCTTTTTTCAAGGCACTGTAATTGGCTGTTTCTATCTTCCAGGCTGAGCTTATTGCCATAATGTTCCTCATGTAAGAGTTTCCAAATTATGTCCAAGTCAGCCTATCAACTGGTCTTTAGTAAGGTACCTGGGTGGAGATTTGAATCTAAGGTGACTTTTCTTGTCTTTGAAACAATTACTGACGTTTTTTTCTGAAGCACCTTTCATTTGCCAACAGCTTTCTTGAACTGTGAAGACCAGCACATGGCACAGCCTTCCCGTGTGGATGCCTGCCTGTAGTTAATACCAGCTCGCTTTCCCTACTCTCCTCTTTGTCTTCAGCCTGTTTCCTTAGAGGACACCGAACACATGTTCCAGCCTGAAATCACCCGTGAACAGGTGTTTCTGGGGGTCACTGCTTTCCAAGAGAGCTAGAAATAGCAGTCCTTGTAGGTCACACGCAGAAACACTCTGAGTGATTTCCATTTTCATTCCCCATCTCCATTTTGCACTCTGTCAGGTTTAAATCCACTTCATCCATGCCACGCTCATCCTGCGTTGTTCTAAATTCCTCCTCAAAATGACAGTATCTATTCAAATGCTTCATATGGCAATCTTGTTATCATTGTTAACCAAATGTGTAATTTTCTCCTCCTCTCCTCTCCCCAAAAGTATATGATCTTAGTTTATTAGATTCTATTTCTATAAAAAAAGTCATGGTATGAGGTGCAATAAAATACAGAGAAAGGTGATGAGGCATCTTGTTTCCACCTCTGAATTCTGACTGGCTTTGCAGATATGCAAGATATTAAGCCGCCTTTAAGAATGGGCATGCTAATCCCTCTTAAAATCTTAACAGCCAAAACAGAGGTGACCACTGGTGGTTCTGAAGGGCACAATACTGTTGAACTTAATAGGAATCTAACTTGCCGTTATTTCCTTGTGTATCTTTAGTGAGAACCCCCTGACAGGATGCTAATGGCTGGATTCATCTACTGGAGAAGAGGTGATTATTAGAAATGTAGTGATGATGATTTAACATTACAGTGCATGTCTAAGTTCTTTATCTTGGACTTGAGATCTTAAAGATCCTCTCAAAGGTAATCAATGGCACTTTAGTACCCTTTGAAGCTTTTATTCACAACACCTGCGTGGTACTTTTTGCCACATTGACTTTACTATTTTCCTCCAATTTTAAACAAAGTTACTCCAGACCTGCATTTAAGATGCTGTAAACGTGGTGATCTGTCAGCTCATTCATGCAGTGCGTCAGGGGCTCCCTTTCTGCAGTAAAATCGCAGGTCATCATTACATTTTCCTATGCTCTAAGACAGCAATGGACTAATTGTTTAACTCTGCACCTGACATTCTCTGAACTGATACACTGCACCTTAAAAGAACACAACGGGATTGGCATTGACCTACCAGAGAATTACAGCCCCTGAAAGCGAAATTGATGTAACACTAACATAAACTGGGCTCCAAGGCTATGAAGGGCAATATTGTAAATGCTAAGTGAATAAGAGCTGGATGTTCAAGCAGCTTCTTTACAAATGCAAAAGCAATTTCTTAATTTTGTCTGCACGTATATTTAGGGGTTGATTTGGGACCTTAAACAGGCAACTTTTTTTTTTTTTTTAGCTTCAGCTCTAATCTCACACAGCCATATGAGCTAATCAGTGTCAGAAACAGCTGCATTGGTCCAGCCTGTAATATCCTTCATGAGAAAGAAGAACAGTCACAAACTACCTGTAAGAGATATTAGTCACATTCCTTGGTGTAATACTGGAAGCACCCAGCTATAATACTGGTGAAAGTGGTATGAAAGCCAATTTAGAACAGAAAAAACAGCTATGTGCAAGGCCTTTGAAGAAAAGACTGTAAATGTGCAACATTCCCTGTGCAACAGGGAAATTGTTTTAACTTCCTTATGATTTTAAGCTGCCTTTCATTTGCTCTGCTATCATTGCTATCACAGCAGTAAGAACATTAAAAAATCTGTCGGAAGGAGCTGAGAAAGCTTCTTACACCACAACACCTAAAGACTCACTTTTTATAATCCCTAAAACCCACAATACCCCAAGAAATCCCACCAGCCTTTGTGCCCCATCCCAGAATCTGCCCCTCAGGTTTTTGCCATTCACCTCGCCTATCCCGCTCTGCAAAGCTTAATAACCTCTTGCTTTTCCGCTGATTTCTCTATATGGAAAAAGTCAAAGGCATTTATACCTCATGGTTATAAATTGGAAATCTGCACCTTCAAAAATATATCAAAAAGTACGATTTGTTCATCTGCCTGGGAGATGCCATGAATCTCTCATTCCTCCGTGTCTTACATTCAGCCAAGCTCTTTCCTGCAGCTTGTACTGTGCAGGCAGTTTTCCTTGCAGCTCAAAAGACTGGAGTCAACCTCACTTCAAAGGAAAGCTTCTTTCCAAGCACAGCATAGTGACCCACTTGCAGGGAAGACCACAAAGAGTTCAGGGATCAGCTCCCTGAAGTCCTGCATGGCCCAGGCTGGGCTTAGCTACATCGTTCCCTCTGACTGGGAGCACTAAAAGTTTGGCATGAGGCGTGAAATATTTAATCAGGCTGCCACTATGTAAAAATGAAAGCGTGTGCCTGAGCAGAACATCTGTCAGTGAGGTGGCAGCTGGCAGAGCCCAGCAAGGATTTTCTGGAGAGAAATGGGGCATAACTTCCTAATAGAGAATTGCGATGCTGAGCTGCGTAGGAGGGCGAGGGGAGCGTGTGTGAGCGAGCGTGTTGCTCGCTCGATGAAGAACAAGTGTCCCGAGGAACCTTGTTTGAGAGGGTGGATGTGAGTGCTGCGGTGTGAGAGAGGAGATACGGATGAGTGCGGGAGCATGTGTGCTCAGCAGGGTGATTCCTCATGGCCCGAGCAATGGTCCCTGATTGCCCACAGGCTCTTCCTACCCTGGATCTGTCAGTGAAGCATGATTCCAGACTTCTTTCCTTGCAGATTTTTTTTGCATGTGCAGGGGTCTGGCTACGGGCCTTTTAAGAAGGGGACACCTGGAGCAAGCTGGTGGTTTCACTGTGGGCCCAAGCTCTTGTCTTGGTGGTCTCACTGCAGACAGGGCTGAGCAGCCCAGTCCACAGACAGGTATCCAGGACCTGGCTCAGCAGAAGGCAAGAGCTTTGAGTCCAAAGATCATCCAGCGTAGCATGGGGAGAGATTGGTCTGATACTGCGCTCCCATTTGCACTCCTACTGCCTTCAAAGAAGCTATATTTCAAAGAATCTCCTTCCCCAGGAGCAGACTTTGGGTGGCCCATCACTGTCTTGCTCCTTATTCCCCCCAAGAACCCACTTCTCCCAAAACTGAGCTCACAGTAGGACTTCCATGGGAAGGGACACTTGTGCTCAGGAGGTCATTACAGAGCCCTAGGGGCTCCCCTCAATGGCACAAGGAGGTGAGGCTGGAGGAGGGATGGGTACTGGAGGGAAGAGAACAAGGAGAGGCTGAAACCGGCTTTGGGAGGGAGCAGGGCTGCGGGTGCTGAGGAGGAACGTTTGGAGAGAGAGCTTCAGGGATGAGACGGTCTGTGGAAGTCAGCCTGGCTGCAAGCTCTTTGTAAATACAACAGGGCTTCAGTTCACCATTTCAATGCTTTGGCTCCATGTCGGGGTAACTCCTTACGTGCACGCACCTGTACCCACCCCCTACTCTCTTCTTTCCCCAGATAATGCAAAGGTTAAGAAATGCAGTAGTTAATTTCCCTGTCATTACCACTGCCATCCCGCAGATACTTCTACTGGCTTTTGAATTCAGCAGTACTCTGAAAGCAAACATCTCCACTTTTTGCACTAAGGTAGAGATTGCCAGGCACTGAGATCCATGATGCAGGTCACTAGAAAGGGTTAATCAGCCAGGGGTACATAATGTTTAAGAGCAAGAGTGTGGGAGTGAGACAATAAGAGAACAGAGTTGGACCCAACTTCTTTGCATTCTCCCCCACGCTCCTTTTGGAGGGTGTTTCAGGGACAGGCTGTGAGGAATGCACACTATCTAATCTGCATGTATAATGTAAATATGCACATTTTTATTTGCTCTCTCCATCTGCAGGGAACTTGCTGGCATCAGAACAGCCATGTGGTCTCACAGCAAAGTTTCCTTGTAAAAGGAAAGGAGGAGACCTAGCAAGGCTGCTTGGTCTCTGCCTCGTGCATACTGTGCAAATGGGTGAACAAAGTCTGTCCTACTCACACCTTCACATGTTTGCTCTTTGGGAAAAAAAGGCTGGATTGGGCTCTTTAAAGGGATCTGGTTCATTGACTGAGCTGGAAAATCAGTGTGGAGGGAAGGAAGAGAAGAGATTGCACTTGGCCAACTTTAAATGATCATTTAAACCAATTTCTCTAGCAAAGCAGAAAGTAAAAAAATAATTAATATTTAGGATAGGACAAATAATTTTCATCTTTTGGAACAGACAAAATTAAATGGAGGCAAATTCAAGAATGCTAAGCTTTTCAGCACGAGGAAATCAAAATGTTTCATCTGAGTTGTCAAAATAAAATGTCTAGGCTGTGTGTTTTGCAGTTCTTTTTCCTGTTTGCATTTGAAGAATGTTGAGTAATTTGCAGATTGACTAAAGCAGCCTGATTCTGCATTTTTGCCTAAAAAAAAGTCATTTTCATCAAGAGCTGTTACCCAGCTCCATCATGGCCTTCCGAACAATGCTCATTACACTGGCTGGGAAGCAGCAACAGCAGCTGTAGTCGCTTGCCCTGCCGTCAATAGCTTGCAGTGCTTCAGGTCCTGGCTGCCCTACAAATTGTCTTTCTCTTGACTGGCTGAAACATCTGACTTTGCTTTGCAAAATGTTTTGGACTCAGGTCACTTCAAATCGGGGAGAGGTGTTGTGCAAAAAGTAAGGGTGCAAAAGCATAGAAGTTTACACAAAGTCACCAGGATCTAGTGAAAAGTTCCTTCGTAATGTCTTTCAAGAACATAGATCTGCCTTTCCATGGATGTTTTTAAAGGCAAGACTGACTCAGAAGGGTTTTTAATCTATTTTCCTTATTGTTCCACAGCATGCATGTGTATTTGTGTGAGGTATTTGTGTGTACGTGGTTGTGACAGTATAAATATTAATAGCACAAGGGTGAGAATACGTGGCCCTCAAATGAGGTTATATAAACACACAGCTGCTGCGCTATTTGTAAATTTATAAAGACACATTTCCATCAAGAGTGTGAAAGTCAAATAAGCGTGCAGAGAGAGGGAGCACATATGTTTCATAAACTGCACAAGAAGCCTATAGGAATTACATGGTGCTACTTAAACCCTGGTCCCACTGAGGTCAACTGGAGCTGTGTCACTGACTTCAGTGGGATCAGGACTTGGCGCAGTGCACTTGCTGTGATTTCCCTGGATAAAGCAGATCGAGCTACTGGAGAAACAAAGGTCATACTCCTATCACAGTAGCAAAAGTGCTGATCCCTTGTGGCTTACTGACATCTGAGCCTGAT
Organism: Sagittarius serpentarius; assembly: GCA_034782735.1. Lineage (NCBI taxonomy): Eukaryota > Metazoa > Chordata > Aves > Accipitriformes > Sagittariidae > Sagittarius > Sagittarius serpentarius. Next base: position 15,770,279 of record JAVKLA010000002.1, read on the forward strand.
GGGGATGATGCAGCAGCATAAAATCCCACAGAAGAGAGCCTCCAACCTTGCCTCCTGCAGACTCTGCTGTTGATGGGAAAACAAGATCTGGACAGGGTGGCGAACAAGGAGGAAAGCAGCTCTGCATTTGCCTCCCTGCAATCCCCTACGCACTGAGCTCTGCTAGAGAGAGGCAGTGGTGGTGCATCAGCCAGGCCAACAAAAGAGCATCGCCAGATCTGCGGACTGCCACAAGGTCCCATCTGTGTGGCTTTAGCAGCTGCTTGCACTCAGTCTCCCCAGGGAGGCTTTGTAGTCACTGTCAGACTACATTCTGGATGACAGCAGTTGATGAGTCTAAGGTTTCATCCCATGGACAAGGTGGAGCATGAAAGGAGATGAGTCAGAGGCAGGAAGGTTCCAGGCACAAACAGGAATTGTTTGCCACGTGAAATGGAATAAGAAATTAAAACTCCCTCATTTTCTGGGACTCTTACATTCTAAGGTGCAATATCACGTTTTTCCTACTACAGAGGATGCTACTCAGACCCCAATGGCAAGTCTAGGATCATTATTTGGGCTCACAGAATTACCTAGGTCATGACAGTAGCCTTTGAATCAGGGGCATCTTCCTAAGAGTCTTTTCTCAGCCTGCTGCAATGGAGCAAGTCCATGCCCAACTCAGATAAAGGCCTGGGCATGTGGATATTTGTTTGAACCTTCTCCACATTCTGTATCCCCGCCCAGGTTTGATAAAAGTGTCTGAGGAAGAGCTCATGAGAACCTATTCCATAGCCTTCCTGAGGCAGCCTACCTCATAGGAAGGATGTTGTGCAAAAATATGCTGGGTTTTTTTGGTTTTGTAGGGTCACTGATGCTTTAACTATTGGGCCATAATGTAGTCATGTAGTCACCCAGCCCTCGGAGGGCGTTCTTCATCGGCATCAAGGCCAGGATTGATTCCTCCTTTCTAGCTTCTTCACCAAGGTGTCCGAGTCGGTATAAGGTTGGCCCAGAATCCCTGGGCACCCAGTGAAGAGAAACAGGCCTGTCCAGATGGCAATTCAGACCTTAGATGAGCTCAGGATAGTGGGTTGAATCCAAGCTTTATTCTACCTTTGACTGGGAAAAATTATCTTCTAATGGTCTGACTTTGTCCTCAATGGAGAGCATCCATCTGGTGAGGTGTTATGCAACAGGTTGCGTTGTAAATGTGTACTGGAGTGTGCCGCACACTTATCTCCCTCTGCAGACAAGACCTTATACTGAAATGAGAATAAGAGCTTTTCAGGTAATTGAATTTTCGGTTCACTAGCAAGAACACTTCTTTTCTGTGTTGTTTTTGACCGGTTATTTTCAAGCCAAAAGTAAAGGAAAAAAAGCATATTTGAGAAAAACATTTCTTTTGTCCCTTTACAAGAGGTAACACCTGGGTTTTCAGCACACCTTTCAAAATAAAATGGAAGGCAATTTCTAACCAAACTAAATTTACAAAACAATGATCAAAATATTTTTTTGAAGGTGGCAAAATGAAACATTTAGATTCTAATAAAAAAATCAATGTCAAAATGAAGTTTCTAAATTCCCCCTCCAGCCTCAGAGAAGGATTCAGTGAAGCAAATATAAATTTGCAAAAAGTTGCTGTTACCAAATCTGCATTGACCACTGAAAGAAAATAACCCCAAAATATCTTTCTGATGTAAAAACGATTCTACAAATGCAAGAGATCAGGCAGATGTTTCCTGGACAGAGTGCAGAGCTGTTTTAGCTAAAGTTTCCGCAAGTCACTCCTAGGCTTTACAGTAACGTCTCTGTTCAGTGATCACGAATGCCTTGTAATTTTGTACATAAAAATGTCCTGCTAGTGCCATCATAGACAGAAGATGGTCGCCTCATCCAGACCGCAGCGTGAGAGCAACCTGGGCTTGATTTATCATACTTTTCTTTAAGTTATTTGTATTTGTTCCAATCAGCAGACTGGCTTTTGCTATATTTAGTTTCAATCTAGGGAGAAGGGCTGAAGGGAGTCATACAAATTTCAAGGGAATGTTTTCTATTTTATCTCAAGCATTTCCTTCTTCCTTATGCAAAATATGAGAGAAAGAAGAGGAGGGAAATAGTGGTTTCCCAGACTAGTGCAATTGTGCAAATGGAGGAGCCACATGGGTTTTGCAGAGAAGGACTGGGGATGAGTTAGAAAGGTATGGCAGATGTTGATCTCCCAGTCTGCAGGGAGGAGGGAGCACCACTGGCCATCGGTCATCAGCAAGCCCTTTTCTGGGTGTGTAACACACCGGCAGGTGGGTATGGCTGAGAAAAGCCTGGAGATGGAGACTTCAAGTGACCTACAGGCACACACAGAAAAAGCCAATCTCTCAGTATCCTCTAACTCGTGCGTCATCACGGACACCTCATATTGCCTTGGCTGGGTCGGGATTTGAGAGCACATGAAGGGAAGGAGCCGCTGCCCGATTCAAGCCGGGCGATCCGCAAGCAATTGAGCAACACCAACAGAATCGCTTTTCTCAGCTGCCTCGTCTCCCTGAACACTGTTCTTCAGACTTGTACTTAGCTCAGCTGGATGGCCTGGCCTGACACACCAGCTCCATCATTATCCAGACAGGGATTTTTGAAAGCTACTTGAAATGCCCGTGATTGTGCTCGCGTTAGGTGGCAATTTGCCGGCTGGAGCCCCGCGTTGCAGTCGGCAGGACAGCAGGCAACCGGCGGAGATGGTGGCTCACCTCGGGCAGGCAAGGGGTGTGCGTGTGTGCACGCTCCTCCTTTGCCTTCTCGCTGTTGTTCCCTGGGTTTCTCCCTTCTGCACTGGAGAAGAGCCTGTGCCAAAGCAGGGTCGCTAAACTCTTTCCTCTAGGCCTCTCTGAATACATTTGATAGAGGAGACGATAATTTATCTCTTTGTGGATGAACTCAAGAACTTCAGAGGTAGAAATTTTTGCCTAGTTTTAGATACCTAAACATCTGAAATGCTTTTTGAGCCATGAGGTCAGGGATATAAGGAGGACTGTGTATTACCACTGGTGAAGTTATTCTGGACTTACATCATAGCACCGAATACACTGCACTGATTTTTCCTGCCCTATGCCATCTGCAGGGAGATGTGTTTGTACGTGGGGCCATGAGCCTGGCAGCTTCCATGAGCTTTGCTCAGCTGAGGCATGAGTGATGTGCTCTGCTTGGGGTTGGTGCTGGTGTGAGCTGTGGCCTTAGTGTCACTGTTCGGACAAGAATCCCCTCTGATTTTTTCCAGGCATACTCTGTATAGACTAATCAAAGGGCCCCGGCTGCTGTCCCTCTGATGCATGCCCTTTTCACTTTGATTTTCCTCTCCTGTCACACATGGAGCTGCCAAGCATCCATGCTGTATGATTGCATATTCCCCACATCCCTTCACAATAGATACTAATCTGCTCAGCTGTATTTCACTCGGATTTCCTTCAGAAAGCACTGGGCTGGAGCACAGGAGAAGACGAAAGGAGTCATCGTGCAAAGTCAGGCATGACCCCTGGAAGAGGCAGGGGTTCAGGGATGATGGGGCTGTGGGTCCCCCAAGACTGTATCCTGGGACAGGCTGAGAGTGATGTGTGAGAGGTAGGTATGGGTAACAGGCACTCAGCCTGGTGAGGAATCACATGAAATGTGCCATCCTCAACAGGGAAATACGTAGATTTTTGGGGGAAGGAAAAGTGTTTTTCCCAAAGGGCAACTTGTGTCGGTGTTACAGAAAGTCACTGATGGCTGAGGAAACTGCTAAGTCCTCCAACTGAAGAAGAGTGTTGGGGAATGTCTCTAGGAAAACTGCATAGAATAAGTTAATTTGCTAATTTTTCCACACAAGGTTATTTTGTTTGGCTCCACATAGACCCTTCCAGCAAAACAAACTGTTTCTCATCCCCTCCCTGATAAGTGAGCAATGGAGTAATTACCTGAAATACTGCACTTGAATAGGAAAGCCACCAACATTATTAAAGCTACAACAAACTATAGGGTACTGCTGACTCCCACTGTTCTCCCTGCAATATTTGTCTATTGTGTAATTCCAGATCTGTGACACCTGCTAGTCTCTGACCCTTTGAAATAACAATGTCTGTCTTTATACATCACTTTTCCACCACAGATCTCAAAGTACTTCACAAAGGCAAGTGTCATTATTATAATTTTACGGATGAGAAATCCAGACGCAGGGAGGTTAACTGCCATCGGACTCTCTTACATTTACTCTTCTACCAACAGATCATCTGTCTACAATGCAGGTCAAATTTCTCTCTTTCATTCCTGGATCACTCTCTCTTCCCTGTTCATCCCAATAGAATCCAAAAGCTTATGCAGAGGTTTCAGTTTATGTGGAGTTATTGACACTGTGTTGTGCTTTTTGTCTCCCTGTGGTTCCTGGAAATTCTGCTATTTCTGCCTGCTTTAGAAAGAGCTGAGACAATTTCTTTTTCTATGAGCAGATTACAAAACCAGATCTGGTTCATGTATCTCCCAAACTCTGAAGGAGCCTGACTGTGGGAATCCAGTTAAGACTGTTTGCAGGATAAAAGATGATTACAATATTCATTATTTTAGACTCAGGTTTCCACACCAGCATTGCACCTGGCTTCATAGGGTGAAATGCTGGTGTCTCTTTATATTGGAGTCTTGTTGGCCCATCTCTGCTCAACAATGCTTATGGTTGTGTTTAAAAATTGAGAGGAACTATATTTTAGACAGTAGCCTGTGCCTGACCTTTTTCACCCAGCATCAGTTGTGGCAAGGAGAGAAAATGAATCTTTGCCTTTGAATGATAAATTGTTTAAAAATAGGGCTTATATTGGCAGCACTGACAGACTTTCATTTATAACGCTTCAGTGGGACAAGGATAGTATATTTCATGGGACTGAAAAGAGCGACAAGAGAAAAGAGAAAAAAAAAAGAACAATATTTCTCTCTGAGGTGTTCCCCCAGCAAAACCAATTACCAGTCCTGTTCTTCTGAAGGATGTGAAGTGGCTAGCAAAATATCAAGCAACGGTGCAGAAGATGCTTTTGTCACACCTGAATTTCCCTTTGGGACTTGGATAGGACTCCAAAGACAGAACAGATGAAAGGCCGTAATTCAGTCAGTCTGAGTAGATTTGAAGATGCTTATTCGTGCCAGAACCTTCACCCTCTGAGACCCTTTTCTGTTAGTGCAATGTACACTTTGGTGGAAGCAGGGTAAACTCAGAACATCCTCATCAGAATACCATTAAAAGAGCTGCATGGGGGCAGCTGTCTTGGCAGGGGTCTAAAACAGAGCATAAGAATAGGGCAAGAATTTATGATGTTTTCTTTACATCTTCCTGAATGCCTGATGGTTTTAGCCCTTCATTGCTCTAGTTCTCCTGTTGCATTCCCAGTGCACAGATACTTCTGAGTGCACATCATGGTACTGTACAGGCATTTGCATCTAAATCTTGAATCTGAACAATGAATCATATTGTGCAGGGTCCCTGCAAACCAAAGTCAAAGCCACTTGGATCACAAATAGAGATGGCTACACAAAGGCTTTAGAGTAAATTCTTAAGGAGAGAATAATTAGAGACATGGAAGTAAACGTAAAATGGGATAAAATATTTTCCAAACACATAGAGAGTGCCAAGCTAACTCGATATCCTTCTTTGATAAGATAATTGATTTTCTAGACAAAGGAAATGCAGTAGATCTAATCTATCTGGATTTCAGTAAAGCATTCGATACGGTGCTGCATGAGAAATTATTAGGTTTGTTGGTGAATATGGGGTTTAGCACAGGAACTGTAAGACAAACAAGGAAACAGATGAAGGGGAAACAATAGGTTTTTTAAAGGGAGAAGCATCAGGTGGAAAGACGGGTAGTAATGGCAGTCCTAAAGGGGCTTCCTGGAGTCTAATCTGGCTTAAATTTTCATGAATACTCTGTGTATAAAAAGTACATATAACATTTGTACCTGCGGGTACAAACCTGGAAAACATTGCAAATGGGAAGAAGGGTTAGAATATCGTAAGAAGAGTTAGATGATTTTGAGAGCTGGAATAACAGAAACAGGATGGGATCTACTAGTATAGACTATGTCATGTATTTAGGTAACAGTAGCAATATTTTTTTTACTGTGATCTGTGGACCTGTCACTCAGCAATGACATAAAAGGAGAGAAACATAGGTGTAACAACTGTTGACAAGATATCTATGACCCACCGATATGATGTCACCACTAAAAAGTCAATGTGGGGTTTGAGTATAGCAGCTGGTGTAGCTCTACTTGCAACAGAAAAGTACTGATGCTACTGCGCAAGGACAGATCTCCTGATCCGGTGTCTGACGGTCAAGAGGGGCGGATTTAAAGTAGAGTAGTTGTGGAACAGGACAGTGTGACTGAGAGAATGGAGAGGTAGTCCTACCAGAAGATTTAGGAAGACCTGGTTTGTACAGCCTAAAAATTTGAAGGCTGAGATAACTATGTAGTGCTATAAACACCAGGAAAGGGCAAGAAAGTACCTGTTGGTAAAAGATATTCATAAACACATTCAGCTTAGATTTCAGAGGACGATCTCATTGCGCCAGAATACTGCATGTTAGTTAGGAGAAATGGTTTTTAAAGAGCCTGCCAATTTAAAGATGGAGAGGGATTTGTTGTGGCAGAGCTGTTTTGGAGAAACTTGAGCAGTACATGCCGAAAATATTCAGTCTCCAGCACTGTTTTTTAGTCCCTTTTTAATCAGCACAGAGAAATGAAATCATAAAACAGTATGAATAAGGAAATAAACAGCCAGTCTCCTGGTTATATGTTCTATCAGTCCCCTGCTGGTGCCTTGGCTTAGAATTATTTGTGTTCATTCTCAGTGTCTCATATCTTACCAGTTCAAGTCGATTCCTAGCACATATTTTTGCACTGCAGTTAGGTACATTGAGCTCAGACTGAAATACAATATTCACAACTCCCTGATAGCTGTGAGATTCCCTTTAATATGGATTTCAGAGGTAAATCATACACCCCAATGACAGGGACATATTATTCACCTTTTAAAACGACCTTGCCTTTCATCCAGACCTCGGTGGTCAATCTAAATTTTGTTGCTCCAATAAAATGTAGTTAGCTGATGAGGTCAGAGACATTATTTTTTCTTCCTTAGGCGTAGCCTGCAGCCTTAGTTTCTAGTGGGTTAGTTGGCACTGATAGGGTGATCTTTGCATTGGAAAAACAGATTGACATGATGGGCATGAACAGTTTACAGGCTGGAGGCAGGGAAGCAGGAGTTTACAAGCAAATTGGTTTAAATACAGATTGTTTTGTTTTTGAGAACAGCAGCAGGGTGCTCCGAAGTTGCATGCTGCTGCAGCTGTTTAGCCATTAGTTGAAGGGGGGGGGGGGGGAAGACAACACAAAGGACTAATCTTTGAATAGCAACAAAATGTTTCAAAATAGGATAAAAAAGCTTTGAAGGGCATCTTTTTTGAGTGATAGGGGACAAAGAGTGAGATTGGCATCAGCAAGATAAATAGGGATGACTATATAGAGTAGACTCAGAGAATTCACCCTCTATACTAATCCATAAATCACCGATTCAACACCCTGGACTGGGAATCCATTTAGTAGACATGAGGATAATGCAGAGTGAGCAGTGTAAATGCAAAACCAGAGTAAAATGAAGCGGAGTTAAAGCAGGACGGTCTGCTGCGAGCTTACAAACAGCAGGACTGTGGCAGGGATTACCCGCTGCACAGCCCTGTAGGGCTCTGTCCCTGCTATATACATCAACAGATCAAGACATTGCGGTAATGTCAACACAGCTGCATTTTGAAGTAACTTCAGCCTTTCATCAGGGAAGGTGTAAACTTCTCTGCTCACAGTCCCTGCTATTAGGAACTTAGAAGTCATTTAAAGATTAGCTGAGATATTTCTATCAAGCACTCCTTAAGCTTGGGCTTTAGCAGCAAATTAGCTGTGAATGGTGTCAGAGCACCTTTCATTCTGAAAGACAGCTTACAGGTGAGGGGCTTCATGAACTAGAGGTGACGTCCTTATATTTAATAATCCCTTACAGAATTTCCTCTCCTTATTTATCCAGCCACTTTTTAACCCCATATAAAAATTTAGCATCCACAACATCCCGTGGCAAGGAGTTCAAAAACACATTGTGTGCAGAGAAATCTCCTGATGTACATTCTGAACTTGCCACCAGCTAAATTTGATAACCCCTCATTCTCTTATTGAAAGAACCAGTGCATGATAATTCCCTGTTTATATTTTCTACGGTGAAATAACAAGAGAAGGAAACAATCTCCTTGTGTGTCCATAAGTATCCAATTTTGACCATGACAGACCTGGCTTTGAGGGCATGTTAGACAATGGGTCACAAATACCCTTTGCTGCATACCTGGAACAATGGTATAGCAGAAAGTAGGACATCTTGAAGACCCTGTATTTTCTTTTTTTTCCCTTCCCTCCATTTCCCAGACTTATTTTGAGACTTGATCTGTCTTACAATGCCAATGTAACTTGCAGGTGTTTCATGTCTGCACTGTTTCTGACCAAGTTGGCTGAAGCTCCCATTATATAGGAACAAGGTATATGCACAAGAAATCTATATTTTTTATCTCGAGATGATAATAACAGGGGCTTAAGTTTCACTGATTTGTTGACAATGTCATAACCTGCCTATGAATAGCAACATAGCATAGTCATAGAAGCATAGCTAATTGAAGTCCATTTTCGTGAAACTACAAGGGAATTTGGCTTCTTGTTTAACAGCATTACTTAATTTACTATGTTCCAAAGTAAGGATCAATAAACAAACAAACAAAAGCTTTTCAGTTTATTCAGCAGAGAAAGAATTATGACATGAAGGATAATATCTCCCTATTTTATAATACCTCTGGCAATAATATATTGAAATTGTTATGAAGCCATGATCATATCAGAGACATTGAGCAAAGAAACAACCACAACAAAACTCAATTTTACATATATTCCTTCACATGAGAGACAGATCAATCCATTCTCATAAATAATATACAAAATCTCTTGAATAGCTCAAAATTCAATACACTTATTAGAATGTCACTAGAGTCCTGGGAACCATGTGCATAAAAACATAGGTAGAAAGAATGATCCAAGCTCCATCATTTCAAAAATTCATAGATAAGAAGTGGTCATTAAAGATCCCATCAGATTTTATTGGAAGGAAGGGATTTAACATACTACAGGGACCCCATTCTTTGCTCTCATGTTGGTCAGCTGTGTTTGTTAAGAGGTTACTAAGTTTTATGCAAGGCAGATGAAATTGGATGAGGATGTGGGCAAGACTGGGGATTAGACATACAATTTATGAAGCTGTTTCGGCAAAGAATATAGTAAATCTTTTGTACTCATTTATCGTATCTTTTTTCACTGGTTTGGATAACATTTGTGTCCTAGCAAGGTCATATATAGAGATCTTTTTCTAAACATAAGGTCCTCCTTTTTTGTCTTTCTGTCTTTCAGGCATGCTTATATCCTGGTTCCCCAATATAAAAGTGCTATGGAACAAGTTTTGAGTGTCAAAATTAAGTTCATTTATGTAGATAAAGGCTGCTGAAATATCAGATCTTTCACTGGTCATATCTTGAGGACTTTACATACAAAATGGGTTAAATGAAGAACACACATGGTGCTGTTCTGAGACAGGGCTATTTCATGTTTTTTAACTTCACCAGCCTTGTCTGTGCAGAATTGGTAGCTATCATGCATGCAAGACCTGTTCTCACCGCTTTCACAAAGGCTGACTCTGGTCTCAAACTGATATAAATCCTCAGCTTTTGGAGGAAGGACTCCACCAAAGTTGCTGGAGACGCACAGGTATTACATGAGGCTAGCAGCCCAGCTTCAATGTGCTTAGCCCCAGTTTGTAGGCCACCAACACATTTCTTGTCCTAAGCCTTTATCCAGAGCATGGAAGAACAGTATGTGTCTCTTGGGACAAATACTATTATCACTGTAACAGAGATCTCTAAACTGAGCCTTAGAGCTGTTCTAACTTTGTCCCTTAAAGAACTGGTGCACCGGTTTTGCTTCTAGGTCCTTGCCCAGTCCTGGTCTGATCCTGCTTTAAGCATGGACATTTCACAGAAGAGTTTTGTTTTTGTTTGGGATGTTTCTTACTTTGCTACTAAAAATCTTTGAGGCACATTCCTGGTAGTAACTCATCTGTACCCTGATACTAAGCAGTATGAAAAAGTCCATGTACACTGCAGGATACATCCCTGTGTCCTGAAAACCCATCATGTGCATATTTTGCCTCCAGACATCTGTTGTTTGTTGATATTTCAGTAATTTTTTGTTTGTTGATATTTCAGTAATCCTGAGTCCAGAGACCCTGAAATTCTTTTGGTTCTTCTTCCTTCCTCAAACCCTATCCCTGGTGACCCAATCCACACTAGGTCACCTTGTCCTCCAACCAAGGCTACCCTGGAGTGAGTATTCTGCCTTTCCTCACCCCAACCTTCTCCAGCATTACCTCCCCTCTTGCACAGGCAGAGGAGGGTGAAGTTGTCAGCCAGCCCCACACCAAAAGTGGGACTTTGTGTAGGCAGTGGGGCTGAGAAAGCCACCAAACAAATGGGTTATTTTATGAATTGTACTGTGTGTTTTTAAATAAACTCAGGGACAACTACATCTTATGCTGAGCATATGACTACCATAATAGTTTGTCTCATAACAAGATTGTTAGCCAGAAGGGAGAGTGAAATTGTTGGTTTTTTATATGTGTAACTAACCATGCCCGGACAGAAGGGTGCATTAGGCATAATTCGAAACATTGATGTGTCTCAATGAAAGCTCCCCTGCAAGGCTGTGGGAATACCCCACTTGGTGCAGTCTGGGGAGCTGGGACAGACCCTGCATGTCATACACAGAAGTTAGAGCAATGAGTGAATTACTTGAATATTTTAGGCACAGATAAGCTTGTCTTGACAATCACAGGCATGTCAGGAGCTCAGTTTCTGCATCCTGGAGACACTAAAGCAAATGAGATGATTCCTGCTAAGTAGCTACCTTGGGGAGAATTGTCTTATTGTTATTATTTTTAAATAGAAAGCTTTTAAATACAAATTCAAGAGGACTGAGTAGAGCTAATGCATCAGGAGCAATGAATACTGATTCTTCACCATAATAAAAACACTGATATGAATGAGAGAAGGAACAAACCATACCAGCGTAACTGGACAGCCTATCTTGGTGGTTCGCTTCTGTGCTTTGGGTTAGAGTTCCTCCTATCTTCACAGCCCATTTAACCAAGTCCAAGTGCTTCCTTTCACTGCCTCCCATCCTAATCTACGTAAACCGAGTCAGGCATTTTTCATTGAATTAATACATATTAATGGACAGTAATACATTTGTACTATTGCATACATTTTCTTGAAGTACAATTTTCCATCTGAAGTATTTTATTCACATTGCTGCATGGTAACTGCATCCACAATAATATCTTTAGTGATTATTCATTACAGGAATAATGCAGCTGTGCCAAACACTGTATTTTAGTGGCTTTTTTTTTTTAAAACAGAACATGCTATTATGTTTGTAGACTAATCGTATTATTGTCATTAACTGAAGAAAATAATTTTCTGCTCAGCTATTGGGAAAAGCAGTGGACAGGTAGAAATCAGGCTTCTTTCAGATGTGAACAGAAATTGTTTTTAAGAAGAGACAGAAAACAGTAGATGTAGGGTTTGGACTAAGCTCGACTCCATGATCTGGATGCAGAGATTACAAAGCACCTGAAATTTAGTAAATACACATAAACAGGCGCCAAATATTATTATAAATTGGGTAAAACTGAAGCTTAGATTACATGACGGGAAAGTTGTCCAATAGATACATAACTCATTCACATTGGGGTTTCCATGTACTTACAGACCTGGCAGATATCTCATCGGAGTCTGTGTTTAAACTCAGATAGAATTGGATATGAATTTTGCTGTGTTTCCTTTGAAACGGATGCTATGTAGTGGAGACATAGGCAGGTAAAGAAGGTGGTGGAAGTAAGTTCGGCTTCAATTCACACTGAGTGATCTTTTCTCTGGGCTCACCTTTCTCCTCGTGCCCTGTGAGATGCTCTCACTCTGTCACGGGGTACCCCTGGGAACGCGAACAGCGTGCTTCAGTCACTGTGCCGCCACAGTAAGAAAAACCAGAGATACAAGACACTGTGCAACAAGATTGAAAGGATAATAATATGTGTCCATCTTTCTCACTGGAAAACTTCAGCATCAATTATTGTGTCAGCTGTAATTGTGTTGTCTGTTGAGGAGAGGCAGACAATGCCGTTGTTCTAACGAGGCAGGAGGCTCTGTCCTTTCCTATCATGATTCAGTATCTTTCTGAAGGGAATAAAGGCATCTCTTGGAAACTTAGCCGCAACTAAACAGGCAAACCATAATTAACTGCAGCAAAATAATTAGCAACATAACCACCTTCAGGCAATAAGCAATTCCAGTTTCTCCTATGGAGGCAGTTTGACCTCACTTAGTGTCTATTATACGTAACTTTCTAGACTTTTATTGACGCTGTAGTGCAAAGACCTATGGGATCTGCCAAAGTTTGTTTCCATCACTTACCAAGAAAACAGCAGTCCTACAGTTGCTTAGGAGATTAATTAACTTGTCAAATAATTAAGTAGACAGCCTGTAATAGAGGTTCCCATTTCATAACGGGTTTATCACTTCAGAAGCTTCCCAGATTTAGCTTCTTTACGTGCAGACTTCCATGCCAAGAGAAAAATATTAAGATATGGCTGAGTTGAGGGGAACTTTGTGTACATTTAACTTACCTGTCCAGGATTTTTTCTGATTTTGCCCTGGGTTTGTGGACAATGTGGTAGTGATGCAATAAATCCCACATATATTTCACTGGAACAACAAACTGCAAGTGATAAATGAACTTTTAGGGCTGGATGACTATTTTAATTTTGGTGGTAGCAGATTAGCATTGGCCGAATGACAAGAGCAGATTTTTTAAATGAGATGCTGCTGCTGCTACAGTGAGCGTTAAAATCATTTGGTCATCTGCTGGCCTAATGATCAGGTCATGATTTTGGCAGACCCAGGTTCAGCTCCCTCCAATGCTGTGCAGCTACCTCGCTTTCCTGTGCTATACTGGTCAAGTCTCACAGGACTGTGAGAGGCTCTGCATATGAGAACTACCTTCAGAAGAGCTTAGCTCTCACTGCAGCACTTAAAGGCAGATTTTCCAGTTTGTTTCCCCATCTAAAAGGCTGGAGTTTTCTGGGAAACTAGTTTTGACAGAGGATATTGGGCTCTTTGGAAAACCATTGGTCCTTCATCATACTGTACCTCATCTGTGAAATAGGGATAAACAGGATTGCCCAGCAGCCTAAGGGAGATGGTGAGGTGTTCAGTGACGAGCTAAGTACTGAGTGAATTAACACTTTTTATGTACACTATCTCGTATTTGTTTCTCTTGAAAGCATTTGTGATACTTAAAGGACTTCTTGGGAATCTGTAGCACTGAATGTCCGAAGCTTCACTGGTGCGTTTGTTATCTGGGACAGAAGGCAGTAAATAGAAATACCACACACCATTCACCTTGCCCCTGAATATAGAACTTCCTGTGACAGTGATACACACAGGACCGTGAAGGCTGGCTCTGCTTGTAATATAAGCTAATTTTCATTGATTTTCTTAGAGGAATATGTATTGCTTATACGAATATGCTGATATTTTGTTGGAGCGCATGTGAAAAATCCTGTATATTTGCCTGCCAAAGACCTTCCCAGGAAAACAGTTGTGCTAGCCTGTTTAAAGAAAGCATCCACTGGGATATCATAATCCTGGGTGACCAGAAAAATACATCAAAAAATAAATTTGAGAATGGATTTTGAGTCTGCGTGTGTTCTGAGGGGACAGTGGTCTGGGACAGTTTATTCCAGCCTCTAGGTAACATGAGTAATTGTTTTGTTTCAGGCTAGAGACCCTCGACTATCAATAAAACGTAGTTAGTGTAGTCAGAGTCCTGTGGGGTACTTAATGATCCATAAAACTGTTTAAAGGGAAGCTGCCAACCTGACTTTGGCCCAACCTGTGACTTTAGTTTTGATGTATCTGTATTACACACATGCATATTTGCATTTTTTGGCTGCAAAGTGGAAACTTTAGAAAGTGTAGGACTGTCTGTGCAAACTTCATTTGCCTCTTTTATGCACATGGAATTGTAGATCATATTTCATGACATGATCACAACTGCAGCTTCCAAATCACCAGTGTCCTGTGATCCTTCTCCCAAAGCATTGGGAGTCAGGGCAACTTCGTTATGCAAATGACGGAAAGATGGACAGGGCAATGAAAATGACCGGAGAAGAAGCCTCCACCTTCAGTGCCTCTACAGATGTGCACATGCTTACTTAAAAGCATTGCTACCACTTTGCTTGCCTGGCCGCAGTGCATGCATACATTCACCTTCTTACATCCAGACTCGCTGAGGAACACGTGGCAAATACAATTCGTGATTGCATCGTGCCGCTGCCAAACTCCAGCGCGTGAGCAGTGACGTGCACGAGAAGCGTGGCTAGGACCTTGCAGACAGTTGAGACCTTTCCGTCTCAGATGTGGCAAACGGTATGGCAACACAAATTAACTTGAGAGCACCCATCTGCCTTGTCTTTGGCCTCGCTTCACCTATCTTTGAATGTTCTCTGCTGAGCCTATCGGGACGGGAACTGACAATGCAGTTTGCTACCTCCCTGTTGCTTTCTCCCCCCCTCACTTTAGACTAGTGCATCTCACTTGAAATTGTTTGCTGTCATAGTCAATCTCTTTAAGGACTCAGGGAAGAACACTTTAATTAGCCCTGATGAAGTGGCAGGAGCCAAGTGAAGCCTGGTGGCTCTTGCTCTCCTTCTGTTTGTGTTTCCTGCCGTGTACACTTACTGGCAGAATTTTAAACCTGGCTAATTGCTCTTTGTGGTGTCTAGACATCTTTAGCAAGTGCTTCTTTCCTTTCCTACTAGTGCTTATAATTTACATTTGCATGCTCCCCCCATTCACCCTGCACAACCTCCAGATAGATACATCACACAGCACTTTACGCTCAAAAAAAGAATGAAGGCAAAACTGGAGGAGTTTGGAAACTGCACCATAACAACCAGCCGTGTTGTCCCAGCTTCTCCAGTTACTGACTGATCCTTGCACCAGTTTTGCATCACTTTTGTCAGCAAGGGCTCCTTGCATCAGATTCTGATCCTTGCCTCCCAGTCTCCCAAGGAAGATAAATCAGAGCACAGGGTTCAAGCTCACACCAGTGACCCTGACATGTCACTGCACCCTAAAAGAGCAGCTGGAGTTGTCCAGCTATGCCGACCCTTCACTGGCAGCCCGCTCAGCTTCTCTCACACCATGCAGTGGGAGGGCGGACATAGCCCAGGGTATCACAGGATCTATTCTTTCCCCTTCAGCTGACTCTCATTTGCTTCCTCTGCCCGTGTGGAACATGAAAGGTTTTGTAAGCTATATTAGAAAGCAAAATCCCCCTTCTAATTTGTCCTTCAAGGGAAGAAGCACAGAGAAGCCAGATGCCCAGCATATGACTTCGGTAGATAGTAGTCTAAGACTGAACAGACGATCATCTGTGAAGAAATCATCCCGTTGTTAATAGATCCTTCAGGAATATTAGCAGACTGCTATAGCTTATGTTAGTCTCTTGAAGCTCAGCTGCTTTTTCCTCTGTACGTGTTCCATATCTACCCTTCTCTTTCTCTCCCTATAGATAAAGCCATCATTCTGACCCTCTTCATCTGCCACTCCATTCCAGCAATTTTCCCCAAGTGATGTTTCAATGATACTCCTCCTCTTTCCTCAGTTTAGTCCATAGGAAATGTAGCATTAATAGACTAATATCTAATATTGAGTTCTGTACCAAGGGGAGGGAAAATGGTTTATTTCCATGGGACCAAAAATAACCTGAAATCATTGCAATTCAATTCCTTGCCTACTTTGTGTCCGCTTGGGAAAATTTGGCCTGTGGCAATTAGGAAGAGAACTTGACAAACTAATTTTTGTGTATGAGCTGATTAGAATCTGTGGAGATGTTTCTGTAGGTGCTCCTATCACAGTCGCTGTCTCAAAATTCATCAAGCCCACTGTAATAATTATATTAATCACCCTGGAACTCTGGCAGGATGTCATGCATCATGAAGCCATAGTCCGCTACAAAATGATTATTCAAACCTTCCCCTTCCAGAGACAACAGTACATACCCATACGTGGGCAGGCATTCAGGTCAGAGCTGAGCAGCTGTGTAACGTGTCTTCCATGAATTCTACTGTGAAATGACTGTATTTGAAGCTAGCATGTTAAGGCAGTTACAACTTTTGACACCAAACCAAAAATAGATACATATGTTGATGTGGCAACCTTTGAGTGCTGTGACAAATGAACACTATTTTTTTGCTGAAAAGTGTTCCTTGCTTTCAGGCAGCTCTGCTAGATGGAAAAGGACAATGTGTACATGCTGTCCTGAAAACATTCAGGAAAAACATTTCAGAATGACAATGCACAGCCATTAAAATGTGTCTTTAAACCCCCAAATCCAATAAACAAAGCAGGAAGACTTCCAGGGAGGTGCATCTTCTTGACTAATTTCTAAAGCAATGGCTCCGAAAATAGCAGATGCTTCCTTCTTGCTCCTTGCTTACCTCCCTTCTCACCCTTAGCAGGACTGGCATTCTCTTGTGAAATGCCAGATCAGAAAGAAATGCTACCACTTATTTATAAATGCCTCCCCATTAAATACTCCGCGTAACGACTGCAGAAAACAACGGGCCCTGGGTGACTCTCTTTCCTCACAACAGTTCATGGGCTTCAGCGCAATTATTTCCAATGATAATTGTAAAGATAACACCATTTAAAATATCTAATGTTTTATTCAATATTTCAGAGAGTTTCAATTACTTCCAATTATAATTCAACAGCTTTCTATTTAAAACAATTGTTGTCCTTTATAACCTGTTTCAAGTCAAATAAATTGTTTGCCTTTATTCATCATTGGCTTCTTCCTTAGCTATTCATTCTAAGTCTCCCCCTTTGGTTTTCCAGTTCCCTATTAACTTGTGTAGCCTTTCATTAACCCCTTATGTGCCCTCTGGCTCCACAACACAATCAAGCCTCTCACAAAAAGCTGTCAGTGCAGCCCCTGGGACAATCACAATCAATTAAACTCATTAAAAATCAAAATGGTTCGATTACAGGCAACAGGATACAATCCTGGTTGACTGAATAGTGCTGGGGTACTTGGAGATAAGCAGAGGCCACTGGGGTGAGGATGAGCTCCATCTCTAGGAAATGAGGGTGTCACCATGAGCAGCGACTTCTTACATGAGTATGAGCACAAGGCAAGCAGGGGGAATATTGCTACAGTCCACCTTAAAACAGGAATACTGTGGGGTAAAACCATTCATTGACTTTGTGGGGAAATAGTGCTTGAAAAGAAAGAGTCTCCCTAAGACAGGCTTGCAGTGATGTTAGCCTATATGTTACTTTCTTATTTCTTTGTAGCATAAAATATAATCATGCCCTGACAACAGGAACTGGTTATCCTGTGATTCTGAAAAAAAAAATAATGTTTGATCATAAAACTATTTGAATCTATGGAAAAAATCCTCCCTTACAATATGGGACAGGAAGAAACCCTTCATTTGCAAATTGTTTTCTCCTTGCATTTCTTTGAAGGTGAGACTTCCCAGTTCAATCACTTTACATAACTGCGAGAGCTAGTGGGGAATAAAAAAGTTTATTTTAGTGTAGATGTAGAACAGAGGCACTTTGTCCTTCATTTCACTCAATTACTTTTTTTTTTCTTGATGAAGACTTGCCATATTTAAAACAAAAAAGAAGTCCTTTTTTTTCTTAAAGTCATTGTATTTCCCAAGAGAAAAAAAACCACAAATCTTTCAATTAAAACCCACAATTTTTAAATTTTATTTTCCTAGTGGGATATTACTAAAAATGAAAGCATGTGTTCTGTTTGGAATTTTTGCCACAATGTTTGCATTTAAGTAGGATTCTTTTCCCACAAAAAAAAAAAAAAAAAAGGAAATACATATTAGACTAAAACCACCCATAAAGCTAAAGAATTTCATTTGGGATTTTTCTTCGGAAATGGAAAAACAGAGGAAATCAAAATAGGTCAGGAAAAGATTTCCATTTAGCCAAAACAGTACTTTTAAATTAATTTATTCTCAGTCAAAACATTTCACTCAGCTCTAATCTCTGGTCTGAAGTCACCCTGCAGCATTCAGAAGGAGTTGATTTAGATGCTCCCATGGGTTCCCATGAATTGGAAAAATAATCAGTCAATCATCTTCCTGCTCTCACAGTTTACTGTTGTTGAGTAATTCTCATGATCATACTATCCTCTTGCTGAAACACTTTGTCTGGCTTATATTTTTACCTAGCAACGATGACTGCAGTATCTACAGCCCCAATCCAGCAAAGCACTTTACACATATTCTTTAGTTAACGTAGTCCCTTGATGTTAATGAGATATTCATGTACTTAAAGTTAAGCCCAAGCTTAAGTGATTTGTTGGATGGAGTCCTCAGCCCTGGAAAGGGGAGGTGCTGAGATCTGTTTTGTGTAAGTGTCCGCAGCTTTTAAAGAAGTGCAGCTTGGCGGCGGTCAAAATTGTATTGATTCAAGTAAATCTGTTTAGAAATTGATGAAGATCCACTCAAGCATCTTCCGTTCAAGGCTCCTTTCTAAGTTGCCTTAAAGCTAATTTGATGAGAGATGCTCTCCAAGCAGCTTAAGAGTGGGACTTGCTCTAACTGACAAAACTCAGTTCATGAATGATTTGCTGAGCTCCTGTAGGCATCTGCAATGAGTAACAGCCAGTGCTGAAAAGCGTGAGATTTGTCCCTGGACACCCCTGAGTAATCACCTCGCTGAAGAGGCGCTCTGAACAAGCCAAGTCAACTTTCTGAGGTTTTATACAAATTATATACTTTATAGCCGTTTTTTACTTCAAAGTGATCAACCTACTGTGATCAAAGCCCCATTTCAGGTGATATAACCTGGAAATTACTGTAATGTACTGTGGTCTACTCTTACTTACATTAAAAAAAACCCCACCATTATGCATAGTTGGAGGGCAAAGAAGGTTCTTCCCACCTTCTTGCACTTCGTAACCTTACAGATCCCTCTGAAATGTAGCAGGTGACATCAGCCAGGTTATATATGTATAGCTATACAGTGCAGTGCAGTGATAGACCCGTCCCTAGGGGTTGTCAGGAAATCCCATGTCTTCCCCACAGAGAAGAAAAAAAATATGCATGTCTTGAAAGTCACCAATCAACTGGTTCAGTGTTTTCCTGCAGACCTTAACACAAAAAAATGTGTTTGAAATATCAGTTCAAAATGCTTCAGAGACAAATTTTCCTGACTGGCAAAAGGAGACTCGTTACTGACAGTGTTATAGGAAAAAAATATCTGCTGAAAAACATCAGCCAATACCCTTGCCTTGGTCCGGGGAGCAGATAATGCAAAAGGATCGTGTAATTTGATGCAGGTCCACCGTTGGGCTAAGCATATTACAGGCTCGGGTGATAACAGTAAAGTGCATCTAAACCAGGCCCAATTCTCACCTGTTGCACCTAACATATGCTTCAGGCACCTGGATTTAGGTGGGTTTTGGAACAGGTGGAACAGATTGCCACGCGCTCTCAGTTGATCCTGAGAAAACCCAATCTGTGAGCGAGTTATTCTGAGGTCTGTCAGGTACAACAAAGTGGCACAGTACATTTTACTGCTTGCATATTAATCTCTTGTCTCTACAGAGCTAAGTGATGAAATATCAATGTATTAAATCTCTAATTCATTGATTTCAGAATTAGTCTTTCTATTTTATCTCTGTATCTCATCACAGCCACCCAGACACAAGGGACAGGGATGAGAAATCCATAAGTACCAGTGTGGGGTTAAAGAACAGCTATTCAAGATAACACACAAACATGAGAACAAGGACAGACTGAATTCAATATGCCGAAACATAATTTCATTGCTTCTTAATAGGTGAATAATTTTGAGAGAATTCCCAACTCAATCATCTTCTGCTTTTCCCATTCATTCTTCTACAAATCCTTTTCTCCTGGTCCAGGACAGAGTGGGGAAAGGTGCTGGAGCACACCAGTGCCTCTTGCTGATGCTGGCTGGGCTCAGGATGTGTTGGAGTCCATCGAGCAGATGGGTCCCAGTGTATTCCCATGCCTCTGGCTTAGCCCAATAGAGACGCTGTGCTGACCCTTTCCCTTCTCCTCTGCCATCGCTGCCTCTCCACCTTCCTGCATTTCAGCACCTCTCATCATGGTTCACCCTGACCCCCCTCGCAGCTCTGCCACCGCATCCCTGTGCAAAGCCCAGCATCCCCGGGGCAATCCATGCAGCCCCATCACTGAGCCTCGTCCCCCTCCCACAGCCTTCTTCCCAGCTTGGGTAGCCAAGGCGATTTGGGCTGCTGCTTATCGGATCTGCCCACACACCAGCTCTCTCCTCAACCCTGCTCAACGCCAGCCGGTTCCTTCCCAAAATCTACCTGCCTGACAGCCCCCACTGGGAGCATCCCGAGACGCAGCCGGTTACGGTTTACGTTAGCGAAGGGGACAGATAGTCAGGGTCTGTTCACCTGAGGCAGGGCTGCTGCTGAGGTGAAGTGATTAAAGTATTAACTGCTGGAATAGCTGTCCATCCCACTCATCTCCATCAGAAGCGATTAATATGGATTATATATGTTTTGCAAGAAGAATATCTTTCCTTTCAAACCTTGGAGTAACTCCAGAGAGGATTAGGTGGAAGACTGAATGAGCTAATTTGCATAAATTAGGTAAAATGTGAATAGTAATTTGCATTCAGAAAGGCTCTCTTTGACTCTTTATGATATATTGATGCCATCTGGAGAACCTAGGTATGAACCAGACATTTGTTGGAACGATTTTCCCCAGGCTGTTCCCACAAAATTTGTGGGTATGTTCAGAAATATTCCCCTTTCCTCCTACTGCTTGGAGCAGGGTTAAAGACCTTTTCATTACGATAGGCCTTTTTTATTCAACAGACGAAAATTCATGTAGCTTAAGGAGAAATAGATGGTACATTGGAAATACTCTAATTGCTGTTCTTCACCTGAGGCAAATGCTCCCACAGAGTGCTATGTCGAACGCCTGTGTTAACGTGGCAGCAGGGTACCAAGTTAAGGAAATGGTCAGGCTGGAGTTTCATGTCATTTTTCTTTGCTCAGCTTACGTCATTTCTTTGGGAACCATATTTTATGAGCTTTTTTTTTATGTCTCTTTGAGTTACATGGCTTTTCCTTGCATTGTACTATTTTCAGGCCCACTCCTTCCTTTATCAGGCAAGGAGATGTCCTATGCACTACTGGATTTCTCACACAGTCATGAGGAGCTTGCTGCACCCTGCCCAGCTCCATTACCTGCCAAAGCCAGTAATGTCACCGTGACTGTCCCCAGCGCCTCCAGCAGAACATATTAGCTAACTGCCATCCTCTTTCTCTGGTGGAGTTTAGCGGATCACCTCCTTTTTACAAAGGCAGGAATGAAGCAATTTGCCACAGGCATCCTTAAATCTCCAGGGCTCACACGCCTCAAGACAATGGACTTTTTGCTGCCTCTTGGAGCTCCTGGGGCAGTCGTCACTAAATACCTCTACGAGTGGTTAAACAAGTGGTCTGCAGACTCTTCTCCTGGCGCTGCTACCGTTGCTGAGGTTCACAGCAAGGACCTGCTGAGCCTCAGCATCACTGCTTTATACAAACAACATCAGCTGGCTGGAGGTAGACCAGGCAAAGGTAACACAGTCGGGGCATTTGTGGAGGAATGACAGTTAATGGCGTAAAGACTTCACATGCCCCAAGGTTTTAGGGGGAAGAGACAAAGACAAAGGGTCAGAGAAGTTCAAAATGCCAGAAATGAGCAGAAAAGCTCTCCAGATGTAACCTTTTTAAAGCAAGATGGTAAAGGAAGCTGGCATCAGGTTTTGAATGTGATTTATAGTATTCTTATACAATCAGAATTGCCACCAACCCCCAAGAAACAATTATTTCCACAGCTCTTCTCAAGACGAATGTGTCTGAGCTAAGAGACAGACACGAACTGGGGCATGAGTCACTTGCTCATGCAATTGCCAAGTTCACAGATTGAACACCGTGACAAGTCAAGTCTGTATCAGCTGCCCATGCTTGAGAGGCCGGATTTGAAATATCTGAGATGAACAGCGCCTGGCTAAAACTGACAAAGCAAGGTTAAAGGTAATAAGATCAGATTCACTCTAAATAAACACATTCAGAGAGTTAAAAGCATGGATAAGGGTTTGGTGATTATTTAATAATTGTAGAATAATAAACATATATTCTGGAATAAATTTCTGAGAGCTCTGGAAAGCTCTCTTAAAGCTGCAGAATTAGAGGTCATTTCTGTGTGACCTGAAGGCTGAGATGATATCAAAAATATCTAAGAAATTTGAGACCCTAATTCCCTGATTGTGCCTAACTCCTTTAGACCATTTTTTTCCCTTTTTGAGAACACCAGCAATAACTTTGTATGCAACTTTGTATGTGTTATACAAACTTCTAATAGAAAATGGCAAGCTGACAATTTCCAGATTAAATGTTTTTTCTGTTGGTGAATGTCAGTAGGTCAATACAAACTGTTTGTAGAGGAGCTCAGTTTAAATGAATTTCTCCATTTGAAGAAACCATAATTTTTTTAAATGACGAAAACATCCTATTTCCTCATTTTCAACAGCTAAGTTAATTATGTTTTTATTTCAGAAAGCTCACCACCATCTAAATGAAATATTTTCAAGGTATCTAAATGAATTGTGCATTGATCTGATCTGTTTTTTCAGATTATTGGTTCACAAACACTGATGAATCCAGAATGGGGAAAACCATTTCAAAATCTTCCGAATTCCCACAGACAGAAAAAGCGTTTCCTTTACTGATCTAATAACAAATAGCAATAATCGTGAATGTCATAGTTACAGTGATTGTGAGGATAGTTATTGGCAATTTAAATCAAGCCTCTCCCAGAAAACAGGAGGAGGTGGGAAGGAGTGAGGTGGGTGGATGATGGCTTAGAAGGATGGTTATTGATCGAGTTGTTCATAGTGGATTAACTCAGGAAGGGAAAGTTAGATTTATTTTAGCTTTATCTGTGAAGAGGCATTGAATATTTGCTTAATTTTATTGCATATGTATGGCAGAACTTGACGATTACACACAATTTATAAAAACCCCAACATACTAAAGCAATTAAATATCCATTATGTTTGTTTTTCTGGCTCAGGAGGAGGACTAGATACTTCCTTGGTGTCTCCTCCCTCCCTGCCTTCTATGCTTCCATACCCCATAGGCCAACCCTTAAAAAACTGGCCTTTACTGGGCTGGGCTCAGAGCCACCTGGGCAGTAACAGGAATTTCCATTAAGAGCCATTTTGAGTCCAAAGAGCATTTGGACAGGCAGTTTGTCCAGGCAAAATGAGAGGCTCTCCTACACTCTCCCTAGACTCTAGGACAAGTTATATGAAAGTGTTTTTCAACCTTTTTTTTCCATTTGCTGACCTCTAAAACCTACTTGCTTTCCACGCGTAAGCCCTGTCCAGCAATTCTGAGCCTACCGCCAACAGTTTTACAGTTTTGCAAGATTTATAGCTGCCCACTGCAGATCCTTTAGAAATAGCCCACGGAACCCCAGGCATCCTTGGGCTGGTGGGTCGAAAACCACCGGTTTGCACCAAAGGACTCCCAAAGAAGTCCTGCAGAAGGGTGGTGTAGGATCCTGAACATGCTGAAACTAATGGGACAGGCACAAATCTCAGCTAGAGATAATGGAGTGGGGAAGTATTCAGGGCTTTAAAACTGCCCGCTTGGGTACCGGTAGCAACGCAGCTCTGCTGGGCCTAATTTACGTTATTCTCAGGCAGATCTCGCAGCTCTGTGCTGCTGCTCGGTACCGTGGCTCTGCCAGAGCTATGCCGTTTAAAGCCAGCTTGTGACCCAGGTACCTCTGCCGCACTGTGGGCGCTGGCTGTCGGGGTGAGGAGGGCAGTGCAGGCACGCCAAGCGAACATCGAGGCTGAGCCAGTGTTTTCCTTGCCGTCCTGGGGGCCTTTTCTATGTGTTTTAGCACAGGAGGCTTCAGAACTCCCTGCCAAGAAAAATCATTGACTTCTTTGTCTGGGATAACACTGGAAAGTCCCAACTCTGATTAAAGTTGGCTTGTTTGCTTGCCCTCTCTGTAGTTACATGTGGGTATAGGATTCGCCTATATCCGCTACACTTTTCCCCCTGGAGAAAACATTTTGGCAGTACTGAAAAGAGTCTAATCAGGTGTTAAAACCGAAGTGAATTGCACTTGCTGTAGAATCAGGGGTAAATTACCAGTGCAATGATAGAGCCCCTCTCCTGTTTTAATCCATTTTAATCTCATTGTTGAGTTAATAAAACCTATTGGTTTACTAAATCAATGTAGGGTGTGATTCATTATTATGCATGCTGGTACACAGATCCTAACGCAAACTCTCTCTGCTATAGACTGGAGCATTACTGATCCAATGGAAGATGGCTCCAGGGAAAAATTACCTCTTACCAGTTGTCACAGAAAGATAGTCGCTCTGGTAAATTTTTGCTTGTGTGAGACAGAGGTTTTATTTGACTTTGTTGATGCTGACTGCACTTGAAATATTTTTACAAATGATTTAATCTACAAACAGAAAAGAAACCTCCCTTTGTTTGAGTTCATATTGGATTCATTTGTGACCATTAAGCAAAACAGCTATGTCCTATAATGAAGAGGGATTAGCAGGGAAACAAATATATTTGTTAGTTTTATTCTTGCCCCTGAATTTATTAGAACAAGCCTGTGTTTCCAGTTTGCATTTCATTTTCTCTACGGCAGGCTGCAGGAGTTGAGACATAAGTTAAAAAGATAAATTTATATAAACGCTGAATTTTTGCTGTTTTTCTGTCTCAGATCGTATCATTCTTGCCAACTGTCTTCATTTAGGAGGGTCAATCTATATTCTACTAGAGAAACAGCCACCATTTTTTCATGCTGTTCCCACCAATAGCTCTCTGAAAACAATGAAGTTCTATGAACTTAAAAAGTATCTCTCTATTTATAGCTTTGCAGACATCAGAGATCTGACAGAACCTTTTTCTTCTTTAAAATCCCTTTTCAGTTTTTATTTTTTTATTTTTAATTCTTGTAAAAGGACTTGGAAGGGCTTGACGTGCTGGTCTCTTGGGAGGTGTACACTGGTTTTCCTGATCAATAAAAAGCATCTAATCTGTCACGCCCCATGTAAAAAAGTCTAGGTAAAAAAAAAAAATCTGTGCTATATACCGTCACAAGTCCTTGCAAATAAGAATACAACCCAGGGTAGCAAAACCAGGACTCCCAAGGACTTCATGACAGCTGTGAAGGACTCCAGGCTCTGACATATGATCAAGCAAGAGCAACTTAACAAGTTACCAAACATCAGAAGAGCTGAGGTAGCAGTCTGGGCACAGGTTCTTGGCTTGTGACAAAGATATAATAATGCAATTTAACTTAGCTGACAGTGAAACAAAGTGGAGCAACATCATATTATTTTGCATTAGCTCCAGGCAAAGAGCATATGTATGGACAGGTACGCTCGCTCTGCTGATGTGCAATAACATATTAAGCCTCCATGACCCGATGTTTTACCCAAACCCTCAGATCTTCTTGCTTCAAATATCTCAAGCTTTTACCACATTAGCCAAAGGGGATTCTTTAGCCAAGGTTCATCAAGGAAAGGCAGCAGTGGCACACCACCCCCTGTGCGGATTAGTGCAATGCAAACAGATTGAACTGAGCTAATATGAAGTCTGCAGTCTCAATGCCACCAACATAAGGAAACAACCTGCTACAGGACAGACTCAAATCTTCAAGCTGAGGTCAAACGTCCAAACCTTAATTCAGAGTCAGGTCAATCGAAACAGGGTCCCATTACACAAAGAGGCCTCAGCTGCACAGTTGAAATGCCTGGATTTCAGCCTCCTCGCAAACATTAAGGGATTTTTACAGACTTATATGGCCTTTGCCCTGTACTTTTTTGGGGTGCCCTCCCCAGCAAATGGCACTCTGGAGGTTTTCAAAGAACAACTAGGAAAATGTAGGGAACTTACTCTGAACCAGGAGTATTTGGGTTTGGAATTTGAAAGAAAAAGAGAGAAAATGAGAGCTTCAAAATGGAAAATCCATATGAATGAGTTCGTTAGGGCAGCAACAGTCTCAGCTGAGAGGGCTGAGCCCCTCTGAGCTCCATTTGTACATTGTTATAGCTTGTTCTGTTGTGGTTGTTGTTGCTCTGATTTCCTTCAGAAAGCTGGGTTGGATCTCAGGGGCTGGACTCTTCCTGTAGACTGGGCAGAATGGTGGGATTAGTGCTCACCTCGGAGGGCTAAGTTATGTAAGGAGAGAACCTCATCATTGGTTGAGTAGAGGAAGCGACAAGGAAGGCTTTATTTATTGTCTATCTGGAAAGCCACCTCTCTCTCTGCCCCTACTTTGGGTTGCCTTTGGCTCCTTCTGCTTTTGTCACCATGCCAGCAGCACCCAGCAGTTGCCAGGGATGGAATTAGTGATGGGAATGTTTCTGCGAGTTACATCCCAGCCAGCCCTTTGGAAGCTGTAACCAGGCTCCTGCTCCCCAGGACCTTTTCCAAGCCTCCCTTCCTTGTACCTGCTGGGATCTGGGGCCAGCAAGGGGCGAAGCTGTCTAGCTTCAGCCCAAGGCCTGGAAATCAGGTGGGCTGGGGGAAATAGGGATGGTCACTTAAACTGCCATCTATGGGAAGATGATGGAACTGGGAGGGTGAGGGCTGATATTCGCTCTTTGTATTATTTATAGAGCAGCAAATGAAAGAGCAAGGCAAGCACAGCATGCCAGTGTCTAGTTGGTTGAGGTTATGGTTGGCTCCTTACCGATTCCCTCATTTGTCCTATTCTTTCCTATTATTTTTTCCAGGCTGGGACTGTATGTGGACAATAAATTGTCTTTTTCTTCTAAAGTTGCCTGGTGAATGGCATACAAAGGTGTCGCTTTCCACACCACCTCCTGGCACCACTGTAACACAATTACCAAGAGGTGGGGGACAGCCCCGTGCAGTGTGACTCTGTGACATGCAGCGAGCCGCTGCCTGGCTCAGCAAGAGTGTTCACGGCAGAAAAGAAGTAGGCAAGGAGGACAAGGACAGAGCTCCCACCTGGAAGAAACAGAATACAGGTAACTTCCCTCACCTGCTTGCTGAATTGGCCTATCTTGGAGCTCTGAGGTCCTAGTGACGTATTAAATACAGCAGAACAGGGTCAGCAAACTCTTCCTGTAAAATTCATCAGTCGGTTCAGCAACAGCTGTGGAAGGCTGTTGTGCTTCTAGGATGCAGTTCTCCTTCCTCCCAGGACACCCTGCGTGCTGGGGTAGGCTGGAGAGGAGGTTTTTCCCAGCATCCATGCCTCTTACTACCTTTCCTTTCACAGTTTCCTTCTTGGATCATGGGTTTCAAATCACCAGTCCACCCTGGCTTTTTTACAGCAACCGACCTGGCAAGAACTGCGTCAGTAAAAAAGATCCTCTGACTGAAATTCCAGCTACAAATCACTGTCAGACTTCAGAGATGTCTTTTCTACTGCGGAGCTGGAGTAGATATGTATGTAACTAGGCCCACCAAAAGATTCTATTCCTCTAGTCTATGGAGTATTTTCAGTTCTTGACCCAGGGTTATGTCTGTGCACAGAGAGAAGAACAGGAAAGGAAGGGGGAGCAGGAGACAGAGGGAAAAATTTAGGACACTAGTACCTGTGCTCAGTGGTACAGATATAAATATCAATTCAGTTATTCTGCTGAGAGTAGAAGTGATAGGCAGGATCTAGGGGAGTATGACAATGGGGGGATTGCTGACATTCCCCTGATTTTACACATTCGGGTGAAAAAAGAATTAAAAAGTCTACGTGGAAAGCTCTGACCATTCCGGTGTGTCTCTGCTACTCCCAGTGCAAAGCTCTTTCCTTGTGCACTTGCGTATGAATATGCCCATGTACCCTTGAGATTAGATTTATCTTAAAATAAATCCCCCCGTGACTCCTGCAGCAGGAGCTCAGCTGGCAGCCGCCGCTCTCGGCTGGCCGTGGCTGAACGCCGTGTGGGTTACGCTTTCTTGTTCCCAGCACAGGGCAGACCCAGCAGGGAAGAGACACAAACTCTGTTTTGTGTCAGGGCCAGGAAAAAAATTCTTCGTGCATAGAGCTCGTAGGCAGACAACTCAAATCACTGTCACAGAACTAAACTCTGGAGTCCTCGTAATACCTGGAGGATTGTTCTTCTTAACCTACTTGCATTTTATTTCACTCGTCTCTTATTTCCGCCTCTGCCACTCGAACCGCTAAGTTACAAATCTGTCTAGTAGAAGAATCTCTGCTCCATCAAATGGCCTCCCTGGGCTTTAGAACTCCATTAATTAGCATCTTTTAAATGGTTGGGTAATATTCGTTTCTCCTTTTCGAAACCATTTCCCCAAGCCCTAATTTTAATAAAGCTGGTGCTCATGAACATTTGAATATTAAAGCCCTTGGTTACAGAAAGACGAAAGAGGCGTTTTAAAAGACAGCCAAGCAAGGATTACTTAAATGGCTGACATAATTTTGTGTGTATGTGTGCATGTGTGAATGTGCAGCACCTCCGAGATAAAACATTGTCTTAAAGGCATTTCTGTGTCAGTGTATATAAGGTCAGAATAAGTGTAATTTGGGAGGCGGCTGTGTCTGTCAGGATAGTAACAACATCAGGGGCCCTGGGGAAATGTCGTATGGTGCAATATGTTTAAGTGTGGATGACAATTTATTTCAAAACACACCAGAAAGGGCTGTGTTTGCTTTGTATAGCTGCATACACTGTATCAGATGTGAAAGGTGAACTGAAAGTTGACATATACTTAAAGATCTTATCCTGGGAAGGGTGCTTTGTATTTTTTATTGAGAGCATAAAATTGAGGTTTCTTCACTCAGACTTTATAATCCCACCAGCTGGGGCCGATGGTGCCAAAGGCAGAAGCAATGTGCCTGATTTTGTGCAAAGCACTTATCTGATGGGGATGATGCTACTAAAATCAGGTAAGTATATAACTTAATTTTTTTTTGCATTGTCATTAAAGACCCCCATTTCAGCAGGGTGTCACTCGCAGGGGTTTCCTCACCTTGCCCGCAAGGTTCAGCTTTGCCCTGGAGGAACCAGAGGGCAGCCTGGGCTGCGTCACCCTTTCTTTTTTTCTCCTGAGGCTGCCAACAGAGGTGTCAGACTGATGATGGGTTTTTGTTATGTTGATACATCTTGTCAACTCTGGACAGGGCATAGACTCTCTGATTCATATCTCACAGGCTAGCGGATCAGGTGGCAATGATTTCTGTCTTATCACAAATCTAAGGCTCGGTGATCAGTGAGGTATAAGTATTTCTTCAGATACTTCAGCCTGCCTGGGCAAGATTTACAGCGATTTCCTTGCTGAAAGGCTTTATACACTGTCAAACCTCTCCTAAGTCAGAGAGCTGCCTATCAATGGACCGTTATTTGCTCAGAAAGCAGCTGTGTTTTCCCACTAGATATAATGGCACAGCCATGATTTGTAGCTGTTGTAAAATGATGATAATCCGTTACTCACAACCCACCAAAGGAATGGTCATGGGGTTTTGCTGAGCTGTACCTACTACCCAAGCTAACATAATACTTTAAAAATAGATTGGAAAATTCGGTCCTCTTTTAATTCACCTGCCATGCCCCGATCTCGCTGTCCTCTCTGCTGTGGCTGTTGCTGACCCTGAAAGCATCCTGAGGAAACCTTGGGGAGCCGGTCCCAGCTGCCAGCTGATTCACACACCAGCGATGCTCCTCACCTCTCGTGGAGCTCAGCCTCACACTGAAAGACTCAGGTGAAAGAAATAATCTATTTTTCAATAGTTTCATTCTCTGCATTTGAGTCAGTGATGGATTTGGGCAACAATTTCAATTCTTAAGCCATTTTCTTCTTAACAAAAAGGCTTTTCAGGAACGCTGAAGCACTCTCTGTCTCTCTCTTGTGCAGGAGCAATGCTCTGTGTGACAAGTATGTGTGTGCTGCACTGAGTCCTTGTCCCTTCTTCCAAATCCTGGGCCTCTATCCACTTATTCTTAAGGAGGTGTTCCTTAGCTGACCCCACTCACAGAACAGTCATGGGAGGTCAACATTGTATGCTGACTTGCAGACAGAAGGCCAGCACGCTGTATTTGGAGGTCAGCGTGTTGAATTTGGAGGAATTGCAGCAAAAAGATAATGCAAGAGAGCCCTCAGGCTTCCATGCTAGACCTAGCGCCATGAAGATGGCTCCTCATTCCTGTGCAATTTTTCCCTAAGCCATTGCAAATGCGTATGGTGCAGAGAATCTATCTATAGAGGTCTGACTGCAAAACTTTGGGATTTATATTCATGCTTTGCATGGTCACAAACCCCAAATTAGCAAATAATCCTGAAATTTGACTCTTCTTCCCTCTGCAGCTTTGAATTGTCTCTGCAGTCTGGGCTTGCTTCCAAAGGACACCTTTGCAATTCCAAATGCTGGGTGCAAATGGAGGTTGGGTGAAGCAGAGGTTAAGTTAGATTTGCTGCAAATGAGCCTAAATGCAGTCCATGGGTTTGGAGCTACTTGTTAAAGGCTGAAGTCCAATGGGTAATACACAGGAGTAAATGGCTGCTCAAAGTGGCAATGGCCACACTGTGGCTCTTCAGTTGCACGTGGATCACTAGCAGATCTATCTTCCATGGCCTCTTTTTGAGAGGCAGCTCCTCATCCCGCGGCAGAGGAGCCCAGCAGAGCCGCAATCATTGCACATCGCTCCTGAAGCTCCCCTGCATCCAGCGTAGCCCAGGTGCGTGGGTCCTGCATGTGAGTATTTTGTTCTCTGATTGGGAAAATCAGAAAATTTACCCTCTTAGAGGAGGTTGAGTTTCCTTACCTAAAGTAAGAGCAATCAGCTGCCAGGTCAAGAGACGCAACAGCAAATGCAGTGCGACAAACAAGGTATTTTGCTGAAGTTTATGTAGGGTTTTACAAGCTCCAACCATCCCACAATGTGCAGGATGCACCTTCCTCATTTTCTGCACCGGGTGGTCGTGTGCTTCTCTTAAATTTAAAACATAGGATGGTTTGTTTTTAAACGTGAAAGCTTTGTCTTGTCCACACTCATGTTGCAATAGAAATCTGATCTTGAAAGACAGAAAGAAAAAACAGAGAGAGAATAGGAATTTTACGTGCTCAAAGACAAATATTTACTTTCTGTATCTTATTTCTCTGCATCTGAGAAAATAATTGCCTAGAAGTGGAGAGCCTTCTAGGTGAGATGGAGAAGAATACATTTTTTGGGAGGGAGATGCATAACAGGTGAAAGAGATCATTACTGGTTCTAAGTGCAAAATAAAATCCAGCTTCAGGCTTTCTTGGCTTAGGATGAAAACATCTTTTCATGATTTCTATGCACATGGAAGAAAGTTAATCTTTTTCTCTTGTAGTAATTGCATTTTTAGTCACAATTGCCTGTTATCTTTGCATTTCCCACAGGTGGAGATATTGGTTTCCACAGAGGGTTTGCTGTAGCTGTTCATCTCTCAAACCCCTTTGCGATATTATGAAATACCAGGCTGCCAAGTAATCAGCATGTTTTTTCTAATGAACACACATGCGCAGGCAGTAATTTGTTTATTCAACGCCTTGTGCAGGTTTGTAATTTACTCCAAAAGCAAGCAGCAGCATGCAGAGAGACCGGGTTATGGTTCAGGGGAGAGATGGAGCCCCTTCTCAGGGACTGCCCTGGGAGCAGATCCAAAGGCCATCCGTTCACTGGCAGCCCGTGACACCACCCGTGGGAATCTGTTTAACTTTCCCCCATTCAAAGAGTTTGAATTTGAATTTTTAGTTTCTTTATCAGGAAGCCTTTTTGTGTCATTCACGAAGTCTCTCTGTCAGCATGGAAATAATTCTAATCACCTAAGTTTATTTTTCCCTCGTTCTCTATTTTTACTGCAGGCTGATGAAACTGGTTTGGTCAGCTTCCCATTGGTTAATAGGCAGATTCACTTTCTGATTTTCAGTCACGCACAACACAGCAAGGAAACAGCTCACAGGGGTGATCAAAACACCTCACTGAAACCATTTCTGCTTATTTTGTGTTTTGCAATAATTCTTTTTCTCTTTTTTCCTTCATCATCATGGAACTATTGAGTCAAAATTAGGTTGCCAACATCACTTAAAAATAGATGAACTATTTTAAATCCCTAGTCAGTGTTAGAATCCATAGGCAGTCTTAAAAAAAAAAAGGCAAACATTTATCCTCAGAATCAGCATAATTGACGTAGTTCTTTGTTTTACCTAATAAGCCCTGACTTTCAGATTGCTTGCTTTTTTTCCACTAGTGCTGGTGAATACCAGAAGTGTGGAAGCAAAGACAGAATGCCAGATTGCTGAAGAAAAAAATTATTAATCCACTTTCCTCTTCTGCTCTGGCCTCAGTCTGTTGGAAGGAGAGGAGTGTGAAGGTGAAAAGGGTAGGGAAACAATTTCTGAAACCCTGTGCAGTGGCTGCAGGAGAACAGCATGAAAACAGGTCTGAAAGTCCTTGAAGTATCGTTTTATCCCTGTGATAACCTCACTTAAATCATCTTTCACCTCCTTTTTAGATTCTGCTACAGAAGAAAAGGGGGAAAACAGGCCAATGAAGAGGGATGGGAGAGAGTTATCTATTTCACAGTCTTTCCCAGAAATTTGGTGGTAACAAAAAGGAATGGACCCAGTCCCAGGCTGAACTTCGGGCTGTACACTTCATGAAGACGCAATTTGAAGCAGATTTCAGTTCTGCAAGGTTAGAACCACCCTTTGTCAAGAAGATCCTGTCCTAAAAGCTTGAAGAAAACTGATAGTAACATGAAGCTGATTGATAGTCTTGCCACTGAGTGTTGCTTCCACGTGGGGCTGTGGGCACTGAGCAGCTGGCAAATGGTGGTCCCTGGCCACTACTGGAAAGAGCGAGGTTCCTGGGCTTACACATCGTGTCCTCCTGCGAGGAGAAAGGAGCTCTGATATCAAAACCTTCATTCCCTCAGAGCAGAGACCTATCTACCTGTCATGACTCCTAACTTGATGTGTTTTCAATGCAGTTTTACGTGATGGATGGCTTGGGCCCCCTACCATTTACCTGCCAAAAGTTAATGTAAATGCTCCAGAAGTTTGCAGAGGAAACGAAAGCCCAGGATGTTTCTGAAATCTGGGAGACAATTAGTGTGATTTACATCCTTGGCATTACAAGAAGCTTAAAATTTCTTGTGTTCCCATGAAGCATTATTGGAGGGGTGGGGGTTTGGGAAAATTATGTTGGCTGAAGTACATCGATCAGGATGCCTGTGAATAGTGTGGCTGCTAACGCAGATGGAAAGCTGATAACAGGCTAAGGGGGTTTCAGATCATGCTGCCGCGCAAGGACATACTTTTACAGATGCGGGAACTGCTGAGCTAACTGCTTTTCATTTGAAAACTACTGCTTTGAATGGGCAAGAAATGTCTTTGCTATACTTAGAGGTGGATTATGTGATGGGAAAAAATAGAAGGGCTACTTCATGTGCCAGCACATGAAACTGCCTCTGAGTATTGCCAGAAAAGGAGAAAAGCACAGCGAAAGCTACTCAAAATCTGGCTCTAATGAGGAGCAGGTGTGAATTTTGCACAAAAATGACTCCACGGGGAAAGGCAACATATTATTGTGGTAGGGAATGATAACACGGAGGGGCAGAGAAGTGGGAACCTCTGGACTCCAGGCCTTAAGATTTAATATGGTGACACATGACAAACTATTCAATGCTCACTGTTCTCCGAGCTCAGTCACTCTCATCATCAGGACTGAGGCTGCACAGTTTGGCGGCCGGATTGCTGCAGATCGGGAAGGTAAGAGGGGCATCGGGTACAGGGAAAATGCTGCTTGGCTGAGAGGAGTATCTACAAGGAGAAAAAGCCTCAATGCTGGAGGCTCTGGGCCAGAACAAAAACGTGAGGTAGTGGCAGACAGAAATGAGGGATGCTGGTGGAACAGGGCTAATAGGAGGTTTCCATCTTCCCAGATTATTTAGGGAACTAGCCAGTGTAATGGCACCTTTAATTTTTTAAAATATAATTTAACTTCACACATTTTTGCCCGGTATAACCTCCTCTCGCCTGCTCCTAAAGAGATCATTTCAGTCCACGCCGGTGAGTCGCCATGGAGACTACAGCCACGTGATGGCAAGATGTGACTCCACACCGCCAGTGCCTCACTGCTTAATTATTTATTAATAGGCTTTTACCCTTGTAGCCTCCAGAGATGAAACATCTTGTTACCAAGGCTGGGAGAGAAACAAGAAACAAAGGCACAAAAAAGGGGGGAAAAACACAGGCAATTACAAATAATTAATTAGAAGCACTATAAACATGCCAGGAAACATGTAATAGGAGTGGAGATTGAGCTAAAAAACCTACAGGTCAATACTGTTTAGCTGAGGAAATATCATCTGGCTAGGTAGAGGAAAGACACTCGACATATGGGAAGGTGAAGTTTGCGGCCTCAGTGTTTGCAGGGCGAGTTCGCTGGGTGCCCACTGCAATCCGCAGGAGGCCTTCGTGGAAACATCCTGTGCACGTTCTCAGCTGGAAATGAACCCTAAGGACTAGATCATCTTGCCCTGCCTTTAAAATCTTGCCACAAAGTTTTCGGTCACCCACATCAAGAATAAGGACCTTGGGGACAACAGGACCATGTGGCTTCGATGACTGGTCACAGTTTCTGAATTGCAGAGGGTCTCTGGCAAACATCCGTGAAAACCTCTCACTGCCTGAATTTTTGATTAAAACAAACCTGGCAAATAATGGGTCAATTCACAGGAATGAGTGCCGGTTTACAAAAAAGGTCAAGATGCACAGCAGGATTTCCTTGCTTTGCATTTGTTTTAATTGAACAGCTAATCCAGCTTATTATAATGGAAAATAAGTAGAGGAAAACCACTTATCTGAGTCATCTTCCTTGTATCTCTTTACTCTGCTTCTCCCCTAGACCTTTATAAGAGCTACAGCACGGGCAGGCCAGGTACCATTTTTTTCTGAAGTCTTCTGCCCAATCTAATTAACTCAACAACTTTCTTAGGGAACCTTGTGACTGCTACAATTGCTGACTTTACACTAGGAGGAGACTGAGAACAAGTTGGCAATTTTAGAGGGCTTGTAAGGGGACATCTGTGCCCTCTGGATAAATATCAGACATGACAAGACAATGCACTGGGCAAGAAAAATGAAAATCACTTCATAATATGTCTTCAAAGGGGAAAAATATATATATAAAAAAAATCCTTCAACCCCAAGCACAATATAAAACAAAACTAGAGGAAGTGCATGGCACAGAGCCAAGCAAATTTAAAGAACAAATCTAGCAAACAATGAAAAGTAACAGCTCTGACCAAAAACAACCATTAAATGTTAAATGCTGCTCTTGTAACTGACAACACCAACAACTTTAAAGGGCTGTTTTACTAGCATGTGTATGTGTGTGTGGGGAATAGTTAGCCTCTCAAAGGGCTGACTGTAAATTTGTATTTCTTGTGGTTTGGTTTGGGTTCTTTTTTTGTGTGATTTGTTGGTTTGTTTTTTTTTTTTTCTTTACAGATTTGTGGTAATTGAAGGTGAAATCTACAGCCCAGCTAAGTACAGTCAATGACGTTGGAGCACTTTGCATCTGGTTTGCATGGGCATGAAGGACTGTAGGCATCACATGCCTGCTTGCCCTCAAAGCTAAGGGGCAGGTTCACCTGGAGGCATCTCTTTCTACCACACATGAATGAGGCAAAAAATCTTGCTGTGATTGAACAGAGAGGAGAGGCAGTGGTGGACCAGGAAGGGAAAGGTTTTGCTTGCATTCCTGTGCATTTTGAGTAGCGTTCCATCCTTTCCTCTTTCACTTCGCTTGTAATGCACCCTCCAGAAGAGTGATGCACTGCTGGTGCGTATATAGCCACACAGTGGCTTTAGGTGGGATCTCAGTGTTTATCTCAAGCATTATCTAGTGTCCAGCCTTCTGATGTTTAAGCATCCAAGAGTCTTTACTGCATTTTTCTTCACCATTTCTTCCCCCTTTGAAGAAGGACAGTACCTGAGTCCACCTCTTCTGCACAAAGGAGCCTAAGGAAGGACTTCAGGTACAGAGGAACTTGAGGCAACTCCCAAAAATTCATGTCCTTGTCTTCCTCTGCCTGGCACCGGTCAGCAGTGTGCATCAAACCCACCCCCAACCACCTTTCTTGCTAGTGCTAGATGAGAACAACCTTGAATGCTTTTGTTCATGTGAGCAAACCACAGAGCCAAAAGACTTGGTCATGGTGTGGGGAACAAGGACTCAGGCTACCTCTTCTTCTTTGGTGCTCCACTCTTCTCTTATCCTCTGTCCTCCAAAAGCCCCAAAGTCTCTGACGGTTTGTCTCGTCAACCCCTGTTGACTCAGTGGTGCATTTGTAAGGATTCATTGTTACCCATTCCCCTGGAGTTTTTTGGAAACAACTCCTAACAGCTCTTGTGTTCTCTGACACTAGCCAGGTGATTCTCTAATCATATTTAGTACAGCACTATTAACCTGTCATTAAAAATATAATTGTTCTTCAATTTGCACTTCTTTCTTAAATGGAGGCTGAGCAGCGCTCCAAAGCCCCAACTGGAACTTTGCTGCAAAGCCTCTGGCAACAAAAAGCTGATTATTTGCAAAGGAGGGGATGTTAATTGGAAAAGATGATGGAGAAAAAATAGTGAATCCCCAGTAATCTCCTTCCAAAATGATAATGAATGTGGTATAATGAATATTAATGTGTCATATTTATGAAATGGGGACACTGGAAGGTGCAAGATAAGTTTCCCTTCTCCATGCATTGTACTTGGAAAATAACACTCCGTGGAGACATATTCACCCAGCAGTCGTCCTGCACACCTCTGTCTCAGCTGAACTGCTGCTAAACAAAAATGCACCCAAAATTTCCTTTATCTATGACCCTGCAATAGCCACCATCTCATCTCTGGTATTCCCTACCCACAAGCCTCTTCTTGGTCATTAGTCATTTCAATCAGACATGGCACTCTTCACACAGCCTTGCCCACCCCTGTGAAACCCAGAAGTCTCGTGAACACGGGCCAGCCCTGCCGAAAACATGCTGTTGTTCTAATTTCCACTATTGCTAAACACTGGGTATCAACCTAAATGATCTTGGAGAAAGGGAGATGTTTTATTTCTATTAACAGTAAATTTCAACATCATTCAAATGGATTTTAGAGTGAGGTTTTTCAGCTCTTCCTGGCCTCTTGAAGACACTGGAACTACTTGTGTGAGTAGGTGCTAAGCCAAAAAAAGTCAAGAACTCATAATCTAGCCCTCACCGTTTAGATACTAAATGCTAAGATGTACCAGAGTTTGTCCTGAAGTCCTTGGTGGAGATGCTGTTATCCAGAGATCCCCACACATTGGCTGTTCCCAGCACTGTAACCATAGTACATAAAGTTTTCTAGGACAATTGCCTCTCCCTTAAGTATAGTCATTACCTGTTCTGGCAGACTTCTTTGTAATTTAACATTGTAGACTTTTAAAATAATTCCCAGAGAATTGAGGTTTACTGAGGAGAAATATTCTTTTATTTACTTGCTCATTCCCACACTAATATCTTCCTGCTATCTGCTTCCTTTGGAATTAAGTGGTTAACATAGTTACTGTGTAGAAATGTAGATTTCCCCTGGCACTCCTTGGAGTGAAGAAAGGATAATTTCAGACATTTTCCTCTTTAGGTAATGCATCTGCCAGAGCTATCTCAATATTTCTATACGACAAATGAGACTGACAGCCTGGGAGAGCAGGAAAGGAAGAGCCATCACGCTGATAAAAGACCTGGGTGGGACTCCAGAGATCTGCACTCAGCTCCAGCTACAAACTTAGTGTGTGACCTTAAGAAAATCATTTAATCTCCCTATTCCTTAGTTTTCTACCTGTCAAGAATTTTACTTTCCTTCAACTCTTCTGCCATGTTGGCATAAGTTACAAGCTCTTAGATAGAGTCTCCGTCTCATCCTGTCATGTTATTTAGCAGAAGGGAACATAGATCTTTGCAGGGGCCTTTAGAAACTAAAGTAGAGATAAAAATAACAACAGTGACAATAGGAAATAACATCCTCAGGACTACAAAGGTGATTCCCTGTCTTCTGCTTTCAGTCCACATAATCCCCACAGAGAATCAAAGTGTTGCAGTCATCATGTGGTCCCATTAGGATTACAGAAATGATTCACCTACAAAATACTTCATCAGTCAGCACTCCTAAGATGAAGATTTGAATGTAAGGGGGGCTCTGGGGCTGTCATAGATCTTTACAGAGGTTGAACATGGCGTGTGACAGCAAGTCACACGCTCCCCTTTAAACATGGTCCCTGCTGCTTCTGACAAAGTAAGGTCTCAGAAACCTGCAGCTTAGAGGCTGTGGCACAGACAAGACTAGTTTTGGATACATCCGTGACAGGGTGCCATACACAGGACATAGTGGCATATGTCCTGTAGGGACCATGGGACATATCCCATTGCAATAGCTTTGGTATGTGCTTCCTTCACTCTGCCTCCAGCAAATGCTAGGATTTGCATCCACATGTGTTATTTCAGAAAGCATCTAACACTGTGAGAAAACACCTCCCCCAGGCTATCCAAAACATTCAGCCACTGCCATTCAAGGCAATCTCTATATATGGAATAATTATTTTAATCAGGAGATGTGTTAGAAACAGGATATGTGCAGCTGTTGTGTGGTTCCCTGCACTTCCTGGAATGGCTGCCTGAAAAAGTGGATTAAAACTGTAGGTGGAAGGGTAGTTGCCATGGAAACTGCATCACTGGAAGCTTCATTTCAATCTTTTCTTCCTTCTGATAATTTTCTACCCATTTTACCACTCTGAACAGGTACCATTCCATCTTGGTTCTCCCTTGCCTTCATCAAACTATCATCTGTGATGCCACAAGCCAGGAGTCAGGGTTTGGAAGTGAACCTAGTGGAATGAAATATGGGAAAACAGTGCCAGGCTTGCACTGGGAGGCAGCTTTGTGGGGATCACGAGAGGAGCTGACTTCACTTTTGGCTCTGAGGCCAAGCAGGAGACCTCAAGTTGTGGGAAGAAGCCCTTCTTACTGGGCTAGTGCTGTCAAAACCACCCCAGTCCCTGCAGGACTGTGCTGTGAGTGCGTTGCTCTGGTGGCACCGGGTACCGTCGCAGGTGTGCCCGCCTGGGAGAGCAGTGCCCTCTGCCCCGGGACCACTGGGCACTTGAACAGTTCTTCACGGGCTCATGGTGCTCCGGGAGTGGGAGGAGAAATGGTGGTTTTCCGTCAGCTAGGTGTCGTTTCGAAATAAGAGGGGCGTATGAGAAAGGTTGCCTCCAGGGCCGCAGCCTTGAGGGCAGCAGGTGCCACTAGCCAACATTTTCTGTGAAAAGTTGTTTGTGCTAAGGACTAACTGAGATTAAGTGCCTCGGTGCATCTCTGTGACAGCAAAATAAACCCAAATTAGGCCAGCTTCTGAGGTGAATCTGTGCCATGCAATTCCAGGTCCCTGGGACTGGAGTGGGATACGAGGCGTCTTTTCTGAAAGGGGCTGGGGAGGGATGCTGGATGGAGCAAATTCACCCAACATGCAAGATAAGCAGGATATGGAGGTTAGTTTGCCTTACTTCTGGAGGAAGGTGCTAGCTGGTCTCTGGATCATATTTTGAAGTCTTGAACGACAGAACTTTCGAACGCTTCTCTGAAACTTGCCAGGTTCATGCGCACTAATCCTGTTTCAGACACGAAGAGCTGGATAATAGTAGCACAGGAAGTCCCTCCAGAAGACTTGAGGACCATTTGCTTTGTAATGCTGCAAGCCAAAGCAAGAAGCTAAAACTTCACTTCTCTGTCTCCTTGTCTGGTCTGTGGAGCTGATTCCTCCAAACACTCCAGGATGTACAAACCTGTGTTACCAGATTTGTCTGGCTGTTCTGGTTTTCACGGCTGCCACTTCAGGGCTGTGCTACACTGTTACATCAGGTAGTGGAGGTGGCCCTCCAGACTTCTTCTGCTTCATATCTGGGATGGAAACCTTGACAGACTCTGATTAAGATGAAGAAATTAAAGAGTAAGAGTGAAATCCAGCTACTTTCACAACGACTGTAATGCAATGGATCAGTTCCTCTCTGGTTATTTTTGCAATGATGCCTACTTTTTTGTGGCAGTTCCACTACTTCATTAATGTCATGTATTTCAGTGTTATCTGCACAGCCTCTGACAGGTCAGCTGGCTTCTCTGGGATTATTTCATAGAGGGCTGGAAGCCTGAAGGTTCATTCTGGGTGTGCTGAAGCACAAGATTTGTAGCACCCCTTAAGCCTTACCATTCAGCACTGAGATCTGGCTGATGAATTTGCTTGCTCAAGGGGGCAAATTCCAAATGCTACAAGATAAATCATCACATTAGCTTATTTGTTTATTTCTTTCCTCATTTCAGAAGGTCTTGGGGTTAGGAGAAGTTCAATTCAGTCTAGCACTCCTGAAAATGGAAGTCCTCTTGCCAGCTCAGGCATAATACAGTCCTTGCAACGCAAACTTTCAACAGTCTCTGTCCAATACTATCACCCACCCTAACACTGGGTAAAACACTTGTGTTGATGTCTTAAAGAAAATAAGTCTGGTTTTACTATGAGCCTTTCCCAAGCATCAAACCCAGATGTAGCAGGTAGAAAAGCAACTTGAGAAGAAAACACCCCAAATCAACCCTAAACAAGCAAGAGATCTGCAGTCAAAGCAGTGAAACTTCCCAGCCAGCTCCATTTGCACTAAAGACAAAGGTGTACCATCGCTTTGAGAGAACAGTGTCCTTGACTCACTTCTGTGGGGTTCTGTATGAATACACAGCCTCTCCCCAGATAAAACTCATACAAGTTGCCGCCGCATCCTCAGTCATTGCTGCTCATGGTAGGGATATTAGGGCTTCCTCATTACCAGCAGACCTTGCCTTCCTTTACAAACCGGGCTCTGGCTTTTGAAAGAGAAGGCCCTAAACTCTTTGTACCTTCGTTGGGAGATCACTTGGAATCCCACCTCTGCTTCCCCTACTCTGAACTACTTGCCCTCCTCAGGGACCCTTAGGGGTCTCCTGCTGCAGGGTGTGAATTAGATGGACTTTATACACAGATGTCTGGCCAGGGTTATACAGCCAATCAGCTCTATAGTCCCTTTCAAGGCTTTAAAATCTCTGACTTGCCAGTGCTTAGTCTGCAAAGGTAATGTTTCTGATATTGGTACGCTCATGATATTGTGTTATTGGTTCAATACATTATTTTAACCTGCAGTTTGTGCTGAGAACTATTTCTCTTCAACACATGGCTGATTTTTATCTCCTCTTCATTGTACAGAAATACACAGGTGATTGAAACTACCCCCAAGAAGTCTGGTGTGACATTCAAGAATATATTTTGAAAAGTTATCATCAGCATTTTCCTTGCATATCATTGTTTTGTAATTAAGCAATACATGTGGCTGGAAAATCCTTAATAAATCTTAGCATGATTTATGGGGATCATTTGTTTCAACTTTTTGTTAAATGGCAGCAGATTTGAAGCTTTTATTACAAATTGTTTTCATTTAGACTTTAACCATCCTCTAGCCTCTGGATAAAGCACTTATTTGCTGCATGCCATTTTTTATCATTTAGGTGCTAGACCGAAAGCAAAATAGAATGGAAGAACAGTCCCAGTGGAGAGAAGTAAATGAGTGAGGCAAAGGGGCGAGGAGGAGAACAGATAGAAGAGTAAATGAAGAAGCAGATTGGGTGACTGATGCTTTAAGGAGCTAGCTGGAGAAATTGTGGTTGAGAATGGAGGGTTTCTAGATCTTGGCTATCTTTGAAGTGCAAGTTTGTGTAACAGGGAGATCAGCAACTGCTTCTGATGCTGGGAACGCGTGGGCAACCCCAGCCACTCCATGGTACCTCTGTAGGTGCAGCTATCCTGAATTCGGGCTATCTGCAGAAGAGAGCCACTAGCCTAGAGAACGAGAGCACAGCCTCAGGAGTCATTTGCATCCACGTTTATCAAGGAGAGCTGAGGGTCAAGGTTCAAGACTGCTGAGTATAATCCGAAATGGTCCTGAGAGAATGGATTATCTTCAGTTTAACTTGGGTTTCTAGTTTTGCTTTTCCCAAATACTCAGAGAGCTCCAGTGCATCCAGATGATGTTCCCAAACCCCTAGAGATTAATACGATTTTCTCAGATCATTATTCAGTTAAAAAAGAACAAACAAACCAACTTTCCAGAAGGTGCATTGTTTGTCGTTAGCATTTTTCTACCCATTACTCTCAGTTTTGGAGAAAAACGAAAACCACGTGGTTTGAGAAACCAATCAAACCACGTGAAAAGTGAACAATTGCGACTAACGAACCTGAAAATGATCGGTCCAAATTATTGAGTAAATATAGCACTTAAGAGTAATGAACCTACTTACACAGCACTGGGACTGGTTGCAGAGCTATTTGCCAACCAGACAGCAGTCTAAATTTGCAGCAAATGCTGGGCCTGATTCATCACTGTGTTTTCTATCCTCATGTGACTCCGGTGGCTGTATTGCAGAGTAATGAATCGAGTTCATTACTCAAGATATGCAGTCCCTCTGCTCACACAAGCCCGTCACTTCCCGTTTGGAGAGCTCTGGCAGAACTAAGTGGGACGTTATGCAAAATTTAAGTTTTAGTTAGTCCTCAGCAGGTGCGAGAGGCAGTTGGTGGGACACAGGAACAAGAGCAGAGCCACCATCCGGTAGCAACCAGTGTTTTGCCCTAACTTATGACAATTTTTCTGTTCTTTCCTGTCCATGCCTATATTTTTTCTCTTGGTCCTGGTTTTATCTGAGAAGCAGAACCACAGCCGCAAAGATGCTTTGGCCTTGCTGGGTTGCCTCTGCTTTGGGTCCTGAGAGTGCTTCCCAGAGATGTCTGTAGAAGGACATCCTCAGTTGAGAGCCTTAGGCTCCCAGAAGTAACTCCAGAGCACGAGACTAGCAGAATTACCTGGCTCTCCATACCATCTTCAGATTTTCACTATGCAAATGAAAACAGAATCTAAAACTGAATTGGATGTTTCTGTGCTGATTTAACTTTGGAAAATTCAAATTCAGCATCAGTTGAGGCGATTATATTCTGTGCAACCTGTTTAACTGTTTTTAATACTAGAAACAGTAGCTGATAATAGCAATGATGACTTGCCTACGTGTGTGGCTGTGCCTGCAGTGGGAGGAAGGCTCAATGGCAGAGATGAACAACCCTGAGTTCTGCAGGTTCGCAGTTTGTGTATGCGAAGCACTGCAGCCAACAAGGTGAACTCTGCTTGGCTGAGAAGAGAGGGGGAGGGATGTGTAAGGGAAAGCTCAGCTGCATGGAGAGTTCAGTCCCCAAACTACTTTCCCTTCTCTGGATGGGGAACGGTTAGGACCCTGTTTTTCATTAATCAGAAACCTCATTGGCAGCTACGTGCACATCACATCCAGAGCCCTGTGC
This sequence comes from Sagittarius serpentarius, assembly GCA_034782735.1. Taxonomy (NCBI): domain Eukaryota; kingdom Metazoa; phylum Chordata; class Aves; order Accipitriformes; family Sagittariidae; genus Sagittarius; species Sagittarius serpentarius. The sequence continues at coordinate 15,813,987 of JAVKLA010000002.1, forward strand.
CTGGGATGTGGAAGGATTTATAAATATGTAGGCTGGACTTTTATTTTCTGATAATCTAGTCTAGTATGACAAATAGCCCCATGAACAGGACACCCGCTGGCTCTCACCATACACGTCACTTGGACAGCCTCCAGCTTTCCAGTGCCTGAGGTGTTGGCTTCCTTCCCAGTGCTTCCCTCTATCTGCAGCCCTCCAGCAAGTTTTCATCACTTCAGCCTCTTCTGAGGCAGTGACCCTGATGTACTTGTCACACGGTGTTCTCGAGATAGCCATGACACTTAGAAATGTGCCTGAGTGCCAAGCACAATTTAGGAAGTTAGATGGTACTTTACTTTCTTTACCACCCCTCTGCTCCTCTTTGCTGCCTCTCTGCCTTACATGAGGTTGCTCTCCACGCACTTCCCTAGCTCTACCACTATCTTACTGTGTAATAACCAGCAGCCCAGTCAGCTCCTCCAAGAGTGAGCTTACCTTTCTGTGAAATGGGGATATCATTTGCTTATTCTGCTAGACAGCTCCAGGCTCCATGTCTCCGGTTGTTAAATCATGTTTAAAACCCCTCAGAAGGGAGTTTCCATACCACTTGCACCATATGCTTGCCTTTATCCACTTCTCCATTACCACTCAGCTGACTTCCCACCAGCTTAACCGATTCCTTGCCTGTTTTAAATTGTGAAGTGATGGAAGTGAACCATGCTACCTTTTATACAGAACCATGGCAGCTTCATTCAGTCTAAACAATCCTGGCAACCCAAAGTCCCAAACACTGCCAGTTGATGGAATGAGTGTTTGTGAGAATATCAGATGTCTCTGCTGAGCCCTACATCAGTCAAATGAGGTGGTCTGAACTAATCTCGTGATTTCAGTGGTACCTGCAAAGAGGCCTCCACCCATCTCGGAGTGCAAAACGTTATTACAGCAGGGCCGAACTTACTGAACAGGTTGTTTTACAAGCAGCAACAGCAGGATGCACTGAGGTGGGCAGATGGGTACGTTTGCCAAGGTGCAGAATCTATCATTTGGCTTGGGTACTGTGTGCAAAACCTGGCTGGCATTTGCACCTGCAGGAAAGGTGCTCTCCATTAATGCATAAGTGCACAGGTGACATTGATACATGCATGTATTAATACATGTGATACACCCTCATGTGCTGCATCCAAAAGCAGATGCTCTTGTGCTTCTCACACTCACATTTCCATATGAGGCAGACTTTTATCTAATCACTTTCTGATTATGCCTGAAAATTCAACTACTGCATTCTCTGAATCACTGCAGTCCAGTTCTTACACAGAAATCATTAGCCTATGGCAGTACTCTCTTTTTTAAAAGCAGACGAAGCCATGTGCTCCTCCAGAGGCAATTACTCTTCTAATACAAGTTCTATAACAACCTTAAACAGTACAGAATGGCATAATTGTTTGCTTTAATAAATACTTCAGAGCACTTTAGCTGCACTGTAAAATGGCTTCACAAAATTGTGTTTCAGCTTCTTCCAGTCTGTCTGCGATGACCCCCATCCTTCTGGCCACTTTTTTTCTTGGAATTTTGCTGTGACATCCAAACAGGGACTTTTTGAATCACAAATGTGAGGAGTTAAGAATTCTTTTCTCTTTCTGTTTTAAATGATTTTTCATCATGTGTTGGAGCCAAGTATCTATCAGGATAAAATCAATAGCAGCTCCCAGAACTAAGAGAAAATGCCCCAGACTTAATACGCTTCGTGCACAGCCACTGCAGCTGTATATCTAAAAGGAAGCTAATAGAGTGACTCATTCTACAGGTTACTGATATTTGAAATAAGCCCATTGCTAAAACGGTTAGGAACAATGTAATTCTTAGCGTTACAACCAAAGCAGGACTCCTGCTTCTTTGCTTTACAGATACATCAGAGCATCAACTCTCTCTCTGGTCTCAGTTCTTAACATCTGAACACCTGCGTGTGCTAAAATAGGTATAACAAAACAATCTCCTTCTTCCTTTCTTCATTCCTATGGGAATGCATGTGACAACTTGTATGCTGAGTGACAAGGACAGATAGGAACTGAAGAGACATGCCCCTTTGCTGCGACTTCAGCATCCCATTGCATGTTCGTGTGAGGCTGGAAGCAAAGGTCAATGAACCTCTAGTCTTTTCTATTATTTTTTCTTTTCTAATATTTCAGGTGGGTCCAAGGCTCTAGTTCCCTCCCTTCTCTCCTGTGTGTTGTAAAGCAGCCAGTGAGTTGGGAAGGTCCTCTGGCTGACAAGAACTGTTATTTAAAGTAAATTTATTCACCTGAGCACCGAAACTTCATTGAAGACCATCTCAGTGACACCCATGACACTGAGCTTGCATGTAAATGCAACCTTTGCTCTTTAGGACTATCTAGGTCAGGCATACAGGGTTCACAACTTTGTCCCCAGTCTCTCCATGAAGAGCAGGCCTACTAGCTGCGTATCAATCAGTGAGCACCGGAGAAAACAGCAAAAGACATTCCTTCTCTCCCTCCCAGGTCCTGCGATGTGATCCATTCAGAATACAAACCACACCCTGTGTCCAGGAAACTGCAACCAAAAACCACACGGAGACATAACTATCGTGGCTGCAGCACATTTAACTAGTATGTAGATGGACAAAACAGCAACAGTATTACATATAATTCAGGAACATTAAAGAAAATATACTACTTGCTGGAAAGCATAGTGCTGCTCTCCATCTGCCTTATCACTGGATTCCAATGGTTGGGTGCCCACAGACCTTTTGCATTAAATTTTACATTGATTTTTATGACCAGTTATTACATGTAATGTCTGAGCACTCCAACCGCTCTGTCTCCTCCCTGGTGTGGTATGAAATAAAGTTCATGGCAGAGGTGTAATGGATGGCTCGGACCAACTCCAAAAGTGGGGGTTTATCAGGTAATTACTTGAGGGGAGTCAGAAAATGTGCTCTTTTATGTCTACATATAAAAACTGCATTAAGTTTGGAAAGAGCCAAAACATGTCATATCATGGGTTCCCAGTGCTTATTACTTCAGCCCCATTTCTCTTTCCTTCCTTTCTCTTCCAGAGGAACATTTCTAGGCCTCTGCGTAGCTGGGAGAAGGCCAATTCCAGCATCCCATCACTCATGGCCCAAGGAGAAAGGGATGCACTGGTGTACCCCTTACTGGAGCACATGCGGGTACTGAGCTGGATGCTGGCAGAGCACAGGCTTTTTAGGAGCCGGCAAACCCAAAGGCTGCACGCCTCCCTTTATAAGCTATAATGTGGCTTTCAAAATCATAAGTGCTAAGGCTGCTTTAGCAGGTATTTGGTAAAGATGCGCTAATACTGCCTGCACCCTGGGACCTTCCCTACAAGAAAGGCGGTTCTTGATGCTCACTTCAAGGGGAACTGCACCCTCACCAGGAAGGCTTAGCAGCTGAAGGATTTGCACAGGCCTGTGCTGCATATTTGCATATTTCAGCAGTTTTTCCTTAAAAAGACTGCACCACTAAAAAAAAAGTATGTTGAAACATTTGCTAAGGTGAGAGTAATGAGTTAGAAATGGAAAAATTCCCCCAGATTTCTACATGGCATTTGCCTCTGTGGGGTACAACTAGGTGGCTGGTGGCTCAGACTGGAAGCGAGTCAGCCTCCTTTGATTGCTGTGGAGGGAATTCTGCCTTTTCTATACATCTCATATCTATCTGATAAGAGCTGGGCCCATCATCTCAAAATTGCTTTGAGATGGGACAGGATGAAGCAGGCTGCGGATACATGAGCTATTAGAGCTATTAGTGATGGTGATGTTAGACAGTATCGCTTGTCGGTCTGCTTTACTGTTATAAATGTGTACCATTTAAAATACAATAAGGGGCCAGATGCTCAGCTGGTGTCTGACGTCTATCCACCAGGTTCCCATTGTTGCAGCTTTAGCATAAGTCACTGTCTTCCCAGGGAAGATAAAAATATTTTGTTGTTGATTTTGAGATCTAAGCTATGTCCATGACATCTGGATTCACTGTCCGGTCACATGTCCGTGGGATGGTATTTGATTGCGTACACTTTGCCTTGAGATTGCAAATTGGGAGTGGAAAGGAAGGTCCAAAATAATAAAATAAGACCTTTTCACCACAAATCTTCCAGGAATGCTTGCGTGTTCAAAGACAGAAAGTTAAAATGATTTTATTTTTAACATGTCAGGGACCAAGTAATCCCATTTCTGCCAGCCTGGACATCTTACTTCAGCAAATGCCAGTTTAACATGGGTAAAGGAAAACGAATTGCTCTGTGAATCACAATCCTCGGGTTCACATCACCTACGTGGCTGCATAATGCCTCTGGACGAGTTGCTGAGCATTAGCTCTGGTCTCTAATCCTCCAATTTCAGAGTTCTTTTGTGCAGATTATTGCTAAAAACTTCATGTAATTAATACCAGTTATTTAGTTTTGCAGTTTAATCAGTGTCAGATATCTTTCAGCTCAGAAAGCAGTATTATTCCTGTTGCTGTTATTATTAATTGCTAGTCTCGGTCACCCAAAGAGATGATAACAGATACAAATGTAGATTCAGTTAATACCAGGACTATGCATGACAAGCTGATAAAAGCCAGGAAATTCATGAGAATCGCATTTTTATTCTTGTTACTCTGCCTGAATCTGTCCAGTCTGACAAATCTGATCTCTGAGTACCGTCAATGTCCCTTTGTTGCCAGGTAGCTGGTTGCATTCAATTTAGTTTGCTGTTGAACCACTCTGAATAAATATGCATTTAAATACTACATTTACTCACACAAATGATGCCATGCCCCTCCTCCTACTCCAGATCATTCTCAAACCTACAGTACGAGCCTCATATCCTTTTATTTTAAAATACGGTCAGCTGTGACTTCTGGACGTGAAGTGCAGTCACAGAATAGTCAATATGTGCCTACGGCCATTTCCTATGTTAGGAAACACAGCCAAGTTTTTTGCAGTGGGTTTCACAGCCAGGTGGATACTATGCCATGACCTAAGCGCTAAGGGAAAGATGTCACAGAAAAATGTGTGGTTTACCCAGGAACATGCAGGCTCATGCTGGCAGCTCAGGGAGGGGAGCCAACGTCTCTCAACCCCAATCACAGGCTCAATTCTCAGACCTACATCGCCCCATGTTTTACCAGCTCTGACTATTCGGTCACAGCCCCCTGCTTCCCCTCTTGCAATGCCTGGTATCAGATGGTTCAAGGTGCTGCAAAAATTAACCCTTTGAGATTTGAGATTGGGAAGCTGGAGGAGGGAAAGCCAGTGCCTGGAAGATGGAAGCGAGCATCTTGGACCGCACAGCTTGCCTTGGGTTAGCACGACTACGGCGCAGGTAGGGGGGGAAGGAGATGTGCATTTGCCACTGCCAGCAGATTTCCAAGGTTTGAGTGCTGTCTGGGCTGCAGCTGGAGACAAAATGAAAACATATTCCTGAGAGGACTAGAGGAGCTAGAAATACTTATATTTTGGTAAATATTTAAGCTAAAAAAGCACAGGTAGGTAGTGCAATAGCCTCAAATGCTATTGGCTTATGGCACGGCTTAATGCAAACTGTTTAGGTGCCTGATTTCATGCCAGATGAGTTTGCCTTTTTCATTTTGGGTTGTTTTTATTTTTTAAAAAAAACCTTTTACTTTTTACATCATTCAGACTAGTATCTGAAGCAGTAGAAATTCTTTGCTTTACTGATGTTAAGAAATCCTAGCAGCAATTTTATGGAAAAATTCTATAGTCCAAATACTCTGCCACAGGGGCAGGAATGTAATCGGCTGGTGAGAAGATCATACTGTAACAGAAACATAAGGTTTTCCCTATTTCTCACCTACCCTCTTTTAGCCAAGTTACAAACAGCGAAAGAGACAATAGGAAGCACGTGGAATGCCGCAGTGCTTGTATTTCCAGAGTGTGTAGAAAATCCTAATTATAGCATGGCTTGATTTACAAGCACTTGATTTTACAACCTTTACACACTTTCAATGCAGTATTTTGCATGTAATGCAGGACTTCATTCGTCCCTCAATGGGGCAGTATCTTAGAGTGATTTAGACGCTTAACTCCTACTCAGGTGTCCCAGAGCTACAGTGACGGCTGACACTCAGGTATGGAATATCAGACGTGGCCATAAGTGACTGCTCTAGACCACGGTCAATGTGCACAGGCAGGAGTGGTGGAGGGACCCTGGCTTGCCTTTAGAAAGGCTCCAGGGGTGGGACGATAAGGTTCACGATGCATCTGCCTTTTTCTTGAGTCTGAATAATACTGCCAGTCTCCAACTTTTCAGCCCAGTAAATGCATGCAGAAAATGCTAAGTGTTATTAGAAAAAAAAGTGGGGAAGAAAAAAAAAAGAAAAATAGAAAATCATGCCCCAAGTGATAAACTGTTCATAATAAACTCATCATTTTGGAGGGAGAAAATGTGGCATTCTGCACTTTCTAAGAGACCATCAGCAGAATAGGGCAGAGAGAATATTATCTCTAAAAGCGATGCATCATTCTCTTAAAATGATAATGTCCCATTTCTAGCTGAACAAATAAACCTCTACAAGTTGGATGCAACTAGTACTAATGAATCAGAGTGCAGACTGGGAAAATAAAGAACCAGCCTCTGACTGCAAAAAAAGCATCTTTTAAGAGAAAAGAAAAATTAAGTCATTATTTAAAAATTGTTCCACTAACATGTTGTGAACAAAGGGCTGTTAGCTTGAAAGGACCAAACAGCTTTTATTTTGTAGTACTTTATTTGCAGTAGGATTATAAACAAGATCCTCAGCAAATTCTTCAAACAGAGCATGCGTCATTAAAAAATTCAGAAGCCTTTTTTGCATTTACCATTTCCTCAAGATGTTTTTTGTTTTGCCTCCCTAATGTATTTACAATGATTGTGCAGTCTCCACGTGGTTTAACATCCAAATCAGAGACTGAATGGAGGCAGGCAGCAGCATTTCATGTCTTAGTTTTATGATTTTCATTGAGTTCCTAGTGCCACAAAACCTATTGCAAAGATCAAGATAATGCAAGATCTGATCTCATATGCTCATGTTGAGTGCAATGTTGAATGAAGACTCCAGGCTATTTTCATCATCCAAGCGCTAAAGTTTATTATCTGTAACATATTCCTGCCTAGAAGGGCTAACCAAGGTTGTGTTAGACACTAAAGAGCCACCCAGAGTTCTTGCCCTCAGGAAGAGCTAAATTGGACAAACCCAGAGGAAGGTGGTTGGAAGGCAGAGATGAATCAATTCGTTAAGGGATGCAGAGCAGGTCAATGGTATAGATGTAAGCCCGCATGCATTGAGTTAGTAAGTGTCCTGATGGCAGTACCTTCGGGGATGACGCTAGGTGTAGACATAATGTTTTTCAGGCAGCAAAGTGCCTTTGGTTTGCTTTCCCAACTGCACAGCTCCAAGAAGCTTGTATGACTCTGTCTCCCATGCTGAGAGAGATCTGGAGCCCTGCTCTGGGCATAATTTCTGAGCACGCTGCCTCCTCTGTGCTCCTGCCGATGTCCCAGTGCCCTGTCCATGGGACGGCAGTGCTCAGTCCTGCCCAAGCTGCTGAGAAACCTTGAGCCAGTTCTAAAAGGCTGTGGGGCTCTTGAAAAAGATGGTGAAAAACAGTCATAGACATAGCTGTCCTCAGGAAAGCTGATCCCGGTATTTCACAGGTGCTTCAGCCTTCTATTTTTTCCACTTGTGGTCTTTAGAATAGGCTAGTTCACTCTCAAAATCACTGTCTTTATTGAGCTGCTGGCTTCCAGCTAGTGCTCCCCAAACACTGCAGTTTCTGTTCTTTCCATCCCAGAGAAATTTCAGAAAAGACTAAGCAATTTCTGAAGAAGGACCCTGGCATTTTGAAATTTCTTGTGAAATGAAGTTTCCCTTCCCCAAACTGCTTTTGCAAACTGCCTCATTGCAATGTTTGTTGGTGTATAATATAATTCATATGAGAGCCAACGTGGTGAGGCTGAAACAAAGTGCTTCAACCTTACCCAAGCAGAATGTTAAATAAAAGTCAGATGAAATTGATACTGTCCCCTGAAACACTCAGATTTTCAGAATCAGCGTTTTCTCAGAGCAAGCTGTTCCATATCCCCTGCTGGCAGCAGGCTTAGAGACATTAGCTTTTTCTGGAAAAGCTAAGAGCTGGGTATTATTGTTATTATTATCATCAATAACATGCAAGAAGAAATAGAGCTGGAAAACAGAGGCAGGAGGATAGATTCTGCTACAACTTTCTATGTTCACTAGTAATATTGTTTGCGATGCACAGGATCACAGAAGAGGGAATTCACCTCTACAAAATACTCTCCACCTTTCTTTGCCTCCCTGCTTCTACTTGTGAGGTGCACTCAGTGCATTCTTCCCCTCCTTGGCGGACTCATTCACATGCTACCCACTGCCTGGTGCAACTAACTCCTTAATGCTCCTTTTGTGCTTTTTGCCATTGTTTTTTGCCAACTGGATAGAACAGAAAGGTAGCACCGATGCGCAGGAGAGGGAGGTCTTTGCACAGAGGTGAGTTTGACAGAACTCCAATTAGCTAAGCAAGGTGGACTCATACAGTGTGATGAGGACATTGGTGCTTGCTGGCTGCACAGAGTCATTGAAATATCTGGTTGATAAGTGCCATTTAAAAGTCTTTAGCATGGACGTTAGCGCACAAATGCATGGTTGTGTGCCCATTCGATCAGCAATCCCATTAGGTGACTAAGCAGTGAGCAGTGGAAATGAGAGTGGGGCAGGATGGGTTGGTGTCTCATGGCACGAGCTGCTCTCTCAGGCATTGGCAGTGGTTTTATAGTAGGGTGTAGAAAAATAGGTAAAACTCTCTGTATCTGAGGGTTTTCATCCCAGCTGGGGAGCCTGTGGCTGGCCACAGGGCTGCCGTTGCCTTTGCATGCCATTAAGTCCCCAAATAGTACCTGTAAGTATGTTTTCCTTTAGAAGAGATTATTGACACATATGGCTGACACATATTTTTCCAGACTTGGTCCTTCATGCAGGAAATGTATTCTCTTCTCCTTTAAGGAGTTTACTGCCTCACTGACCTTTGAATTCTGCAAAGAGGCATTTTAATCTCCCACACTGCTGCGCTGCTAAGCGGTTTCTCATTTGACCTGTGCTACTCAATGGTCTTTCCATGTTGACGGGCTCTATTATGTCACTGGGTGTTAGTCTGAAACTCTCTAAGCTGTTATTTTCAGTAATAACACTCCTATTTGTTCCCCAGGTTCGCCACACCCACAGGAGGTGGGAGGAGATGTGGAAGCCCAAATTCTCATTAAAAGAAAAAGCAATTTTCTTTGGGAATAAGCTACCTCGCGGCAACTGGAAAGGGACAGAGTGCTGGTTCCAGTATGAGTCAAGCTGAGACTGGAAATCTTTAAATTAATCAATTCTCCTATTGAGGATTTTCCCAAAATGGTATTTATTACTCACAGCCTGTCTGGTAGTCTCTGTGAGACTAGAGAGTGTCTCAATATTTTACAGCTGAATGTTGTAAATGTTCAATCCTATCAGCATTGTCTCTCTGCATAGAGTTTGTACATAAATGAATTGTGAGTGCTCATTTTTCAGTGATATTTTCCATGTATAAGTTGTCAGTCATGTGACTTATTTTCCTTGAAAGGAATGGGGGGAAAAAAAAACCAAGAAAGACCTTAAGAAAACTCTCCATGGAAGACAGAAGAACATGCATTTTTCACTGGACTCATCCCTTTATCACAGAAAGGATGGGAACAGCCAGGTTGCATGTCTTGCATGCAGGAGCTGAAGCCACCAGCTACCTCACCCAGTGTGGGGTGAGTAAAATTACGGACTGAATGAGCAAATGGCAGAGCCAGTCGGTCAGCCTAGGAAATTCCCTGGCCCTTCTGCCCAAGAAATTAAAATTAACCTTTTCCACCGTTCTGCACTGCTGCTTTATCCACTCTGTCTCTTGCCTTGGCTCTGCATTCAGGAGCCTTGAAAGACAATGGCAGGGACAGCCCTAATGGTATTTCCGACTCTTTTTTTTTTTGGAAGTGAGCATAGTTAGAGATCGCCCTCTGACTGCGAGACCTTTGGTGCAAGTGCCTTGTGGTGTTCAAGTTCTTGTTGGTTAGAGATGACTGCAAGTCTTTGCGCTTTTCTTCTTCCCCCATTTATTCACCTGTTCCCATTTATTCACCTGTTCCACCCTATCTTTTCCCTCTGCGCCCATAATACAAGGCTGTTCTTATACGCCTGTAGAGCTGTAGCGTGATGAAGCATGGGGCTCCCAGTCTAGTGTCCTCAGGCACAGTGACAATGGCCAGTAACAATCACCCAGTCAGGATGGGGATGGGACTGCCAATTTTCCCCACCTGAAGGCTGAACCCTCTGCACAACTTTTAGTTAAAAAAAACCAGCACTGGTGTTCACCACTGAGATTGTTGGTGTTGGAGGACTAAGAAAATCTAATGACGAGGAAGTTGCCTGCAGATGATGCGCTTTGACCCCTCCTGACCGAGCAAACGTGCAAGCGAAAGCCTGTTGGAGCCAAGCGGCTCTTCCCACCGAGACAAGACTCTGAGAAATAACAGGAGGGGCTGGAAGTGTTGTCTTACGGCAGCAAGCAGCCGCCAGGCAATAACCTCAAAAACTGGCTGAACTCTACCCCAATACTGTTTAAAGATATTCTTTACCAACAGTGACACGTGGAAAACCAAGTGAGGACTAGGACAAGAGCCGTATTTCCCCCCCCCCAAATGTTGCTGCCCCCATTTGGCTTCCTGGAGGATGAACTCTGTTTTGTAGTATCATCTTTATCTTCTAACTCCTCCAGAAACACAGGACAGGGAGAAGCTGCTGAGTGTCCGAAAGGACCTCGTTTCTCCCGGTCGCTGAACCACACAGAGCTGCTTGGTGTGGCTCCAGCTGGGGAAACCTCCCAGGCCGGAGGACACCGCAGAGGCACCATGCACAGAAACAGCCTCTAAATACACCTCTCTGGGCGAGCTTTTGTTCGTTCGTTTCTGGGCTAGCCGCAATGAAATCATACACACAGATAGCACAACAATAACATCAACCTGGTAATGACTAGGGAGAGGATAAAAAAAGTGGGCTTTATAAAAAAAATTATCTCTTTTAACAACAAATTGTAACTAATTAGACTTTGAATGGGAAATCAAATGAAAGTGCATGAAGGCTCAATTTTCCATACAGCTGATGATCTGACCTTTTTAGGAGTGGGAAAGAAAATTATTTTTAATTAACATGACTAATCATTTCCTGTCATTTTCAGATAATTGGCTTTGTTGAAAAAATGAGCTGTTTTGGGGGGAGACTGGCGGGGGTGACGGTGGCAGCTCCACTGGCATGTTTAACCTGTTAGATTCTGCCGGCAAAGGGAATTTTGAATCCTTGTTACCGCGGTGAAGAGGCTTTATACGGTGCCCTCCCCCTCCTCCTTTCCATATGGCTCATAGAAATTCATACATAGGGAAAAAAATATTTGACATACTGCTAGACTTCTTTCACTTTCAGAGTCCTTTATTAAAAAACGCAGAGGAGACAGTTTAGCTAATAGACTGTTTTCTGGTACATCTTAAGGTCACTCACGTGATCTAGGACACAGGGTCAAATCTTGGAGTCCTTAATAACATCTTCTGCTTAAGTAAGTTAGGAATTTGGCTTGGCCGAGTGTAGCCAACTTTTATTCTGACTGAACGGAGAGCAACTGAAGGCGGCCAGACCGAGTGCTGTAGAGACCGGTTTCACTGTACTGCTTGCCTGAAATGTGGAAGCCTGTAACGGAAATCTTGGGCCATGAGATATGACTTTGCTCTCTTTTAAGCAGCAATGAAACCTGGTGTATTGGAGACTTTCCTAGAAAATTGGCGCAAGGTTTTAATGCGCACTTCAAGGGACGGGCAGAGAGATTGGGGAGAGACCAAAGGAAAGCAGGAAGATCAAATGTCTCCGAAACATGACCTGCAAGCAAAGACTGAACAGCTTGGGACGGTTCAGCTGAGAGAAGAGAAAATTCAGCAGGGAACTTAAGTTTTGAATAACATTAAAAAGGCACTTAGAAAGGCTATAATCTGTCCTCTGTTTTCAGAGCTAGTAGCATAAGTAGAAAGAAGAATAAATTGCAGCAGGAAAGACTCAGAGTAGATATTAGGAAAAGCTTTTGAGTGATGAAGAGAGCAGAGCACCAGGAATACAGTAGTCCCTGCCTCTGGTAGTCTTTAAATGGGACAAACATCCGTCAGGGATGAGATGAGGACAGTTCATCCTGCCCTGGGGCAGGGAAATGGATCTGCTGCTCTGCTGAAGTCCCTTCCAAATGTGATGTTCATAATTGCATAGGAGAGGAAACATAACTCTTTCATATCGGCGGTACTGGGTAAGGCTCTAAAATAACGAGCAGGTTTTGAAACAGCCATGAGCGTATACAAAGTGAGTAGCAATGAACACTGGATGTAAACGCAGGCACAGAAAAAAGCACCCTGGTTAAGCAACTGAGTCAATGTATACAGAGCCTTTACTCCAGCAAGGAGCTGCTGATTGCAGCGTGGTGCCTGCTTGTGCAGTGCACCGCTGGGTCAGGATGCCCAGTGGTTCCTCAAGCTCTGAGGTGGTTCCTGGTGCAGCCTTGAACGGGTTCCTGGTATAACTGGCTTGACCTGATAGTGTTTGTTATGTTTTGGTCAGCATGGAACGTGAGACCAGGCTGATGGCATTCACCCTGGTGTCTCTTAAAATGACAGGGATGGTGTTCACTGACACAGGAAAGGAATAGCTCAGCCTGTTGCTTCCTTCAAAAATCTCCTTTCTTCAGAAAAATTGAACTCATGACATGGTTCTGCCCCTACCACCAAAAATAAAACCAGAGAAATTTGAGTTTAAACCAAATTTGTACCTCATGTAGAAGAAATATCTCTGTCTTTAAGTTTTTCCAAAACCCCTCTTTCTCCTGTTGCCCCCACTTTGCGAAGCACTCCAGTTTTAGGAAGATGAGGAACAAGCAGGATAAATTTCTAAACTACACAACAGCAACTCCTCTCCCTTCCTCTTCTTTAACTGACATATTCCATAGCCGTGCAATCCCCTATTTTATTGATATCGAAACGGCGCAGTCATTTCTATTCATGAAGCAGATCAGAACAAGTTCCACTAATGACTAAGAGATGTATCTGGGAGTGCAGAATTCTGCAAATTAGCAATCAAACACAATAAAAAAATCAAAGATACTGCATTACAAAATACACTTTGTTCATTTATTTTAACAAGTATCACTTATTTTCAATTATTTACAGTGCTAGTTAGCATACTCAAAAGTACTGTGGCATACTGAGTTAAAAGTAATAGATTCTTAGTGCTGGGAAATCTCAGCAGAGCCCTCTGCTATTAAACACTGGCAAAAAATGGGTAGGAAATGTTACGGTGGGTTGTTTTCTGGGTTGTTGTGGAGGACTTTTTGATGGGGTGAAGATAATTGGGTGTGCAGATTAAGTGAGTCAGGAATTAGCTGAGTTGTCACTGTGAAGCGTTTTGTAAATTCCCACACCACACTTTATGTCTACCAGCTCCTCTCTCCCTTTAACAAATCCAACATTCAGGATCTTATCTCAGGGTGTCCTTTTTAGTCTGAATTCTCTGGCTTTCTTCAGCTGCTCATCATTTAAAGACAGTTATTTTTTTGGCATTTCATTTCCTGATTTTTTCCTCTTCTTCTTGCATCTTTTATAGATGGTGATAAATGTGAATAACAATGCGCTCAGTGTGAAAGGTGGAGTGTAAAACCCAATTCCATTCAATTTCTCTTTTATTCTAACTTTAAGCCTCAGATTTACCCATGTCTCACTCCACTGGACCTGTCACCTGAATTAAATAGAGACTCTTAAAACTGATTGCTGCCAGGAAATAGATCCTGGAAGCAAGAACATAACACCGTCTTAAAGAAAATTTCCTAATAAATGTTGAACCTCATTTAAATTTTATTTCCCACCCCTGAGATATGGAAGCAGCTCAATGCTAACCAGAAAGGGACAAAAGTGACCTTAATTTTGGATGATCTATTTTCAAAATCCTGTTGAAGGCAGCAAAATACTCTGATAATTTGCACATCATGTAAATGGCAGAAAAAGAGAGGGGTCGGCAGGCAGGGAATACTGAGACACACTCGTCTGCTTTTACGCGTCACTGCTGACACCTGCTGCGTAACCGCCTGGCATAGCCATCTTCCTGAAAACAGTGAAAGAACCGGCTCCTCCGACTCCGTAAATGGAGTCCCTGCTTTTGTAGCAGGAGGGTCGCTGTGTCAAGCTTGTCCGCATTGTGACGAATGAAGCAGGTTTAACAGCAAGAAAAAAAACCCAGCTGTCTGAGTTGGGGAGAAGAGGGTTTTTTTCCAGCTGTATACTGCTTTTTTCCCCAGTATTCAGGGCTCTTGCCTATTTTTCAATATTTACTCAGCATCATGGTAACCTGAGCTTTTTTTTACTATCTCAGGCTCTGAACTGGATGGGACTGAGCTGCCCTTGGAATCTGGCCAAGAGAGAAGGGATCAGCAGCAGGTGATGCTGTAGTCAGAGCTGATATAGATCCAGGGCAAGGCTGGTTTAGAAGTAAAAGTGACCATCTCGAGCAACAGTTGTTTCTTTAGCACATCTTGCTTGCTCATTGAATGGGTATGGGTTAATCTGGATGGTGGCTCCCAGCCAACATGTGGGAGTTGCTCTGGCAAAAAGTGTGGCTTTCTGTCTGTTCCTGCTGTAAAATGAGGAGTTCTCACCTGCCATAAACCTTCATGCTGTAAAAAGCTGCTCAACACAAGGAGATGCCCAGCAGTGTTATTGTAGTTATCTGATGTGACACAGTAAACGTTTAAGAGTCAGCTCACTTTGGCATGGTGATACGATGAGGAATCTGACAGACAACTTGTATGAACATCATAGAGCACAGGATGGCAGGGGGGAAAGAAATAGAGAAGAATTTTCTCTTTAAGTAGATGCTTGATAAAAGAACAGAGGCAGGTAACGGATAGATTTGCTTTGTTAAAGAAAGAAGTGTCCCTAGTATTTGCATTTTATAATTGTTCCTGCAAAGGTTGGTGTGAGCTGAATCTCAGCTCAGCTTTCTTACATCTTTACTTTTCTTCCCGTGTGGAGTGGCAGAATGCTAAACAGCTTCGTTTCCATCATGTCAGGGGTTACAGCGTGATCTCTAGTCGTTCTTCCACTGAATGGCAAACAAGATGCCACCCCACCTTCACCCCCAGCAAGGGTCTGAGGGAGAAGCCTGGCAGGAGCTATCCCTGAGGACTGCTGCAATGGTAGTGCAACTTATCCCCCCCACCCCAACAAAACAGACACAAGTGGCAGAACGATGCTCCCCATTATTAATCCCACTGTGATTCTAAATGTCGTGCTATTACTGTACACACAAAGATACTTGAAGGTTTTCTGATTTCAATTACGATTATTATCTCCTCTGAGACATGTTTTTTTTGCTGTTGGGAAATCTCTTTAGTTGATCTGCTCTGAAACAGCAGCAGACAGCGGTAAATAGCCCTGCTTGTATTAAGTGTGCATTCCCACTGGAGTCCCCTGCCTTGTTGAGGTCCCCTTGCTTTGGCCCCTACTACGAGAGATGGTCAGAGACTCTCTCAAGATGGGCTGCAGGCAGCAAGGATTCGACACACTCTGCCAGAAACACCCTCTTGTGAAATACTCAGGAATGGCACCTCCTCTGCGAGACGGACACGGTGCAGGACTGGGAAGTGGTGAGACTTGCGGTATGCATGCTGAGACTTGATACAGGCACAGGCAAGGGGAATCCAAGTGAAACGGACTTGCATCGTTGTTCCATTTAAGCCATTTGTGAAAAGGATGATGCCACTGTCAAGCTATGAAGTCATCCCATCTAGTCTCCAAGAAACCTGGAATGTCCCAGTGCAGGGATCTGACTGCAAATGATGTGGTTTTGAACTGCTGGTTCTCTTCCACATTTAATTTACACTATCTGTTGAACTACCTGTGCCAAGAGGAATTCAAGATTTTCACTTCGCAAATATCATCACTAAAAATTTTACTCTAAAAGACATTTGCTAGACACGAAAATAAGTCAAATACATTTGTCCCAGGCCTATCAAATCACACCCCAAATATTAGTGTGTTCATGTAGCCAGTCTTTGAGGGTACCACATGCAGTAGGAGTTCATGGAAGTGTCAGTGTTCTGGGAACAGTAAGCAGGCTGCTGCAGTGCCATTGGGAAGAGCATGGTGACATCAGGCAGCGGGAATTTTGAGTCACCAAACCACGCTTGGGGTCATCAGTGGGACTGTAGCTCTAATTTATGCATGTCCTTCAGAGAGCAGTACTTAGCATGACGTACTCCAGAGCAGCAGCAGCTGAGCCCTGAGACCATCTAGCAGCTCTCCAGGGGCCCCAGGCACGACCTGAGAGCCTTGCTCCCGCTCCCAGGGGACACACATCCACACTTAAAATGACCAGAACAACGCATCGCCTCTCTGTTGGTCTCAGCAAGGCGGCCAAGAGCTGAGCTGGCCAGGAACGGAAATCACAGGTAAAGCAAGAGAAAGACAAATGACTAACAGATGTTTGCCCTGCTATTCCACCTGCACTATGGCTAAGGGGTCAGCCCACTGCAATCTGCAGGATATATCTTTTCCCTGATGCTAAAAGTGCTGAATATTCAGTGTCCCAGATACTTGCCGGTGTCTGTCCCAGTGTGCCAAGTCTGTATAATCTTACAGCTATCACAACCGCGGTAACTTCATTGTCCTCCTCCTTCTGGATATGAGCTTACCTTTCACCCACGACTATCTTCAGAAGCTTCTCCCCCCGCCCCGCCCCCCCAATTTAATATTAGAAACACTTTGCTTTCAAAATTACTTTCTCTTCCTTCCTTCAGATGTCCCCTTCCTGGGGTGAAGCATAAGCAAAAAAGATGAAGATTCTTCCTAACCCCAAGGCTGCCATTTCTTATGAATGCTTTACAAAGCTTCCCAGATGCACATTAAGTTTGATGTGGACTCTCTAAATTTCAAGAACATTTAATAAATGGGGAATTAGTCTGACTAAGTCATACTGGAGATGAATTTCTTACATCAATACAATCTCCAATGAGCACTGCACTTCATTTAATAAATGTATTTATTAAATACATAAAAGATTTGTAAATGGAGCTCTTGTCTTGCTGAACCTTATTAGCTTCATCCTTATTTAACATTTATTTTCTTGAGACGAGACAATATTTGTTAAATCTTGAACACGTCATTGCAAAATCCACCCATGGTTTATTCAGTCTGACTCTAAATATTAAATTTCAACATTTGCTAGACCTGGTTCCTTGTTTAATCTACCAAGATCTCTAACAAGCACAAGGAAAGATTTGCTAACTCAGAAATAACTGTTACTGAATCTCCAGTGGGTCTGTAAAAATCTACATAATATTTAATAAATCTGCCCGAAGATTTGCTTAAATCTGTTTAACGTCCATTAAGACGGGAAAAGGAATTTGTTGTAGTCCTTGTCGGATTCATGCAAAACTTCATAAGTATATCAGATGTTACCAAAATCCTATTAAACTGCCATATGAGTTTTCTCTTTTGTCTCTCATCATTGTTGATTATTAATGTATTTGTGCATAAATAGCAGCGCTCTCCTCCTAGGCATTGCATCCCTCCTCTTGTCCTACTCACTCACTACCACCAGAATTCAGCTGGTAGGAAATTATAAGTCACTGCTAGAGCTGATTCCAGTGCATTTCTTTTGCGCCACCTTTTAGATTGCAGCCTGTAATTTTGCAGACCTTTGCTGGGAATGCATAAATTGCCTTTGTCAATTTTATACATCTTCTCTAAAGAGACACATTCTAAGAAAAAGTAATCATGCTGTATCAATAGCAGAAACAATGCTTCCCCACCTCTTATTATGCCAGCATCTTGCCAGGCTAAGACAGACAGAATAACAAACATTGTACTTAGTTTCCAACCTGCATGCAGAGCATTTTTATGTCTCTGTCTGGTTCCAGGATTTCTGGGGCAGCAATCCCAAATTATGTTTGGCCCAAGACCTCTGCCAACTTCTCTTGCAGATCACCGTGCACCCTGATCATAAAATTTCACTTGAAAAGAGAAAATTGAAAACAATTATGTTTTTGTGTGTGCTTCTGTATATCACTCCGCCTGGCCTTTGAGAGTGCAGGAACGGGTAAAGCACAGCCCGGGAACCCTTCTCCAGCACATGGGCAGCATAGAAACATTAAGTGGGTGGGTGAAAGTAGTCTAATTTATTTGCTCCATGTTTCCAGCCTTTTCATTTCTTGACAGTTACCTTGAAATCCCCTCTTTTCCATGACAATTAATGCAGATCCTTTCTTTAGTAGGTCTGACCTTGGAGCAGGTAGCAAAAGGTAGCAGATGATATGCTAAAACTTTCAGTACTGGAGATGGAGGTTCAAACCTGCTCAAGGCTAGAATGGAAATGAGCTCAGCCATTTGAATCCTGTCGCCATTTGTCAACAGCATGAAATATCCCAGCATTTTTCTTGCTTGGCACTCTGTGGAGTGAGCAGGAATACAACGGTGGACAGTTCTGCTGGGTGCCTGCATGAGGACTCATCACCTGAATAGCAGGTAGTGCTGCAGTGCAGAGAGAAGGGGCTTTTGCTGAATGCTACAGAAATGTAGGGCTGGGATAGCTACCAAGAGCAGCAGTTCTCGGAAACACGCTGGCAGAACTAATTCTGGTACATAATGGGCAGATTCAGCTCTCCTTATAGGAGTTTCATGGCAGTGCTATCAGACTCTCCCTTTATTGCTTATCAAAATCCTCTTGCAAAAACATGATGCCAGTATATTATTTAATGAGAGTGCTCTGACATGACAGTGAGGAAGACCAGACAGGCCAGACGTGACAGATAACTGTTGGCAGTTAAAGCTCCTACTAAAAATAAAGGAATGGATTTATTAAAGGGTTACAGAGAAAGGTTCTGCTTTCCAGCTGATCCCGTGTACAGGGACCACATATTACACATTTGAGTTTGAGCTCAAGTAAAATATGTAAGTCTCCACAGATTTGTAAGTTTGCCTGTGATAATTTGCTACTGGGTTCAGGCTATTCTCCTAGTGATTTATAGCCTTGGACATTCTAAGCAATATTTATTGCATAGATAGTAGAGCCAACTTTTAGGAAACGCTGGTATAGATGACACAAACCTTGCACATTTGGGGATTTTTTAAATACCGTTTATACAGGGGCAGAATTGTGGGAAATTCTTGAAGAAAGCAGAAACAATGCAACTACAGACACTCAGAAGTGGTCAGCGATTTTCTGAGTGTCTTAAGAAATGCTACTACATCTATTTTTGGAAAAAGCTGGGCATTAGCACACTGAAAATCTGTCCTCTTTCATGTGACCTGTGGCAGGAACACAGTAGGGAGATATGCAATACATGTATCTACTTCTGGAAACGTAGTCTTGTGAATTATTAATAAGCAAATAAACAAAAGTGACCAAAAAAAAAACCCACCCCAAAGAAGATCTCAGACTGCCTATATGCTAACTCAGTTATTTAACATATGAGCTGTTTTACCCTGAAAAGTAATCTTGTCCCAGCCAGGCATAATTCTGCAGTCCCTCTTAATATATGTCTATGTATTGAGCCTGATGAATATAGAAAGCCTAGATACACAGTTCTGAGATCCTGCGGGAGGAAAAACAACTCCTCATCCAGTCCTGACCAGGACTGGATTTGAGACACAGCTGTTTAAGAATCAGTCTGTAATAATGAGCACAATTTAATTCAATTCAACAGTCTTGTAGGACTGAGAAACAAATAAACAAACCCTTCACTTAAGTAGTATTAGCATTTATCTTGAGGAAAGCTAACTTCATAAAAAAACGAGGCAGAAAATCAACAGCTAAGAGGGTAAAAACTTTTCCTGTGGCATGAAAATTATTAAAAAGATCACATTAGATGCTCACTAAATGTATAGCATCAAAAATTGCAGAAGGAGTGAACAAGGAAAAGGACTATGTTTGATTCAGCTGCAGATACGAGAAAAGGTACTTAAAGTAGAAGACATCCACTGAAGAGCAGAAATTGGGCCAAAAAGAGGAAAACAGAACAAAGCAAACTTGGCCAAGTTCAGTGTAAAATTTGCCAAATAGCAGGGCAAAGATCTTCAGAAACAACTTCCAAACGGCCACTGAAGTAACAATTCAAGCACATCAGAAACACGAAACTCAACACATTTTATGCTGGCAGTTCATGATTAGGGTGTAATGGGTGCACAAGGAAGAAAAGGCCATAGTGGAAAAGCCTCATACATTCTTTTGTCAGAGTTCATCAGGGAGGAGGTCAGTAGTTTAAGAGGGATGAATCTAAAGCATTCTCTATTTGAAATGCAAGTAGAACAACTTTCAGAATATGTTCTTACAAAGTGAATGGTAACTACCCTTCCAGACCAGAAGATCCTCTGTGTTGATAAATGTAAAGTGATGCACATGAGGAAAATCAATTTTAATTGTAAATACATAGAAACAGGTTCCAAATTAGCTAGCATCTATCATGAAATATCTTGGAAACACTATGAATTTCTCTGAAAAAGTCAGTTCAATGCTCAGCAGAGGTCAAAGAGGAATATAGAGTATGTTAGTAATAATTAGGAAAGATCTAGAGAGTAAAAGAAAAAACATCATTATAATGCTAAAATGGCTCACATCCTGATTGTTCTGGTTGTGCCCTCTCAGACAAACTTTCTGTAGAAATAGAAGGGGCACAGAGATAGCTGGCAAGTACGACCAGATGGGTATGGAGCAGGTCCTGTACACAGAAATCAAAAGGCCAGGGTTCATCACCTTGGAAAAAATGAGGGGGTGTGTGTATATATGGTTATATAAAAACATAGATAGCTAGAGGAAGCGACTGCAAACAATTATTCACTGTTTCTTGTAAGGCAGAAATAAGAGGTACAGAATAAACCAATCAGGCCATAGATTTAAACAAACAAAAGGAAGCCCTTCTCCACACACAAAGCATAATCAAACCATAGAGCTCATTGCCCAAAGTATAAATGGGTTCAAAAAGCAATTAGACAAATTCATGGAAGAAAAGTACATCAAGGGCTTATTAAACACAGTGAAGTGGATCCAAGCTCCAATCTGGGACTCTTTAAGCTGCAGATTACTGAAAAATGAGGAGGGGTGTTGGCAGGGAATTTTCTTTCTCTTATTTTCCTCTTTCTTACATTAATTTCTAAGCAACCACTACCAGCCACGGACAGAGAGACTATTCTGCTCCAGCTCTGAGACTGCAGGGTTGTTCTTAGGCTGCTATCTATCTTCCCTGTTGTAAGGACTGTATAGAAACCATTTCCAATAGCTGTCAGCCTCGCTTCTCCAAGATCGCTTCCTTTCACCCCTTGCATAAGAGCAGCTTTAGGGGCAGAAAGCTGTTGCCTCTACAGGAAATCTCCTATGTAAGCTAGGACCAAAGCACAAAGGCAGGCAGTGGGGTGTCTCACTGGTGCTGCCTTCTGCAGCTGCTTGGTGGATAAACCAGCAGCCCTCAGTGCCTTCAGCATTCACATGAAGTCAGGGTCTGGGAAAAAATCTCCTAAAGGCTGCTCTGGGATCAGCGCATGGGTGACAACGAGGGCAATAGGTGCAAGGTGGATGCTGATGGAAGAACACCAAGGCTCACTAGCCCAGCCAGCACCCCAGGGATCGAACTTCAGCTGCTCAGGCAAAGCTGGTGCTCAAAAGCATTCTTTGGTTTGTCCACTCCCAACTGATAAATGACCATTAATTCACTTTGCAGACCTTTTGAAACAGAGCTCCAAGCTCCATGTAGTGGGTCCAGAGAGTGACAATTACGTAGAACTGTGGAAACCTGGAAGCACCATACCACTCTTATCACAGTTAATCTTTGGAGCCACTTAATCATACAGGGCTTTCAGTTACTAAGGTCCTTTTTAATTTAGAGTGAGAGTGTGCGGTAATTAGCCTTAACCAGGTCATTGATCTTAGGGGAATATACTCTACGAGAACCTACATCCATCTTGCATACTTCTGGGAGGGAAGGGCTGATAAGCTTGACATCTCGGCTCACAGTATTAACAAAGCAGGTTAATACTGGTCTTCTGCTAGGGCCCTTCACACCTAGCTGGCCATGGAAATGCAAGGGCATTTCTCCCATAAGCCTGATCATTCCTTTGGATTCAGTAGTATAATTGCACTGATGTGAGTGGAGGATTTTCACCTTTACCTCACTGTAAGTACATAGATGTTCTCCATGACCTGCCATCGACTTCACAAATATTACCAAGATTTATGGACAGTTTCAGTAGGAACTTTGCTCCCTCCGCGATCCCACTCCTCCCTGGGGCAAAGCTCCAGTCCCAGGTCAACAACTTGCTGCCGCAGTAAGAGCTGAGGTGTCACACGTTGTGCTGTCCAGCTTTCCGTGGGCTGCAAGGATGGAGATGCTGAGAACCCAAGATGAATAGATTCATCTCAATGGCATGTGCCTTGCTTCAGGGATGGAGGGACAGAGGCCCTGAACGGGCACTGTTTCACACTAACATTTTCACAGCCAATTTCTTCAAAATGAGCGATCAAATTAGCCAAAATCATTCAGCACCTGCCAGTTCATCACATGAGCCTCTTACTGTGACTATGCCTGTTCTGAACATTAGGCTCAAGCCCAAGGTCAAGCAGCAATCGTCATTCCCTATCACGCCCCAGGTATTAAGGCCTGTTCAATATTAACTCTGCAAGGGTTCTCATTGGCCTTAAATTTTCAAATTTCTGCTTGGAAAGGCTCTCTTCTAGCTTTTCAAGAACTTTTTTTCTTTCTTTTTGCAAAGTTGGCTCTTTAGGAAACTCTGCATGGGCTAATATCTCACTTCCCCCTTACAGCCTTTGTGGAAGACAAAAGGGAAGCAGGCTAGACCGCTCCCCTACCCAGATTTCCCACATCATGTTGTTGTTATTGCCAGGTTGTTGTGGCTTTTTGTTGGTTTTTTTTTTTTCTTTTCTGGGTCTCCTGCCAAACATTTGTCTGCTTTGTCACTTTTTTTTTTTTTTTCTTCTGGGGAAAAAAGCCTGTTTAATCTTAGCAAATGGTTTTTTCCACTTCAATAGCCTCAAAATTTTCCCTGGAGAGCTGTAAGCCCTTTAAATATATTTAGGTTGCCAGATTTCTTATGTTCTCTCTCCAGGAAGCCAATTTTGCTTCTAAGCTCTTGAGAAAGGGCCAGTCTCATCTTTTCTTGCACTTTGAAGCTGTTGTACACCACCTTCCCTCTTTTCTCTTTTTTTTTTTCCCCTCAGTCCTCCTTAGGTTTAACACTTGTCCCTGAGGTAGCATAAAGGCCAGAAACCCTTCCCAGGCTTGTGTTAAGCTCCTTATCCACTCTGGGTCTTTCATCCTGTATCCATCAGCAACTCAGTCTGGTGTTTTATGACAATCGTCCCCATGTGGATTGTTGTGCACCAGGCTGAAGAGACTAACCACAACCGAACGCTTCAATGGCTGTGTGCCCTGCTCTGATTCAGAAGCTCCATGGGGATTTTCTTTTTTTTTCTTTCCCCCCAAAATCAGCTCTTTAGAAAGCTCAGCATGGTCCATTATCTCACCATTCTCTCATTTTGTCCTCATGAGTAAGACAAAGAAGACGTTCCCAAACTCCCTTTTTCCCTACTGAATATCACCCCTGGAATGCTTGCTGGGTGTGGAAATCCCAGAACAAAATGGGATCCTGGGATCTGGCCAGTTTCTTACGACCCAAACCTCTTTCCCAGATATCTCGATTTGTTTCCATACCACTTGAGCATGATCAGACAAAGGTACAGCGCCTAACAAGTCTCACTGCACACATGGGGACAAGCCTGGTTCAATTACAAAAGGAAAGTGGTTCCAGCATGCAAACTGAAGGCAAGACAGCTTGTAGTGTCTGTAACTGAACCAGCAAACGAGTTGTATAATACGTGACCTCTGGGACAAACACAAGTCCCTTCTTCAGATGTTGGCAGGTTTATAAACAATGCAAAAGAAAAAGAAGAAAAAACATGCAGCTGAAGTGTTCTGTAATGACCTGAGGAGAAGAAAGATTTACACTGCTGACTGACTGGCTTCATGGTGAGATTGGAGCGGTGTAAGTAATGTATCTTCAGACACTGGGGAAAAGGCATGGCTACTCAATAAAAAGTGCTGTTTATTTTATAATCAACAGTTCTAACGCAAAAAGCTCTCGGGTTCTCTTATTCATGATGATAAATTATTTCTGGGATCAATGAGATTCCTTTTTACTAGCCCCCTACTTAACATATATAAAAATATGCACACATTAATGTGCTTAAATAGCACCTTTCCAGCCAGGAATTAAAAACATGTTTCACACATTATTCCATAAATATGTCAAGACTGTTATTACCCAAGACAAGCTTTCACTAAGGCACTGTCCATCTGGTGTCACTAAGGTGCAGAGGGGATTTAATAAGCCAAAGGCGCATCTGGGAATGGACTACGGGTGTCCTGATTTGCGCTCTAATGAGCATGTGCTCATCTCGGAAAGACACAGGGCTGCAGTGTGCCAGGAATGCTGCTCTTGGCCACCCAGCATCCTGGGAGTGGAGAATTATCCCCTGGGCTCCTCAGAAAATGGAATTTCCATCTTGTGGGGAAGGACAAGATTTCTCCGGTTGCTTTAATCATGAACCAGGACAACAAATTAAAACATTTACAATTTTTTTTCATGAACCAAAATATTCTGAAAATATTTCCTTTCAGTCTTATCAGAACAGTCAGCCATGGTATTGTATTACTTGCAAATCCATTCAAATAATAATTCCAGTGCACTCATGTACAGAAAAACATGAGAACTGTTTCACTTAAAATCTCAAACCACTGCTTGGTTAACCTGGAGCTCTGCAGCATGACCTTGGGCCTGAACGCCAAAAAAGCAGCTTAAGAAAGAAAAGGTTCCAGGTGTAATTACGGCAGAAGCCTGGCTACTGAGAAACACAGAGCAAAACACAAATAGGATTAGCTTCCATGAAATCTTGACGATGGCTGCTTAATTTATACAGGATTCTTTGACTTGTCGGCATCATTCTTGCTTTCTGGGCTCCGCTCCGGTTATCTCAGCGCAGGAGAAGGCTGTTGTTCTCCTGCCAGACCCAATAGCCTTTAGTCAGATTTAAGAGAAAGTAGCTGTGGGAAATGAAGATTAACACTCTGGGGACAGGTGAAATTATCTCTTTGAAGGTCATTATAGTTTCCATAAATTGAATATATATGTCAATGTATACACACAGTAATGTCCAGCAGATCTATAGTACAAGGTATAAATGGAAAGCCTGGGGAATATTTAATCGCAAGGACTTATTGTATGGGTCTGGGTGAAGCAATGCGCTGTGCAAGTGGCAATGCAGAGAAGACGACTGGCTAGAAACTGCTAATGTAAATGCAAGGAAGTGCGTGTGACAGACCCAGTGTGTGGGTCTGTGTGTGAGTCTGCCTTGAAGTTCTCTCTAATGGAAGAACAAAAATGAATCAACCAGTAATTAAAAATTCCTCACCCTATTTATAAAAAAAAGGTTCTTTCCATGGGTATTTGTATTATGGGACTGAAGCCCTGAGTCCAAAAGCTCCCTTTATTGATGCTCCCACAATGCAATTTCTGAAGCCTAATTTTTTGATAGCCCATTTTTTGATTGCTGTATTTGGGACAGGATTATTGTTCTGAGTTGTGGATGGCCAAATTAATCACTCGTGTATATAAGGCACAGTGTGCATGCTAAGTCTTCCTCTTACTTCACCTGTCGCCACAGGGTCACAAACACCAGACACGCAACAGCAATTATCGTAAGAGATGGACCAGAGCAAGGGTATTCAGAGGGGGAACTTGGCACGGGACAATTCACTTAGCTTGGTTTAGCAATGACTGTGCTCCGGTGCCACAGCTTACACCCAAACAGCTCCAAAACACTCAGATAGAACTTAAAATAAGACAAACAAATTCCCTAACCCCATTCTGCTTGGGTCCCTAACCTCCAGCAATGCAACCACAACCCTTCCCTGAATTTCACTGTTAGCAGAGAGAGTCAATGGCAAAGTAAGAGGTTCTGTTAGGAACTGAAAATACATGTGTCTCTTCTGTAACAGTAGTGAACTGTATGTCCAATTTAAATGGGAAAACAGTTTTCTGGTCAAACCTGCTGCTAGCCTTCAAAATATGTACAAAGGAACAAGCTGCATGTTTAGCACAGGGCTCAAGTCTCTGGGTTCTGAAAACACCACAAACCTCTTTCATTTTGATCTGGTGAGCATCACATCTGCAGATGGCTGGACAGGTCTGTATAGCAGCTGACAGACAAGTATTGCGTGTGCTGTATGTATTCAGTCCCCTCATTATGTAGCAGCTCCAGCAAACACTTGCTGATTGTGCTTCTCTAATTTGTTTTTCAGGGAGTAGGTTACCCGTCACCTTCTCTCTGTCTGTCATCAGCTATGGATCTGCCCGGCCATACGTCTGCCTTTGGAGAAACCATCCCTCCAGCCATGGCAGGACCTACCTGGGCTGGAGGGGGAGAAGGTGAGCGAGCAGCAGGATCGCTGAAGAGCCCGAGATGGGCAGCTCGCCGAAGGACTGGCTTGCTACGGATTAGTGAGGCTATGAGCTCTGTGCCCTGTGCAATGTCGTCAGAAACTGAGCATTTGCATCACAGGGAGGTGGCTTTCTTCTGTCCCCTAGACCCAGTTCTGGCTCTGTAGTCTCTCTTCAAGCTGTTTTTTTTCTCCTTAGTGCAGTTATTAAACAAAGTGAGAACTTGAGGATTGATTGTAGGGGGGGAAAATTAAATCCTGAACAGGGGCCCATCCAAACACAGCAGCTCCTCTGGAGTTCCTCTGATCTTCTGCCACTGCCTTTTTGCTTTTGCGCACAATGGCTTGTGCCTAGAAAGCGTAAGGCTGTTTCCTGAGCTCTGAAGCTCACATGTGAGCCGGGTCAGTGGATCCCCCAATACCATAAATAGAGGGACAGGCATGAATCACTCAATAGTCTCTTGGCTGGAGCAGTGCTGCTGCAGCAATCCAAATACCTGCCAGAGATGTCAAATGAAGCACCGCTCACTTTTTCAAGGAGACTTTACAAGGGCTTGTACTTTTAGTTCTGAAATAAGAGTCAGGAACAACCTATTAGTTATCTGTGCAGAGAAGAGCATAATTCTCTCTTTGGGGTGGGTGTGGAGTTCAGTCACCTGGGGGGCACAGTGTGCATCCCCTCATAGGGAGAGATCGCCTCCAACTGTTAAAAAAAGTTCCTGGCATTGTATGGCAAGTAATTCAGACTTATTTATTACAATCTCAGGAAAAGGAGCAGAATCTCAGAGGTGGCAACCTGACAACAATCGTATCTTTCATCAGACCAGCAGACTGTCCTAGGCACTCATTTCCACACAGGCTCCCATCTAGACCCCGAGTTAGGCAGAAACTCTGAAAATCAGGTGGCAGAAACTCTGAAAATCAGGTGGCAATCCTGGAAGGACAAAGGAGAGATGGGATCCAAACTGGATCATCGCCTGACTTTGCGAGCTCAGCCCCAGGCACTGTGAGCCCCTTATGCTGGCAAGGGTGATGTAAAAGAAGTAGAGGATGACGTGGAGGAATGCAATAATACGAACACATAGAGGCATCACTTGTGACCGAGGCTCCTTGGTTTCGGCATTATATCACTACCAACTGAGACATATTTCCTCCCCAGCAGGGAATATGATCTAAACAAGACAGGAAAGGAGTAATAAGAAGTATTATTCTTCCAGTGTTACAGATAGGCAGCTGAGGCAAGTAACTAACTCACACCTCTTTAGTGAGTCTGCAATAGAAATTGGTCTTAAATCTGCATCTCCTGGGGCCTATTGCAACACTCAAGCCACAAAATCAGGTTCTTTCCCTGTAGACCGGCTTTTTTCCCTGTACAAACGCTCAACCAGTGTTTAGCTGTTCTGCAAAACAGGCCTGGCCAACTCACAGGACCAACCTTTCTCATGAAGCTCTCAGTGCTGCTCACTCGGAAATATCTTCAGCAAGTTGGAGAGTCAGGGAGGACCCTTGAAAAACCTGGCAGTGAGCCCCTCAGGTTTCATCTTCCACTTCACCTAAATAGTGACTTTCCACATGAACTGCACAAGTCAGCCACACTTCATTTAGCGGTGACTTTTAATACGAGCCACACATGGAAGTAACTCCATGCCAGTGTTTCCCAGCCTCCATCCACTAGAGACGGCCTAGTCAGGCATGCTTATATCCCCTCCCTCCATGCCAAGGAGCAGATTTGCTCTCATTCTTTCTGTCCATCTTTCCTGTCACACTTTTTTTCATCTTCTCCTTTCCCTTAGATGAGAAAAGCAGTGTAAGGACAGGGCATGTTTTACCTTCTGGTTGCAATGAGACTGAGGTTGTCTTTAGAGCCTGGTACCTGATAGATCTGAGCTGTCTCCTGTGGTCCAAGCAAAATTAGAACAGGGTCACCCATCATCTTGCCCGCTGACCGTTTTTTAATACTGGGGATATACGTGGTCTTTTGAGCAGATACAAATTCATACAGCTGCAACTTACTCCTGTCTTTCCTGCCTCTCTCATTTGCAAACCATGTTTTGAGGCCATAGAAAGAGGCAGGAAGCAGGATATTAGCCATATCCTACCTGTAAGCTGGGTTTTGTGTGTGTGTGTGCGTGTGGTTTTGCCAATCACAGCTTTCAGCACGCTAATACAGTGAAAAGGATATCTAGGGAGAAAAGTTACTGACATGAACCTCAGAAGGTACCAGTAAAGAGCTAGCTGTCTGGACATCTCACTGAATCCTATCAGAGCGACCTGAAGTTCTAGCACCTGTGAAAGCGTGCTGGAAAGCTTTCAGAGATGGACTCCCTCATGAGCAGAGGTGCACAAATAAGTGATTTTTTTTTTGTTTGTTTGCTTGTAGTTCTGGAAGATCAGAAAAGAGACTGATTTCAGGGTAATCCAAAGTACATATTTTAGAAAACATTCTCAATAAATAAAAGGTAAACTTGCAAATTGCAGTGCTTCAACAGAAAGCTTTTTTGGTGAAATAAAAACAAAGTTTCTTTCAGCTTTTCTTTTTTTTTGGTATATATCCCAAAATAACTGTGCCTTTTTTTTTCTCCTCTTGTATGTTCATTTCCTTGAGCTAAAACAACTGATTGAATCGAACTACATTAATGAAATGTCTGGACTAAACTGACCAAACTGCATTTAATGTTTAAGAAACAAACCAAACCAAACCCTCTTTCATTCAAAAATTCAACCCCATCAGAAAAAAACTTTCTGATGCCATTTCAGTTTTACTGTTTTATTCAGATTGCCATTAAAATAACTAAGGTGAATGATTTGCCAAAATTGGCTCCAGTTTAGTTTGGGACATAAATAACTTCCTTGAATTTGTCTTTATTTTATCTGAACACTGCTGCCAGCTTTTACTAAACAGGCAGCATACCATCTTCCTTATTTAACAGAATTTTAAAAGTATTTGAATCAGCTCCTTAAAGCAGAACAAAGCAATTAACAGGGCAACATCAAAGACATTGTTAATAGGACCTGACCACTTAAGATCTCTTAATTCTGTGTCTGGCTGCTAAATATTGGTAAATCTAATCAGGGCTGGCAATAAATAAAATGTTTGTGACATCAACAGTTCTGCCTGAACACTCAACATGGAAAAAGTAAGGCTCTTTATCACCAGTGCGGAGACATTGGTATCTTGGGGGCATGGGAGGCTTGCACAAGCATCCAGGAATTCAGTTCTTTATTCAGATCCTTAGCTAATATTCTCAGCACTTCTGAGTTTGCAGATCTCGGCTGAAAATCACATGCTAAGATGCTCTTTGCTTTTATCAGAGTGGGATATTGACTGTAGAGGTCTAAGTGGTAAACACCATGGAAACACCTTTGCCTTGGCATTTCTGCATTCTGCATGCAGAATGGGAGTGGGAGGAGCAGCAGCAATCAACACATATATTTTAAGTTATCCATACTCCCCTCCACCCCTTTTTTGAATCGTAAAAGAGTCTTGCGTCTGAACTTAAGTGAAAGGTTTGGGGGAAAAAAATCAAGGAAGTTCATAGTTTATCCTTTCCCAGCCATTGAATCTTGGTGTACCACTGGGTCAAATACTGCTGCACGGTGAGCACAGGCAAAAAAAAAAAAAAATCTTGATCAGCAAAACTTAAAGAAATAAGCCTACTGAAAGCAGAGCCTCTTCCTCACCAGAAAGACTTCGGAGCTCTCATTCTTTGCTTGCAATAGGCAGGCAGTTTAATGGCATCAGTAGAGTTTGTCCTGCTGTGCCTATTGATGCAATTGAGATTGCAACTCAGTCCAAGAATACCCAATTTCTTAACACAAACACTTGACCGTGCTCCCCGTTGGCTTTCGGGCACCCATGAGCAGAGGAAAACTGGAACCACATGCTAAGCACCCTGCAGTGCAAAACAGCTAAAAGATGTCTATGTGGCAAGGAGATGAGACCCTTATGGATAACTTCAGAGGTGTTCAGGAGGAGCTCTGCTAAGCAGAGAAAAGGTTGGGACCATTTGGCCAACTTTCAGACATGCCTCTTCTCCCCTGGGTGGGAGCCAGGGACAACCGCTGGGTTTCTACAGCCTGCTAGCTCTGTGCATGCCACCACTCAGCATTTCTGGCAGATGGCTGTGCCACGCTCAGTGTCACAAACCGCAGCCTGCCATCTCATTTACTCTGTGCAATGCTGGCAAATAAACCATTGACACCGGTGAAACACTAGCCTGGATTGAAATCAGCTGCTGAACTCACCCAGTGCCCAGGGGAAGAGCCCACCCAATCATCTTGACAGTCAGAAATGTCAGGACCAATCTGAGAATTATATTTGCTTTGCTCAAAAGACGTTGTTATTTACTGAAAAAGAATTAGGAGCTTGAGGTCAGAAATACTACAATTTCTTTACAGGCTGACGGAAAAAGACTGGCAAAGGGTAAGCAGAAATGCTTTCTACTGAAGTACATTTTCTTTTCTTTTTTTTGCTAGGTACCTGTTAATTAGGATAAAAGTGGGAAACACTATCTAACAAGGTTCTTGGGAGCAAACTGGAAAAAGCATTAATGAATTCAGCATTACAAGATGGTTCCTAAGCAACAGAACATTTCAGTTAAATATTAACCCTAGTCACAAGGAGAGACAAAAATGGTCTCTAGAATAACCTAAATGTCAGTGCATTAAGACAATGTCTCTTTTGTGCAGAACTGCTATTGGACATCTTAAGGCAAGCATGGTTTGGGTAGTGTTTGAACTAACTGGTGGCTGACAGTTTAATTTCCAGACTTTTTGGAATTTGCTTGCTGCATTAGTATTAATCATAATTACAACTGTTTAAAATAAAGCATCTTAGAAGGTGAGATAAATTGTAACAGAAAGACATAAATCCTGTAACAATAAATTTCATAGAAATATACTCCGATGAGTGTACCATCCATGAGTATGGACTAGCCACAGTGTGTCTTCAGGTAGAAAAGAATGAACATTGCAAAATAGTGGTATAGTAGTTAGAGATTTTAAGAGATGAAAGTAACAATGCAAGGGTTATGTGGCTATTTGCCTAGCTAGTGTGTAGTTGGATGGGTACAAAACATTGCTCAGTACAAAAAGTGGGATCACAAACCTGAAAATAGGTTATCACAGATGTCAAGTAGTAACTGAGCAGCTGACTAAGGGGAAGAAATTCATTAAAGCATGGAAATTCGGTCATTTCAATCATGTTATCATATTCCTGGACAAAAATCAAAAGTCCATCACTCCCTCTGTGCCTAAGCAGGATTTAATTTCTTAAAGACATGTGAAGGACACAGCTTTTCATCCTTAAAATTATGACTCTTACTCTTTGAGTATGCAACGAAGTTTTTGAAGATGTAGAAGTAAATCAATTAATTTGTTTATGAAATAAAATTAATCCATAAATTCAGACCCTTCAAAGAAGAGTAGCATCTAAGGCAATTTCTTCTTTGTCCCAAATGATTTGAAAGGACTGCAAATACAAACTCAAGTAAATAAAGAACTTGTAGCGTGGTTATATTTAAATAAATTAAGTTGATCACTGTATTCGAGTTTGTGTAATTGCATGGAGGTTACCAACTTTCTTCTGGTCCACAATGAAGGGAAATCCAGGTTCAAGCAAGCAGGGAAACTGTGAATGTTGGGGCAGGTTCACTGGTACGTTTTGGCAGCTCTGCCAATGCAAATCAGGTAGTAAGTGCCAGTTGTTGGTGTTTGCTGGCTGGTATCTCGGAGCAATGGTTCACAACGTGCAAAGTCTATGGACTAGATGTGCCCATGAAAGACAGCCAAATCAAGCAGGTTCTTAAAACGTGATACATTAAAAGAGGTTTTTAGTTTCAGTAGCAAATTTGTAGACTTACAAAGACTGAAATTCAATATGAAAATCTGCCCTTAAAATGAATTTAAAAAAATACAATTTAAGGCAGATTCTATGTGGCTGCTAATCTGTAGCACTATTATCTAGTAACAGTCCCCTTGGGCTTCTTTACTAGTTTTGTATGACATTTCTGAAAGTTAACGGAAAACAGAAAAGAAACTGAAAAGCATTCCTAGACAAAAATGAAGTTAAAGCAGAGTTTAAATTCCATCACGTGTGCAACATACAGGTGGAACTTTTTGAAAGAGACTGCAATTAGCCCCCAAGCAAATCTTGCAAAACCTGGTTCAGAATTATCCTACTGGGGAAAAAAAAAAAAAAGTAATTTTGCATTCAGGTAGGAAAAGTAAAGGTGATAAGTGATCTCAACTCTGCTTGCAGTGCTGATACTGGGGTGAAAATATGTGAAACATAATTGAATGAGTCTTTAAAGACCGTCACTTAGAAGCTGATGATATTGAGAATCTGTAAGTGTAACCACCTTCTTATTTCATGGTATGCCAGTGGCCAGGCTTGGATGGCTCAATGCTTCTTCATGTGGCATCTGAGCACTGGAGCAAAAGAGCTTTGTCCACGATGGTGAAAAAGAACACAGCTAAAGGAGGATCTGCTTTGTGCTGCTCTATCTCTCATTTTCCTTTTTTTTTTTTTCCCCCCCCCGGGCCTGTTTAATCCATTCCCTTCATTTCTTTTCTCTACGTATAGTTAGATGGTGGACAAGCAGCGCCCACCTAAAAACCTGCCTTTATTCAGTGCAAAGCATTAGCAATCTTGCATGCAGGGCTGGAGCAGGCACACAGATTTAACGGGCTGCACAGCATCAGGCATATTTCCCTGACTGACATTTGCCTCCTTGTTTTGGAGAAGGCAGTGAGGGAGAAGGTGGCTTGGGTGAGGTAAAAGCCTCCGAAAGGCAGGGAATGAAACCCTGTGCATGGCAGCGTGCACTGCGCAGCAGGTTCTGCTTCGCTAGTGACTGTTAATTGTCCTCCACGTAGAATTAACTCTCCAGTCATCCCAACAACCACCGCTGCATCTAAATCTTCCCTTTAATGGGCTCTCAGGGAGCAAGCGGCGTGCAACCTGAACTGTGCTCGCCACTACATCAATCTTCCCCTCATCACTC
Organism: Sagittarius serpentarius; assembly: GCA_034782735.1. NCBI lineage: Eukaryota > Metazoa > Chordata > Aves > Accipitriformes > Sagittariidae > Sagittarius > Sagittarius serpentarius. The sequence continues at coordinate 15,847,583 of JAVKLA010000002.1, forward strand.
TCATGTTATGCAGCAATCGAGGGGAACAAGCATCGAGTGGAGCCGCTCACCCTGGCTGTAATTCCTGACCCTGAGCTGCCGCTCCAATGTTCGGAGAGGCGATTTCCTCAAAGAGGGAGGGTGCTTTGGGAAGAGCATCTCCCGCAGTGGGGAAAAACCTGGGGAACGGGCAAGAGGGAAGAAGGGATCCTGGGCTGGGCATCAGAAAATAAAAATGTCTCTGGGAGGGCAATAGAGAAAGCAGAAGGATCTACAAGTTTTCAAGCAGGAGGCAGCTCTTGATTTAAAAGGCTAATCTGATGCATTAGAAGAATGCTTTGGCCATATGGATTCAGGAATCAGTTCTGCCTCTGTTTTCACAGTATCCAGCACGATGGGATTCTGGAAATAAATAGCACTAAAAGTGGTTGGTTTGAGGAGGTAGCAAGAGAAAGAGGGAGCTCATAGGGAAGAGCAGGGGGGGTAGCCTTTATTTCCATGCCTGCCAGGAGATCCTGACCTGAGAAAGAGGTTTGGTTAATTATAACTGGTCAGACATGCCAGTCATTTGATCAGGGATCTGAAGTGTGTGTACATAACTTTGGGAATCCAGTAATTGTTTATAAGAAGTGAAGGGTCAAGGTGAACAACTTTCACCATGTGTTGAAAGCTTGAATTGATTCCCATAAAACTGCCAACTAAATAGTCCAGCTGGCAAATATAAACTCATGAAACACTTTTGCAAACAGGAAAAAAAAAAAATCAGTTGATAGATGATACTGTTTACATGGAATAAATTCTCCATCTCTGCTAAGAATAAGGGTTCATAGCTAAGCAACTGATTTCACAAGAGAAGGGTGGGAAGTGAGCTATTTTTCCCCCTGTGACCAAATTACACACTTTCCATTCACACGTCTAGGTGCAAGAATAACCTTTCTGCAGACATTATTTTTTTAACAGTTTAATTAATATTTCTGTTTGCCTTGAGTACTTCACAGAAACTGGAAAAAAAAAAAAGACGACAGTGTAGCAACACAGAAAAAAGAAAGAAAAGCCTGGTGTTACTTTAACACTGACAACAAAAGTCACCCTTAGATGAATTAGTGATAAACTCCTGGGGAAGACTTCAGCTCCATATGGTGATATTTAATATTAGTCACGTAGAATTGGCCAAATCAACTCCACATCCCGCGGTACCTGCGGGACCTGGTCCTGCCTGTTTAGTATTCCACTGCGACCACCTGCGAAACACTGCAATTGTCTCTCTTGATATAAATAAATAACTCCAGAATGCCAAACAGAAAGGGGTGGGGATGGGAATGATAAATCCTGAGTCAGAGGTGACTGCATGAGGAGGAGAGCGGCAGGGCTGTGGCCATGATTTCGTTGTGCTAATGAGCTCCGACACAGAGCCTCCAACAAGCCCGTGTCAGTAGCGTAGGTCCTGTCTGATGAAAACCAGGTGTTCAAGGTGCCGTATGGGTTCACAGGCTCCGTGTCTCTGGCCCACTTTTTCATTTCTGAATTATTATTTAGAAAAGCACCTCTTCCTTCATACCAGGGGATAACTTTAAGCCTCCAAGTCAGTGTATGCATCCAGATTTGGCTCACTGTGGCACAGGGCTCAGCATGTTCATGCTGGAGCTTTGGGATTTAGGCTGATCTTGATGGAGAAGACAAGGCAAGAACAAAGCTTGTCTGGGCTCTGCTCCGTCCTGAACAGCTGTTTTTCAAAAGCTGCACGTGAGAAACTCACTTTGAGGAATAAGCTTCCCTGTTTGTCTTTGCTCCCTGATGCTCACACTACAACTACTAATCCTGGCCAAGCATCCTGTCTCTTGGAGCATAACCCAAAAGCTGGAAGCTTGTGACTCCACTCAGCAGGAGCAACTGAATCATTCCTCTGCCTCTGATGGGACCACCACAAGCCCTTTCCAATTAGCCTTAAATCACCAATATACACAGAGCTGTTTTCAGGAATGAAATAGAAGCTGTGTTTAATCCACGCTTGTTTGCCATGTGGCACTACTTCTCCCTCCTGAATGTGACATTCCCAGGAAAATAAATTAATACAATCCTCTCCCAGCACCTGACCCACTCACTTTGCGTGGATATGCACTGCTAGTACATAGGTTTTGCCACAGATTCACAAAGGTACTTTATCTGCGGCTTGTTTGTTCACAAGCTCCTTGACAGTGCATCCCTGATGTGTACTCTCCAAAGCTCATCACTATGCAGAATTGTCCTGTTGATCTCCCAAGGGCCAATACTCACAGAAGACTCCAAGGCTGCTCTAAGGTGGGAAACCTCTGGCATACAGCCTTTTTGTACGGCTTTTAATTGTTTATTTTCCTAAAGCGATAGAAGCGTTGAAGCAGCGATAGAAGTGTTGAAGTGTTGAAAATAAAGCCCCACGTGTTTGGCAGCAGCCAAAAGCTGGGTCCTGACTGAGATGAATATCCTGGCCAGTGGCTTAGGTTAAGTTCCACCTTATTACCCTCACATGTGTGAATACCTCCCCACATGCACCCAGCACAGATAAATGGCCCACGTGCACTTACACAATATTTATAACCACAGTTTTTCTTCCCCTGCCCTAAGTCAACTTATTCTTTGGTTTCCTACTGCCCTGAAGTCCATCAAAGCCAGTTGCCATGGAAATGGTTGTGATGTGCTTTCACAATGTCCTCGGCCGTGAGTGTATATCAAGAGCTCTCTCTGCTGGTCTGGAATCACCATCATCGCTCATGGGTCCAGATGGTCATGCCACTGCTGGTATCTGGAAGCCCTCAGAGGTACAGCCTGTGTTTCTGAGCATCGTCAGGGTCTGAAGTCTGGCACAGTAGCTCCTGTTTTTGAGCTAGCTGGGAATACTCAGCTTACCGAGAAACTGTAATGTCCAGCCTCTGCTTTCTCACAATCTGCTCATCATTTGGTGAAGAGTGTTTAGCTAAGGGACAAGGGGAGCAGTGGGGAAGGAGAAACCTTGCCAGCGGTGGGACTGCTAGAGAAAGCTCCAGTGCAAGAGCGTAGGAAACTGGAAGGGTATGAGAAATAGGTTTGGGGTTTTTTTCTATTTCAGCAGTGCTGTCAGCCTAGGAAAATTGGCAGTGGACTAAACCCTTGCTCAAGCAGTACTTTTTTTCATTTCAGCCAAAGGTGGAGTTCTTTGCGTAGGGTGGGAACGCACAAAAGCCCCTTTTTCACATTTGCCATAACAACCTTAGGAGGACTGAGATTACTGTACGACTTTTACCTTACAGAGTCTCAGTAATTCTTCTATGGGCTGAGCATGCTTTGCTGCCTCCCAAATACTCCCAGGAGCAGCAAAGCTAAGGCTTATTATTAGCATCATTTATTATTATTATCTCCTCCCTAAATTACAGCTTTTTAGGAGACCTGCACAGTACAGAGTCTGCTACTAGGTCCCAGAGGTTCTTACAGGCAAAAGATTTGCAGAGGCCAGTTCTGGGTTTGCCTTCCACAGCCTGGAGGTGCAAGGCCCTTAACAGACACAGCCTGTGTACCCACTCTCTGATTTCCCTTTCTGCTTGAGTGTACATTCTCTGTATGCTGGAAACCCGTTTGAGAAGGTTTCTTTGCAATTGGCAGCCATGGAGCACCCTGAAACAAAGCCAACTCTTCCACCTTATTCCTCTGTCTCATAAAGTCAGTCTCAAGAAGTTGAGCTCTCAGAAACACCCCCTTGAAAAACGTTAGGATCTGACTTATATTGGTGTAATTACCGTAGAAAAGGAAGAAAGTAAAATTTAATTAACCAGGCACTTCTTCCACCAAGCTTGCTCTCTGCTAAGCACACAGCTGAAGAGCTAAGCACGCTATTTCTCAGAAAGGGTCTGATTTTTTTGTAACTGTCATGGCGATGACATCTTTCTGATGGACCCAATAGCAGTGAAACAGCAAAGACAACCACTGAGGTGTTACTAGTTTCTGCCTTTCACTTCTTGCAGTGCAAGCTAATTGCTAGCTTTCAGCAGTGCCCAGATGGGCCTTTTTACTTAAAAATAATAATTCCTAGAGTTGTATAACACTATGGGGTTTTTTTAAGGTTTTGGTTTTAAATTGTTTACTTCAGAAGTGCATGGCTGTGTGAGAAAGCTGCTTCTAATCTATGCACAAATCATCCAAGGTACTTTCTAGCCCCCAAGTCTGGGTTGAAGTTGCTTGGAGTCATAATGAATAAGGGACCTTTTGTTTCCTCCAACCACTGTATGTTTTTGCTTTACATTATGAAAAGTAGAGAAAAAAAATCACCACAGATAATTTAGGAGGGAAACATAGCAATTAAATGGTGCAATAGAAGGATAAGGGGCAGAGGGGCCTGCTGATGTTATCATCTGAAAATCTCAGAAAGAACAAAGTTGACCAAGCACAGATTATTTTCCCTCCAATCCTGATTCATAGTTAATAACTGGCGCAAATAATCAATTAGAACCACAGTGTAAATGCATACAACAGAGGGGCCTTGGTAAAGGATTCTCTTCCATGAACTTCTTAGAGCGCTGATTAAAATCTTGCCATTGATTTTTTTGGGCCATCCTGGGAAGACCAGACATGAGGTCAAGCACACAATGGGTAAGTGTATAATTAAGTCTAGTCCTTCTGAGATTTAAGAAATGCCAAGAAGTTACATGGAAGTTTTAAGCACTCATCCTGAGATCTACCTGTTTCATTATGTTTCATTTTGGCAACAGCCACCCCCCTCACATCCCACATTCCACACTAATGAGGTATTTAGTCACCGAGAAGACAGCATTGTGCCAAATACCAGCTTGCAACATTTCCTACCTGGGGGAACAAAGCCAGGCTTATGTGACCGCTTTCAAGCCCCTAAAATAAAAGGTTTCAATTGTTGAGTCTTATTTCTTGCCCACCCATTTTTTGGTCTCTCCTTCACTCAAAAGCATGGACACATGACCATTGGGAAGGCGTGTGTGGCCTCCTGGAAAGGCAAAGATGTTACCAAGAGCAGGTTGTGAGGAAAGATTAGGCCAGATTTATCCAAGTCAACCAAATTACTCTAACCTCTAACTGTAACCTCCTGTACAGTCAGTGGAAAGACCTCCAGGAAGCAATTTATTTTGCTACCCTCTGGAGGTGCTGGTACCTCTCAGTGAGTTAGTCTAGGGCAGTTAAACACCTCGACTGGGTACATCACCCAGGCACTGCCATGGATTTACAGGGGTTGGGGAGGGACAGATTTTGGCCATTTATTACTGCTTATCAGTGCAACTCCTGCTCCCACATCAGACAGTACAGTGACAACAGGGCAGTCCCTCCTGCCCTCTTTTGTGTATTTGGGGCTGTCTGCCCCAGTTAGACATTAAATGTTAAGTGAGGGGAAGTTGAGCTTGCACACAGATTTGAGGAAGATGCCACTCAGACTACTAAAAATCTTCACACACTACAATAATTTTACCGAAATTTATGCAGGAGAAGTTTTTAGGTGTGGAATAACATAGCAAGAAGCCTCTTTGACATATATTTTGGATGCCTGGGTTGTGTGGCAGACTGTCCAAGCAAAGGCAAGGCACAGGCTAATCGAGCAATGTCAAAGCTTTAGCCAACCTTAGCCTTTTTCTGTGGGATGCTGAGCACAACGTGTGAGCAGCCAGATACCCTCAAGGGCCACTAGGCCATTGAGAATCAAAAGAATATCGAGCACAAGTTTGGATCAGGCCCATTTTTCCACTTCCTAATCCACTCCACCTGGCACAGCAAACCCCTCGCTGTGTGAGCGGATGGTCCATGCGTGTGAAGCCTGGAGGCACCTGCTGCTCCTGCTGTACCTTAGCAAACCGCTGCCTGGGAACTTGGGAGAGATCCAGGTTCCTCCAGCAACAATGGACAAGATGATGCTGCTTCATGTAAACCTCATTTGCATTTCTACTCTAAATCTGTTTCAACTCTATCATCCATATGTTTATCAGGGAAGAAAAGCAGAGCAAGGAGAGAGGAAAGCAGCTGAGCATCTTTTCTCAAATCCTTGCACTCTCATTTTAACTTCCATTTCATGCTGACTTCCCTCCCACCCTCCCCCGCCAAAGTGTTTTCAAAACCTTCCTCCCACCTTCCTTCTTCTGTTCGCTTGTCTTAGATCTTCATTAACACTACAAACCCATCCCTGGAAATGTTTTCCCTTTGTAAAGACATCAGATTTAAAACAACAACAGCATGGCATCTTTTAATCCACTAGCACTTCTACGGTCCCTTCATGAATGATTCTGGTTGAAACTCAGATCTCTCCAGGTTGACTGACGGCAGAACCACATGGGAAGTAAACAGACAATGAACTTGGGTAGCAAAGGCTTCCCAGTGATCAGGAGAGGATGCATCAGTTTGAAGGGAGCAATTTAAACCAAAGAGATGTTTACTTGAACTCCCGGCATTGGTAGATGTGACAGGTTCAGCTGGAGAGGATGGACAGGAGCTCACTGCATTGCCAGGCTGTGAGTCTTCAGCATCTGATGCTCATAACAATCATGCCCAAAGCTGGGCAAAAAAAGGATTTTGTGAGCAATGTGTCAACACCCAAACTCCATGAGATGGAAAACAGCTTCTTCTGAAGAGGTGGTATGAAGGAATCTAGGAGACTCTCAGTGCTTTATTTCTGCTTTTCTTTAAGCAAAACCTTTTGAGGTCCCATTTTGGTAGCTGACAGATTTTTCTTTTAAAGGTTAAACCAAGGCTAAAAATGACATGCAAATTGTTTCCGTTCAACTCAAGTAAAATAGGTCATCTGATCTGGGAACATTTCCCTGTGCTGCCCATTTCCTCGGTTCAGCAGGCAGCATGAAAATGGCAGGCAGTGCCCCAGCCCAGGGCTGCTGCAGTGCGCCTCGTCTTCCCTCAGCCAGAGAGGGAGTGAAAGTTTGAAATGAGGGTTTTCCTTCTGGAAATCAAATGATGACATCCAGATCTCTCTGCTCAGCTTCTTCATCCACCGCTGAACTGAGTAACATACCACACCAGTCACGTATTTCTGTGCAGACAACTACAGAGCTCCATGGGGAGGACTGAGGCTTGTTCCCTGGTCTGGAGGGAGACTGGTTATTTTGCCAGGTTTTGGTTTTGGTTATTTTGCTTTGCGTGAGACTAGGAGGAATTTTTCCCTGACATCAGCCAAGCTTTCCCGTCCCTTCTGGTGTGCTGTCTGGTCTGTCGCATTGGCTCGCGTAGAAGTTTTATGTAACAGCCACACTGCTATTGGAAAATCTCGGACGTAAGAGCCACCCTGTCTTGTGAAGATTAGCTGTGGTGTTTTTTTCATCTTTCACTCCAGGTCACTGATGTGGGGTGGAGGGCACTGGGACATGTTCTTTGATGGCAGGTAGAGCAGCCATCATATCTACTGTATGGCTGTCTCTGATGGAAAGGACAGGACTCGATGACTTGAAATGGTCCCTTCTAGTCCTATGCCTCAAACAGCTAAATAGTCCCTTACTGGTCTTGGGAATAAACCCTGCATCTCTCTTGGACTCTGCCGTTCTCAAGGATGTTTGTGAAACGGGTCAGTGCAGTGGCACAGTGAACTGAAGCTTAAACGAGCGGAATTCCTTCCCCGCCAGCCAGTTTTCACTAACTTCCTCCCACAAAGAATTTAGTTTAGAGTTAATTGAATTAGCAAAGGCCTTCAAATACTTCCTCAAGGGACTGGCTTCATTTTGGCCTTACAAAGCCAATCAAATCAGCAGAGAAGCAGAAAAGGCAGTCAATGACTCACATTAATCATCTGAGAGAGGAAAGAGGAAAAAAAAAACCCAAACCCAAACAAAACAGAAAGGCAAAAAACCCCAGACTGCAACTCTTAAAAACTTGGCTCACCCCAGACGTGGAACACTAGATGAAAAATTGACTCTGTGAATTGCGTTATAGATTTTGAAGATGGGTCTGTTTCTGAGAGTCTGAGATTGAAAGCCTGGTACGTGCTGCCGAAGCTTACTACAGCAGGGACCAGCCTACGCTGGGGAACTCTGGAGAGCACACGCAGCGAGCTCAGGGCTCCCTGCACGGATGTCAGAGGGTCTTTGCTCACGCACACTCTGCCCAGGGTATTGGATCGGCTGCATGTGCTCAAGCCGTTTGCCCCTTGCAAGTACAACAAGTCGAGCACGTGCACTGCGGGCCCATCAATGTCAGTGGGTGGCCCCCAGCGTCCGTCCTCAGATTGGAGAGTGTACCTGAGCTTTGCAAGAGCATTGTTGTACATCTAGCTTTTTCCAGAGCTAAAAGCAGGACTGCCTTTTTCAGTTTTTTCATCAGACAGATTAAATGAGGAGCTTTGAATTTTGCAGGTGGGTGTCCATCCTACCTCACAATGAAGCACATGGGGCATCCTTCAGCATACCGGGCAAGTTACTGCGTGCGATACATAGATGCGGTATCAGTATCACACAACTGGCACAACATGCTTCACCGCAAATTTGCTCCTTCAGTTGCCATAGTAAAGGTACACCTCAGAGTGCTGCAGGCTGCCATTAGTCGAAGTATTAAATCCTTGCAACTTCTCACCCCAGATGAGTACAAAACGTCTGCCACAACCTGTCAATTCAAAGGCAGCCCTACAAAATATGGTCAAAACAGAAAAGACCGATTAAGCTACCTGGTTTATCTGCCAGCCAGGCAAGGAATTCAGGTCGGATTTGAGGCCCATCTTTGCGTCTCTTCCAAATTTTTATTTCTAAATGAGTCTGTTATTACAGAAGGCAGCAGACTGAAAGCCTGTCCTTCTTCCCCTTTTTTGTATGCTCAACACTTAGATTTAAAACTGCTATATAATTTTTCTAAAGATCATTTACTGTCTGCTTTAAAATAAATGAGCTTTTCTCAGGAAAAGGATTGGTTTTAATTAATTTCTTGGTTCAAAATATTTCAGAAGATCTTTTGCACATGAGGGTTTTTTGGATTTGGGGGTTTCTTTTTTTGTTTGTCTGTTTTGTTTTATGGAAAGCTCTGCTTTTCCTTACTTAGCTAGTGAGTTAGTAAGGGTAAAAAATAAATCATCTTTGTGAATAAGAAAAGATGTTTCAGACTATTGCAACAAAATTTCCAAAGTATCTAAACAAAAGATTTTTTGTTTTGTTTTGTTTTCTCAAAAACCGTATTGAGACATGATTTTTCCTCCAAAAATGTGGGACAGAAATACGTTCAAAAGACTTGAATCATTTTATGGGACAAAACCATAATTTTATAGTTGTACTACAAAGGCCCTGGAAGGTACAAAATGAAAACAGAGTGCTGTATGTCACTTCTATAATAACAAAAATAGTAGAAAGGGACAATTATTATCTTATTTTATTGGTAGGAAATGGTTATGCTAATTTTGATGGAATAAATGGGCACCAAAGATCAAAGATAATAACATGTCCAAAGCAAGTAAAACACTAAAAATTCTTAAATGAAATTCACAGGCTTTCTTTTTTTTTTTTTTTTTGTTAGAGTTTAGTAAGCAATGACAAGCTCTAGTGGCAAGCAATCACAATTAAAATTTTTTTCTTAAATATGCAAAAAAGAGAAGAAATCTCAGCTAAAAGTCTTTGTACTGTAGAAAATTATGCAAAGCTTTCATTTTACAAGATCTTTTATTCCCTATTTCTTTAGCAATAGCTTCAGTTGCATAAGATGACCCCTCTAGACGATCTTTTAGGTAGATTTAAAGATGGTATTTATGGGGAAAGGAAAAGAGTATTGTGAAACTTGTGGTCTTGCCCTTGTTTTTAGAGCCAAAGTTTTTTCCTTTAAAACAAAACAGTATCAACCACATGAGGAAACATGATGAAAGAGAAAAGAGCGAGAAAGATAGCAAATAATGAAACCTCAGTGCTGGAAAAGGGCAGGTGAATTCTTGGTCACCTTAACCTCTCAGAAACTGGGGAAAATCACATCACTGCTGGATGTTTAAGGTATTGCTTTCAGCTGCCGTTTTCTTCATTGTTGTTTCGTGGCGTTAGCACAGAGATGCAGTCTTGGTTAAATCTTTTTTCTTTCTTTTTCTTCTTTTTAAGTAAGGCAAGGCAAAGGTGGGGGAGGGGGAAGAAGAAATCAGGTAGGAGAAAGAAAAGAAGGAAAAGGGAAAAGACCAAACCCAGCTCTCTGGTTGCGGGGTTGCCAGCAGCTTGGCAGAGCCAGTGGAAGCAGCACTGTTACCTGGGGCTTTCGCTAGAGCTCATTGCAGTGAATTTGTTCTCCCCGAGCAAGATGGCAAAGGCCTGAGTTGTCACAGTGACCAGAAGATCCTGTGGCCTCAGGACCTGCAGTGGTAAAGCCCGTTTCATCTATACTCCTCTTTTCTTCTAACATCATACAAAAGATCCTCAAGGATGGAGACAAAAGGCAGCCTAACCTCTCATCACACGAAGTCATCCAGCAGATGAAGAAAAACTAGGAAAAAAACAGATGTTTCCTGTCTCCCAGGTGAATTCCCTGCCCACTGGGATACATCGCAAACTCTGCTAATCCAGGATATCCTCATCACCATTCCTGGGCAAATGAGCCATGGCCAAGAGAGCTCAGGCCTTCCTGTTCTACCTTCCACTTGTCACTTCTCATTCAGCTGATGAAATAATCTGATTAGGTGAGTTGGGAATTATCAAGATTCACTCACTATCCATATTTTCACATCACAGGCAAAGGCAGAGATTGCCGGCAAACCGTGACGTGCATGCTGAGAGCCCAGTTCAATTCCCACGGTCCCAATTTCAAATCTGAAATCCAAAGATCTGAACTGTCGTCTTCCTGCTCTTTTCAAAACTCTGCCTGTCTTCCAGTTTCTGTGAGAGCCCTTCTGCAGCGTGATTCTGCCTGACCTACCCACACACTCCGGTGTCTTTCCTTCCTCTCCCTTCATCATGATAGAGCTTGACTAGCGCCCTTCAGCTGGATCATTATAGTTATTAATGATATTTACTAATAATAAACATAGACATTTTTGTGATAGACTAGAAAACCACTGAGACAGGTTCCTGGTGTACTGTGAAGTCCATAAAAAAAATGCAAGTGAAGATGCTTCTGCTACCGGGGCGAGAAATCACTGATGCAGACATGGTGCATCAGAAAGGCCGATTGGGTAACGCCTTAAGCTCCACAGACCTCAGCAGAGTACATCTACATTAATGAATGCCAAAATGGACAAAAAGTGGGACAGATAGTTTATTACATCTGCATTCAAATGCAATGTCTTTCCGGCCTCAGTTCTGTGGAATTTTGTTTCTCAGCATGCCTTGCGCTCCACATATCTTCAAGCATGTGGTCTGTTAGATCTTGAAGAGATGGATCAGACCTTGCATGTTTGTCATACATGATCTAACCATTGGCTGACACCAGCCACTTGCAAAGATTGTGTCATAGAAAGGACTGAGTTTTATGGATGGTCTCCTAGGAATTGTCATTGCCTATTAGTAATGTATCTTGGAAGGGAGAGGCAGGGCACTCAGGGAGTGGGAAGAGGGCACAGGGATGGGAGGGTCCATTCTTCAGCTCAATCAGAGCAGTCAATTTCCACTATCATAATTAAAAAGGAAAATAAAGAAGCAGTACTGAATCTTCATTCCCTTGCTAGAGAGGGGACTGCAGCTGTTGCTTTGCTACACAAACTGCCTCATCCAAGCCAAGAGCTTAGCACTTCTGGCTGGGTGGGGGGATTTATTTGGTAGTGCTGACTTGATCTTAAGCAGTGTAAACCGTGTATGTACCGATTAATACATCACAAGCTTTAAGCATGATTTTTCTGCTTCTACCTCTTCTTTTTTCCTCTTTGCAGGTGAGCAAGGAAGATGTACGGCCCAGGTTTCAACCAGAGCATGTGTGTTCTAGGGAGATACTTATTTTTGTTTTTTAATCCTCAAGCAGGAAGAAATAATAATCCCAGAAATTGCGATGGAGGCAGGTGTCAGAGGGAGCAGAGACAGCCAGAAAGCAGGGTGACTGAGGCTCTGGGTAGTCAGTAGCATGGGCATTGCCACACAGCAAGAGCATTTCAGAGGCAAAGAGAATCACTAAAGGACTCACAGCCAAAAAGAACAAACAAACAATCAAAAAACATTAAACAACTGGCTTTCACAGGGGAAGGGGGACTTTTCTGGGGAAGGTCTCTCAGCAGACATTTTTCTCCAAGTCAGTGCTATTCTCAGAAAGCCACGTGGTATTTGGGTACCACAGTGCTGCTGAGCTACAGGAGTCAAAACAGGTAGTAGAAGAGACACCGTATTTTGCTCTGCAAGCAGAACAATATTATCAGAGCTGTTTGCAATGAACTGCTCACCGCAGAGGGGTTGGACTAGATGACCTTTGATGGTCCCTTCCAACCCAAGCCATTCTATGATTCTATGAAAGACCATTACTTGTCCAGTGACTCATACTCTCCACTGACACTCAGGAGACCCACACATTGTTCCTGGCTTTATTGCACAGCCTTGGAAAAGTCGCTTTACCTTCTTGCTCTTTCCTAGCTTCTGCCTGCATACTGACTCTCTGTTATCATAGGATGGAAAAGTTTCTTGAACCACACAGCTACATGCATAAGAGAGACTTTTTGTAATTATTGTGGTAGGAAAAAAAAAAAGGAGAATGAATTCTTTTAAAGTGCTTGATGTCCTGCTATTGATCGAAGGTTTTGGTTTGGTTTTTGAAAAACAAATCAAAGAATGAATTCCATCTTTCTTTTTGGCTGGATTTTGCTTTATTACATCTCTTCATTTCAGTTTTGTCTGTTTTGATAAGACAGCTGAGGTTTCTTTACTTCCCAGCATAAATTGGATCAGGACATTTCTGACTACTGTACCAGACTTTCATGGGCTAGCATTCAAGCAACACAGCTATAAGCTCTAGTTGAACCTTACTGGCAGTAAAACTCAAAATTTGTGAAAAACGTAAGAAGTGAATGATGAGAACTGTTTAAAAACTTGAATAAATATTCACCAGGGAAAACAAAAAGGCTGTGCTGCTTTTATAGAGCTAATAGTAATTTACTGATTTCTTGATTAAAATGAAAATGGAAAAATGATTCCCAGCAGGTCCCTCTTCTCTTGCTAAGTTAATAGCAGGGATGCCATTACACTGAAAATGATACATTTGATGCTAAAACCTAGAAATGTGCTCATTTCTTCAATTCATTCATGTGGTGAGGCTCAATGATGTTCCACTTGGCTAGGACAATCTTCCTGCCTTTGTTAGATTGAAAGACAAGGGTGGAAAGAGCAACTCATCATTACGTGCTCTAACAACTGGCTGTTAACTGGAGCCCAGGAGTCTGACGCTACGAAAAGAACCTGGAAGGGCAACACAACAGTAATCCAGTATTGCTACTGGTCACCCACTGTGATCTACAGAGTGGGAGCAGAGAGTAGAAGTGACTTGGGAAAGACAGGGCAATGTGGGATCTCTAGCTTCATAGAAAGAAGGAAGCCAGGATAAGCAAAAGATAGATGCATGATCAAAGCACAGGAAAGCTTACTTGTTGAAAAGTGTTCTTTACAATGAACTCAGTTCAGGCAAAGACAGAGGCTTTGGGAGTTGTTCCTGGGCACATGGAGCCCAGCAGTGATTTCTGCTACTTTCAGTGGTATGTCTCTGAGACACGTGTTTGGTCTGCCAGAGAGCTTTTAACCTCTTTTTGGTGCTTACCAACTCATATTGACATTGATGTTAATGGCAACTGAAGATCCTCACAGATTTGGGTCCTTCACAAAGATCTGATGTTATTTATTGCTCGTACTGCCATTTTGCCCTTGCCATTGCTCCTTCTTGGGTGAAGCAAGTTAGTGGAGATGAATTCAAGAAGTCCTTTCACAGGTACCCCAGTACCTTCTGGGAAGGGTCATGAGGTTGAAAGGGAAAGATCCAGCTGCAAAAAATCATGCCCAAAATGCCTTCAGACACCTGTAGGATGTGCTGCCTTGCATTCAGCTAATGGTTTCGAAAGCTCAAAGGTCTCCACTGGGTCCTGGTTATATCTGCCAGTCTCTGCTACCCTTGGGTACCTAAAATGCCATGCCTATGTTCAGATATCTTGTTTTGCCTCAAAATGTCAGAGGCTTTCTATCAGTTAAGTAAGGGGGACATTTACTTTCAAACTTAATCCCTGAGCCAAGAAACTTGAAGAGAAAGGGTTTGATGAGATACAGCTGGAGTCCACAAGGGTTTTGCACAAGTGCCCAGCCCAGCTAGGTTATCACCAGTCAGCAATCCTTTACTGTTCCATACCAAAGAACGATCCTTTCTGGGCTGCCAAAATGACATGAAGCTGACAGACAAGTCCTGCTTGTTATACACAACGACTAAGTGCTGCCCACACACTCTCTAAGTACCGAAAGGAAAAATGGGCTTCGCAACTGAGTTAGAGTACAGATCCTCACAGTACAAGACAGCAACCAGCATGTATAGTTCTGAATCAGCTGCCTTTGGAGAGCTGAATGCATTTGAAAAGACCACTGCTACCAGCTGTGCTTCTCTAAGATGAATTTTGCATTTATCACACAACTAATTTTCCCTTGCATAAATGAAAGAGGTGTTGGATTCCTTGGGGACAAACATCCCTGTGAGCTTGGCCACTGGGCAGGAGATGTTCCTCATCACAGATTCTGGGTCAGGCTGGGGCAGGGAGGGTGTGTTTCATTTCAAATATTAACCAGGATAAGCATTTTTTGTTGGATTCCAGAAACTCCTCGGGGAGAAAGTCCTAGTTGTAGGGAACGTGCAAACAGTGAAATTCCAGCCATTCAGCATTGATTGTCTATGTTACTTGCGTTGCTGCTGTGCCCCAAAATCAACGCAACGTTAAGCAGTCAAAAGCCATTATAAAGCTCAGGCTGTTTAGCTAGATGCATAATGCACTTGGACTTATGGTCAGGTCTGCTCTGTTCCCAATAACTAGAATCGAATGAAGGTTTGGCTTGCAGAAGAACGTGACTTGAGCCATTTGTGTGCAAATTGGCTGTAGGAGCAGTGTTTGGGCATAAGCCATGCATACCGCACAGTGTCTAAACTTCCCAGCCTGGAGAACAGATGTGGTAGGTCCAAACAAGTAGTATGTGACACAATACAAAAGCAATGCCAAGGATGAGGAATACAGCGCTAAATAACATTACAGCACATAATGGTGTAGACATAGACTACAAGGCAGTAGAATAGCAGGGCAGCTTTTAAGACACAGCATTGTGAATTGCAAAGCTGATGCCATCCCTGCTATGACTGAAGAAGAAATCATCCCCAGAAGAGAAAAAGCAATAGGAATAGCACTGCAACATAACCTGTCATTGTGGTTCCAAGGTGGTCACCTGCTCTTGGGTTGGGAAGTTACCTGAGAAAGGGACATGTTTGTACTCTCCGCCCTAAAAGGGAGTGAAGAAGCTGAACGGTATCTGAAGGAGCTACAGGTCATCCAAAGGGAGAAGACATGATAATTTAAGTATAGCCTTCATGCCAAGCTCCAGTGCTATCAAAGTTGCCATGGTTCAGAAACACTGCAAAACAGTTACATGGATCCCTCAGGGAAGTGACTGAGCAACCAGCTCCTGGCAAACAGATCACCCTTGGCCTGCCTTGCCATAGGTCTTCTTTCTTATATCGCACTTGCAGGAAAACAGGAGCCTGATCTGAAGGTACTGTCCAGGGCTTGCCGTGGTGAGAAGCAGCAGATGGAAGCATATAGGGAAACTGCTGATTGTGTGCTGCACCCAGGCTGAGGATACCCTGGAACTCCAGTGGTAAACCCATGCCTTTGATATGCATGGGAAACGCACAAATAAAACCCCGAAGGAATCAAAAAAAGAGAAAGCCTGCTTTTTCTGAAAGGGCCCTTTAAATGACCCAGCTTTTGTGTCCTCTGTGCACAAAGCCAGCATAGTTGATAAAATGATGGATTATTGGATCAAGCCTGGTGAGCGTCAGAAGAACCCTTACCGCTGAGCTGGAAGACTTGCTCTGCCACATCCTAGAAGACCGGCCAGGCTTTGAGCTCACATCCAAATCTGTTGGGTTTGGCCATTGCTTTCCCCCAGCAAAGAGCTGAGGAGCAGCGCTGTGGAACACTTGCACTTTGCAAGGGGAGCTCCAAGAGCACGAGCTGATGGTGGGAGGCAGCTTGCTGAACTTAATGCAGAGCTTAAAGGCAAATTCCAGCTCCAAAGAGCGTGTGAAATTTGCAGTTCACTGCAATAATTTTTTGCTGATTGTGCCACACTCAGTTTCCTAAGGAGGAAGCAGGGGAACTCAGCCTTATTTGCATGAGTTTCACATCCCTCTCCTTGGCTGAGAACACACTGTGCTATTCGATGGACAGCTCCTTTCTGATTCACTGCTCTAATTATGTTTTACAGCTGGAATATGGTACTTATGTCAAAGCTGATGGGTAAAATTCTACTGAGAAGCAACAACGTTTTGTAGCATTCTCCTGTTGTTCATTTCCATGGCTTCTCTTCATTTTTTTCCCCTCAAGGCTCATTTTCCAGGCACTAGTCGTTCTAGAGAGAGATGTTCTCACCTCCTTGATGCTTTCTTTTGACTAACAGCCATATCCTTTTTAAATTTGTTTATTTATTGTACATTTGCAGGCATACGGTGACAGAAAGAGAAAATAAGTAGAACGGGCTTATGATTTGTCTAAAGTAGCTGGTAAAGAGCTGTAATATCTGTCTGCAGGTAGACCTCCACAGTGACAATAATCCTTTTGCATGAGAGAATAGGACCATACAGGTTTAGAGATGTGTATACATGTTTTTCTAAGACTAATCCAGGCCCCTGTGCTACACAGAACTGCCGCTGGTATGCTCTGTTAACCCCACATGCAGAACCTCTCCTGGATGACATCTCAAGGGAGAATAGTCATCAGTTGTCTTCCCCTCTCATCCCAGACAAAAGCCACCAGCAAGAACTGGGCAGTTATCTCTTGGTCCTAGCCATCACTGGAGGGACTATCCCAAATTTAGGGGATCTACTCACTCCGTTTTGGCTTGTTTTCTTCTCCTGAGAGGCTCAAAGAAGCCGTCCCTCAATTGCAAATCTGGCCTAACCGTTCCTTATGCAACCAGCTCACAGCACCGTGCAGCCCTTCCTGAGGGAGAAGGGCTGGTGCGATTCACCCCCACCCTACGGAAGAGAGGAAGAGGCTATCTCAGAGGAGACGTAGTCGTAGACAGTATAGGACTCCAGAGCACCAGTGCTGCTGGGCTTAGCTTCATGCCATTTTCCTTGTCTCCCATTATTTTCTTAAGCTCAGCCAATGTTGGAGCTGTTCCCAGGGCTCAATTATTCCCTGGCTATTTCATGCTGTAAACTATAACAGGACACTATGCCATTACGCACAGCCGGACAGATCTAGTGTTTCTGTGCGTGTTTGGCAGGTACAGAGAGGAGAGGGAGGGGAGAACACTCACTGCTGCAAGAGCAGCAGGATCACAGCTTCGGTAGCAGGGAAAAAAACCCAAAAACATGATCTCTCATTTAAGTGTGCTAAATGACAAATTGCTTACAGGCAAGGCTGCCCACTGGGGAAACCAACGTGAAAGTGATTGTTTCTCATTTCCTAGAGACTGCTGACCAAAGGAGGAAGGGGAAGAAGGTGCATTTGAAATGCTGGTCAGGTGCTTTACAGTGCTCAACCACAGCTATTTTCTCCATTCTCGCAAGAACATTCGGGATAACATTATTCTTAGTCCTTGGCAACATTTAAATGAAAAGAAAAAGCTCAGGTGACTGTTTCAAAGATAATTTTCTTTCAATGCTTAACTCCAAATACTGCTTCAGCAGAGCTTGAGGTACAGATGGTTTCCTTTTCTTTTTCTTCCTATTACTTTTTTCTAAACTTAAACCTGCCAAACTTAGGGTTCAGAGATCTGTCTTTTCTCACTGCACCTGCTGATGGTCCAAGCACCTACACTGTGCTGGAACAGTACTTTTGCACTACCCCTTCCCTGCCAAAAAACACATTCTGCTGTTGCTAAGGAAATCTTGTACCCAAATCTTGGCAAGGGAAAATAAATGCTTAATTTAAAAAAAAAAACCTTTTCATTCCTTTCTTGTATTTGTTTGCTGTACTATACAGCGCCTATTCATAAAACATAAGCCTCATTTTCTTAGAATTATAGAATAATTTAGGTTGGAAGGGACCTCTGGAGGTCACCTAGTACAACTGCCTGCAGAGCTAACTTCAAAGCAAGATCAGGCTGCTGAAGGTCTTTTGTAGTCAAATCTCGAAAGCCCCAAGGATAGAGAGCCACACCTCTCTGGGCCCCTGTTTCACTACTTCAAAAAACTCACATCAATTTTTTTTTTTTTACTTATATACAGTCAGAAATTCCTTTGCTGCAACTTGTACCCGCTGGCTCTTGTCCATTTATTGTGCACCTCTGAGAAGAGTTTGGCTCTGCCTTTTCTGTCTTTCAAAGGTCCATTCACTCATTAGCTGGTCACTGTGGAAAAGCAAGAATCTCCCAGAATCTCCCAGCCTCACAAGTGTGTGTCTACTCTGCTCACCTCTCCTCACATACTTCATCCTGTTCATGTTTTCTGCCCAGTTTTTCCCTTTATCTTTGCCTGAGATGATCCATCCCACACATCCCAGCGTGACCGGGCTGAGCAAGCCCATCATATAGAAGATGAGAAGCAAAGATGCATGAGACAGATCTGAACAAAACATCAACACAGGTGTCCAGTCAAGGGAAACAGTCTCCGAGGCTCCCCCATACCCATCTGAACACTCAGTTGGGACTGACTGTCTGCTGACTATTTTGCAAGCATCAAGAAAAGCCACATTTTCCCCATTTTACTGGCTCAGCTTTGTTCCACTTTGCATACATGTACTTTGTCAAAAACAAGACATGTAAGTCCAGTAATGAGTCCAAATTCAGCAACAATCTAACCTTTTCTTCCCCAGTGTGAAGGAACACTTGATAGAATTAACATATACTAATTAATATATTCTTAGTACCAGAAAAGGTCTTTGATAAGGTTTGATTATATTTTCATGCTTGATCTTTGCGTTTCTGTTTCAGGATGCTTCACTTTGTGTTTTTATTCTTTTCCTCTTACTCATCCTGATCGATACATTTCTAAATTCTGGCATGAATTCTCAGGAGTATTTGCCATAGCTCTAAGCAGGCCAAAATCTCTACACTTGACAACTCAAAACCACATTGAACTTTCCGGGATTGTACAATGACAGAGTCCTGTTAACAGCTTTGACTCTATTTTCCAGCCAAATTGCAGATAACCTTTAAATAGTCTTACAGAGGGATTTCTCCAGAGACTATCAGGCCAGATTTGTACTTAGAGATCATTTTGTTCCCTGAATAAACCAAGGTTACCAAGAGGTGACATTTCAACAATGGCAATTGTTCTTATTTCTTCAGTAATACATTTTGATAGAGACTGGTCTGGGATGCATTCCCCAGATACGTAAGTATAAAGAGCTAGTAACAGCAGTTACAGATACTGAGGTGGGCGAAACCTGACTTCATGGCCCAAATTCTGGCAGGAGCTCTACAGCTTTAGTCTTACACTGTTTCTTCTTACTATTGTATTTGTTTTTATATGCAATTGAGTATCAACAGGAGGAGAAAAAAAATGCCAAGGGAACAGTCTGTTGCGCTCTCTGTCAAAAATGTTTTAAAATGGTTCATTAAATAAGATGAATTGCTTTCTCATTATTATTCAAACCAGTAAATAATGCATTTCTGAAGAATATTAATTAAAAATGTTTATGTCTTTACTAAACAGAGTGCAACAACTCTTTCTAATATCAAAGATGTTGTTATTTTTCTGGTGTTGTCATTTGCCTATTAAATTATCACTAAACAAACCCAAAACATTAAAGCTTTATCCCTAGAGTCAAACTGAGCCTATAGAACTATACAGGAATCAGCTCTCCATCCCTAACATCCACCCTATTGACTCCCTTGAAGGAACAAGGCTGATTCCTTGCATTACTTGTACCTTTTGGCTTGAAGAAAAATACCAACATTAGAAGAGCAAAAATACCACAAGAATCAGGGAGATGGGTTTATCTAGCAAGCATTCTGGGTTGCGCACGTACCCGGGAAGGATCCTAGCTCAAGTTAAGAATAATAGCAAAAATAAGTTTTGAGTGTGTAGAATTTAGAAAACTAATATTGATTCTCACTGTTTGCACCAGGTTGGATTGGAGGGATGGTCAGGATATTTCTGCAGAAGCAGGACTGTGAGACCAGCTGGAAGACTAGATTGCAATCTCACCTGAAAGGACTTCAGTTTTAACCTCCTGGACACAATCCTAATATCTGCTATGCAAAACCACATGGCAGCGCTGTGACAAGATGAGGTAAAAGGATGTGTGTGGCATTGAGGGAAATTATTTTGGGGATGGAACCAATAATTATGACTTTTCCGCCTAATGAATTGCTCTTCAGAAAAGTATTTGTCACCTTTTCAGTGGCAAATGGAAATTTCTCAGTTGCCTCCCACAAAACAAGAAAGGAAAAAATCCTTCCTTCCCCATGTGACATTTACACCAAAGGCTGCAGAAGTTCTGACATCAAAAAATGGTAGAGTACTGCTCTGTCAGAGAAGTGAGAAAGACATCATTCTTAATGTCATTCCTTCTTCCATGACCCAGCTCTGCAAAAATAAAACTCCTGACTACTGAAGGAAATGGCCACGTCTTCTCCTCACAGGAAATGTTTAGCATTGCTGACTCAACTGTTGAGAAATAAATGATCTTTTATTAAGGGAACTTCTTGTTTATGTGTGTATGTTTACTGTTCTTAATACAATGTTCCAGTAAGGGTTTTTGTCTGTCCTCCCTGACGGATAAATTCCTTCCTTCTCCTAGCAGGACCCAACATGCCTCTCTAATGAAAGATCTGATGTTCTATTTCTCTAAAGGTCTAAAGGTTATGATATTTCATGACTGCCATCATTTGTGCACAGCACAGCGATAAGATAGGATTCAAAGCAACTTTAAGCTGATGGACTGAGGTACAAGGCCCTTTTTTTCTGCCAGCACCATACCAGACAGTGCTCCACAGCTAGGCTGCATCTGTCGTAGCGTGTCTTGTTACAAGCCGGTTTCAATGGCTGAAGAGAATGACAGGACTCTCTGTTGCACATCTACATGGTCCTCTGACATCCCCTTGGTATTTTTATGAAAGGAAAAGAAGATAGAAGGATTCAGTTTAGTACATGTGCAGGAGCCAGTCCAATGTTTGCCTTGGAGATGTTTCGAGTTGATGTTTCAGCTGTTCGTAAATGCCCCGCGGCAGGGGGTGCTGACCGGTGGCTCAATTAGAAGTCTGATACCAGCACAGCTCAGAGACGTTGTTCCACAAGAAGGAAATATCCTGTTCTGCCGGTGTCTTAAAGCCGCTGCTGAGCCCAGCACTCATTGCAAACAGTGATCCAGGAAAGTCACATGCAAAAGTGGGACGTCATTGCTGCTCCTGGGAGGAGATGGAAGCCGGGAGCATCTCCGAGACCATGCTACCCCTGAGCTCCCTGGGGTCTTGGATCACCACCATTCCTCTTCAAGTGATGATCTGACACCTACCCATTTCAAAGCGCAGGATAGAAAATGGATTCCCTTCTTACTACTGTGACATACTATGATCCTTTTTATAGGTGGGCACTAAGTAAAGCAGCAGAGAGAGTAAGGTGTGAGGTAACAAATACGCTCCTAAGTACAACAAAAATGCAGACTTAAAATTTCACAGCCTGGCCTTTTATACCTCTCTCCAAAATGAACAAAGGGACACATCCAACATAATTTGAATTTTGGAGCTCCCACTTGATTATTCACACTGAAGCAAGAGCGTGAGGTGAGCAGGGGAGGCAGTGTCATTAAATGGAAAAAATGAACAAGGCAACATAGTTACTCTGAAGTTACAGGACTTCGGTTGCTCTGCTCTGATTGCTTGAATGCTTTTTTTGTGAAAAGCTTTTTCATAAGCTACAGCTTCATTTCTAAAATGTTAACAAAGCTAAGGCCCCAGGAGCAGGCAAGAAAATTAGAAATGTTCACACATCTGAAAGCATACAAAAATAATCCCTTCTCATTTTCAGGACAGAAGTGCAGGGAGCTGCAGCTGTGTACATCACCCCGCTGTGGCTACCTGGGGCTTTCCAGATGGGAAAAGGGGCAAAACCAGCCCAAGCCACATGTGGGCAACGAGTATTTCATTGTCAATGTGTTGTTATCTGATGATCATTGACTTCAAATTTTTAACAGCAAACAGTAAATATTGCTGATCAACAGGACCCCTGGGATGAGAAAGCTGCTCTTCACTCATCTTCTTTCTGAGTTTTAGGCCCGATCTGGTCCCAGAGCTCTCAGTCTGTATGGCACATCACAAATTCACTTCAGTTACTCCATGTTAGTCCAGCCTGGGCTAGCCAGAAGGTCTCTGTAAATATTTATGAGCGCAAGTGGCAGAGCATGGTCACCTCCCAGCTGGAATCCCTCAGTACCATCAGTCTAAAGAGGCATGGAGGGCGGCGGTGGCGGGGACGATGGGAGACAGGAGGCTGTTTTGCTTTCCTGGCTGGGCAGTAACCAGAAGGGGCCCAGGAAAGTCAGTGACAGCCTTGGACGATGGATAAGGACGAAAATGAGCCTAATGAACTCAGCATGAACAGCCCAAATACCTTCATGGTCTTGTTTCAGGTGTCTCATAGGCTTCTGCTTTATGATGCCCCATAGGGACCAGTATGCCTGACTTAGAAAAAGATGCAGGATGACAGGAACGTATCAGCAGGAAGGGTCTGAGAGAGGTGACCTGCTGAGGCAGGCGACGAAGGATTGAGAGGGGAAAGGAGTGGAGAGAAAGGGAGTCAGGGAAGGTAAGGCAGCAAGGGATCACAGGGACCTGCTGGGGCTGTGATTGAGAGGGAAGAGGAAGCAGAGGTGACTGATTAAAATAATGTTGGCTCCTGAATGTGTCTGACATTTGGATGAGACAGTGTCTCTAGTCAGTATTCAAAGCAATAGCTGCCCAGAATGGTTTCCTTCACCAAAAGAAAAACAGCTTTCCCCTGGATATAAAGGCAAAAGCCCTGATTTGATTGGGGGGGGAGGGTGAATGCTTTGAAATTTTTAAAATTACAAAGTAAATTAAGAAGCTTAAAGGCAGGCAAGAGTCTAGCTGGATCCCTGAACACCTCAAATGCTGAGCCTCACTTAAGACAACCCCACCTTTTGTGCATCACCCATTCAAAAAAGACGATTAAGTGAACTGGAATAATTCTGTGGCTAAAAGCAAAACAGCCTCAACTTCAGGAGGAGGAAAACTCACTCCGAGCAGACATTTCAGTCTTTGTTCCAGTTATTTATTCCTTTTGTCTTTCAACATCCAGCAATCAAAGGAATTAAAAGGATTAAAAAACACGCACACAACAAGTGATAGCTTAATACACATCAAAGCAGGTGTGACAACAAGTGGAATAGGAGCCAGGAAAAGCGACAGCTTCAAATTAGAGCTCGAAAGCCTACACGTGGAGTGGTCACAACACAACACACGGATCCCAGTAAAACACAATTGCAATTCAAAATGCAGCCTGGGATAAAAGCAGAGCAAAATGCACTTGTCAACGCTAAGGATGTCGCTGTGACACTTCAGAGTAGAGATCACCAAAGCACAACCCCTTCTGTAGTTAATGCCAGCACAAAGCTACTTGCCCAGTAATGCATTAGATTGGGCTGTGCCGCTAGACACACAGGAAGGTTTAGATGTGTCTGCCCACCCCCTCATCTCTTGGGTATTGTCAAATACTCTTTTCCTAAAATGAACGGGTATTCTTAACAGTGTATTTCATCCTTTCCCAGTTGCGGCTAATGTCAGAGACCCTAACCTGCAGTGACAGGAGTGTCTCAGCACAAGCTTCCTAGACAGATTTAGCCTAATTAAAATGTCCACTGAAGTAACATTCAAAAGCTACATGCCGCCTTATAAATATCCCATGCAGCTGTAAATTGAGTATTTTCTCACACTTGCAGGAAAGGTTCCTGGCTTGTCATGTGCTCTAAAATGCTCTACAGCTACCCCCCAAAGGGCTGTAAATGAGAATAAATTAATGGGGGGTTCTGATGACCCACACTGCTGCATATGAGGTGAGGAACCTCTGCCAATCCCATTCTCAACTGTATCACACTCAGAGCCTGGCAAAAATCATGTTTGTCGGATACAACTAACAATCTAGTTGAATCAGGACAGTCATGGAGTTGCCTCCAGCACAATCAGCGCATCCCTGCAGATCAGAAATGATCACCCGTAGCTGAATATCATCACCCACCAGCGGGAAGCTGGCTTCTTCCCCACTCCCACCTCCCTTTGACTGAAACGTTACAACAGATTGTGCAGGCACTCCTCAATTGTTTCAGTGCAGAGCCAGTCTGCCCGGCTCAAGTCCCTTCCCTTGGGATACATCAACGCTGTATCACACTGACATGATGCTGCTGCAATTGGCACTCCGAGGGGAATGCGATTCCCCTTCTACACAAATAACTGAGATTCATACTGAGAATGTACTTTTCATTTCAAATCAGAGCAAAGCAAAGAGAAAGTACATACTTGCTGCCTCAGAGCAATGGACATGCTCGGATGTTTCGCCGGATCAGGTCCTCAGTGTAGACAGGATCAATAAAGTTCATTGTTATGAACCACAATATAGAATTTCAATGCCCCGATTTAAGCAGCTCCTGGTCACCTGGGACACGACGGCTGCTGATGCTGTTACAGTGGAACATCTTGCGGTTACTCAACAACATCAACATGCTGCAATGCAGCGTGCAAGTCGGGGCGTTTGGCCACTGACAGACAGCGGTTGGTTTTCTGCCAGTACATCTGGCAGTACCGCTCCCAGTGACTATCACCAGTGCATAGTGCTGCAAGGCACCATCAATACTGGCCAGCTTTGTTATACAGCGAATGTAGGAGCAATACGTTTTCCAGACACGTAATAAATCTATGCAAAATGAATATTGTATTTGTTGCCCAGAGATATGAAAATTTTATCTTCCCTCCAATTGCTATCTTGGAAAACCAAACTGATGGGGGTAAGAAGCAGCAGGGGAGGGCTCAGGATGCTCTGGCTGAATGACATGCTATTCGGCCTGTCATAAAGGCCAGTAGCAGACAGGCAGGTTTTCAATTAACTCCCTGTGCGTGATGGACTCAGGTAGCTCTTCTGTCAGCAGTACTTCAAAAGGCCAAAAAAGCAGCAACACTTGTCCCCTTGAAGTACCACGACTTCTCAACACACTCAAAGAGGTTTGCAACTTCAAATGAGCCCTGAGCCAAAATTGGATCTTGATTACAAAGCTATTAGAAGGTTAAAAAAAGCGCAAGTTGAACAGAGGATATAGTTGAAGGTACATCTCTAGCTTTCTGAGGAGGGAGAAGAAAGGGAATTCATTTCTCATTGGTGAGTGAGTCAATGCAATCTGCTGGTCTGCAGATGAGAGTTGTCTCTGTTAGTAATACAAGTAAAGTGCAGGGCTGTACATGGCTAAACAGGAGGCGTTTGAAGATCTCAACAGCTGTCTGCAAGGAAAGTTTGGGAATTATAGGAGATGCAATTTGGATAAGCCTCTGAGGGAGCTGAGCCGGTGAAGGGAAGAGGAGGTCTTTCTCCTGGCTAGGTTCTTCCAAGGGAGAGTTCAACGGGGAGTACCTCTGGTGTCTTTGCTGCCCAGTGTCACACTGAACAATGTCCTTAGGACATCTTTTAACAGCGGAAATCCTTTCTACCACCACCAGCAGTGCAGTTGAACTTGGAAACAAATAAAACTCCTTTTCCAGTGGATCAGTGTCCTGTATCTCTGCTGGCCTTAAGAAGCCCAGTTCTCACTCATGATTGCCCCTCTCACATAATCCTTTCTCAGGCATGAGGTCTCCTTGCGCCCCCACCGTTTCTTTTCCATGACACTTGTATAAGGCAAGAAAAAGCCCATGTTGTGGCTATGTCAGTCCTGTGCATGTGCTCACCGGCCATCTGGACCAGTGCGGGACAGGTAATACTCATGGCAATCCTCCTTTGGGAGGAACAGGTATATCTCACTTTTTTGTTTATTCTGCTTAAAGGAACATAATTTCTTCTGTCCAGAATGGCTGAAATTGGTCACTCAATTCAGAGACCATCAGAGGAAGACTGTGGGACTGACAGACAAAATGTGAGGGAGCACATGATTATGAATTCTTAGCTTCTTGGGAAACCAGGCTAAAAATAGCAATAGACTGAGAAAGCACCAAACTATGAGATGCCCTGGATTACGCCCTGAAGAGGTCTGTCTGCAGCATCACAGAAGCAAAGGTGGGTGGGGAAACCGGAAAAACTGCTCGGAAAAGAAGTTCATTAGAGGAACGTCAGTGCTTGCTATTATCTATCTATTCCCTGGCCTCAGGAAGAACATAATTGCATTTCAGCTTAACTGTAAGGAAAAGCGGGTGAGACACTCCCTGTCTTTGATCACTTCAGATGTTTTACCAGGGAGAATCACTGTCTCCCCCTACAGGGTGATCCCTATCAGAGGCTAATGAGCCTGCTAACGAGGATTATACAGCTGCCAATCTCCAGCTCCAGAGAGACACCTTGCAGAGCAAAGGGTGCAGCGTTCAGTTCCCGAGGGAGAACAGCCGCAGGAGGACAACGCTGGGACACCCTGGGCTAACGTCGGATGCAGTCGCACAGGGCGGCTGAAGGAATCCTGTGCTGATAAAAATGGTATCGCTTCACCGCAAAACTCTGATCTGTTTCTTCCCTCTTGTTATAAATCAAGGGAAGGAATATGTTCTTGCTTCCCCCCCCCGGCAACACTCATTTGGATGCAAGTGGGAATTTCTTTCGGTGCTGTTCCTGGCTCTTCTCTTTGACAGACAGGAGAGTGTTTATTAGAGCAGATGCACAGAACATAGGAGAAAGCCTGATCACATTCCCAGTGTTAGTCAGAGAAAACTCAAGTAAATGTCTGCCCACCCTGCAGTGAAACATTTGCCAGTCTTCCCAGGCTGTTCAAGAACAACTTAAGCTCAAACAGTGCTTTGAGTAACGCTGCAGCGGGTACGACCGGCCTCCAATTAATCTGATGAACGGCACATTTAAGCACTGCCTCTCCCACCACAAACCCACTAGAATCCTTCAGATTAAAGGCTGTTTGTCCTGGTTTCGGCTGGGATAGAGTTAATTGTCTTCCCAGTAGACGGTACAGCGCTGTGTTTTCAGTTCAGTATGAGAAGAATGTTGATAACACCCTGACGTTTTCGGCTGTTGCTCAGTCGCGTTTAGACACAGTCAAGGACTTTTCAGCTTCTCCTGCCCAGCCAGCAAGAAGGCTGGAGGGGCACAGGGAAGCTGGGAGGG
>JAVKLA010000002.1:15880511-15945561 GCA_034782735.1 Sagittarius serpentarius
TGTTTGGTTGGTTTTTGTTTTCCCTCAATTCTCTCCCCCATCCCACTTTGGAGGGGAGTGAATGAGTGGTGCTTAGTTGCTGGCTGGGGTTAAACCATGACACCTTGACATGACCTACACCTGCTTGGCAATGAGGGGTGAGGAGTCAAACTCCATCACCGCACTACACTGTGCTGAAGAAGCAAAACCAGCCACAGGCACATAAAGCCAAGTATTAGACACTGGAGAACCCAATTTTGGCAATTCCTTAAATGATCACATGAATGATATTTATGTCACAGGTAGATTTTGCTACATGTAGCATCAAAATATAGCAGGTGTTTATTTACAACTGCCACAGGGAAATATAGTCTGATGTAATTGTTAAAGATCTGTTCGTATTCCAGGCAGCAAACTACCATTTACAGGATGAAATTGTTTGCTGTTTAAACACTGCCAGTCAAGGACATTAATTGCTGTGGGTTAAATTAAACTAGATGGCATAGCAATAAGATTCGAAGCCTGGGAGAGGGGTGGGGAGGAAGGAGGAGGGGAGGAACAATCTTCTCTCATAAATTATGGGATCTCAAAAGGAATCTTTATAAGGACATATTAATTTGCAAAGAGCCAAGTTCAAATCTAGTTTGTGTCCTATGGGTACACTAAGCAGCCCTGGGGAAGGCAAATGCTCCCCCCACCCCAAAAGTGAGAGTTCAAGCTTCTACGGGGGTATTTATTCCAAGTATCTGATCAGCATCAA
Organism: Sagittarius serpentarius; assembly: GCA_034782735.1. Taxonomy (NCBI): domain Eukaryota; kingdom Metazoa; phylum Chordata; class Aves; order Accipitriformes; family Sagittariidae; genus Sagittarius; species Sagittarius serpentarius. Next base: position 15,881,251 of record JAVKLA010000002.1, read on the forward strand.
GTGCTATATCGGGGCCTGGCTGCCTTCCAAGATGGGACAAGCCACACCATGTGACAGGGAGCAGAGATGCTGTCTTGCCATTTTTAAATGAAGCTGTAGTAACAGCCAGTGGCAGCAGCCAGGCAAAGGGGCAAGTCCTCCTGGCAACCTTTCGTTTCGGCTCCTTGCAAATCTCTTACGCCCATACACACGCACAGACCTACAGCGCAATATATTCATTTTACTTTGCGGGGGGAGAGGAAATTTTGGTCCAATGTCTTGCACTTGTATTCACCCTGGGTGCCTTGCAATAAGCTCCCTTTCTCAGCTCATGGGAAGGCATGTTATTTATTTCTTTACAAATGTAAGCCCATTGTAAATAAATAAATAGCAGCTCTGGGCACTTTTTTTTGGAGCCGTCTTTAAAAACACTAATCGAAATGTAATGACAGGCTGGCAGCCAGCTTCACTATCCAGACTGTTGATAACCAGCTAAGCTTTCCAGCCACAAAATTAGCATCACACCCGTAAACAAAACTATCCTCCTGTTATTCACCCTGTACCAACCCTTTGGGGAAAAAGCAAACAAACAAAACACCCCAAACAAAACACACCTGCCCCAAAACAAGAGATTTGCAGCATGTTTTGAAGGTCAAGAATTTATAGCACAATTTAGATCAAGCATGGAAGGAATTCTTAGCATGAGACCAGCAGAGAAGACCTGCCATTTCTGCAGTCTCCACCAGCCCCATCTCCTCTGGCAGTGGTTTTATAAGACATTACTGTCAGTAACCCCTGTTTGATCTGCTATAAACACCTGTATCAGGTACATCAAAGCAGCCATGACCTTCCCAGCATGACTCATTTGGTTCACTCCATGTGAACAGGGATTTCTTCTTCCAGCCAGGGAGGTGGACTGTGCCCATGAGAAGAACAACAGTCTTTGTCTACTCATCCTCAGCAGAAGGAAGAGGATGCTACTACTATTTGTTTGCTGTAATTGTAGGAGACAGAATCTGCCAAAGCAGGACACCGGGACTCCAACACCCAGGACAGCCATTGACATTCCATCCAGTTCTGCCTCTGTTGGGAAGCTTGAAGGGAGTAGTTTAAATACAAGCACAGATGGAAATTGACCCTCAGCATTAAATTAATTTCTCACAGCTCCAAGTATTTTGCTTTAAAAAAATACCTTGCAGCACCCCAAATTAATTGCATGCCTAGTCAAATGAAGACCATAATTAGCAAACCAGGGCCTGATTCCTCAGTCTGTGCAATCAGTTTTACCCAAGGGTAATGCCATTGACTGCAGATGATCTGGCATGCACAAGTGAAGGCCTGGGATTTTAATCATTGTTTCCAAAGACATAGTGCAGGCAGCAGTGATAACACCAGCAATACTCGTGTCTCCCTCCCTTAGGGCCACACCAGAGCTCCCCACTAAAATGTTGGCGCTACCGGCTTTTAGGTGTCAAGAGAATAGTTTTCTGACAATACTATACCTAAATCAGTATTTAAATCGTATGTTAAATAAATGCTATGATTATTAGGAGCAGACTTCTTGAAGTTGAACCACCAGGTAGCTGATAGCTATCCTATTACAAACTCTAGAAACCTCAGTAGAGATGTACTCAATAATTGTTTGGCATTAATTTGTCATGCAATAATTATACTATTAAATCTAAATTAAACCCTCCACTCAGACACTTCATCTAAAGCATGAACATAACAATTAAGAGAGAGGGGGACAAGGGGGATGATTTCTGCATCATTTTCAGTGTAAGATTTTGTGCTTTTGTGACTAGCAGCAACAGCAGCAAAAGGGATTTAAGATATTGCATTGAAAAGAGAAGTCATTCTGAAACTGAAACACCACAAACAAAGATCCGTCTTCCTAACTTACATATGGTGCACAGCTTAGGATAGCATCTTGCTACACTGTAAGCTTCAATGCATTTATTTCTTTACCATAAGGAAGTTCTGTATTGCACTTCCTTTCTAAGAAACAAAAAGGAATTAGGAAAAATAAATACACTTAGACAGTCGACAAAGGCTGGGATTGCTCTCATCTAGCCAAATAAAAGCTCCAAAAACCAGGCTGATTTTTTTTTTTTTTTTCCTGCAAGCTCCTCCTGTTGTCGACAGCCAAAGATCAGGCTCTCCAGAGAGAGATTCATCCCACCCACCTCAGAGCTTAGATCTGACAGCTAAAATGAGAGAAGAACGAATCTCATCTGAAAGCCAGACAGGAAGCCTGGAAAGAGAAAGACTTAAATCCAGTTCTCATGTCCTAAACTGAGATTTGAGGCACAGAGCTGTTCTTCCACATAGGATAATAGAGCTTGAAGTACTTAAAATGTCATTAAGTAGCACTGCTGAGCTGAGGACAGTCTGTGGGTGTATAAGATAGTTTTCTGGCCCTTTCCTGACCGATTCAATTTTGGGATCAAGAAGAATGGCTTTTTAAAACCAAGAAGAGATCTCTTTCCACTACGGCCTGCAATTGCTCCATGAATTTCCACATCGGCTGCAGAATAGCACAGTACATGACAGTCACAGGAGGTTTTCTTCATCAGTCCAAACCATTCTTTTCACAGCATTTAGGTGTCTCTAAATATGCAATCTCTTTCAATAGAAGAGCATCCTCTTTAGATAAAAGTCCTGTTCAGCACTTTTTTTTTTTGCATGGGTTTTACCTTTTTTTTTTTTTTGCATGTTTTCCTTAGAGACAGCAGTTCTTTATATCTTCCAGAACCTCCAAAATACCGGTTGTTGTATTGGTTTTACAGTGCGTGATATTCTCTCTCCCTTCCCAGGCTGCCTAAGCCGAGCGTGTGTGCCCCTGTGCCATTCTCCTAGGAGGTAATTACCTCTTCACCTTTCTCTTCCTCTACTAACACTCTCTACTCTACCCCAACTGCATTTTCCCACAGAGATTATATTACTCATCTCTAACAAAACTCTGATGATTTCTCAAATTATATTTAGCTCTCCAGCCTGACATTTGTGTCTGTGTTCTTCAGCTGTATCAGTTTGTCTAGTAAATGTCTTATCTAGATCCTTAGACTATTACAGCTAGAAACAACACAGTCTTCTTTTCAACCAAAACAGTTTCCTCTAAATCACCCAAAAAAGTGACAGGAAAGTTCACTGTGGATTAAACTATTCACTGACTCCATTTTACTCCCATGAGCCTGTTTCCAACCACACAAGTCAGCTTGTGTTTAAAAGGTTGTTTAAAAACTGCAAAAAGTAGATATCAAAGGGCGTAGAGGAGTACATTAAAAAGGAAGAACAACATACTTTGATAGCAGGTACAAGAACAGTAAGTAACCAGTTTTCTGAGAAGTTTATTTGTAAAATTTAAAACACAGATTAAACTGGAAGGGAAACTCTTCTATTCAGAGACGCCTGCCAATAACAGACTGAAAGCCAGCATAAACAAGGTCTGTTCAGGTAATCACAGGCAAATGTAATTCAAAGCAGATGAAATCAGTCTCTGTTTATCATGAATGGCACACACACATGGCATATTTAGCAAAGTTTTCTTTTAAGTGAATTGAGTGCTGGTGAATGTGTGAGATGGACAGCCCAGAAGGCTCATTTCAATCCAAGGGGAGGGATGGCCAGGCCAGAGCAGCACCCGCTCTTCACTGTGGCCAGCCTTGGAAAGGCAGAACCTCCAACAGACATCTCCACACTCACCTTGTGGATCACCCAGTACCTTGCAAGCCATGGATGAGCCAAAACCAGGTCATTATAATGCCTCCTACAATATTGCAAGAAGAAGGGGAAATCCTGGAATCTATGAAATACTCTGCAACAGGGACAGGGCACTGGTGCCCAGTCCCTGTCAGGAAAGGTTTGGTCTGTGCTCCAAGACATTGCTTCACACAGGACTGCAAGGCAGCATTACCTCATTCCCATGACAAGAGGTCTTGGATCCATCATAACCATCCATAAAACATTTCCTCATTTGGCCACAGACAGGGAAAAGCTACATATGGAGCTGCAAAGGAGACCTCAATTTTTTCTCCAAGGCAATTTTAGAAATTAAGCAAAAGATGTTCATAGGAGGGTTGACAATGAAGTTCTCTAAAATATCTGTCATGGAGATCATTACTGTTTAAGGACTGGAAATTCATTACTGCTGTTGCCTTTACAGAGCTAGTGCCATTAATCCCCTTACTTGAGCAAAACCACAGGGTGTGTTGCTAATGGCTTCCAGGTTGCTTTTTGGATGGTGAAACGTATTTGATAATTAGTTCTCCAAATTAGTGCCGTTTCCATTGTAATCACTCCCCTCCCCAAATGATTTCATGTCACTGTTTCTTTGTAATAATTTTTTTGTCTCGTTTCCCATTATCACCACTGGAATCACATTAATAACATCTATTTAATCTTTTTCCACAGCTCTCCTGTACGTTTACTGTCGCCATCTGCACGCACGTTGCATTGATCATATACTGCATTAGTGTGTATAGACTTATGAATATACCGAGTGTTTAAAGAAGCCTTTTTAAAATTTGTTACTGGCTGGCTATGTCCCTGCTGGAGTCCTCTTGGGAGACCTAAGGAAGAACAATTGTTTTATCCTTCCTAACAACACTAACACTGCTGCCTACCTCTGTTCTTTCACAGAGCCCTGGAGATCTTTTATAGCATCCTACACTGGCACTGCTGTGCTGTTAAACCCTCATGAATGCAACAATGAATTAATAACGCTGCTATATACCATAAACAATTGCTAACATAGAGGTAGCAGCAGCTCTCCTGCAACACCACCATCTTCTGATGCTCAGTCAGTGGATAAAACAAAATTGTCTGGTTCATCTTGCTAGGCTGCTCAGAAGATATTTACAGGCTGATTTCCTTCCCTGCTTTTTTTTTTTTTTTGGTAGGAGGCAAACTAGGGCTCAAAGCCAAATCCAAAATATCCTGGGGCTTTTCACTGCCTTATAAACAGTTAGTTATAGTCATTGATACATTGTTGGCATGTACTAAACCTTTAATGGCCAGATTGCTTGTAAAAATACATATCTATTATTGATGTATGTAACAGTTGTGCCTGAAGGCCCTCTTTGAGATGAGTTCCCCTTAATTTTAAGACCTAGGCATGTTCGCATTAAACAGACACTCAGTAACTCAAAAAAACCCAAAACAAAACCAACAACCACCTAGCGGCCTAAATACAGAATCTAGAGAAATTCAATGATTTGACAGAGGTCACAGTGGAAGTGCGTGGCATGCATAGGAATAAGAGCACACCTTCTGTGGCAATTAATTCTGTGCTCTACTTATAATTCACGCACTGCTTATATTGGCAGGAGATTGAAAGGGAGAATAAGCCGGGAAAGTAATGCTCAGCCATAGATGGCAAAATTCTGGCTAGGACCTGCTAGAAAGCCAAAGAATAATGCAACAAAACAATTTCTGCTACTGTGCTGGTGATGTTCTCCCCTTCCAGAGTTTCACCTCCAGAAAAGCAAACTCATGAGCTTGACCTTTAATCCGCAACAACGCATAATTTTTCCCAACGTGCCTGCTTTATACACCACGTACTATAGAAGCAACATCATGGCATCCCATGGCCAAATTTTCTGTCTTCTCCAACTTCCAGACTGGATGATCACTACACAAGATGCTGCTGTCACCAACTCCCCTGCCAGCAACAAGCAGGCACTGGGATTTACCTCTTTTCTATCCAGGGCAATGACCCTGCACAACCCAGCCTGCTTTCAGCCTCAAGCAAAACCAATGAGCAACAGCTGTTGAGACAAGTACAGCAACTAAGCTACATATGTCTAACTAAGTTAGGGGAATTTGGTCTTCCAGGGCAGTTCTTGACCTGCTGAGCCTGAAATAGCTAGGAACTCTGAGTCAACTTGTTAAATGCATATATATATATATGCAAGCACAGAGGAAATGCCTTGGTAGATTGACCTTAGGCACTAAAATGAGCTGCAAAATATTTAGAGAAACTGTTAATACTGTGTTTTTTGTAAATACACACTGTACAAATTGACAAAATGCGACCTAAGGATATTGTGTTCTAGAGAAGTCTTTGTAAAAGGTAAGCAGAAATTTTAAATGAGGATAACATGCCTGGGGGCTTATGTATCATACATAATGGCTTAAATCACGTTTATGTGCTGTTGGTACATGCATATCACTTCGGCTTGCTCCGATTTAAGCATTATACAGAGCAGTCTCACATGTGGAAGACACATGCACAGCCATTCTGCTCATGCCAGAGGCAGGGGGAAGGACACAGTAAATTGCTGTAGCATGCTCAGGGTCGAAATACATTGGGATCCTGTGACTTTCAGGCTGTGTAGTAACAAGTGTTCAGTAACAGGCAGGTAAGTTACTCACATCAGTGTTTCTTAATTTGCACCCATATGGGTTTTTTTTATACGTGAAGGCCTGGTTTAAAATTCCTGAGGCTTTAATAAGCGTAAGAGATGTCTCCTTCCTCCAGGCACCACCACCTCCTAGAGTGACTAGCAGAAATGCTCAAGCAGGAATCCCTGGGTCATCAGGGTGAGGGAACTGCTGGAAGAGAGTTGCCTCATTAAGTCGTCTTTCCTCATCTTGCAGAGCTTGCGAAATGGATGTAGAGGGAGTCATAGAGATTGTGAGTATAGGGAATACAAAGACATGAAGGACTGGGCAAAATATGTTCCTGAGCTTGCGTTTCAAGCATTTCTACTCAAGACACCAAACAGGGGCTGTTGCTACATTAGTGAGCCGCTCAAATCAACAGTAGCTCAAACCATGCCCTTGGTTTTCAGTCTGGGCAATGAAGGTGTGAGAGCGCCAGCATATTTATTCTCATGTAACAATCCTGGCTTTGTTACTAGGGGTAGAGCTCATGGAAAATTACTTCAACTGAGCCAGTTTAACCAAGGCTCATATTCACTAGTTTCAACAATGCCTTCAAAGCTAAAACTTGGATGCTCAGGGGATCCCACCCCTCTGTCAGCTTGCAGCTTACTCATGTTGAGGTCTCCTTCCTGTAGTTAGCCCAGAGCAATCTTTTTCTCTTAAATAATCTAGCAGTTCCTTCCAATTCCCTGATTGCTGAAGACTCTTGCCCACGTAGCAGGACTAGCAGCCCATAATACTATGGTTTAAGGAATATCACTGTTTCCAGCAGGAAGAGTGCAAAAAGGCATTGGAAACCCCCAGTGGTAGGGGAAATTTGGAAAAAAAAACCCAAACAAACCACTGCTCTAATACACAGATACTTGCATGCCAAGTTTCAGTCCAACTCTTTCGAGAAAGGCTTTGCTAATAATGCCTGAATTTAGACATTCCTGTACATTAAAATACAAGAAGCTGGGAAGCGTGACTTTCTGAGGTGTATAGGGCTGTGCAAGACCTGTATTTGACATTGAGTAGTCTCTGCACGAAGAGCCTACTTCAAACAAAGAAAACGTTCCCAATGTGTAATTGTCATTTTCACACTATTTCTTAGTGACCTTGTTTGCTGGGCAGTGAGCGTAAGAAGTTAATTGCATCTTCCTGCCCCCACCTTGTGAGAGGGAAAGCTCAAAGAAAAGTGTTGGTTATTATTGTTTGTTTCCCTCGAACATCACACAGAGACTTCAAGTCTATTTACTGCAGTTGTTCTGAACCGACAGCTGTTAAAGTTTCCATTACAGATCTTTAATGATTGGACATAGCTGGGGAAACTGAAAATTTACCTTCCCTTCACTCGGCATTGGCTGTTTCCAATCACAGAAGTGTTCCCCTTTCCCCTGCCCCAGCTCCTCCTCTCCTCTCTTTCATTTCTCCTATAAACTTGAGGGTCAACTCTAGGTCAGGCATAGATAAAGACAATGTGAACAGATGTGACCTTGCCAACCTGGGTTTAGCAGATGGTTTCTGGATAAATTGGATTAAAACGCTTTCATTTGTCACCTCCGGAGCATATCTGTCCTCACTATCAGACACTCGCTTTGTGCGACTACTTCCCTAATTCACCAGCTTCACACAAGGCACGCTGGCCATGCTGTCTTTTGCCTATCCAATTAAAGCAAAAGCCAGTAATACGCGCTGGAGCTCTGGAGAAAGTAAGGTTTTGTCCTTGTTTCAGAAGATGTTTAAGTAACAGATAATATATAATTTTCTCAGCACTTTCACCTGTAAGTGTTACAAGAAACCATAGGGAGACAGCGCCAGCAACATTCACTTTTCTAGCCCCTATCAGCCTCTGCTGCAAAAATCTTCCAAGTGAAACTTTCTGTGGCCCTCAGCAGTCATCATCCATCCCCTGCAACAAGACCCTGTAATTTCTGCCTGTGTTTTTTTTCTCCTCTTTCTGCCAATTGACAGATGCAGTGCATTAACACCTCAGGCCCATGCATTTAAAAGTGTGTCAGTAGGGCTCGAACGATGACAACCTGAGATGAAAAGCAGCAATTCTGCAGAAGTTTACAGGAAAGCGGCGAGGTACCTTGAACAAAAATAAGAAAATAGCAAGCAAAGCTTAAACTGCTCTCCAGCCCCAAAGTACAACTCTGTAGGTTCAAAAGGCCAAAATTTGCCTGTATTTCCATATCCCTAGGAGAGTCATCAAATGTCAGTCAGTTATTCCTGACATTGGCACATGTTAAAGAGATGGCAAATCCACCACTACTTGACTAGGTTATTCCTAAAGCCAGTTTCTGTTAGTGTTAGGTGTAAACTTAAAGCAATGTGTTTCTGTGAGTAAACAAAGAAAAATGAGAAACGGTGTGGGTTCGGGCAAAATTCAATAGGAATAAAGATGATAGTATATGCGTAGAAGACATTTACATGACTGCTGTAGAAAATACTTTTCTGTTAAGTTACCTGTGTTACGTTTTAGCCGAAACAAGATACAGAGAAAATCCTTAGGAAAGTCTTGTTCTTGCACTGTTTCTGCCTTGCCCAAAACTAAGCAGCAGTGTCGAAATCTTGCAAAGAAGCTCATTCCCTTGAGGTTGCTAATCAGCATTTTAGACAAAAGTTTGGGGAAGCTTCCAACTAAGACTTCAAACTTTTATCTGAAGCAAACCAGACTTCCAAATTGCATTCTGGTTTTGTGAGACAATCATTAATAATAATAGCAAAATGAGAATTACAAAGATGATTTTTTCATGTGTTTTATTAACATGAAGGCAGAATCATGCTGGTCAGATCAGCACAGTTACATCAGAGATTAATTTGGCCCATTATTCAATTAATCCTTCAATGCACTCCTGTGGTCGAGGTAATATATTATTATTATCTCCACTTCTGTTATTCCCATTACAGACATTAGTTCCAAGAATGTGAACCATTTATTGTCAAGGGTCCTGATCCTGTAATAGGATGTGCTGGCGGAGACCCCAATGCCCACACCAAATTCCACTACCCTGAAACTCATCATCCTTCATTAGGACAATTGTTGCAAAGAAGCATTACTTCCTCTTGTGTCCACCCAGTTAAAAAGTCCTTGCAATATTTAATTTGAGCTGGCAATAATTAAACAAAGAATCTATTTGCATTTACTGTAACTGGGGCATATTTAATTGACCACCCTGCTTTTGGGAACATCCCCTTGTCCACACAAAAAAGGAAGAGGAACACACAAGCAATACTAAGTGTCAAAACAGAAGTGCTCTTGGGAATCAAACAGAATAGAAGTACAATCAGCACGCTCCACTTCCCTGCCTGCCAGTCAACGCAGCTGAATAATTTTTTGGTAGTGGTGGTAATTTCCCCCCCCCCTTTAACTGGTGAAACAGTTTTTAGACATTTGATCCACCTGCATTCATGCTTTATTTTGCATCAGGACTGTGCTTTTAAAGAGCAACTTCAGATTGTTCCCACTTACTGTGCTTAGACACACATTGTGGAGTGATCTTAGCTGGATTTTTTCTGGTGCGTTAACCAGATTCCTTCTGATTGACACTTAATTCGAAGATGTGTTCCAAGAGCATTTAAATGCTTTGACCACTAATGAGTATTCAAGTCTGTAAGGCCAGACTAGAGCTACCTAAGGGAAACCCCTTGAAGTGTATACAGTGTGGACACAGAATCCTCAGCAACAACAGTTTTGTTCCATGGTTCATAGTATTTGCTAATGCAGAACAATCCACTGTCTTACACCCTTGACCCACAGCTAACTCCGGTGAAAATAATATTGCACAGACCAGTCAAGCTGATTGTATTACTGTTCTAGAGTTGTTAGCACAGACACCTGCCCATTGTGAGCCACAGCAATATTCCAGCTCTTTCAAGATTGGTCTCCAAACAGCTATTAGCTAGCTCAGAAACCTTAGCTGCAAACACAGAAATTCAGTAAGAAATAATTCTGCCTGCTAGTTAAACAGCAAAAAGCAAATAATAATAGCAAGGAATGCCATATATTTTATTCGGTAGCATTGCTAACATGGAAAATGTTACTTTCCCTGTGATGAATCTTACTCATTATACTTTGAATATAGGAGAACATATTCAGATGTTGTGTCAAACATACAAGTACATACTATATAAAGTTACACAGAAAACGGCCAATTTTGAAATATTTTAAAAAGTAGGTTTTCATATTGCCACATATATTGTACACAGATGTTCAATACATTTTCTGAAGTATATAGTATATCAAACATATAGGAAACCTTCCCCTCCCGTTCTATGCTCCCCCTTCTTTATAGAATATACTAGCTAGATTAATGTTCTTGGTAAAAGACCCAAGGGCAAAAGATTCATGGTGTGATCCCTGGAGTTCTTTGTGCTCAAGACTGGATGATGCTCCCTAACATTTGGAGGCCTGTCAGGTATTGCAACTGGTAGCAAATAGCCTCAAACAGAGCTATAATTTTTTTATTATAATTCTTGCTGGAAACTGGCCTTCTTAGCAGAAAGAAAAACAAAATAATGAGCCTGTCTTTTTAATCCCTGAGAGGACCTGTTAATTTACGTTCGCTTACTGTTTAGTTTTTACATGTCCTAAAATTTGCACAGGGCCTCAGGGTCTGCTCTGTTCCACGATTAAGTGAAGCACAAAGCCAGAAATGCTGTTCTACAGCACTTCAGTTACAATCTACTTACAAACAATAGATCACTCCATGGCGTACAAGAACAAATACGTTTTCCTCCTGTCATTTACTAACTGGGACAAATGCTTCCTTATTTACTGCTGTACTAGAGACCATGGAGAGATCAGGTTCTGCAGCGGACAGGTCATCTGGATGGAAATGGGATGCCTGATCTCATTCCCAGCTCTGGCACTAAAGCTACCTGTGAATTTTGAGTCAGTGTCTTCATTGTTTCCATTGTGGATTCTCTGCCCCCTTGCACTAACGAGGACTATTCTTTTTCACAGCGGATTCCCCCACTGACTACTTCAAAACAAACTATTCCACTAAATGAATATACTTCACATCCCCTGGAGGAAGTGACAGTTTGATTTAGAAGGTAAATGCTTATATGCTTTGATTTCTGTATTTTCTTTCCCCTCTCTATACATACACACACACACACACACTTGTATGTCTATATAAATATATATACTCTAGAAGACAGGTGAATCTTCAGTTTTTGCTTGTAAAACAGCCGCAGTGAAGGGAAGGACAAGGTATGAGCATACACATAATCACTTAAGTAACTTACTCCTGTTATAGTTTTCTTTGTAGATAAACAATAGAAAGGCTTCAGCAAACAAGGAACTTGTCCAACATAAACCATACAGTGATATGCATCTCATTGCGCTAAGCAATGATCCTGCATCTTGGACTTGCTTTGCTAGTGCAGTGGTGGCCGAGAGAGCTGTGTGTACCATCCACCCTTTGGGTTCACTGCCAAAACCTATTAATGACCAAGTGGGCCCTTACTTTGCTGGTGTATGTAACAGATGCCCACATACGAACATGGAAATTCCAAAATCATTTGGCTGAAGCATCAGTTTACTAAACTTTCATACCACATGAAACCACCAGCTGCAAGACATGAATAAAAAATTTGCTCTGAATGCTACAACAGTACAGCCACAGAGGAACAACTCTCACGAGTGTGAAAAACAAGAAAGCAAAAGAAAAGAAAACCACATTAAAGAAACAGCCAACAGTAAACTAAGAGAAAAAAGCCTTTTCCTTGCTCTTGTAAGAAATAATGCCAGTTGGAATAAAGATCAAGTTTCCCATTTACACTTTCCATGGCTTTTTTTTTGCCCCCAAAGAAAGAGAGACTGAAAACCAGACTCAAAACAGAGGATTACACGCTTTCTTGTTGAATGTAACAGTGTTTCCCATGGAGGCATGCCATGCCACCACGTTAATGTGTTTCCATTTCACAGTTGCTTCTGCAGATAGCAACAACCTTTGCCTTTGTATATATCAGAATCCAAGCAGAAAGAACTTCTTTGCTAGAAACAAGCACTTCCATAAGCAACCAAACAAACCAAGGGAGGTTCCGGTTGAAGGAAAACAAAGCAAACATGGAAGTGACAGCTGGAAATCCATTTTCTAGCATTTACAAACACTGATAATATACTGAAACATAGGATTTGTTTTGGCTTATTCAAATAAGTGTTTATTTCTAGAGAAGACTGTAGATTTGCCAGAGAACAAAAAAATCCTACTTTAAGAGGTACATGTTTAACATCAGGCATGGCTCTTCCCAAGCAGAGATTACATGAGAAACAGAGACCTCTATTTCTTCCTTAGTCGTATTCAATTTCTTCAAGCTATGACTATTAAAATGAAGGCTGAGCCATCTAAGTGTCATTGAGCTGAGGAAGGAGAATGAACTGAAGCTAAAGCAAACTGCTCATTGTGAACAAAAAACAAGGGCATTGTATTAATTTTCTGCTTAAAATAATTTCATATTAACCTTGTGCCAAAATCTGACAGCACTCGAAGGATTTCTAATTTGTCTGTTTTAGTTACCGCTGAATAAAAATCTTTAGGTTTGATCCTTACCTTATAAAATCCTTTAGTGAAGGGATGCTGGACTAAATTATGATCTTGCTTATAGCTGTGTAAATCTCAAGTAACTTCACCAAAATCATGCTGCTGTAAATACTTATAGTTCATTGTAAACATTGAGAATTGTAGTGGGATCAAGCTTTACAGAATACAAGATATTTTAAATATTGGAAATGTAGGTTTTGTTCTTGCAAACGCCATCCACGGGGCTTAATTTTACCACTGTGAACACCACTTCCTAGTGTAACGCAAATCCAATTCCTTCAGACAAGACTCGGAAGACTCAAAGGGCATCACTTAGCCCCTTGTTTCTTCTGTGGGATTTGGAAGGGACTCAGGACAGAAACCTCAAAGCAGCATTGCATGGGATCACATGCAAGGATGGTTGGTCAATTCTGGTTAGGTCCCAGCAGGAACCTGGGAGATGGCCTATTTGAGAGAAAGTAAGGCAATACTTTGCTGGCATTAATCCACTAAGAATCTTGTCATCCTTGGTTCTTTCATTTCCTAAACATGACATGCATATTTCAAATTACACATTTTTACTTGATAATTATTTAATAAGATAGGAATGGAGTAAGCAAATAACGGCTCGAGAAGGAACATTTAATTTCCAAGAGTGTCCTGAGAGATGCTTCATTGAGGGGAGCCATAGCAATTACTTGCAAATTCAGTGTCAGACACGTCACTAATTCAAGAGTCAGGAAGACAATGCACATTAGCACTAGGAAGGTTGTAGATAGTGATAATCAGATAATGAACATCACAGTGGTGAATCTACAGGCAGAAATTACACAGCTGCTTGCCCGAGATTTGAAATGCAAATTATTTTGCAGATTTACTCGAACTCTTGATCCTTTTTAATGCTTCACCTCAGTATTGTTGGGATGATTCCTCACTTACCTCATGACCTTTGGCAGATGTTTGAATTTGCCTTGGTGATGAGGATTTTGGCTGATAGGTGTTGAACACAATGTACTTTGAAGTTGCAGGGAATTTAAGGACAAAGAGCAGAGAAGCAAGTCAATAGTTCAGCAGTCAATAGTGTTACGCCAGTGTTATTGGATCAGTTTTCATGAGTATATTTCTAAACAGCTGGATCTGCCTACATTTTAATACTGTTTATACCAGCCCTCTTGGGAGGGTCATATGCTTAAATATAGCTTCCAGGCTTAGTTAAGACAAAAGTCACAGACTGAAAGGCAAAATGTGCTAACATCTATGGATTAGATCAGCCTCCTGGTTGACAATATCATGAAAGATATGGAGCCCAGTGAAACTGCATTAATTCAGGTTTTGTGGTAAACAATACTTAAGACTCAATGACATGAACTGAAAATGGAGACAGTCAAGCCTTGGAACAGAGAACTGCTGTCCTCCTAGTTCCTTCCACGAGGGAAGTCCTTTGATTCACTCTACAGCAAGGGACGACCAAGTATAAGGCAAACCTGGCTGCTAACATCCCATGCTGCTTTTCATATTGCTGCACAGAAGCAAAACCACTGACAAATCCATGCAGGAGTCCCTGATGACTGAGAGATTTTCTACAGAGCATTAAGTCTTCTCCATAAATAAAGGAATGGGCTGTACCACCCTAACTGTGCTGAGCAGTACCGTACTCCTGGAGTACTCTGGTTGAAATTATTGGTGGCATGAATCAAAGCAACAAAACCTGCAGCTTATCTGTGCTCACTTAAATTGAGTACTTTGTATGTGTATCTCTAATACAGTTGGGTAGTATATTCAGTAACAGTGATAGAGAATTCTCAAGTACAAACATGCACCAAGTGATATTTCTGATGTAAAGGTTAACACTGATCCAAATTGCTTTTGTCCTTCCCTCCTTCTTCAGTTTCACTGTTACAGAATGTTCTCTTTCAGGATCTCACTATTTTGGCCCCAAAATTTCCTCATTCTTTTCCTCCACAGTTGCAAGAACAAATTACAAATGTGATTATTTGCAACCTACAATGCCTTTGATTGCAAAACACTAACAATCTTGATCCTAAATCTTATCATTGGACATTGGTCAAATAGCAATTGCCCTTTTTCTGACAGCTGTTGTCCTGACTTCCTACCAATGCTAAGTCATGAGTCCTTCAGTCATTTGCTAATAGATGGAATTATTTCCTTTTGCTGAAAACTGTTTTGATATTATACTCTGTTCATTGCCATCCCTCTGAATTGTGATGGGAAAGCTTAAATGCTTTGAGATTAGATAGGTGGATAGATAGCTGTGAAATTTTATCAGTTAATATTTGCAAAGTGCCTAGAGATTTCAGAATAAAGGAGGCATGAGAAATAGAGACTTCTTGTTATGTTTCAATGCATGAGTGCAAAAAGAAGAGAGGGCGGGAAGAATCAAGTCAAATAGTATGGTAGGCCTCAGAAAATTGATCACTTTAATCCATGACTTCCCTCTTCTCTGTTATCTCAATTGGTACTTGGAGAACTAGACTTCATTTGTTTCCTCTGAGATTTTCCTTTAAAAAGGGTCTGAATGGAGCTAGGGATTTCTATAGAGCACAGGTAATTAGTAGTGGAGGACTCTGATTATCTCGTTATACCACTCCTCACCATTTGACACAATTCCACATAATAAGCCTTCCCTTGAACAAACCTGGTCCGAGACAGTATCTCCTAGGAGGCTGATTCATGGTGTTAGAAGAGCTTCAGCTTTCCACCATCTACAGACACTGGTCCTTTTTCTTCTTCACCTTTCATTAATTCTTATTGGAAAGCAGAATGATATATTGCATTTGAAGACAAAAATCCCTGTCCCCTACCATTTCCTGCTGGTAGGAACTGCGGGACAACCAACTGCTCATTTTTTTTCTTGTTTTAATTTCCTTTCTATGCTTGTCCTATTTTAATTAAAGTGAGATGAACAATCCACAAGAAATCAAGCTCAGGAAAGCTACACTGAATATACATCTGCATTTTAGTTTAATAAAAATTTAAAAGTTAGAGTATCAAATAAAATTAAACAATTTCCCCTAAACAGGGTGGGAATTACAATAAAACCCAACAGCAACAACAAAACCAGGAAGATCATGATCAATTAATGATGAATATTGCATTGCTTTGTGTTTACCACATATCAGTTCATGCCCAAAGAGATAATTTGGAAGAGGGGGAGAACTATTAGGGGTGTTTAGGGAAATGCCAACAAAGCGCAAAAAGCAGGCAACAGCAAAAGACCTTGAGGAACACGAGACTAATCAGAGAAGCTGGCCATGCATTTTGTTATCACTCCATTACAATGAATGGAAATGAGGCCAGGGGTTGAACATCTCTGCTCAGGAACACCTTGGGAACAGGAGTAGGGAAAAACCTAATCTGCCCTTGTCTTACTTAAATAAGTTCAGAGAACTTTAACTGATACAGAGCTGATTTCAAACAAAAAGACCTAAAAATTAATAATTGCTAAAGATCAGAAGTTCAGAAAACATTCAAAGAGGGATTGGGTAAATAAAATTCCCACAGATTTTTTTTTTTTATAACAGTCAATGGGGCACGTTAGCTAATGAAGGAACTCATGACAGGGAGAAATAACCATTAAACTTCATGGATACTTGTTTAGAAACAATTTTCTTGTGCCAATAGCTAGAAATAGTGCAAGCTTCAATACTTTTATTTGTACTTAAATGAGAGGCCACTTGTCAAATATTCGCACAGAATAAACCTCAGTTCAAAGCACTTGAATGCATGCTTTGCTTTAAATATGGTAGTAATCCCACCTCTATTCAGCCAAATACTTAAAGTCGTGCTGTACTGAACCACATCTCATCTGTCTCCCGAGATTCCACAATGAAAATTATTGTTTTGCATTTCAGCAGCGAACAAAGCGATTCCCATGTACAGTTTGTTTGTAAAACACTTTGTCAACCAAATGGATCTTAAGCAACTGCATATTCTTATACAGCAAAAACAGAAACAGACACACACACACACACCCTTCCTAAATGTGAATAGCAGTAGACAAACACGACAAGCTGAAGCCAGCTAGGCTGCCGATTCCTCTGGGAAAGACAAGCTTGTTTGCAACAGCATCAAAGACAGGCAGATGGCCAGGCCAGCCTGCTGCTGGGATGACGATGATGCTAATAAACAGTTTGAAGGTGCTAAAGCAGATGACATGGTGCTGTTTCAAGAATCAGGCCCCATAAGTATCTGAAGGTAGGCTAGTCAAAATGCCTACTGCTTCTCTTTCTAGCCATTTTTCAGAATGATTTTGCCTCTCCTGCCTAAGCTTGTGATAAAGGCAGTATTTTTCTTTCTGTAGACAAAGACCCATTGTTCAATGCTTCTGAATGCTATGACAACCAGAAGGGTGAAAGGCAACCTGCAAGTGACAGTAAATGCATTCTCTCTCTTTTTTAATATCCAGTGTATATATCTGTAATGCACTGTTCAGCATGATTCTCCAAGGCTGCTTCAACAGACAGCTAGGAAAGTGAATCCACTGTGAAAGCAATAGCAGCTTTTGCTCTTCACTCAAGAAGTTTTGGGTTCCTTGTTTCTACATTTTGTGATGATATAGTGGCATCAGCTGGCGGCACAGACTGATATGGGCTGGATACAAAAAATGAAATACATCCCCATATCCAACCAACACGACTTTTGTTTGCCTTTGCTTTCCCTTCCTTTCTGTAGCTTGGCTTAATAGATCCAAATAGCCTTCACACCACAACAGAGAAACATTTCCTGCCCAGTCAGCAGAGCTAGTTTCACATTTCTACGTAAACTCAATGTTCTCAGGACAACAATCAAAACAGAAGCCAGATGTTTGATAAGTATCTAGTCTGAGTGGGAAGACTGAGATGTATAGGGAAGGAAAGCAGAATCTTTTCATTCCTCCTAGGTGAGGATTTTTGAATTTGCAGCTGAAATCTAGATTGCACCATGTAAAGGTATGCCAAACAGTACAAGTTTGCAGCTGGCTTTGTTCTGGTTTTGGAAGCATTTTGATACTGATACCCTTCTCAGTCTAGTAAATTTGACAGCATCTCTTGGCTAGATAATCTGCTGCTCCCTTGCAGGTCACTAGATGGTGATGGGGAATATTTTAAAAGCTTTTAATGCAGACAGTGAAGCTGCAGACCTTGCTGCAGTTAATGAGTGAAGGAACACTTGCTGCTCCCCAGCATTCCTTTCAATTCTGCTCACATCATGTAATCTCAGACAGCACAAATTACCATCAGTGTGAGATACCAGGAATGCCTCAAAAACCATTGTGGAGTTCACTATGAGAGGTGGAGACCGAACAGCATCTCTAAGCTATCCCTCTGGGGTATAGCTTTAATTAACAAGGTTCTATCTAAAGAATTCGTTGAGTTGGTTATTTGAAAGAAAAAAGTCCATCTGGGCTCCTAGAAACAGGACCCATTTTAAATTATATTCCTTTTTATACAGCTTGGACACAGCAGAAACAAATGGCCAGAAGGGAAAAATCTTCCTAAGATAAAAAGGAGCTGGCTGCTCTCTGCTGATCCTTTGGCACCATGCCTACCAGTATTTGAGAAGAACAAAGCTGAGAAAGAGATTCAGCACTGGTAAGATGCAGCCGCTATCTCTGAAGCACTTGCACCCCACAGCCCACTAGAAAAATCACTCGCAGGCTAAGCCTTTAGCCTGAGAGGGAAAGAGGGAATGCAAAGCTGAGCCAGTGACACTTATTGGTCTGTCTTGTTCAGAGGAGAACTACAGAAACAAATACAGAAAAAATATTAGCTGATGTCTTTTGTTACAGATTTCAGGGGTGGAGAATAGAGCAACTCACAAGAAGAGAAGAGGGGACAACTCTTCTGTGTCCCAGACACCCACCTAGAACTTGGAGCAGGAATTCCCAGCTCTACCCACTCTTATCTATTCCCAGTGCCTTGGAGCCAAAAACCCCTCTCTCTTTTCAGGAAGTTTCTCTTCTCCATTTTTTTTGGTGCCTGCTCATATTAAAAAAAATTTCTTATTTGGGGTGTTTTAAGTGCTGGCAAACTGGGAAGTATTCAAAAAGCAGCAAGGAGAAATGAATTATGAGTGCTGGAGGGACTCACTCGCAAGGAAAGATTAGAAGAACTAAGTATGTCTAGCTTGGCAGAGAGATGACTAAGCAGGGGGGGAAGTGATAAATGTCTACAAATATTTGAAGGGCGTATACACTGAGGAGGCAGAGAGATTCTGCAGCGTGAGCCATACCAGGTGGTGGGATTAGGAGCAAAGGGATGAAATCAGAAAAGGAAAAAAAAAAAAACAAACAAAAAAACCTCACAAAGCAAAAATTCAACTGAGGGCTAGATGAACAAAAGTCCCCATAAAAGTGATACATATCCACAATCCCCCACACTGGGGACACAGAGGTTTTCTCAGAGGTAGAAAACTCAGTATATGAGACATATGGGAGGGCTGTGCGAGTGCTTTGGTGCATGCAGAACTCAGGGAAAGAGTTGTGCCTTGATGCTGGGAGACCAACAGGAGCCTCAGTGGACAACAGGTGTCCCACCAGCACTGTCAATTAGAGAGCTTCAGACAGGAAGTGAAGGTAGTCATTGTATCCAATTGAAATCACAAGAGGAAGGTTTGTTTGGAGTAATTTAATGACTCTGAACTTGGTAGAGCTACAGGACTCTATCTAACAAGATATACTCCAACCAGATGGTCCCTGGGAAGCAGAAAGCTTTGGGTCTGTTAAGCATTCAAAAAGATGGTGGTGGAAAGCCTGAAAAGTCAAGAGGGAAGACAAAAGCATCGTATTCCTCCTTCTTAACCCAGGTTAACCATCCCCCAGCTTAACTAGGATAAAGAAGATGGGAGAATGTGATTCACCCCCCAACTTAGTTTCTGATGCAAAGCACACCAGTGCTCCCTTTAGCACCTTGAAAAGTCAGGAAACTAAATGTAGCCAACTCCTCATTCAGGAAAACAAAAAATCCCCACTGTCTTTCCACTTTGAGACATGGAGGACCCCAGCCACCAGCACAGACATCCCCCCAGTACGTCATTTCAAGCCCTCTCCTGGTCCACATCAGAAAGCCACCTGTGCACAAGTGGAAAGACAAGGCAATCAAGAGATCACCTCCGAGGGCATGTAATTGAAGGTTATATTCTAGACCCAGTTCAGCTGGATTCCAGCCAGGACATGGAGCTCAATTGCTGCAGAGGCACAGATGAACAGTGCTTCCTCCTGCCAATACACGAGGGGCAGACCTCTATTTTTGTCTTCCTGGAACTGTGTCACTCAGCCCCCTGACCACAGCCCTCAGATGTTTTGCCTGAGAAGGCGGCATGGGTCCAAGATAATGCAATAAAATGCTTTGAGTCCTTCCTCAAGAGATACATCTCAAGTGTTACACCTCTCCCTTGTGCGATCTCGTGTAAGCCAGGCAAAAGGAATTCCCACAAGTCTGGATACAGGAAGCATGTCAAGGTCCTTCTCTTTAAACTGGATTTGATTCAAAGTTTGATGGGAAGCCATAGCCTCAGCTTGTGTTTTCAGAGCACTCCATGTCCCTAGCAGAGGACTGCAGGGATAAAGTCCCATGCCTGTCACAGGGAACTCTGTAAACTGTGCGATGTTCCTCTGCGTGGCACACAGAGCTAATTCTATTAACATTGTGCTTTTGTAGGAGGAAGCAAAGAGAGAGAAGGTATTCGACCAAAGTGAGATTTCAAGCTGATGACTGTATATTCCTCTAACAACCCACTGAAATAGGGGTGCAAATGGGGCAGCCAAAGGTCACAGAAGTTTGTGTGGTGGATCAGCCCAACTAGACAATAGTACCATAAGGGAAAAGACACACTTCCCTCTGTCCCTGTAGAAAAATAACACATTGCTAAGCATGGCCCTTCACACTTGGAACAGCAGCACTAAAAGCTTCAGTAGAGGGACTACCCCTGTTTCAGTTCAGTAAAGCACAGACAGTAAGGGAGAACTTCATCTTTGAGAGACAGAGGTAGGAGAGGCAGAGGGGAGGTTTTCCAGGATTTCCAGTATTGCAGGCAAACCCAAAGCCAGCCATTGTTTCCAGTAAGCCAAAACCTCTAAGTAAAAGATGCTCTTAATAACATAACTCCCACCAGAAACTACACTGGAGAGCCATCACAAGGTCCTCCCACCCCAACAGAGTTGGCTGCCCAACAAAAAGATTCTTATCACCTCTAAGAACCAAGTCCCAGTGCTCCTTGTTTACAAGCCAGCCCTAGACCAGAGCAGCTGCGATGACCTTTACATGTGGAAACAAGCATGAGACAGCCCAAGTCAAACACAGGGAAAGAGGCGATAACAGATACGCTCTTCTCTCTGCTCTTCCTAAACACACGATCCTCCCAATAGAAAGGATGAGAGATCTCAGCGGAGCTATTATGCAGCTCCTGCTCTCCTTACACGGGGTGAAACATAATGACATACCTTGGTCTGAGTGCAGCACCGGGTAGAATAGGCGTTTAGTCCGCTGTAGAGGCAGGCTGGTTTTTGACTCATCAGGAAAAGCAGCAGCTACCGTTCAAGAGTCGGCTGAGCCACTTTCAGGCAAAGTCCTGGGGCCCGTGGCAATGCAGTCGCAATGGAAGAGCCAGGCCCATCTTCAGGAAACGACACAGATTCCAGTGTCCCAGCATGGCTGTACAGAGTATAGTGCTGTTGCAGCTCTTTTTATTAATTAACCAGGTGGTTAACTTCAGCATCCCGGCTAAATCCAGTGTGGAGAATTACATTTCCTTTCTCTACCTAGCCTTCACTCAACAGCTTCAGCCGGAGAAGTTTTCCCCCTCCATGCTCCTGGTGCAGTAGAGCAGGTGCAGTGTGTCACCGCAGAGCAAGCTGCATTTCAACAGCAGGTGAGAAACCACTCTTCAGTTTGCCTGACCCAAAGTCTCAGGGACTCTGCTGTGTAAACATAAGGCACTATTATCTCCGCTCTCCACATGGAATCACTTTATGGAATTTATTATTGTTATTTGGAACTCAAATTGAAACCCTCTGGCCATGTATGAACACTAAGCCTGCTTAGGCAACGCAGGAAGCGGCTAACATGGTGAAGAGGCAAAGATTTATGACAGACAGAAAAGAAATTTTCTTTTCTAGCGACAAGCTTCACATCCCTAATCTATTTCTGCTGTTCTTGCTACTCTTTACCAAACTTCTGACAGGTCTTAGAGACTAACACTTACCATGCTGCAAGCTGTTTCTCTAAATCCTATTTTATCATAGTTTATAACCACCTGGCTAGATTCCCTGGGTGGTATTTTTCACTCTTTCTCGTAGTCCCTAAGAGTATCTATATTGCCTATGCCACAGCCTCCATCTTCACCAACTCCTTTCTTCCCTCCAGCACCAGCTATCCTTAACTGGGCCTCCTTTTATCTCCTCCTGGGGAGCTCCCACCCTTTCTGATACCCATTCAAATCATCACATTAGTGAGACAGATTGACAACGGCTTTCACCTGTCTCCTGAACAGGATTTCAGCCTCACCCCCTTCCTTTGCTTCTGCAAGATCTTTACAAATATGTTTCTTCCCCTGATAAAATGATATTAGGTGAGGATTTAAAGGGAGATCTGTGAAAGGAGAAAAATAGCAATAACAATGAGGAGTCCCTCCCAAACTGTCTTTCTGAAAGCTCCAAATGGCTTTGTAACAGCATGAAAGTGCTTCCTGATTATTTCCAAGCTGAGGCTCAGGAAAGCCCTAAGGGTGGACAGGAGAGGGGAGAGCATGGATGTCAGCAATTGAACATGAACACGTTTAAAGGGATGGGGAGGTAAAGGAATATATAAAAACCTGCAGGAAGAAGGGGTGTGGTAGAAATGCTGTGGTCCCTGACATTCTCCCTGTGATGCTAGAGCAGCACCAGTAGCAGTTACAAGGGGAATTCAGGGCTCCATTTTTTTCCCCCTCTCTAAAAACTTTCAGCTATTCCCTTGGGGCAGGGGGGAGTCCATTGGTCTCTAGGTCCCTGTGGACCCCCACCCCGCCCCCCCATGATCTTCAGCAAGATTTTGCAGGAGAAGTTTCAACCGAAACTTACCAATTTCCCTCCAAGCTGCCAGACTCATCTTCCTACTTTACAGTGACTTGTCCCTGCAGATCTTCCTCTCGTAACATAAATGGGGCTGGGCCCCCCCCCCCCCCCCCCCCCCCCCCCCCCCCCCCCCCCGACTCCCAGACCCAGACCCCCCCGGAGAACACGTGGGCAAGACCTGGACGGACGCCATCAGAGCTGCGCACACCCATCTCTAGAGCCCGCAGCGTTTGCTTGCAGGAAGGAGCGAGGCTAACACAAACCTCACGCTGTGTTCCCACGGCAACCAAAGTGTCACGTTCATCATCGTCTCATTTCTGGAAGGAAAAGATATAGGTGCGATGAAGAAAAATCCAGGAGTCCCAGAGGGCTTTGCTGAGGCTGGGCAGACTTTTAACCTCGTTGCTCGCACCGTTCACACCGGGGGCTGCTGGGAAGCGCAGCACCCAGCTCGGTGACCCCACATAGGTTTGAGCAGGAGGCTGCCTGGGATTGAAATGCATCCAGTCAGATACGTACAGTTCACGTCTTATCTGCCTTGTGTCACTTTGAAGCTAGGGACACATGATCAAATTACCACGGCTATAGAAGTTACTAGATGTTAGCAGAAGAGGTTTCAGCTTCACCCGTCCTATCTCACATTTGACGCAACCTGGGGATAATGGTTGCTATCAGCAAACTTTGCTCCATTGCACACGGTGACTTATTAAACCACAGTAATTTAATAATATGGCTGAAGTTGGAGTTGCTCTGCCCAAGGCAGCAGAGACCTTTGTGTGCATCAAGTCCCTTCTGGACTCGGTGAGCTGCCACCATCTCATTGTGCCACACTTTCCTCTGTTGACATCTGTGTCCCAGAAACCAGACCCAGCTGGGCTCCAACATTTCCATTAGTGGGAATCTGTATGAGCTTCTCTGCCGTGACTGCACAGCAGCAATTAAAGCATTGCCACTCAGATTTGTACGTGGGAGAGCTCACCTTTCAGTTCTAAGGCAAACATGCCACAAAAAGGAGTCTAGAGCTGCATCACTGGACACTTTTGGAGCTCTCTGATGTGTTCTTGCTGGAGGCACAAGAAGATCTAAGGCTGGAGGATTCATTTCAATCGCTTTAAAATCAGTTACCTCAATTTCTATGAAAAAAAAAAAAAGTAAGAGGAACTTCCAGCCTGAAGAACAAAAAGGGGAGACTTTTGAAATGATGCTTAGGAGAAAGCATCTGCGTGCAAAGTAAGGTCATGCCTATGCTTGAGAGGAAAAGGGGAAGGGAAGAGTGGAAGAGAATGGCAATGTTATACAGAGTCCCTGGATAAGAATAAGTGATTTTAACACTCCACTGTCTCTACATGGCCACGCTGAAGCATGACTCCAGCAAAGTGCAGTATTTAGATGATCTAGTATCATAAGTCAATGCAGATCAAGGGGAAATATCCTTTGACACACGGGCAGGGGATATCTAAAGAACTCTGAAATCCACAACATTAGTGAAGTTGGTATTAATCCTTAGCTTTAATCCTCAATTTTATTTTTATTTGGTTTGGTTTTCCCTCCCTGAGCAGTTTAGCTGGCCCAGCAGTGCAGTGTTCAAGTTAGATTTATACCTGTAACTGGGGCAAGCACCCTAGCTAAGAGGTTGTCTGTGTCTGCAGCAAGCTTTTTCTCCTTAAAGACCAGACAGAAACATCATGCAGCCAGCCTTTCATGAGAGAGAGAAAGAGAAGCTGCTTATAGGCATTTACGTGTGCTTTTCTGGGAGAAGAAACTAGAGATTAAGGATGACAAAGGTCAAGGCAGGTGGTTCCATGGATGTAATGAAATTTCTGGCCTCTGCATGACATCTATGAAGGATAGTCTACAGGAAAGTGCTCGGTACTCTCCAATGGGCCCTGGTCTTTGATCCAGGGGAGCTGAGTTTTCTCCTAGGTCTCCAGCTGATTTGTAGCATCACCTCACTCAAGCCACTCCACCATTTTACACCTTTGCTCAACCTTTGGGAAGCCCTCTGCAACCACGAGATGAACATTCCAGCCATTTCCATTGCCCAGACCACAGCCCTGAGCAGAGGAGAGAGAACTAAGTTTCAAAGCTTACTATCTCCCTTCTGGACTAACCCAAGCTAGCAGTCAGCTGTGATGGTAATACAGATGGAAATACCTGAGGGGCCATTAAGGTTCAGCCTGGAGTCCTGCTATTCCACTCATAGGCTGGGAAACAAAATACTACCCTCAAGGTTAGGTGATGTAAAGGAGTCCATCAGCCTATAAGGGCCTGAGACCACAAAGTAAAATAGTTCTGGATATCCTTAATTAAACACAGCAGCGTACTCATTCATGCTTTGTTGAGTGGTGTTTCTGCAGAGGGGCCGAGCCATTCTGGTGAGGTGAGGTAACTGTACAATTCCCTCCTCTTCCCCCCCGGAGCAGCCAAGCAGGGGCCAAGGCAGCTAATGAGGGAGACGTGCTGCCTGTTTCCTCGCTCCTGTCACTGGCTGCCCGTTTAGGGGCTGCCAGGTAGCTGGAGTGTGCCAGCCAGGTTTTTGCAAGTGTGTGAAAATTAACAAATCTCACTCTGAGTTGGAAAGGGCAGATAACTGAGAGAATTAAAACGGGGGTGGTGGTGGTGGTGGTGGTGGTGAATGAGGAAACAAGAAGAAAAGAACAGGGAGAAGAGCCAAAAGGAAACACTTCAAAGGCCCATAGCCTGCAGCCCACATTAACGACAACAACAAAAAGAAGATGGGACACTTACACTTTAATCAAAGGCAATTATTTTTTTAAAACATATGATAACTCTGCCATACAGGAGCAGGCCTGGTTATGGTCCCCTGCCCCCAGAGGTGTTGGCATGGCCGGCTGGCAAAGAGAAGTGAGGGTTTCCTCAGCCGCCTTCTTTCTGCACTGCCTGTGAACATCAGCGAAAGGAAAGCAAGAGCAAGCGGGTGCTTCAGGAGAAATGCCTGTGGGGGAGAAGACTGAAAGCTACAGGAAACCAAAGGAACTAGAAACATGACTGAAATCTAAATCCCAGCTTCCTCTGGCTGGTCTCTGTAGGAAGACTGCATGTAGGATGTTAACTTGAAACCCAAAGCCAGCTGAATCAGCACCAGAAGGCAGCAGGTAGGCAATCACAGGGCACTGGGGCAGAGAGTGGCACCTACCTGGGTAGATTCAAGCAGAGATGTCAGGGTTATAGATATTTAGAGTGACTCAGATATATAGATGTGTATGTGTGTGTGTGTGACCGCAAAGCTAGAGAGGGCAAGTGTGACCTCCTCAAAAGCCTAAGAAAGATGCTTGTCTCTAATCCCTCCTCTCCATGCAGTGAAGAAGTCCTTGTCTCCACTGCTGAGGCAGGACCAAATGCCCACCTGCAGCCAGTGGGGCAAGTGGTCTTCACAAGAAGGTTGGGCGGAGACCAAACTAAAGGCTTTTGCTGAGATATGGGTGTTGGGGTCTTTGTTCCCCAGCGCATCCTTGCGAAGGAAGGGGAAAAATGGAAAAAGGGGGATGAATTTGAGCAGCACAAAACCTGAGTGGGGAAGATCAGAATAAGGCTTCAGTGTGTCACAGGATGAAGAAACTGTCCTCAGGAAACAACATGTAATCGTTTCAACTAGTGTAAGAGAAGAGAGAGTGAAAAAAGGAACAAGGTTTACAAAGGCAAAGCCTCAATTAAAAAAAGAACCACAGAGACAGATAGGAGAATAATTTATGAAACACTCTGACTTATTTACATAAAAGGAAGACAAAAGATGGTGTCTTTAGTTGGAGTCAGAAGCTGAAATTTTTCATGTTTTTTTTAAGGCAGTGCCACATGCAGCCACAAGTAGCAATAGCCTGCGATTCCTCAAAATTTCTGTAATGGCACAAAAAAATGAAGGCCAGAAGCACTTGCATCTGGATTAAACTTCCCAGCCTACCAAGGCCTGTGTTTAGGGAGCAAGGCAATGAGGAGACATCATGTTTGGGTAAAGAGCCATAACCTGGAGAAAAAAATATTTAAGCAGCCCTTCCAAAAAGAGCTACATTCCTGCGGGTGGTAAGATGCAGAAAACAGCTTGAAAAAGAAGAAATCCCATTTTTAATACACATTAGAACCTGTTAGACTATCACACTTTAAAACATCCAAGACAGTATGCCACTCAAAAACTCTAATGCAGAACAACAAGGGATATTTCACATATATTGTCTACACAGGTTGACCAGGACTTTCAAAGGCATGTAGTGATTTTTGATAACACCTGCAGCATTACTACAGTGTGGGCACCTTCCATTAACAAAACTCTTGGATTGTTGCAATTGTAGGTAGTTAGGAAAAGCCAGCTCTGTGCAAACTTCCCTTCTTGCTCCAAAATTTTAGAGCTCACTGAGAAGAAAGGGCCAGTCTAATACTGCAGGAAGCCAGACAAAAATGAGCACTTTATTCTCCCCAGAATTATACTGAGGAACAGAACTTCTAGCTTCAAACAGAATATTATTTTGCACCCCAAATCCCATTTCTGCTAAAGTCCCTATGAAGTTTGCTAAGTATCTCTTGATCCTCACGCCAGCATTGGGCCTGATAATCCCAATAGTGCTCTCTGTGTAGGCAGACAAAGAGGAGTGTATTCTGGAGTTGCTAGCTGCTGAAAACATCTAGGCATTTGGCAAGGTGTGCTAGCATACAGGCCGCATGGGATTTGCTCTGTGAGGTCAATCTTGTTTCATTTAATTTACAAGCTTTCAATAGAGACAAAACTTGACGAAGGACTACTGTGCCTGAAAGCTGCTTGCCAGTTTTAACAACTGCTCTCTTGTTGCAAACTTGGGTTTCTCTGGTATCCTCAGACTACCAGGGCTACAACACCACTACCCAAAGGCTTGATACTTCCAAGAAGGTGGGAAGGTAGCTGTGTGATGCTGCAAAGGACAACAGGCTTTTTCTGGATCCCTGTAGGTGTTTAACCAAGCAGCAGCACCTCCGAGCCATTTAAGCTTTGCTCCCGGCTAACCTACACTGGGAAGAATTCAGTGACCTTCAGGATATTAATAGATCCAAACCCTCTTTGTTCTTGGGGAGTGGGCAGGGGTCACTTCACCGTTTATGACCTGCAATTACTCTCCCACCCAACAGTAAAGACTTTGTTGGCCGGCATCTACAGCAATTCCTGGGGCATGAGCGGTGTCATTTCTAACAGGGCCAGACAGGAGCAAGCACCCTGGTGTGCCACTGTCTCATTCTCTGTCTCGGTCCCCCTGCGATGCTCAGCCTGCCGAGCGCTTCCCATCAATGGCGTGGAGTTGCAAAGCAACATTTGCCGTGTCCCTCGGTGGGCCGCCACTTACCGCCCCGTGGCAGCTCAGACTTTGAAGACAAGGGATTGTTGTGAAGAGTGAAATAACTTTCCCTCTCTATCTCCTCTCTTCCTACTTGATGAGGTGAAAAATGAATCATTCTGAATATGACAGATCAAATCCTGCCTTCGGTTGCTCTGGGGTAAATCTCATTGAAAATTGTCTTTGGGGAATAAATTCACTGCTAGATGCCAAGGACTGGAGCTGCATACCCAGCGCACAGGTCCAGAATACAGCTAATGTTCCTGCATCATACACATTAGAAAAGGCAGCTAGAACTGGTCAAATCACAGATAAAATTATTGGCAAATAATTTATTCAGCCATAGTCACGAGGGAATTAATCTTATCCATTATTCTCAAACATGACTCAACCAATTCCTGGAAATAACACAGCTAAAGCCTCTTCCTCTGAGCTTCGAACCCTAAGATTCAAATTCTTACTTAATTCCACAGCTCCTTCCCTCTTGTTATTATGTTCAACAGTGTGCTGCTGCTGTTCGTGTGCCAACGATACAAGGTTATAAGGCTTAGACAGTTCAAAATGTTCTCTCCGCATCAGTAAAGCTAAAAAGTACAAAGCAGCTCTTACAACTGAGAGCAGTCAGGCCATCTGGCGTAGTGGCTTCAGTGTGCGCTCCCTGCTCCAGGGCTCTTGGCATCTACCTGAGAAGCCAGTGATCGCCGCCAGTGAGAGTGTGTGCTCTGATCCTGGTTTCATCTGGGATGTAGCCCCCCCAGACCACCAGTTTTTACTGTATTCGGCTCTGGAGGAGTGAAAGTGGCAGAGCAAAGGATGGGGTTACAGAGCTGGGTGGGGGGAGCTCTGAAGCAGAGCCCTACGCAGGAGAGGCTGAAGGTGAGGCTCGCAGGTGTGTTGACATAAATAGAGGTGTGTCAACAGGGAACTGAGTTTCAACAAAAAGATTTGGGATTTTCTGAAAAAACAAATGGATTTTCCATGGTATTGTCCCAGTTACTTAAGCAAAATAATGCCCTGCGAGGGTGAGTGTGGGATACCTTCTTGGGACGGGTTTAAAGCTAGGTGTTCTGCCTGAGCTGTTTGTTTAGCTTCACTCAAAGTTAATGAGGCAAGGAAATATCTCAGCAAAGGATCCTTTCCACATATCTTAGGAGAGGATGCAGACCCTCTGCAGGTGTCTGTCTCTCTACATTTACTCTGTACAGGATAATTTAGACGAGATGCCTAACTTCTAGAAGTTCGTGGAGATGAAACCTGGCCTTCATGAGTAATTTCTCAGAAAATGTGCACCTACCTTACAATGATTTCATATAAACTATATTTCCTTAGTTCCTTATGAAAATGTAATGTCAGAAAGTATTGAAAGCTTCCCTAAAGCAAAGACATGTTACTTCTGCCTTATCCTCTAAGCCAATTAGCCAATAAAAGAAGGGAATTAGATAAGCTTGACAAATCCATGTTGATTGTCTTTTACCACCTTCTTATCCTATAGCTGCTAATGAATTGTTTGTTTCATAATTTGTCGAGATTTCTCTGTAGTCACTTAGGTTAGCTGGCTGGTTTAAATTTCCTGGCTCTTCCTTTTGTCCATCTTCGCAAACAAATACCCTATTTGCCCTTCTCTAGTCTGCAGAACCCTCTCAATATAGGAGAATTTCTTGAAGTCCATTCCTAACTGTTCACAGACTGCTTTCCTTGGACCACCTGCAGGGGAATTCCCTCAGGTCCAACAGTTTGAATTCACTTACTCAGTGTAAGGATTCTTTAATGTACACCCCTTTGTTCTGGCCTATTCCTATCCCCAAATCTGTATGACTTCTGTTTTTTATATATATATATATATATATATATATATATATATAGTAGCAACTGTTTTCATGATAAGCAGAGTTAAAAAGGCAATGACAATTCCAACCCTCTGCATGTGCTCTCCTTCTGTGGTACACAGCTCACACTTTCATTCCTTCTAGCACACTTACAGGATTTCTTTTTCTTCCCTTGTGTGTTCCTAGCCACCTCTAGCTCATTCTGTGCCAGGACCTTTCTGATTTCATCCACACATGCTTTGGTATCATTCTGTTCTCATTCCTAGTCATCTGCCACTGATTCAACTTTCTTAAACAATTAATTTCTCATTTCAAGGCATTAATGAAGTCCTCACACACCTGTAGTGTTTCACTTTTCTTCTATTCTTCTCCCTGCCTTAGGAGATCTTGTCATCGCACCTTCGTTCTAATCTCTAAGTCGGTGCTTGCTGGCCTGTATTCCTCTTGCCTTGACCCAGCCTACCAACTCCCTGATGTTTCACAGCCAATTAATCCTTCTTCTGCTGTTCCTACTTTCTCTTTTCCATGTGTCTGGGAAGCTGATTAGCTCATAGCTTGGTATATGTACTAAGGCTTTATATTCTTCCTGTTTAGCCCTTATAGTCCTAGCATTTGGGCAGAGACATTTCAGATGTTTACCAGACTGCTCCATTGTTCTCCCAAGTGTCTCATTTTCACCTCTATTAAATTTCCCATTTTCCCAACTCACTAACCAGCACGCTGCTTGGTTCTTGGAAGACCACTGTGCTGTCAAAAAACCCAAAGCTTTTTTGTCAACACTGTCCACGCTTCCACCTCGAAGATTTACCTAGCCCACCACCCGTGCCACCCTCCACGGACACCAAAGGAAACACAACTGCCCCTGGAAAGGAATTAGCAGTGATTACAGTGATGGGCAGTATTTTTATTTCAGTGATGATGGAAGCAGTAATTAACCCCTCCTGTTTGCCTTCTCTAAGGATATCAAATTGTGTTGTAATTACTGGTGATTTAAGCCTCATTGTGACCCCTTTCACCTAAAATAAATATTAATAATCCACTTCATAGATGGGGAAACAAGCACAGAAAAGCTAACTAACTTTTTATGGAAATTCTGAGGCAAAGGCAGGAAACCCTTGCAGATCTGTGCATGAGCTGCCAGAGCATACACTGGAAACCATTCAGGAAAAGCCTTCCGTCATGCGTTTAGGAGCAAGGGGGCAAGAAACAGGGCTGTGATTGCAATTACAACAGCTGGTGGGAAGCCAGCCCTCAATGCCCAGAGCTCAGTTAGCTGAAGGCTATGGTAGTTTACTGGGACTGGAGTTATTGCCAGGGCATCCAATGGATGATTGCTTCTAGTGGTAGATCTGTCTTCCCCTCTTGCTTGTCCCTGCATGAGCTACAAGCGGCTTAATCAAAGGCTAAAAAAGCCCCTGATGCCAAAATAGCTGCCTCACCATCTTGCTGGCAATCTTGCTAGACTGATAGCTGGGCACTACTTTCTGCCTTCTCCTTTCTCTCTCACTCCCTCCTGTTCACCTCCTTCATTTCTCTCCTTTCCACTTTTTAAAAGTGAAATAAAAGAAGCAGAGCAAAGAAAAGATGAGGAAAGTAGCCACAAACTGCTGCATGGACAATAATACGCCGTGGATCTTCCAGAACCTGTCTGAGGATGTGAGTCCCTGGAGAGGAAACCTAAGGCCAGAAATGATACAGGCTTAACCATCATGAAAAGCACTCACAAAACACAGCGCTGAACACACAATGCAGCGCTGAGGATACAGACTTGGCTGCCGCTTATGGAGTGGGGAATACAGTGGCAGATTTATTCTACAGTAGAGAGGGTTTTTTCTTGGTAGCGCTAATACTGACACATTATCTGGGGACGGAAGAGGATGCACAAATAGGAACAATTCTCCCATTTCTCTGCCTGTGTCTCCCCCATTTGCCCCCTACTCCCTATTCCTGTCAGCTCTCTTCATCCCTCTCCCTGCACTGTGTCCCCTCCTTCCTCTCCTCTGATTTATTTCTTCTTTCTTTAATCTTGTCCTACATCTTTTCCAGATGAGATTACATGTACAGAGTTTTTAGTTCTCCAAGCTTTTGTATATTATCTCCAGCTGGAGCCTTGTGTCCAGCCCTCTGCCTGGAAAAATCATACAAGAGTTTTCAAACACAGGGTTAAATTCTGCTCTCCCTAAAACAGGTGTAAAAATTTCCACACTGTGAGGACCACGCCATGGGACAGGGTAGGCTGATAACAACCTGCAAGGAGAGACTTTTAAAATTACCCAGCACAGTTTAAAGAGGAATGGCCTGAGAACCATCACCATCACCATCACCACACCTCATTGAAGTGGAAAGCAGTGATGGCAACTACCACCGCACTCCTGCATCAAATAGTTCCAGCTGCCTTCTCAGCTGGCAACAGCCAAAATCAGTACAGAGCAAACACCTGGGTAGTTTTACATCCCTGTTTCTTCCCCTCCTTCTCCCCAAAACACACACCTACTTTCACTCACACCTTACTGTATTTGCTGTGAGGAATCAAAGCCTTGTTTATACCTCACATGAGAACTGAGGCTGGGAGCTGAGGATGAACCACTTGGTCAAGAGCACATAAGAGATCTGTGGCAGAGCAAGAAATACAATCCGAGTGTCCCGAATTGGCTGCCAAACAGTCGCCCACTCATGCTTTGTGTCTCTAAGTGATGGACAGGGGCAGTGGATCTTGTCCAAGGACAGGTAAGACAGGAGATATTGCTATCACCTGCATCTCTGCTTTTTGGCAGGAGGAGAGAAGCAGCAGAGGAGAGGGGCTGCTGTCTTTTCCCCTCTCTAATCTGTTTCCTGCTTGCTTCAAAACCAGCCCAGTGCACGGTTGTTTATTATTATTATTATCACTGTTATTTTCCAGAGTGCTGTAAAACCAGAGGATAGAGCACTCTGACAGCCTCATAACAAACAGCAGATAAAACTAATTAGATTTTGTTCTTCCTTTAGTTTGCTGACTTGATTCTTTTTATTTTTATTGTTTAAGTATTTATTTTTAGCCCAGAGGTTTACACGCACATGTACTTCACTAGGCACTGGCAGAGCATCCTCAGGATCATCTCTGATAGGAAAGGGCTATTGTGGCCAGGCGGGCCTGAGAGCCAGCAAGAGGCCGAGACAGAGGGTGCAGTGTGAGCCCTGCTCCGCGCTGCATCTTCTACCCATGTCATGTAAACCGCGGCGCGGGAGGAAGGAGAGCGGAGCTATTCACAGCCGCTAAGAGAGTCAGTGAGACAAAAGGCATCAGTAAAAAAAGTTAATGTGCCTGGCAGGAGCCCAAAACTGCTTTAGCAGTGGGGACTATGCGAGTGCCTCTAGGACACCGTCTCTTCTTGGCCATTATGGAAATATTTGGCTTGTGTCTCAACCTGACAGCCTTGCCGACTCTTGAGGAATGGCAACAGTGGGGAGCAGGGCAACTTCCCTCTCCTCCCTCCCTTTCTCCATCGGCTCTTTCCAAATTCTTTGGGATTATCTAGTGACAGCAAGAAAAGGCACTGGCCTCGCTGCTCAGCACTTAGCAGGCTGAAGTGAGGTGACATGCCTCAGCGCAGGGGACAACGGCTCCATTCACTGGGGAAATACCAAAGCAGAATTACAAGTGTGCAAGAATAAACAAGGCTGGAGTTAATCTAAAGCTGTTTTACACTCTGTTTTATTAAAGTCAATGCACTTCCGTTCCTCTGTGCTGAGCCTAGTTCTGCTTAATTACCATGACTCAGGGAGAATGTTAATGGCGTGGGGAGCGCGGCGCACACTGGAGGCCCTCTCCTGACCTCTAGAGGTCTGTCACCAGAAGAAGAGCAGCTGCTCCCTGGAGAAGTTCTGGGAAGAAATGAGGCAGCCCTCAAAACTGCTTCTGCTGGAGGTTTCCAGGTGCCATTCCAGCCCGGCTGGTCACTCAGCCCTCGCTCGCTGTAATTCCTCTGCTCCCACCTCCTCAGCAGCAGGCTGAGCACCCTTGGGCTGGGGGGTTCGCCTGGCCACCGCCCTTCTGCAGCATCCTCACGCTTGCTGACACAGGCACAAACGCGGGAAGGTGCCAGGGAGCAGACTTGGCCAGGCTTTTCACGTTGCACAGCAGCATTTATGCAGGCGTAGTTGATGTGCATGGACACTTTGCTCACAGCTCAGCTGCTGCATTTGGATCCCAGACCCTGAAAACACCCCAGGAACCTTTGCCATCTCTCTACCTCCTGCAGCTCCTAGCACAGCGACCTATGAAACAGTGGTACTGCTCGTATACGCTTGGCTCCGAGCATGCATGAAAGCTACATCTCCACTTATATTAGGACAACTCTCCTGCGGTCTATTAATTCAACGAATCACAGCTAGGACAGAGTTTTGCCACTGAACTGAATTCTCCCTAGCTTAAGAAATTCAGAATGAGACAGCTGGAAGGCTGAGACTGGCCTATAGTATTTATAGCCAAAATATTGGTGTCTTGTTAAGAAAAATGCTGATTTAAGAAGATCTTTTTCCCTTCACACTGAGGTGTACCATTGTCAGGTCTCAGTAAGCATTGTTCAGTTATTGTTGTGGCAGGGCGTTGGTACAGAACACAGCGTGGGAGAGAAAAGCAGCTCTGGATGTATACATGCACACCTACAGACACATATATGTACAATGGTATCTTTTGATCTCTGTCCTGAGGATGTGGTGAATGCTGAAGATCTTACAGGATGGCCTGTGTATGCTGCAGTCTGGACCTAGCACAGTGTGGATTTTTTGTCGTGCATACAAATGTTGGATTTTGAAGTTAACTATGCACATACATCATTTCTTACTAATAAGATATGAGGCAATGTTATACAAACTGTTATAATGGGAACACCTGTTTTACCTCTTTTGTGTCCACTCCTGTGAGCCAGCCTTTTATGAAAATTCAGTATTGTGTGCAACAAGCTGCACACTAAAGCAAGCAGAACAGGACATCTCTACAGAGACACACACCATACCTAATGAATTAGTTTGGTCTAAGAAGCTCAGCTTCTAAGGACCCAAGCTGCTTGTCTTTTGAGCAGCATCATAAAGCTAAAGCTAGAGACAGAGAGCACTCTTATGTGCTGGTGGAGACTTCAAAACACCTGGATACTGAAAGCCCAGCAGGACAGAGAGAAGCTATTTCTCCAAAGAGCAAGCTCCAGCTAGAAAATACTTCTAGGTAGTCTGGGAGAAGGTGTTCAGAAATGCATCAGAGAAAACTTCATTCTGCACCAGGAATTCTCTCCACAAACAGCATAAAGATAAGAGGATGACATGGTGTTTTTAATCATGCATCAATATTAATAATAACGAACACTGGTAATGGAGGCCTTATGGGCTGTAATGCTACAACTCACTATACATTCATCCTTCTCCTTGAGCCTCATAAAGCAGTGACAGAGTTGGGAGCCTCCCACACTGTGGAATTAATTCCATTTGGATTCAAGGCAATTCTCCATTCACAGCAGCAGTCTAAGACACATGAGAAGTTCAGGCCATATGAGGTGTGAGATGGGGTGATGTGGGCTTCATGCTTTAGGGATGTTGGGCACACGCGTGGGTTCCCAGTCTGTGTTGGATTCTCAGGAACTGGGATCTATGTTTGCAGGCAATTTTAGGAGAAATCCGATTTTGTTTTCATTTGGGGATCAATGGAGAAGCTGTTCTGACTCTCTTATGGAAGTCACTGGTAGAACATGTCCTATATATAATATATATAACCTACCAGTAATGTCTTCTACTATATTTCTGTCTGGCACAATGGGGTCCTGTTCCATGAACTAGGTTTCCTTAGTGATATCATAATAAAACTAACAGAATAATCAGCCACTGGACTGATGCTTGGGCTCAATTCACTCTTGGATATTGCCGCCATCACTAATTATTGACAGAATATTGGGAGACCCCCGGCTACTTCAAGAAAACATTTTCTCTCCTTAAAATGCTCCAAATCCCTCTCACTCCAAATAGCTGTAGTTCCCCAGGATGAACTGTTGTATCTCTACTCTCTTAGCTGGAAGAATGTCTCACAGAGAAAATACAATTTCACAGCATCTGTGAACCAAATTCTACACTTGGGCCCATCAGTTCAAGCATGAAGTGACTCAACTGAGATTAGGCTGGACTAGTTCATTGCAGAGCAGCAAAGAGGTGAATTTAGCCCAGGTTTCCAGAGGACCGCTCTGTATTGTCACCGGTGTTTTCCTTACTACGGCACATTGGATTTCCCACACTGTTGTTGAGATATGACCAGCTCAGAAGCATGCACGGCCTGACCCACCCTGTTGAACACACTGTAAAAATTCTGATCAGACAGAAATCAGATACATGCTCTACAGCTCAAGAGAAATGAATGGCAACAGAGAGCTCTGG
Organism: Sagittarius serpentarius; assembly: GCA_034782735.1. Taxonomy (NCBI): domain Eukaryota; kingdom Metazoa; phylum Chordata; class Aves; order Accipitriformes; family Sagittariidae; genus Sagittarius; species Sagittarius serpentarius. Next base: position 15,917,717 of record JAVKLA010000002.1, read on the forward strand.
CCAAAGGCATCTGTAACTGTCACTCTTCCAGGCAAAGGCTGCTTCCCATAGTAAAAGCCTAAACTAGGAAAAGGAGAATCACCTCTGGTTCCTTGGTCTCAGAATACCATTCCTCAGGTGAATCTGTATGAAACCACATACTAGAGACAACCATGAAACTGGGAATTATGTTTAGGAATGGATGATGTTCTCACATAGTACCATCTGGGCCTGTGGCCCCTCACTCTGCCTTGTGTACAAAGCATTAAGGAGTCATTCTCGATATATGTATGCATACAAATTACACAAACATACGGTCAATTTTCTTTTCAGAACCAGAGCAACACATCTGGGAAGGACGCTGAAGCTGGCAAACAGGCAAACATGAGCAGTAACCCATCTGCTTACTGCTCTGCAAGTCAAAGCCTTGTTCACACGGGGCTGCTCTCAAACCCGCTGTACAACCCAAGCGCTGCTGAACGCAGACGGAGAGTCGTACTGTTGGGTGCTGGCTGGCTGGAAATGTAGAGCCCCCTGAGAGCCTTGGAGCTGCATGTCTGTCCCGTGGTCGCTCCCTCATCTTCTGTCTCTCCTTCCACCCACGAGAGGCACTCCTGGATCTCTTGGTCTAACTCTGAGAAGTCCTCTTCACCCTCAGAGCAACTGTCAGTACTATAATCGATTTCTTCCACACAAGGAGGTTCATCCTCAGTCTCCAGGCTGCTGTTGCTGCAGCTTCTGCAGAAAAATCACAAGAGAGACTGGACGTCATCAAAGGAGGGTGTGCTCTCTAGGGGTAAGAGCAAGTAACAGGGAAATGCATTTCCTGGGTTCAATCTTGGCTCTGCTAATACGGCATGAGATAGCACTAAGCAAGATCCTGTATGTCTTTGTGTCTGTTTCACCATCTGTAAAATGAAAGGTGGTATCTACCTCACAGGAGAAATGCATTATTATTGTTATCACTATTATTGCTATTGCTTATACAGAAACAGAGTGTTTTATATACAGGCAACACCTTGAGGCACTTACAAGGTTACAGAAGCTGAAATATAGTAGAGGAGGAGGTATTCAGTTTCCAGAAGGTTGCTGGTTTAATCATCATCCACCTCGCTGTAGTTCCACATTTAGTGTAAGACCTAATTAATCCAGGTGGTTGAAGTGCTTTGGCATCTTTTCCTCCTGTTCTGTGCAAGTTCAGAGCACTGCTAACAAGAGGCAGTGCAAACAAAAAATGCAGGCTCTTGGGTCTTCAAGCACACTGGCTCCAAGGAGTGCAGAAAGAGCAGGGGTGGCTGTGTTTTGGAAGGAGCACGAAAAGGCTTTGACGGCACCACTTCCTGAGGAAGCGCCAAATTCAGAGGCAAGTCTGAATGGCTGAGGAGAAACTCTAAACATATGTCACAGCTATGTCATCCGGCTCTCAGAAGGGTAGGTTACACCACCTTAGCCTCCTGCCATTTACTTACAGGAACGGTCATAGGCTTTCTTTACATGTCCACTTTCAATACATACTGTATGAGGTTAGCCTAATGCAGTATTTATGGCAGAATTGTAACTACTGGACTAGATGGCTCTGGGGGATAGGGTCTTTCTCCTACCGAGCCGCCTAGTTCCCATTTGGCCCTTAGCCCAGGAGGGCAGCTGGGTAATTTTTTGAGACCAGAAAGAAGCCTGGGGTTTCAATGCTGCCTGGGTCAGAGTCTGGATGAATCAGGGGGACAGATATTGTGTTTTTCACCTCCAGGTCAGTGTTTTCAGTCAGACTGAAAGCAGGCGAATGTATTGCTTTGGGGGACTGGGAAAGGAATAATAATCTTCCACCTCTGGGCCAGAGTTTCTAATTTGTCCCAAGTTGGGAAGAATGAATGGCTTGGCAGATGGAGCACACACAGCTTTAATGTGTGGTCTGCTCATTTACATGTCAGTAACCGGAATAATCTTCCAGCTCTCAGCTGTTTCACAGCAGTGCCAGCATCTGAGGTTTCAGAACATACCAAAGGTGTAAAGTATTGCTTTTGGATATATTGATCCCCTCTCTCTTCTGCACTCCAAAAAAGGGGTAAGATTTTCCTAGCTTTGAGATTCCAGATCTTAACTGTATACAGACTACTCTGCAAGCAGAAACAAGCAGCATCAAACCACTTCTCCTTCTCTGGCTGATCTCTGGCTTAGTTTACTTCAAAGGCTGGGTATAAAGGATTCTCTGAAAGCTTAATAGAGCTGTACAGCTTAAAAATAAATAAAAGAATAATTATGCACTTTTACAGTTTCTGGCTCCACTTCAGCCTGCTCAGAAATCTGGGTCAGGAAGAACTCATACTGAAATTGAGTATGTGACAGGAAACAAAAAAAACAAACCAGGACAACCCTCCCAGCACAAACAGCAACAAGCAGCGGTCTCTACTGAGTCTGACCAGTGGGGTTGATTTCTTCTTTTTTTTTTTTTTTTGTATGCAGGTATGGCATGAATTACCATGATACCAAGTACGTATGATAATGTTCAAAGCTGACTAAACTCAAGGGAACTAGATTTTTCATTTGTAAGCTCTGCTTTTGCGTCTTTGCAATCAAAAAGAACCAAAGCGTACCTACTTTCAATATTGCACTTGTATGCTTGAGAGGAGCTGCTAATGCTATTGGGACAGAGCATAGCTGCCACCCAACTCACTGACGTTTTACAGATGGAACGATTCAGTTTGCAACCTAGGAACTGATGGTCAAACATTTCCATTAACAGCATAACAATTTCAAAAAAGTCCCTATTATTACTTAACGCTGGGAAACCTAATAACAGAGGACCTTCTGAATTTTTTGATAACTTAAATGATTTTAAGGCCGAATTTCTGACAAAAAGAGGAAAATGACTCCTAGCACAAAAGCACTTTACTATGGAAGGGAAATCTGGAAGTCAACACACAGAGAATGAAAGAGAAAAACATACAAACCTGCCATTTCCTTACACTGAAGACTGCAGGGACAGTCTTTAGGAAGCAAGTATTTATGCATAAAACCTTTGTAATGGACTTCAAAAGCTCTCCCTTGTTGCCTACATACATAGTACAGAAAACACCAAGACCATGACAACTCAGTACTTGGGCAGATAAGCTGCAGGGAGAGGTTCCCCACAAGTGAGGATGTGCCTAGACCATGTTTAGAGGTCAGGAAAGACGTCTTTTTTCCTAGTTTGTTCTGCCCTTTGCTCCTTTGCTGTGAGAGGGAACAAGCAAGCCAATTAGCACTGACCTTAGTAGTGGTATCTCCAGTTTCGACTGATACCCGCTGGATCAATGCCAGCACCACAATCACATAAGGAGCTACCAAACAGCAAATAGATGGTACCAGCTTCTTCTCACTGCCAACACAGGCTGTAATCCCTCTGGTGACTTCAAAGTTGAAAGGCTCTTTGTCACACTACCACACTCTACAAACCACTTACGTATCTCTACTATATGGAATTTTCCATCCCAACCGTTCACTTCCTGCTACGGGAAGATTTAAAACACATAGCAAAGCAACACAAATGGGCTAGTTCAAACGAGCAGGTCAGAGGTTCTTCCAAAAGAGGAGAGGTGGCAGCACGCGGCATGCGGGGGAGCCAGCTAGTCCCGCTAACAAAGCTGCCAAAGTTATTACATGCTGCTTCTCCACATCACAAAGACCAACTCCTTTAGGAAAGAATGCAAATGGTGAAACATGGTAATGAGCAGAAATGCCAACATCTAGGCCATTGCATGCCATTGCAGAGAGTGTGGCTTGCTTTCTTTTCCAACGCAGAGTTGTGGGTTTTTTCGTTAGGAGCAGGTTCTTGGTATTTTTGTTTATTTTTTTTTAAATCTGATTTTTAAAAGAATTTCCCCCCAAAAAACCCAAAACAAAACCCCAGGGGACATGAAACAGATTTACCAAAGAATAATGATGTTGTCTTACAGAAGGTAAACAATGAGGAAAACCAGTGACATTACATTACAGAACTCCAAGACAAATACAGTCTATGAATACCACGGAATGTGAACGCAGTACAGAAGAGGGGGAGGGAAGGCTGGTAATATATCTACAGCCAACAGTCCCCAGCCATCACAATAAAACATGTATGCATGTCGGTTGATCTACTAATTCAAAACCTACGGCCTCGTAGCCCTCATCTATTCCAGCCGATGGGAGCCACAACAGCAATTTGCAACTTTATGATGTGATAAATAGAATTTCTTTGTTTTGATTTTTAATTTGCATATTTATTGAGACATGACTTGATCTTAATTAGTTCTCCTTTTCTATGTGGATGTGTTTGTTTGTTTGCTTGGTTTTGGAAAGCTAGCAAGCTTCGGTACCCTGTAAAATAATTCTGGTTTTTTGCTGACTTAACATGAGGAGAAGGAGAAGGGAGCCCAGTCCCTCCTTACATGTCAGCATAACTGGAGCTTTCTGGTATAACTGGAAAACATTTCTTTCAGGTGCTTCCTGCAAACCCCTCATTCTAAGTCAGCCTATCTTTTTAGGTCACAGCTGGACAGGAACCTGGCAAGTCAGCTGTCCTGCTGAACTGCACATAAGAAAAGACAGTCTATACTTGTGGCTGATAAACTATAGTCACATGCTGTACATGGGGGTGACTGGTGATCTCTCTTCTATACTTAATTCTCCTTCACTTGTGCATACACTTCCAGGGCATGGAGAAAAACTAGAGATTTCCTAAGTAATTTCTTGAGATTTTTCACTCACATTTTGCTTGTGTGGCAGGTCACTCACTCTGTATATTCTACTGACTCGCTCAAAATAGAACGTGTTTTATTTTTTCTGCTGGAAAGAACAGGCACTGACAACCGTCCCTCTTAGGGAATCTGTGACTATTGTTCAGGGTTGGTGCTTGACCTTCACTTGACAGGCCTCGCAGTTGCCGTGCGTTAGAGAAGGAAATGGAGCATGTTTTTTTCATATTGCTCCTCTCACTCTTATGAAATTTGCTGCAGTCTTGCGAGAGCGAAACTGGAAGTGAGTGGTTAAATGCTTCACACAAAAAGAAGGAAAAAGCGAAGTCTGGGGACTACTGCTGGTCATGGACATACCAATGACTCCCTGTGAAGAATGTATCAACAAACAAGCAAACATGTCTTCATCTTCTCTCTGCAGTGAAAAATAACATCCCACTAGCTGCATAATCACTCTGTCTATAACCCGATTTTCTCCTTTCCTTAAACAGTCTCTCCATCATGATATGTCCCAATCCTTTGGAAGCTGCCCAAGGCAGGGATGTGGCTGTGTATAATGAGCCAAGCACGTCTCTGATACAGTTCATAGACTAAATAAGGCAGGAAACGGCTTTCTTGAAATTTTTCAAGATATCAGACATTTCCTTGAGAAGAGAAAACAGAAAAAAGATTTATGTCCAACCTAAACAGGCCAAGTTCTCAGCAATTAGAGCATTCACCTGAAAGACGGGTGCATTTTTTCTCCACTCACGCAGGGACTGGAGACCCCAGCAAGTTCCCTGACCACAGTTACTGACTGCGCAGAAGGCGAATCTCTCATTCTTTTCCAACAAAGTTTTACCAATTGTATGAACAGTTATATACATGCTGGTAAGTAAATTGTCCTGCAGCTTTTAAAGATATGCAGCCCTCTCTGCAGTGAACTGGGATTGCCTTGCCCTTCTTTTTTTGACATTAAAATGCCACCTATGTCACTGAATCTAAAAGGGTGTGTGGTCTTGCACAGTTTTGCTTTTGAGGAATCCATATGCTTTATTAAAAGTATTTTACAGGAACACTGCTTCTGAAGTCTTGTAATGAATCTAAAATGAATCTTAAGCAGCCGCATTTGCAGTTATCCCAGAGTACAATTCTGCCTTTAATAGCTTCATAAAGTAGCATTGTAGAACATAAATGAAACAACTATGATGCTTTCAAGTAATTACACCTGTAAGAAATACACTACAGCAACAAGATGCCAACAAAGAAGGGCTTTAGTCTGCCCTCTGTGTCTCAATTCACTTGCTACAAGGTGTGTTGCACACCTTGTAATGACTTTCTAATTTCATCTTTGCTATTCAGGAGCTCCCCAGACAGCAGCGTGGCTTCCCCTCCTGCCTGAGAAAAGCCAGACAAGGTTCTCTTTAGTCCCTGACCTTGCCAAGGGAGGGGATCAGTTATGTATTGATGCAAGATGGCTCCAGCTTAAAGAACTATTGCATTTGCCTCCTTTGTTGCTACACAGTAAACAATAATGATATGAACTTTGTAGGCTCCCATGAGATTTCCCTGTCCAAAGACTCTTTGCCATCTTACAACATCTCCTGAGATAAAGCTTGCTAAGCCCAAGGCAATGCCAGGTGCCCTGGCTTTCAGCCCACCATGGCCCATCCTTTCACGAACAATATGAACATAATTAAACACTGCCTTGAATTCTGTTTGCTATGGCTGAGAGATGTTTGGTCTTGTTTTGAATGTAGGTTGTATTTTTTTTTCCCTTCCTGCTGCAAATAGCCAGAAGAAAGGTGTAATTCATTGCTAAGACTCATACTAATTAGATTTTCAGGAGTTCCCAGGATAATTGTAGGCTGGAATATTTATAATTGATTGGGCCAGATTAAAAATGGATGTCTGGTGCACCAGTTAGATAAGTAAGGAGCAAGTGGGGCTTTATCACGTAGAGAGAAGGGAAGACAACCTGTAAATAAAGGGAGAGCAGGAAGAGCAAGAAACAGGCTGACTCCTGGCCAATACTGTCCCCTAATGTTCATTCAGGCTTGCAACAATTTAGTCCTGGACAGCATTTTACTTGCGTCTAGCAGAAACTCTCTTAGTCTTCTCAGGAATGACTGTTACCATTCTCCTTATTGGTGAGATGGCTGACAACTGCTGTAAGAGCAGAGGAGATGTTGATTACGCACCTCTCATTACACATGACTGGGAAACTGAAAAGCCTTGTATGAATATGAAGAACTGCATTTAACTGAATTACATCATGTCATTGGTACAGCTTTGATCTTTCTGTGACAGACAAGCTTGTACAGAGGACAAGCAGGCATTTTTCTCCCATTTAAAGGGCACTAGCTTGACATTACATGACATTCCTGGATTCCAGATGCCTCAGTTCAAATCCAGGCATGTTTCTAATGCTAATCAATAAAATTCACCTGAGATGGTCTTTAGACTTGCAGGATGGAAAAGCTGGTGAGAAGCCAAAGGCTGTGGACTCAGTCTTATGAACAATCATTAATTTCTCCCTAATGGAGAACAAATCTATATATCAGTGCAGGGCTAACAGTGCATCTTTAGCATTCTTATAGCTGTAGGCTTGTAAGCATTAATAGAACCCACTGACTTGAACAGATACAAGTCAGCCACGAAATGGGAGCTATGACAGTTGGTGCAGACCCCAAAGATAACTAGTTTTCCTTCTCTCACCCTTCAGCAGTTCTTAGGTTTTGTCTCTTTGTTTCTTTACTATATTTACATTTCAGCACATGAAAGCACCATCCTGTGTGTACTTTAGCAGAGGTTTGTGAACTTGTATATTCACTTGGGTTTGTGATGATGCACTCTTTCACATAGTGCAATACCTGGCTTGGATAAAACACAAAAGACCACATAAATCTGCCGCTTAGAAAGGCAGACATGAACAAAGCAGCTGCATCCTCATCGGCACTGAAAAGCTGAATCAAGGCACTGACTGAAGTTTCCACTTATCTATGGTGAGAAGTTAGTTAAAGATGAACCTAAGCGTGGGCATAAGCATGGCCAGCTGGCTATATCTCCACAGACATGCTATGCAACCTGCTAAATTTCAGTCACACCGAACAAGTTCAGCCACTCTGCACAAGCGGGGAACAGTTCACTCACCTAAAACTGGCATCCAGCTCTGGCTTCTGTGTGAGTTCCTTGGCAACATGAGACATTCCTGACGAAAACTTGACATCTAACTGCCTGTATCTGCACAGCACTATGTTCTTGAGATTTGGGCCAAATTCCTGGACACCAGAGCTCAAGCCCTGGAACACAAATTTTAAGCAAGGTGAAGAAGAATCTTCTTATAAGAAGAATTATGATATATTCAGGTGCTGTTGGGAGACTGATCCTGGGTTAGAGTGCCTTGTGAAAGCATGGTCCGGATCTTGCTTTTTAGATCCATATTACACTAAAACTTGGTGTTTATTTAAGGGAACAGTATTACATAGCAACAGCCTGGGACCAGCATGCAGGCAGCCCAGCCCATGTTTGCAGTTGAAATCAATTAAAGGTTCTTACTCAAGGAGCACCTGTGAGACACCTCACTGGTATGTTTTGCTACCTTTGGCTAGATGTTGCAGTATTATGCTGAACAGAAATTTATGGCCAGCTCCAGTGAAGCCACTAACGGTAAATGGTTTAAACTCTGGTCCACTGTGATCTTGTTATATTCATTAAAAATGGGAGATAAACACAGGAAATAAAAGATGGATGACATAAAATAGGTGGGATAATATCCATCCACCAGGCAGCACTGTCAGTGGCTTGGATTTAGTTGGAGTTTAAGAATGAAAAGAAATGCTTCCAAAACAGGTAACATTTTGGCTTTCTACAGCTTAAGCTTCCTGTGGAAATATGAGCAGTCAAGTCCCCCTGCATGGGAAGGTATTTACTAAGACTACTGGAACTCATTAGGACACTGAATAATGTAAGAGTTGCTGAAAACATGATTTTGAAAGTGTTTGGGAGCTTTTCTCACAGTGTCTCTACCTCAAGCCATTTCTCCTCAAAATGATAATCATGTTATTGATGATACTTAGCTGTCCAGCTACAGTAATACAGGAAGATTATTGGAATCCTCATAATTGCTTTTGGGTGCTTCCAGTAATTGAGACATTGGCACTGTAGCGGGGAAAGAAATGTGGAGACATTTTGGCTTAGATGCTGAAAATTTGTACTGCTGAAGATAAATAATGCAAAGGCATGCAGGTTCTCCCGGGTTCTTGTTTCCCTTGGTGCTGTTTCATATAATTCTGCTGACTTCATCCAACTTTTGTAATTGGTTCTATATATTTAATTTCCAAAGTCCAAGTTCCATATGTATACACCCCTTAGTTCTCTCTGAGCGACTTAAAGGATTTGGGATTTTGAAAAATGTTTTAAGATGGCCAAGGCATGTCTAGACTTTTAGTTACATATCTGGTTTATGTACAGGGTATAATGGGGGTCAGATAACTATGCATGCAAATATTTGCTTGCACACCAGATGACAGATAGACATCTAACTACTGACTGAACTAATAACTGCTGTAAATGACTAAATTCCAGCCATTATACCCCCCAAGGAGAAAGAAATCTCTTGGTTGCTAGCTTTTCTTCGTGTTAATCTATTTTTAGCTGATAAACACTCTGATGTTTCAGAGAACCTATGGTAGATGTGTATATGTGTGTGTATACGTAAATATGTCTATACAAGCACACAAAGTAGATCACCATCTATCTTTCCTTACAGGTAGATGAATAATAGATATACATGCATGTATATACGCATACACTCAGACGCCCGCACACCTACACATCCACACGATTACATGGTTTGCTCTGTATTCAGAGCACTATTTTCACTATAAGACATAGGAAGTCTCAGGAGATACTCCTACAGCTAGCTGAGAGGTAACAATAGATGATCACTGAACCTTGATGCTGTTGCATTCAAGTGGAAGCAACCTCAGGGAAAGAGCTGGCTATCGACTGGGGCAAACCATTTCTTTGATTCTGGTCTTCAGGTGAGTGTTGACAAAGCAGCAGGTCACCTGAAGGGGGACTTAGACCATCTGGGTAGGACTTGAGATACATTAAGACAGTCAACAGGCGCCCCAGAAATGATTGTCTGAATGGTTATCATCAGCTACTTGAGAGCTTAAACTAGAAGCTAAAAGCAAGACTGTGTGGCGAAAGTCAAGATCCTGAGTTCTCGGTAAGGAAATATGTCCATATTCCTATTCGACATGAGCCTGACTCATTCTTGTACCTTTTAAAGTAAGGCATGACTGTTTTAGAAACCCTTTTGCGTAGCTCTTTTTTCTTTCACAATCATGTGTCTTCAAATGGGTGAACAATGACTGGGACTGAAAGTATTGAGCTCTGGTAAAAAGAATGATTCTGGTTCTGGAGTGTCCAGAGAGGGGAGAGGGTATGGCACTATGTGGGGGTTCAACAGCTGGTTTACCACTGAATTCTGCTTTTAAGGAAAGCCGTTAGGCAAATCTCAGCTTAAGGGTCACAGATAACAGTTTCTGGAGTATACTGAAAACAAATAATTTAAGGCCAACATGATGTCAAAACACTGAAGCCTAAAGGGTTCCAGCTGATGGACATCAGTCAACACGGCCACCTCTCAAAGTAAGTCTACGAGGTCCTATATTATCACAGATTTCTTGAAACGAATCCAACACAAATCTGCAAAATCGTAATTCCCCTAAAAGTTATGCATCACATTCTAGGTACGTTCATCATGACTGATCTGAGAAACTTCCTGTAGTGTACAAAGTTCTGAGACCAATATGTAACTCTTGTTCTCTCATCCTTTCCTGCGGAGAACAAGCGTGTTTAGTTGGTATCATGATTAGGAAAGACAGAGAGATACTCTGTGTGTGTGTACCCATAAGAATAAAATGCAGAGAAGGGAAGGTCAAAGAAATCTATCTTGCCTTTAAAGCAAACTGAAGTGGGGTTTATAGCAGAAACATCTGATGAAGTATGTGTGATCACAGATAACCTAGATCCAGGCTAAAACTTCAGCCTCTGCCCTCATTCTAAATCTTTTCTCCGACATAATGAGATTCAGATAAAACAAATCTGAACACTTGTGTTCAATATATTTCAAAACATTCTGATCAATTAAGTTTTTAACACCATATGGAACCAAATCCAAAACCTTGCTTAACCTCACTCATTATGCAGCTGATTTGCATATGCTTTGGACTCCATTAAGGACAACAAAAAAAGTCAGCTACAGCATGTAAGTGGCAACTCTTGCTAATTCCTTGATCTTGCCAAAGCCCTGCCAGATGTTTTGTGAAGAACAGCAAATATTTCATTATGTTCTCCCTGCCTCCTAAAATTTGTCTCAGGAATTGCAAGGATGAATTTTAGTCGTTTAGCACACAAGAAAAACAACAGGCACGGAGGGCTGATGCAGACATGAAGCACCACCTTCATCCTACTTTAGAACTCAAACAGAGTTTAAAGGGATTCTTCGTGCCAGAAGGCCCTACCAGCCAGGAACATATGACTCTCAGTAAACAGAGGAAATGGGAAAAAACAAGGACCATTTGCTCTGATCTAAGGAGATGGCATCACCTTGCAAAAAGAACATGGTAAAGCACATATAAAAGTTGCTGCCGCTGTTTGTTGTACAATAGATCTCCTAACACTTTTCTGTGTTCCTGTCATAGGTATTTAACAATGTTTCACCTGTATAACAGTGAGATGCTGTTTTCAAATGAATCTACTGGTAGCTTGTAGCACCTATCAGTTCCCAGCAGGGAACAATTTTTAAAATCACTGTTAACATGAGTATTTCCTGAATGTTTTATAAAAATCAATTTTCAAATGCCTGCCAAAATGTTTTTTTTTTTTTAGCTATGTGTTTTACCTGAAAGTTGCAATTACATTTTCTTACTTTTTCTGTATGTGAATGTGTGTGTGTATATTTATATATGCATATATAAATTCCCACTAAAATTCTTAAAAGAATACTAACACATCACAGAAGCAAGCATATTCTGAGTGAAAGCTGAAGCAACATAAACTGACAAAAGTATTCATTTAACCAAAATAAGACATGTATTTGGATGGATGGGGCAAATTCAAGCACAGCTTGCAGAGCAGTGAAACAATCACTTCACAGAGAACCACCCCGAGCATTTAACATCACTCTCAGATTTACAACCCAAAATGATAAAAGGTCAGTTCTGGTGTGCAGAGTAAGTGACTGAAAAGATACGTCAGACTGTGCATCAAGGGAAAATTGAATCATGAGGTTAAAACACCTGGGTCTCAAAGATACAGGTTCTGCACTTGGTGGGCTCGCAGTGACTTTCAGCAAACTGCTTTTCCCTCTTTGCCCCAACTCCCCAATAACACTCTACCTGGCCGGCAAGCTTATGGCATGGTGGCAGAGCCAGGGTGTGTCTGAAGCCCCCAACCACCTCTTCTGTGCAAGTGTCTTTCTCTCTACTGAAAGCAGTAAGAAAATAGGTGCTTAATAACCTTGGTGGGTCTGGTCCAAAACCTCCTCTCAGCAAACTAAGACTTCAGTAAAGAAAATTTCAGTTTCCAGATCCATTTGGGAAAGAAGTGAGTGTTCATGATTTTGCCAGACAGGAATGAAGAGTTTAGCTGGAGGAATGATGAGGATGTAGGACTCCTGCTGACATCAGGAGGAGAGAGAGGTGCTCAGTAATACCAAGGATTAGCTGCCAAGTCGTATTTCAAAGAGAAACGTTGTAATTCTTGCAGTACTGAAAACAAGTGAAGTCATAAAAGTGAAGGGGAGATTATTCAGCCGGGAAAGAAACGGTCGTGAGCTGCCAGATTTTCTGTACCCAGTCTCGCCTCTGATTTTAAGCTGTCCAGCTAGCCTGTCTAGTAGAAAAAGCCAGCCAACCAGCTCAAGGAAACAAAGGCTGAGGACTTCTGCGTGCTGGTTCCACTGGACCTGAAAACCTCATTAGTCAGGAAATCTTGTACTTCCTGGCATTTGCCTTTGTATTTATGTTTTCCTAGCTCCTCATTTTGTCTCTTTGCTTCAGGAAGCTGCTTATTGCACCAAAATAAAGTGACATCTGCTCTTCTCATGGTGGATTCTATCTTCCAGGAACTGAAACACACGGGAAAGACCAGATCTTGAGTTGTTCTGGCTCATGAACTGTCCCCCAAGGCATTGAAAAGCCTGCAAAAATTGTATTTGCCAGTACAAACAGCAAAAATGCAAGTGCTAGAATATACACAAACAATTTACAGAGGAGATGCATTTGGGAAGGTTATATTCATGGATGCATACAGGGTTCCTGACTGCTGTGCGCCGTGGTAGAATCTCTTGTTCCTTCTTCTCCATCAAATCATGATGGCATCATTTTCTCTACAGACCTTTTTGCGGCACCAGCTTTACACACGTACCCCCGCGCTAACATTTCTAGTGTCAGTAAAACACAGCCCCTTAAAAAACCACAATACGCTGCTGAAGAACCCAGGCTTTCGCAATAGTGGAGACGACAGAATGGCAGAGCAGGTGCAGCCAAGTCAGATTGCCGCTGACTTTACTCTTGAGTTTGCCAGGCTTATGCTGGACTTTCTCCTCTTCTGCACAGCCAACCTGCAGATAAACTGTGTCAGATTTAATGGTGCATGATACAGGCAATTCAGTATCAAGGAGAAAAAAAGCATCTCTGAGGCAAGATGGGTTATCAGCTCAGCTCAAAAAGCAGCCTATCAAGAAACACTGCAAAGGAGATTTTGGAAATCTGTAATTTAGATGTTACCTTAAGCCTAAAACTTTGTTTGAAAACTTCATACTTCTCACAAGCAGACTAGCAAAGCCCAGGAGGATCAAACCAGCTATCAGTCCAGATGCCAAAGTAATACACTTAGTGTGTATGAAATTCTGTACACATGAAAGGTACAGGAAGGATGGCAACATTATACAGCTTTATCCTGCAAGGAATCAAAGCTGTTATTACACAGCAGTTTTCTCAGGGCTAGTACACCCATTGCCTACCCACCAATCAGCTTACCTTTCTGGGCTTCCCAATAATATGAATCACTTTTAAATAACAACGCATTTACTTTCCATACAAGCTTTGCAGCCTGAAACACTCCATACTGCTTTCTGAAAAGGGAAGGAGTCTCATGATCTACCAGGAAAAGGTCTGCTGATGTGCATGGAGCTGCACCGGCATGTCCCAGCTGAGCAGCTGAACTCCTGAACAGCATCATTCACCACTAATTTTGCAGCCATTTCTGAGGCAGGGAACAACACTGCTTTAAATCTTGTCACTTTTAGAACAGAAAGTGAAGAATTCTAAATTCAGTGAACAGCCGGTGCAACAATTTCAAGGAATGAAAGATATAAGAAATACGCCCTGTGTCAACATTTGGCAAAGGTGCAAGGCCTACATCTCCAATTCTTAATACTCAGAGTATTTCTTGGTTTGCTAGTGAGTAAGGATTGCTGTGCAATGACAATCATTTGTTGATAATTACAACAGCAGTGACAGCCTGTGGCACTTTTCATGTCAGCCTTACACACTTACTCCACAGATGGGCACTATGGCAATGCACGGTGCAAATTGCAGGCACTCCTGGAAGAGCGGTGCCTGCTTGTGTAGTTCTGGGAAAGCACGGGCCTTGCGAAGTGGCAGAGCAAGGTCAGAGAGGCTGTATATATTGATCCAGGGTGTCCCTTAGGCAGCCTTTTTCAGCCATGCTCCCAGCAACAGGTCTCGGTGAAAGACAGCACAGATCTTGCCGGTTGCCTTTCTCTGACACATACGTATTTACTGTAACTGTCTCCTATGAGCTTAGGAGAAAAAAGCCCAGAATTAAATACAGTCACACAATTAGGGTCATATTAACCTAAGCTGCTGAGGGCGAATTCATTAAGCAAAATGGGTAAATTATACATCAAAAGATCTGTGATGATGGAGGAGCAAAGTCAGGCACCATAAACCAATAGCTCTAGCTTCAGAGATGCTTCCTTCCACCTTCTTATGCTGTTCTAGACATTTCCAACGCAAGAAAAGTCTGTGGGGAGACAATCAAGGAAGAAGAAAATTTCCTGAGCTGTCTATTCCCTTGCTGCTTTCAAGGTCTTCTCCCTCAGAAGTTCGGCATACCCTTCTCCCACGCTACTCCCTATGGTCAGGAAATGCCTAACATTTCACTTTTTACAGAGGGTCTCCTTTGAGATGGATTAACCTAACACTCCCTAAACTCAGACCTATCAATTTCCTCTGTTGGAGACTTTGGATTTAGATATCTTTGCTGTACTGGAAAATATCCACTGATAACAAGCAATTATTATTACAAGATGTATCCTTAGAGATAGAAACTGGCTGCTAGAAAAGATTGCAATGAAGGGGAGAGGGGAAAACCAAAAGTACTATTCTCACTTAACCTGACAGGGTTTTAATCACTTTCCCAGCCTGTCATACCCAAGAGCCCTTGGACAACTTCCTGAACAAGACTCAGTTGACATCCACCATGTAAAGCACTTGATTCTCTCACGATAACATTAAGCATCATTACTGGAAATGGATGACAGAGTTCAATGCTAATTTCAAATTTAATTTGGTGTTTGAAGCCATTAAAAATATATATAATCTCCTCTTCTCCCCACAAACTAGTGTTTGGGCCCTGAAGGCAGCATCCATAGCAAGCTAAAAGACAGTTTGTGGAGTTCTTTCTGTGAGATTCTACGAGTGTGCACTAGATGGAATGATTTATAAAACATATACCTAATATAATGCCTGTGACAGCAAGAATTAAAATCAAACAGGTTATAGTTAGGACTGTTTTAAAGCATTAACTGTAGTGGGGAGGAGGTGCTGTAGGAGAAGAGCAGAGGTTAATGTGCTTGTCTTTCCATCGCTGTAGACCTGCATGTTCACATCACAGAGGAAATGAACTGAGCAAACCAACCCTGGCATATGCCAGAATGACTTTGAGGTGCATCGTAAACTCTCAGAGGGTTAAGAGCACCCGCGGACTGTGCCAGACAAGCAACATTAGCAGTAGCCTGGAGGATGCCTACCAGCGCCCCAAGAAGGAACTTGTCTGCTTCAAGGGCAGTGTGATAACACAGGCTAAGTAGAGACCAATAGCCCCAAAAATAAGCATCCCTGACATGGGGCTGGGCAATCAAGAAAAGGAGAGATCCTGCCAAAGCACAGGGTTAGAAAGGTGGTTACAGAGGTGAACAAAACCTGGTACAGAAGTCCATTCAGTGGGAATACTGAAAACCACAGCCTAGACCACAGCAAGGAAATGGGCCCTCTGTAAGGCTCGGGAGAGGCCTGAGGAGAGATAAGACAGACACAGTGAGCGTGGAAAGATGTAAGGTATGAAATACCTTCACTCGTCAGACACCCTGTGCACCAGCAGTCCTCAGGACTGCTGACCACAGGAACCACGACAGGATCTGCCTCCCTGGGAAGGCTGTCAATTTGGGCAGCGTCTGCCAGGCGCAGGAGTGAGCCTGACAGCCTCAGCAGGAATAGGTGTCCGTGTAGATGACAGCTCTTGCCCAAAGCCTATTACAGGAGAACAGGATGTTCTGCACTGCTGCCGGGACACTCAGTAGCAGGGCTTCCGACGGCTCGCGGAGGTCAATGAGGTAGCTGAGGAGAGCTGGGAATGGAGCTCCCTATGCAGCGGCTTGTAGGGTTATGACAGCAGCACGGGACAGAGAAGCCCGTAAGGTCAGGCTTGGGCCAGTACAACACAGTGGTGGAAACTGGTTTGAAACGTGTCATCTCTTGGTAAGCCTGGATACGAGATGGGAAGCTCCTACTCAGATTGTGGCCTATTTCCAATTCTGAAATCCAAACACTGTATTTTCCCATTTGCTTATCCAGTGTTGCTTCAGCACTTAATTGTCTACCTGCTGGCCTGGCCTTTTCTGCCATGCTGTTGCCAAGCCATCAATGATGTGTTCGTGAGGGTGAAATGAGCTTTGAATCAGGTGATAAATTGCTGGTTTTGCTGCAGCTACTAACATCTTTTAAATGTTTAAATGGTATGATCGCACACATGTCTAGTAGCTGCTTGGTTATGTTTATTTTGGATGAGGTGCTATGCAGTTTCTTAGATGTGTGTGTCAAATATCCATAGATGGCAGGCTACTGAAATATCTTTCTATAGTATTTATTTATAGAATTTATTTATCAACAGAATCAATCTTTATGCGCCTAGCTGCAGCATTACTTGTTGCCTTACCCATTTTTCCCAGACAGTGTCTGTCTATCTAACAATATCCCTCTTCCGGCAACATCTATTCACAGTATGTCTGTACAAGGTATCTTCCCATGTGTACTCACAGTATCCATCTCTTTAATTTTAACTATATATCCACTCCATCTAATGCTCGTCATCTATCTGAAGCACTTGCTGTATCTCTCCACACCATCTCTTTATCTAGTCGATGGCATCTGTCTCTCCATAGTGACTCTCTATCCCTTTCTCTCAGTCACACACAGCACCAGAGTGTAATTACGGACTTTGGACCACAACCATAGTTTCCTTTTTTAGCCAAATCAGGCTCACAAATCACCGATTAATTTATTTGTTTTGACGGAAAGGCTAGATGTGAGAAACGAACTCTGGAAGGGTACAAGAACCTTTGGGTCAAAGACTCTTTCCCAGGCTTACTTGCTTCCCTGCTGTGTGTGTGAACCGTTCACTGCTGCAAGGGCCGGGAGCTGCACTAAGCTGCTGTGATCTGAGAAGCGCATCTTCAAACAAAGATGCTGCAGTGACTCTTGCCTCCCTGTTCCCCTCTCCCTTTCCCATTCCCTTTTCCTCCTCCCATCTTTGCATCCATTCCTCCAAGTTTGTCCCTTCCCTTCTTTAGCCCACTTGGCATTCTCAGGCTGACAAGTGAAAGTCCCTCCCTATTAAAAATTCACTGCCAAATAAATATTAAAGCGGGGGGAAAATCCATTTGGCTCTGTGTTATTTATTGTGATCTGCAACGCAAGGCCTGGCACAACAGGTTAAATAGATTTCACAGCCTATTTACCCACTTCACAGGGATATGAAGGACTCAATGACCCTCAGCTCTTTGAAAGCCTAGGATAGGGAGAGATTTCCTCCCCACCAAGAGCACCGGTCTGAATGAGATGGAGATGGACACACTCTCAGCGCCAGGAAAGGAAGGACAGTAAAAACTAAAACTTCTTGCTTTTTTTCCTTCCTATTTTTTTCTCATCCAGATGAATCATGACAAGAACAGTACAAAAGATGGTCAGGTCACCTGGAAGTGATCAGAGAGTCTGTTAAAATGTCAGGAGCATCTGAAAGAAAGGAGGCAGGGGAAAAAAAGAAAGAAAAAGCAAGCAAGCAAGCAGAGCAACCTATGACAGAAAAGGAGGGAGGGAAAAGCTTCCATGTCTCTGCTTTTGGTTCCCTGAGCAAAGACCCCAGCAGTTCATAATTTTCCTTCAGGCAGGGCCAGTGTGGTTCAATGGCAGAATAAAATATGCCGTAGTTAATGAACAGCTTCACAGTTTTAGGGATAGATTTAACTCTTTCCCTTGCTTAGAGCTGCTGGAAAAAAGACTGAGACATGCAAAGTAAGGCAATATGAATTAACCAGTATTGACATGGAAGGAAAAAATTCTATTTTCACTGAAGTCAGCAAACTTGCTAATAGCTTGTGGACTTCAGAGAGGAACCAGATTTTACCCGGAGAGTAAAGAACCTCTGGATACCTTCTCCAGAATTGTCCAAGAGCAAGGACAAGAGATCCCTAAATGGAATTCGGGCCCCAGTGGTAGCTGTCAGCTCAGGCAGTGGTAGAAATGTGAACTGCCTGCCAAGGGCTGGCACTGTGTTGGACTAGACACCTCTCCTCTGCACCTAAATGCCTGCTACACCTCAGAATTTATACTATCTGTCTTTGTGGAGGGTTGTAAGATTTCTCTAACAAGTGTTAGGAATAATATCAGTTTGTAGACATGTGATGTTTATTTCACAGAGGCAAGTGGATATACTCAAATTTGTTTCAATTCAAAGCAAGGTACAGGCAATAGGAACAGACTCAAGTAGCACACCAAAAAGGAATATTTGAATCTCTGCTTTTTTAGAGACTCTTATCCCAGCCTGACCACCAGTTTGCCATGTGTTTTTGGCAAATTGCTGTGCATATTTCCCCTCCCACCAGACTGCCACATCTATGTAGACTACCAGCTATGACTACTAGACTGTGCCTCAGTTTCTTCATAGTGAAGGATGGCAATAACTGTGCTCCCAGGAGTGACTATCAGCCACATGATGACTAACCCTTAGGGAAGAAGGTGAGAGGAGGCAATGCAGCCCTCAGATGAAAAGGCAGAAGAGTAACCTATCATTCCCCTCTCCTATTCTGGCTGGGACTCCTTCATAGTGTTTTAAACATGCAACATCCATGAAAGAGCCGAGTGCTGTGACAACTAGAGTGGGGAAAGTTTTCATGCAGGAGCAAGCCGTGAACATATCAACAGGTCCACAGGAGATGTCTGATGTTAGTGCTTGTCTCCTAAAGAAGTAAGGTACTGCCATGCCCAGACTCATGGCAAGGAGCATAGGAAGAAGCAGCAGCGGAAGAGCGAAAATGGTGAATGATGAGATCGGGGGTCAGCTGCTCAAGAGGTTTTGCCCAAATGTCTCTCCTCATGTTCACCTAGATCATGGAGCGAAGACAAAGTACGTACTGATTGGAACAGGATGTGGCGACACTCCAAAGGTAGATCAGAAAGAACAATCCATCTCATCTGACTGGGCTATATAATTTACTCATTGCGAGCAGATGGGTTATGAGGTCTGCCATCAGTGATGAATTATATTCATGATAAGTCATTCCCAGCTAATGAGGATCCATTATCATTAGCTGCTAAGGAAGAATAACGGCTTGCCAGGACAGAGAGGGGGTTTCACCATTTCCAGGGAGAAAAATCTGGGCTGGTAGCCACCTGGCAATTGAATTTTCAGGAAACTGAAAACTTTCCAATATGGATACCTTCTGCTTACTTCAGGCCTTGTTTTTTAATTTGCTTGGGCAAGTTCAGGAGAGGGAATGTAAGAGGAGGTGGAGGAGGAGGAAGTGAAGGAAAATAGTAGTAACCGTATCTGATAAGACTGTGATTAAATCAAGGTCTCACTCTAATTACACTGCATTTAAATAAACTTTGCCTAGTAAGTAATTGTAATTAAACTGCAATTAAACATGTATTTATATCACTGTTTCCTCCCCTGCACAGCTGTCTGTTTCCACCTCCTGTTGTTGCTGTCTACCTGCCAAAATCTATGAATTTAGCACAAGGGACTTTACATTTCCTTGGAGTTCCCAGAGGAGATGTTGTGGGGGGCGAGGTCTCAGACTCCCCCCATGCTCCCCCAGTGCAATCAGCTAAAAGGAGCTTCTGTTTCCAAGCTGTATGTGGGAAGAGAGATGCAGCTGATGCTGTGATAAACTAGATCTGAGGAAAAGTTGTGAGGGGCAGAGATATCGCTGAAGGGAAGTGGGTGTCTCTCTTCCTCTCACAGAAACTTGAAAAGGTACGTATTTCCCCCTTTTTGAAATTTCTTCACATTTGGGTTAGAAATAAAGCTACCCTTCTTGCTTCTATAGAGCACCTATGATACAAGTACGTTTTCTGAAGACCCAGATCTCTGTTTACTGCATCATGTTTGTGCTTGTGCATTGTTGTACGTGGCACGGAGCAAAAGAGCTCACTTACCTACACAGTACCTACAGGTGAGAGTCCAGAGACTGGAATACAATTCCAGAGCTCTGTTTTCAGCATTTTAGGAGTATTCACTAACTCTTACTGTGGCTCAGTTTCCTTTATTTGCAGCACTGAGCTACCTGTACATAACAACCCTACAGGTGGTCTTTAAAGTTTACTGCAGTTCTGAACAACTGGGTTAGGGAAGTCTGTTATGGAAAACCAGGAGGTTCCAGCTATTTAAAATGGAAACTAGTTCCTGTTTGGAATCTGAAGGCATAAAGGAAGGGAAAGGAATGCAGGGAAAAAGAAAAGAAGAAATAAATAGCTAAAGGGAGAGTGATAAAAATGAGGAGGTGAACACATACCACAGTGCAAAGGACGCCTGGGGTTAACAAAAGCAAACCAGCTTCTCTGCCCTACCTCCCTCCTCACCACTGATGATGGAAAACGTCTCCATTTGTGCCTCTGCTACCGCATAGCTCTAATTAAGGGACTGGAGAAATACCACCGTCACCCTCATCTGTTTGTGTTCCGTTGCTGAAAGGACACCATGCATCTCCCTGACAGCTAGTCATTACAGCTTCGTATGAGCACCCCTCCTTCCACCAGAAGTATCGAACCCTCTGTTAAATACCTCAGACGAGACCCTCGCTACATTTCTGTTACTCGAAGGAGGTGAGCCATGAAGCCCTTATCATGGGAAATCACTGCCAGGAGGATAAGGGCATCTGATGGAGGAGAGACTGAATGCTAGACATGCTAGCAACGTGCTAAAAACATGCTAGACGTGTTGCTTCAAAGGATACACAGCAAAGGAGAGAATCCATATGTACACATGCGGGGTGCCCAGAGGTGCATATGGGCACAACGTAATAGAATAATAATAAAAAATCCTTATTATCCAAAAGCACTTAAACAAATCTATTTGGTTACTGGCGGTTTCACTGTGACTGCTGAGTAATAAGCTGTATTCACTCCCTCCCTATCCTCCTTCAGACATTTCTATTTTCTCCCTGAACAACTGGTCTCAGGAAGGTCCTTATACCAAGTATTATTGAAAAAGAACAGAAAAGGCATCTTAAGCTTGATTTTCTGATGTGACAGTAGTCAACCTGATCTGCTGTGATCTGTCACGTCAAAGAATATAGATCCCAACTCTGTGACTCTCAATTTCCTTCCAAACCTTTCTTTAACCTAAAAACCTCAGTTCTACTTCCAGAAACAGGAGACAAAAGCAATACTACTGGAGTGACATTTATCAGAGGAAGGATTGGACGTTTCTTTCCCTGCAGACTCTTACTCCAGAATCACTGTTTATTTATCGGTTAGTTCAGCAACATCGTTCACTCATAAACAATCTGATCTAAATGGTATCCTTTCCACAACTTGAATCTGCACTTTCTAAATCAAAGGGGTGAAAACTCCCAACGGCTGTCATCCCTCACAAGGTGAAAACCCCCAAAGGCTGTCATCACCCACGGATCCCCCACATAGCTCTGTGTCTCATATCAGTTTTAATCAGGAACCAGTGAAAGAAATGCCGCCTTTCTAAGATACGTGAACCGCTGCCCTCTCTCCCTTTGGCAGCCTGCTGCCCAGAGACATACCATTGAGTCCATGACTACTTTCAGTTTGATTCAGCTCAACTTAGAGGTGCAGTCGAAGGAGGCAAATGACCATCACAGGTCAAAGCCCAAACCTTCCCTTCTCTTTAATGGCTCTGTAAGTACCTCAGGCTTTTTGTTTTCACTTGCAGTGAACTCCATTCTGCCAGTAATTTTGTTCTGCTATTATGCAGATGGAATAATGTGAACAATTATCAGCTCTGTGTGCATTCTCTTTCTGTTTTAATGTAAATACATCTCTCTGCAATCGTGGATGGCCTTCAACCCCCTTACAAGATACCCAAGACAGATCTTTTAGAAATGAGGCTTAGACAACAGTCTTCTGAACACTTGGGACCCAGCGTCCAGTAGCATGGATGGAACTGCTTGCACTAGCGAAGGAGAAGACCTTCCTCTATCTTCCTGTGCCTATTTGCCACTCAACTGTCAGCCATCAGATCCAGGCTGTGCACTGCAAGCACTGTGTGCGCAACTGCAGACTCATTCACTTCCAGAACTGAATATTCACAATGAGTCCTTACTCTCACATTGGCTTTGGTTGACTTACTGGAATCAAAATGAGCCACGGACAAGTTAAAAATACCAATGAGTACAGCGTCCCTTCCCTCCCACATTCATTTGCACTGGAATGGTAGACAGCAGCTAACAAAAATGTTTCAGTGCAGGGGCTATTTTATTCTCAATGGCCCACTAAGACTGGTAATTTTTACGTTCTAGAGCATGACCAAGAACTAGTGATAGGAATAAATGTTTTGTTGTTGACTTAGCCATGGAAGGAATAAGGATCTAGTTACTAGCAAAAGCCAGATATTCCCTCTGTAATCCCAGAGTAGAGGAGGTTGTGAGGAGGAACGGGGAAAGCAGAACAGAAAGCCTACAAGGGTAGAGGCAGAAGGCTATGAGACATTATCCTTCATTCAGCACGCAAATGAGTTTGCCAAGCAGGAAGCGAAAGGGAGAAAAGGCGTCTGACGCATCACATGTCATCTCTGCTGTCACTCACACACTTTAATTACCCTTAAATCAAGTGCAATAGCTTCCCCAGCCCTGAAATACGTGCTGTCTGTCTCCTCATACACATAATAAGGCCTGCAGGGATTTCAGAGACTTTAGCCTTGCATGTCTCATTGCTCTGATCCTCAGGTTTCTTTTAGCATAAAATCAGCTGAAAAGCATTGAAAGGCACAACTTATTTTTATAAATCCCTATTCTGCTTGCCAAACCTAGCTGAGTCAATGAATGCCCAAGATCGTGATTTGGATTTTCTTGCATGGAGTATATTTGTGTACTGCTCTTTTCTTATGTCATCATGTCCTTGTTATGCTGCTTGTTACTCCAGTCGTATCTAGCCAAGGAAGCAGCCACAGCAGAAAACTTGCAATATTCCTAATTTACATGAGATTTCTAGGGATGGGCAAAATCTTTTGGAAGGAAAAAAAAAGAAGCCCCAAACACCTGTCCCCTCCCCAGACTCCAGATTCCAATCAAAATTATTTCCTCCTATGGGAATTAAGGTTATGAAAATTTAGCTGAGCTCTCCTTTTTTTTTTTTTCCTATTGCTATCTCCACTTCTCAGCCTTCAATTTACTAACTACTGTGGCTTGCCATCCCAAGAGGCATGTACAAAATGAAGTACTAAACCATTGTAAGAAGCAGTGGAATTAGTCTCAGGTAGTTTAGCCACTTAGAATTAGGCATCTAGTCTAAACTAAATTTTGTGGCTACCCTTCAAATCAATAGAGGGAGATAATAGACACATTGTAGCTATTGGTAAATAAAGTTAATCGTTTGATCATCTTTCAGCAGTGCCTTCATCTCTTCATGACCTACAGAAGAGGGTACGTAACCAGCTCTACTTAGACACCCAAATTTTACATACAAAGGGCTACCTTTTGCAAAGCATCTTGCTGCTGAGAAGGGACATCCCAATGAGATGTTTGAGCAGAGATAGATGAAGGGTATTAAAATGGTCAATGCAGAAAGAGATGAGCCTAAACTATTAAATTCACGTATGCCTGCCAAGTTCAGCACCAGGGCTGTCTGCATATCCTGTGTCCTGAATTTTGGATACATGTCATTAAACAAGGGAAGGTCTAGAGCATGCAAAAGATAAACAGAAAAAAATGTGTTTTGCTTAGGTATTTGCTTGCTTTTCTCTGCAAAGACAATGAATGTGTTTTACATTACACATGATGCAAAGTGAGAGCAATCCTACCCCCAAAAAGCTTGCACAGGAGTTGGCTGGAATATAAAAGCAGTATGGTAATATATTAAGTGGCAATACAGCATTATCCTGAAAATCTCAGCCTGTTAGCAAATGATGGTCTTGCTAAGAAACATGATGTGTGGTTTTCTGGCTCAGTCTTGCAGGATATTTGTTGTCCCATCTGGATATAAAGAGATGATCCAGAGTCCAGGTTGAGCAGTCCTTGAGGAGGAGACCTGGGATCAACATAGTTTAAATGGAAGGTGTGGGCTGGATTTTTGAGTTCATTTTGTGAATAAATGAAACCAGAAAGCTGCCACCTGCTTGGGATGCACTTGAAAGTAAAGAAAAAGAAAAACATTGCAGGCAGGAGCTTATGATATTATAAAAATCGTACTCTTCAGTTTGATTCCCAACTTGGAAGCATCCACAGGAAATACATCTAGAGGAGGAATCTGAGAAAGGAAAGGGCAGTGGATTAGGGAATCTTTTCTACTACTGATAGAAAAGAAAGCCCATTAGAATGTTGGGGTGTAAAAAGTTTGGGAAAACAGCGGTATTTTAAAATTAAGATTGTAGCAGCCCTATTGGTTCCTAATAGCTTGGCTCTTCCCTGTTGCGTACAACTCCAGCCCCTTCCCACTCTAAATCTAGTTTCAAGCTTTCCTTATGTAATTCTAGCCAGCTTGATGGCAAAGACCCTCTTGCCCCACTGTGTCATTTTGTGCCTATGCCTGAAACCTGAACAGGAAAAGGTGTGTTGGGTAAGGATGATGGCGCATTCATAGCACTGTGGAAGAAGTTAACACATTCACAGCCCACATACTCTACCTGGTGCTACCACCTACTTCACTTTGTGAGCTTCTGATTATGTTTTACCCTCATTAAAATAACCACTGCTGTAATGACAAAAAACAAATGGTGAGCATGAAATATGACTGCTGACCTCACATGTGTAACCAGAAGTGAGAACAGAAGAGATTTCCATGAAGCATAGGAGGCAAATCAATAGCACGCTTATGGTGTGGAAAGCAGTCTCGCATGGCTTGCGGGAAGTCACAGAAAGTATAGGCTAAATTCATCATCTGGCAGTGGCATGCTAGGCATTGGTTCTGAAATGCTGTCGCCTGAGCATCAGCCCTGCATATGCCTACTGTGTATATCAGATCCTCTGGTACGTGAGTTGAATACTTCTCTTCCCGTTTGTCTTGCTTCACAGAAATGCTGAGCACAGTACGTAAAATCAGCAAGAGCAAGGACTGCTCAGTAAATCTGAAAACAATGCCACAGGTAGGTAAATACCTGAGGAAGGAATGCGCTGCCAAACATGAGCCCCTTGTCTCCTTCGAATATTTTGCTTCTTATTTTTACATTTGCACATGCTGTAAAGCTTGTTTATCTGTTCTCTGCTTGCCCGATGAATCTCCAAAGCCTCCTGTGCCCTAGCTATGATTCATTTCTGAATAATTTCATGAAAGGCAAACAGCATGTTTCGAGTTCTACACACTTGTCTGATATTGCTGGGCACTTCATCATTTGGACGCAATTTTTTCCCACTTGTCCCAATCTTCCCTTCCCCCCGCCTTTCCTCCCCGAACATGTAAAACCATTGCCCCTACATTCTGACCCCTCAGAGATTGCAAATCATTTTAAGGGGAGGAAAGGTTGAGCCCCAGCTTTGTGCTTGATGCATTTTGTTTAAGTTGCTCGTGCTGTTCCAACATCTGTCATATCCTCCACAGCAGTGCAATCAAACTGTCAGGGCTGAGTGAAGTTTTGCTGATCCAATCTGCTCCTTCTGTGATTCCTGTCAAAAGCATCAGGAGGTGGTAGATACAGTTGTGTGCTCTTTAAACAACAGATCTTTATTTTTGCACATTAGAGGAACTGTTATTGTTTGTTTCTCTTGAGCTCACAAAGCGTTCTCTTCGCTTGCAAAGCGTGTTCAAATGTGGTTGCAATCACAAGCCATGCTGCTCTTCCCAGACTCTGCTGTGTTCCTACGGCTCCCCAGTTTTACATCCCCTCTTCCCATGTGAGGTCAGAGCACATAAATATCTCTCGATCTTGCTGCTGTCTGTAATTCCACAATACATCTTGGAAGCACCCAGGAGGAAGTTACTTTTTGGATCCCGTATTATTATTAATAAGGTAATTAAGCCAAAGGGTTGTGGGGGAAGGGGAAGAGAGTCATATTTTTTAATAAGCTCCCTTCTGGATACTGCACTGTGAGTTGCCAGATGAACTTTATTCCCTGTTAACGATACCAAAAGGATCTGACACTAATTGATATTATTGATACTAATATCACTAATCACCTCGCCTAAAAGGACGGGATGTTCTTTCATCATTTAAAAAGCATGTACCTTTGACGTACCTTAATAACTGAAAGAATTAAGAAAAAAAATATTCCATTTGTGCTGTGTTAATATGCAGCATGTATTTTTAAACAGCTTTCCAGCATGATGCACCTTTTCACTTCTGATTGAAGCCTTAAACCCTTGCTGTGAAATGGAAACTTATGGTTTTATCATTTAATAAAAGGAACCTGAATCTGAGGTGAATAGTATGGTTCTGTCCCATTTCTGTGTTGGCCTCATAGCCTATGGCTTTGCCATCAAGGCAGAAAGTCTTCTAATTACAGCAAAGCACCAATGAAAAATGGAACTTAGGATGCCACTGTGCCCTCTTCTCTGATACTTATATTAGCTGGTGACTCCTGCTGTGATGAAAAAGCAGATTCAGAAACACTTTGATTCATTAAAGAAAAAATGTTTTAAAAAAATGAAAAACCCTAAGATAACAGACTTTGGTTCCCTAATATATTTGCTTCTTTAAAAATCTCCATCTCCAAACCTAACTGGTAGGAACACATGTTCAGCTTTCCATGATCTAACTGTACCCCCTTCCAAAGCATCCCAGCCAGGGACTGGATTATTCTCCCTTGAACAAGAAATCTGAAAGCCCTGGCAGAAAGGAATCCAATGCTGCATATAGGAAAGAGAAAGGATTGCCTCCAACTTCCAGCTTGGATACTGAACTTTAAAATACATACACACCAAGTAAAACCATAGATTAATTACAAATAAAATCTTTCCTTGAGTCCAAATGTGCAAGGTTCAGGGCTCTGAAAATCCTACTTGGTATGTGGTTGTCATCACTAGGAGCTGCTCTTTTCTCTTTTACCTTTTTTGGCTTTTAACATGGCTATTCTGTAAACCACCCTTTTCAGTTAAAGTTCACAATGTGAATAAGATAGATCCTAAGATGACAGTCTCCCAAGCAAATACAGTGAAAGGAATGGACACCTGGAGCATGCTTCTGAAAATCTGTCTCACGTGACCTAAACACCTACTGGAAATTAAGGAAGTGGATAGAAAAGTGAATGGCAGCACTTCCATGAGACTGAAAGCTTATGTCATAGTTTAACCACTGGCAATTAAGCCCCACGCAGCCCCTTGCTCACTCCCCCCACAGTGGGATGGGGAAGAGAATCAGAAGAGTAAAAGTGAGAAAACTTGTGGGTTGAGAGAAAGACAGTTTAATAGGTAAAGCAAAGCCGCACACGCAAGTAAAGCAAAACAAGGAATTCATTCA
>JAVKLA010000002.1:15945760-15982320 GCA_034782735.1 Sagittarius serpentarius
TTGTGCCCCCCCAGCCTGCTCGCTGGTGGGGTGGGGTGAGAAGCAGAAAAGGCCTTGGCTCTGTGTGAGCACTGCTCAGCAATAAGGAGAACACCCCTGAATTATCAACACTGTTTCCAGCACAAATCCAAAACACAGCCCCACACTAGCTACTACGGAGAAAATTAACTCTACCCCAGCCCAAACCAGCACAGCTTAGCAGGCTGGTTCTACCTGGGAGGGCTGTTGCAGCTACTGATTGATTACACACCTTCTCACAGTGATAACCACTCCGTCTGACTCCAGCTGATGCCGAAATTTCTTTTGGATCACATCTGTGTTATATGATGGAGTCCAATTGTGAGCTTTTTGGCAACTGTACGGAGTACTAAGTATCCACTAATTTGAATTCTTTTCTGAGAGTATACATCTTTGGGGAATTTACTGCTTGCTCTTCTCTGAATTCAAGTAATAAGGCACACAGAAAAACAAAATTGAAGGATGACTTATAACAGATGCTGCAAACAAGAATTCTGTTGGTCACAGGCCCTCTCCTTATAAACAGGATCCATTAGACCAGCTGAAGTGAAAAAGCAGTCAGGGAAGAAACGGTTGCAGTCTCTGAGGAGTACCCACCCTCTGAGGACGACTAGAACAATGAGTTCCCAACTGTTACCTGAAGTTGAACTTTTAGCAATGCACCCAATCTTGCACTTTAAAGGAAACAGAACTTGGAAAGTGAAATAGAAAACAGGAATCTTTGGCTGGCGAGGACTGGGAAATAAGACCATCCCCACTGTTGGGTTTTTTTTTTTTTCCAGGTTGGTGAAAGAGGAAATTAAATCCGAGTTGGCCAATTAGCCCCCACAATCCCCAAAGGCAAGACAAGATCTTTTTGCGGGAAAGCCTTGAGGTGAAGCCAATTCAATTAGTTTCCACAGCAAAACTGTCAAGACCCAAAAAAACTAGGTGGAATAATGAACTGATTAAAACCTGTAATTGCAATTCAATGGAGGAAATCATTAATCATGGAGATGGCAACTTTCTCTCATTTCCAAACTGTGCTTGGATGAGATGCCAACAAAAGGGACTGTAGGAATAAAGAGCTAATCTAAACTGGAAAAGGAACATCCTGGATAGAAATTCATGTGGTTCCATGACTGACCCAAGGAAAAGGAAAACCTCCTCTAAGCAATAGAAGAGAGGTAAAAAAATATATGGGCATATTTTTTTCTTATTCTTAACTCCTCAGCTCTGAGTGGTTAACACCACACATTAGAAAAGCTGTCAGCCTGAGTGTCCGTGATGCATTGGACCACGCTCAAACGAAACTCTAAGTCCTTTCTTCCACCTTTAATTTCTTGTGTTTCTAATATTTTCTCCTCTTAGCCTTTTCTCTTGCCCAACCCTCCACTACAGCTGCTTTTGGTCTCATCTTCACAATGGTGGCAAACTGTTTGTGATGTTCCCAAAGCAGTTAGTACCCAAAAGAAAGGGGTAGTCTCTTTGCCAACTAGCAGCTCCTCCAGAAATGTTTAGACACCACTGGCATCTATACCCTCCGCTGATTTCTCAGCTGCTGCAGATGCTGTCATAGCACACGCTGCATTGCAAAGGGAACCAGAAAAAGGAACCTCACTTCTATTCAAAAAACCCCTAATTTTAATCAAAGGTAATATTTTTACCTAAGTTTTTGGAGGTAACTCCACAGCTCAGCCAGGTCTTCATGGCATGGCTCTTCATCTTCAAAACCTTCACCCAACTCCTTTCTCTTCTGCTATCCCTTCAAGATTAAGCTGTCATGATTAAGCTCAAGAAGCCAGCAAAGCCAGTCACCCTTTCTTTTGTCAGCCTAGGGTTTTTCCCTTAGCTGACTCCTTTATATCCTATCTCTAAAGGGAAGGGTTAGACTGGGGTTACCACTAAGCTGCTGAAAGCATCAGGCCAGGCTGGAATGACAGCACGCAGGATGATAAAGAGAAATGGGGTGGTGACAGAGAGGGTGAGAAGAGGTCTACAAAGCCAATATTTTACCAAGTGTACGTCGCATATAAAACTGATCAGGAAATTAAATGCCAAGCATGATGGGAAGGGACTGCTTTGTTTATGCCAAACCAGAATGAAAGTTAGCAGAAGAGGAGAAAACTGGGTGTTACTTCCTTGTCAGAACTGATTTGTCAGCATGTCATGTTTTCCGGTGGTTGGATACCATTTCACCTAAAATTCCGGTGAACCCTGCAGAGGTGGGGTCATTAACAATGTTACCACTAAGTGGCTCTTTTACAAACAAGGAAGGTTGAAACCTGGGACACAAAAATTGTCCTGTTGGGAGGAAGGAATGTGAAGAAATAGGGTGAAAAAGAGTGAAAGCTTCTCTTAGCCTAGCAGACTCTTCCCCTGGAGAGCTCTGAAGAAGAAAAGCTTAATTAATTGTAGCACCATTGAAGCTCTGCAAAGAAAAAGCCTATTAAGTCATAAGCTCCATCCTCCAGACTGCAGTCCAATTCCCATTGAGCTACCCAGGATAGTGCTCAGTGACTCTAGTGACAAGGCTTCTGGAAAGACTGGCTCACTGAAGCAGCTGTGTATTGAACAGAAAACGAGCTCTGATGACTTTGGGAAGGAAAAGGCACAATTGCAGATCTCATGGTCTGCAAGACCCTTCTCAAGTACTGGGCCTTTGCTTAAGGCATAAAGTAGAAGACATAAGAAAAGTAGAAGGGGGAAGAAGGAAGAGGGAAGGTGGACTTTCACCTTCTCTTTGGTTCCATCCAAATTCATTCTTCCCTACAAAAACATGTTTCCAGTCAGAATACTGTTCTCTTCTTCAGATGTGAGAGCTGATAGTGGTTAAAGGTAGACTTTCTGTCTCTCACAAATTATTGCAGCAAGCAGAAATGCAGCTTATTACAAACAAGCTCCTTAACTCGTTGGAGACATACTGAGCAACTCTGCCAACTACCTCACTTTAAGAGTGAGTAAATACAGCCTTGAATTAAAGGGATGCTTTAATGGACCGGCTTGCTCCCTCTGCTTTTTTTTTTAATTTATTCTCGAAGCCAACTGCAACTTCCAAATCTTGCTCTTAATATGTATAAATCCATTATTTATTTATTATTAACTCATTTTGCCACTAATGATCTAGGTGGAGGCTTGCCTGTCAATGAATCCATGTCAAGGGAGGAAAAAAAAAACCAACTTGATTTAAAGGCTGCAGCTTCTAAGTTGTGGGAGCAACGTGGGAGTTTAGAAGTGGGATACTAGTTCCAGGGACAGTTTAGAGGAATGGGAGGTTTTAGCATGAAGTGAGGGTGAATGTGTTCCTTTGCCATGGGAAAATGAAGAGCTGCATTAAGCAATC
Organism: Sagittarius serpentarius; assembly: GCA_034782735.1. Lineage (NCBI taxonomy): Eukaryota > Metazoa > Chordata > Aves > Accipitriformes > Sagittariidae > Sagittarius > Sagittarius serpentarius. The sequence goes on from JAVKLA010000002.1 coordinate 15,949,101, forward strand.
CATACTCTGGACTCAACAATGCTTCCTGAAAGACCAGATGGGAGGTAAAAAAAAAAAAGGCTTATTTCCATTTGGAAATAGCCTTCCTAGCATTTCACTGATTGGAAAACACTCTGCCTCCAGGCTGCCTTGAGGTGTGATATTTTCAAGGTGCTCTCTGAATTCTTATCCCTGTGTCATGGTTTTGGCTGGGATAGAGTTAATTTTCTTCCCAGTAGCTGGTACAGTGCTGTACGTTGGATTCAGTATGAGAATAATGTTGATAATACCCTGATGTTTTAATTGCTGTTAAGTAGCGCTTATCCTAAGTGAAGGACTTTTCACAGTATCCCATGCTCTGCCAGTGAGCGGATGCACAAGAAGCTGGGAGGGAGCATGGCCAGGACAGCCGGCCCGAACTAGCCAAAGATATTCCATACCATAGGACGTTGTGCTCAGTATATAAACTGGGGGGAGCTGGCTGCTCAGGGGGGGCCGATTGCTGCTCAGGGACTGGCTGGGCATCGGTCAGCAAGTGGTGAGCAATTGCATTGTGCATCACTTGTCTTTCTTGGGTTTTATTTCTCTCTTTTTGTTATCTCCCATTTAATTATTTATTGTTATTATTATTAATTATTTATTATATTTTATTTCCATTATTAAACTGTTCTTACCTCAACCCACGAGTTTCACTTTTTTTTTCTGAGTTTCCTCCCCATCCCACCGGGGGTGAGGGGGAGGAGTGAGCGAGTGGCTGCACGGTGCTTAGTTGCTGGCTGGGGTTAAACCATGACAACCTCTTACACTGAATAGTATCAACAGGATTATCAAAGCTCCCAACAGTCTCCTACCCTACAAAATTAATCTGATCTCGCTTCCTGCACAAAAGCTTATTTCAAGCCTTCTTTTTTTCTGGCTTTACAAGAGTAGGTGGGAACAAGCTACCTTATGTTCATCGAGGATAAGAGGATGCACACAGGCAGGACCTTGACACACACTTACGCTGAAAATCCACTGTCCTGTTCACTTGGCAGAAACTCGTTCACAGGGCCAGATCGTAAGTAAGGGGTACAAGTAAAGGGACCTGTGAGGTTGGACAGGCACCGGGATAATTCTAAGATAGCTGGGGAGTATATACTGAGCACCAAAAAATGAAACTACAGGACTGAGACAGATCTCTGGGGGTCCCAGACCATTTACACACCCTGGACTATCCCTGGCTTCTCTATTTCAGGACCCTAGAAAACCAAACAATTTAGAAGACAGCCAATGACAAAATCCATTTTTGGAATCTCCAAACTCTGCCGTTGCTTTCCAGGTGACCTCACGAGTCTTTCTGAAATCTCTGACACTCTTCTGGGTTCCCCAGAGATCCTACCGGGCTATGTTTACATTGCCTGTCACTTTTGTTTTCAAGACCTTGGCCATGTTTATTGATTTATACTTTGTTTCACAGCACTGCATTTCTGCTCAAGGTGACCCCATGTCTCCCCAGGCTGGAGTGTTACTCTGTCGAGGTCATGCTCTAATGCCTGCCTGGCTCCTGTAAAACATCACTCTCTGAACTGCTCCTGATGGATCTTTTGGCCAAAGTTCTGCTTATAACACATCAAACACGGTTCAAAAACAAGCACAGACTGACTACCTTCTGAGGGAAAGCTCCGATTATGACAAAGTTCTTTGTGTTCTAAAGGTCAACACATCAACTTCTCCAACGGGCTTTCCTATGGCTGCTATTGCAAACTTTTTGCTCAATGTAATCAACGAAATATGCCTTGAAAAAACATGAGTTGGTGGAAAAAGATCTCATACAGAATTAGCATGAGGGAAACAGAACTTTCTGCCTTCAGATCACAGGAAGGAATCAACTTTTGTCTTTAGAAATCAAATGATCTTGCTGTTTCTCAGCTCTCCAGCTGCCTACCAGGTACTGGTAGAGCTCGACTGAAGCCAAGGTTTCAGAGGAAGTGTTCCTACAGATAGGCCCAGCAATGGATATTTGAACTCTTTATTGAGCTGTTAATTTTAAAATGTATTCAGTGTGACAGTCATGTCACCTTTATGTTCAGTATTTAAAATTGCAATAGGAACCAAAGTTTATTCATCTGGGTTCAAGATTGTCAGCAGTACGGTCCAGTACCAGTACACAACACCTTAAACACCAACCAGTATGTTACAATATGCTGTACATTTACCCACTTCATAGTGTTGACATTCTAATTCCCATTACTGAAAAACTTTTCAAAATAACTCAAACTTTTCCTTCATTCATCTGAGCCATTGCTGCTGGTGCTGCTACAGTTAGAGTAAATAATTCCCTTCCCCAAACAATTTGTATTGTTCCCTGGAAGGTGTTTAAAGACTTCGATCATATCCCCCCAAGTTCTCTCTTTTCTAGACTACATAGCTTTAGTTCCTCACATCTCTCTTCCCTCTGTTTCTCTAATCCCTTCAGGGAATGGCATTATGTGTATTTTTTTCTAGTTTTTCATACTCTCAGAAACTGTGGAGGGCGAGTATTGCACACTATTACTAAGTCCTACAAAGAAAAGCACAGTAGCTAACAGTGCTAACAGTGTCTATGTTTAAGATCGTCTGACTAACAATAGGCAAGGTATTCCAGCAGTATAAAACAGCACAGCCCTACAAACACGATACAAAGTATCTTGATATATATCAGCAGAAGATCTGGTCATAAATACATCCTTTATACATCCTCACAAAATTTCATCATATGCTTTGCTAAAGATTAGGGGGACTCATGAAGAAAGACACTGTCTTATTTATAAATTATGGTAGAGAGGACAGACAGGAGAACAGGAAAATTCATCCTAGATTTTTCTCCCAGGGAAAAAATGCTTTGAAGTATAACAGAGTCAGTGTGTTTGAGTCACCATTTTCACAGAGTAACATAACGCTGCATGATAGCATTACAGCGTTCATATCAACACGTGCCTTTCTGAAGTGATGCAGAGCCGTCAAACTGCAATGCTGAGTCATGTATGCCATGATGAATGAGATCTATGTGGTTGTTCACCTGATAAACTGAAAGATGTAGCCATAAAAACAGTACTACTTCATGAGTTTGCTGGCAGCCCTCCATGAAATGCCACGTCTGGCTGTGTACAGACTGCTAGGAGGAGGCCAGGCCAGGCCGACATTCAGGAGGGATGGAGCTGGCATGGATCACCAGTTCCCAATGGGCATTGTCCAGTGCAGTCCTTCTTAGACATATTTGCTTTTCTTCATAAAAGGAAACACCAAACTTCAATCCCCTCCTATCATCAGAAATGTTGCCAGGATTTATTTCTACAGGCTAGAGAGCTGTTTAATCTCCAAAGGAGAGAAAGTTTAATTCTTTCCTACGTTTAATAACATCCATAAACCATCAGCATACTTTTGGAGTTTTACATCTTTTGCATAAACTGACCAGATTCAGACTCTGCTCTGCAGGCATTTCATCCTGCCACAAGGATCACCAATGAGCTCCAGTGTCTTTGTAGTCACCTGAAAGTTTACTGAAAGTGTTTCCCAAAGACCCATGCCATCCAGGCAACACTTTGCCAGCATGCCCCAGAAAGTCACTACATCTCTCCTTTCCTGAGAAATCACTCCCATTTTTCAGCAGCTGCTGAGGATTGCAACACCAAACAAAACTCCAACTAGAAGAATACGAAAAAGAGACAAGACAGTAATACAGATAATATTCTGCCATTCTGTGTAAAAGTAGGTTTCATCCTCTGCTGCAATAATGTGCTCAGGTTTAGTCACTAAAAAGGCCAAGCAGAAAGAGACACAGCGGAGGGCAGCAAAAGTAGATTGCATTATTATACAGGGGGAAGAATGTAATCCATTAGAAGGAAAATGAAAAGCTTTAGGATGATGAGGGGTAGAAAGTAAAAGAGGGAGAGTAGATATATGAGAGTACACTGCGGATAATGTCTAGAAGGGCAATTACTTGTTCCCTTTTTCTCTACTCTTTCCCATAACACAAGACCTGGAGGGCAATTTGCAATTAAGGGCCACCTATTGAAAACGGACAAAAATGAAATGCTATTTAGCATGTAATTAACCTGTGGAACTCACTCCCACATGGTATTCCATGGACAAAGAGTTCAGACAGAGCCCAGGAAGGATTAGACACCACTAAGAAGAAGTAAGATAGCATTTCACGTTCTGCCAGCTTGGATAAAAGTAAAATACAAAGAATATCAATCCTCCTGCTTCAGGGCCTAAGTTGTTCATTGTGATCCGCAGCAGGTAAAGCTCAGCAGGATGTGAAAGATGCAGTTCTGCCAATGAAAGCTTTAGTGCACTGCCCTTTCCTACGTGCTTCTTGTTACTTATCTCAGATGCTTATATGGCTCCCACTGTTCCAGTATATGAGTTCATTACAATCAGTAACATATTCATCATCACAATAGCCTGAGAAGGTACAGAAGAGCTTTTCTCCCTATTGTACAGACTGTGAACAAAGAGACTTAGGGACATGCTGGAGGTCACGCAGAAGAAGGAAGCAGAGCCCTGTATGGCACAGAACACCTGCTCCATGTGTCCATCCTGATCGTTGGACTCTACTGCATCCCAGATCAAAGAGCTAGCTGGGAAAGGAGACAGTAATCCCATTCCCATGCCCCTTTCAAACATAGATGTCCTAACAGTAAGCATACCAGCAGTTTAATTAAATAGCATCCCTACCAGGATCAACACAATCATTTGCATCAGCCAAATGGTGACCACTGTTTCAGGGACTCAGTCCTCATGTGGTACCTCCCAGCAGGTTTCTCTGACCTTGTTGATTCCCAGCACTACCCCAGCAACTGTTTTGTCCTTGAGGATGAATTCCAGCAGGCAGCGCTGGATGGCGTAAGGTCTCTTAGCATGTGATGTTGCCCTCCTGCTGTGACTTATCCATACAGTTTTTAGTACATGTAGCCCACTTAGGGGCAGGCCGTGCAGCTGCTGCATGTTGGTTTTTTACCTAAGCAGTCCCAGCGAGTCCAATGGAACTACTCCCATGGGTTGCACAATCTGGCAATCTTTAAAAATGACAGACGTACAGAAACTGTGACTTTCCTCCATGTGGAGATGGGTCACACATCTCCTTTTTCAAATGGCTGTACATGTACTATACCTCTGTGTCACTTTTTATATTATCATTTATTTTTACTATATATTTAACTAACAGAGGGATTTATCAGTCATTCTCTGATGGTAACAAAACTACAGCACTCCTTTAATGTTCTCATTTCTTTTTTTTTTTTTTTTTAACCTCTTCTTTTCTTGGAGCAGTTTTGCCCCGAGACAGAAACTTAAAAGGTCCACCATGATCCTTGCTGGAGAAAAGAGTCCACTTTGAAGCTGTGATACAATGAATACGCAGGTCATTTTGAGAATAAAACATAAAGACACACTAACCATGAAAGTTTTATTTCCTTCTCAAGTGATAAGCATGTATGAAGGAAAGACTTTTTTTGCTACCTTTGGCCCACTGTGAAACACTTGTTAAAAAAATGTTCCTTGATACTAATCTCCAATTGGTGTTTCACTTATCTTGAACTCTCAAATGTCACCAGCTTTCAACTGCTGCTGTGAAAAGACCTAACTTGCATATCTATACAATGAAGAGCTCTATTTTAATCAAGTCTTTTTCTTTCTTCCTCTGTTCCTTTTTTGCTTCCTTCCCTCCTTTCTTTCTTCATTCTGCCACCACATTTCTGCTTTGATTTTGATTTCTAATACAAAAAAGGGCAAGAGAAGCATCTATACGTTATACAGAATAAGACTACTCTTAATTTGGCTAAGCCCCCATTAAACTAACACATTTTCCCTTACTCTGATACAGCACAAATTTTTAACCAAATTTAGCTTGTAATAGTTTCTTCTATTTCACCAGGGCCACAGACTACTTTTCTGAACTGGCTAGTGGATCCTAAACAGATGCCAACAGCACCCTGAACAGGTGAGGAATGTGCTTCTTCAGAAATGCAAAGACATGGAATAGGAAGGGAAAAGCAGATGCTCACAAAGATTAGGAACGAACAGTTTTAATGTCACCTGTTCCAATGCAACCTGCAGCTCTATACTGAAACGTTACCACAAACAGAAAAAAACCTGTCACTTGGACTGCATGTGTTGTGGCCACAAACGTGATATAACTTCATTGCACAGTAAATTTCCATGGGGCTCCATTCCATGGCCAAGTAGTGCAGGGGATGGGGATACGCTTCACATAAGGGAAGCATCAAACAATCTTGGGTCCAGCCCAGGATGCTACTGATAAGGGTCAGTAGAAAATTGCTTCATTAAGGGATCTTGTTAAAAATCAGAAGATCAAAAATCTAATTAAGCACATTCTACAACTCATGTCCCAGGGAGATCACAGGCGAATACAAATTACAGATTGCTTGATCATTGGCTTGATGGGCACAAGAAATGCACAGCTGAGTCGTGCAGCTGGACAGCTGGATTCAAGGATAATGATGACATCACCCCTTTGGGAAAGGAAGGACTCAAATTCCATGTTCGGCAAGACTGCCAGAAATTGTCAGTGCTCCACATTACTCCTTAACCTGAATCATCATGATTATTGCCTCTGAAGTTCGCACTCTGAAAAAGTAATCTGTTTCTTTAATAACGCATCTAGGTACAGCACCAGTGAGCCAACGTATCATAAGAGAATAATTATATGGGTAGTTCTTGCCTTTCTACCAGTGTCTTAGCCCTTAGATCTAAACAGTGGACACACTTTCTATAGTACTGCTCATCTGAGCATATCAAAGTGCTTTATAGACGTTCATTACAAGTAATTACCAGCTGGCACGTGTGAATAATTTACAGGGTAGTAGAAGTGAAATTCCTACCGCTCGCTCTCCCTTTGTTTCCCTGCTCTGCACTTTTTACCCTTTCTCTTCTTTCCTCTTTTCCCGGTCACTGTAAATTAGGAATGTCAGTAATTTGAGTATCTTCCTAAATCACATCTCTAGGCTCCTATACCTACAAATATCTGGCCCTAAATTTGGAAGCAAATCTAAAGCAGAAGCCTAAGACAGAGATCCCTTCCCAGAACCAGCTGTGCCAGTGGAAGTGTTTCTGCCTGCAGCTGCTTTTTAGCTTACGTGAACTGCTCCATCAGCACTAACTTAGCCTTTTATCCAGGTAAAACATAATGGTAACTAGGAAGTAGGTGTGAGCTACACGGCAGTAAGTGGGAGAGAATCTGTCTCTAAAATACACCCCACTAATATGTTGAGAAAGCCAGAGAAATTAACAGACCTGAACTCATTAAATTCAGTTAGAGTCACTTCTGAATGTGTCTCATTAAGTCAAATACAGTTTAAGCATGTGAAGATCCTTTATCGATCAACAGGAAAAAAAAAAGTTTTATTTTCAAAATTGGTGGGGTTTTTCCTCCATTTTCTGCAGAGAGTTTAAAGAATTCCGTTCACTCAGTCTTTGCCTTTTATTTTTCTCCGTCAGCTTTGGATTCTATCTCCCAGGGCAGTCTACATTTAACAGCCATGAGCATTTAAAACATAACTGTGAATTGTCATAATTGTCATTTTGAGCAGAGGCTTGGATTTCTGGGTTTTGTTTCTTTTTCTTTTTTTTTTTTTCCCCTTCTTACAGGATCTTAATTGCCTTTTTCATCACAGATTTTAAAATAAAGTTGATGCTTGGGGGAGTTTAATGCTTGAATAAGAAAAGAATGGTGACTACTCTCAGACACTCAGGAAAGAGACTCAAAGAACCAGAAGCAGAAAGGTGTGGCAAATGGCTAAAGGTGTGACACACAGCCCAGTGAAGTACAATGGCTGAGCACAAAGGAGGAAGGAAAAAATACAACAGCTGTCTACCAAGCCAATATGAAAAGGTTGAAATGTTAAACAACCAGAAAGGAAAAAAGAGAGAGCTTTCATGGCAGGAAAAAGAAAGGGCAAAAGAGAAAGAAGCAGCACAATGACAACATAGTCTTATACACACAGGAGGAAAAAAGAAAAGTGTCCAACGATAGAACATACGGACAAAGAAAAATAACCCCAACCACAGATGGATTTCCAAGGCAACACGTAGAAACCAAACAAAAATTGAACTGGGTGAATTGCTTAAAATCTCCACAAAAAAAATTAACCTCCCAACGCATTTTGAAAAAAAAGCAAATAACCTTTTCCAGCTTAACAAAAATGTTCATTTTCTAAAAAGGCCATTTTCTGACACAAGTTTTCCCATTCAGCTAATGTCAACCAGCTCTAGTTATGTATTCCAGGCCCCTAGGGCAAAACATAATCTATCTGTGTTTGAAACAAGAACATCTTTGTTCAGACCTTAGGCCAACAGCAACCAAGGGACCCATCAGTGCTGTGGAGAAAAGCAACAGGAAGAGAACAGTAGGGGAACATTTGAGCACGCTTTGAATGTCAGATAGTGCCCAAGCAGTCAAGTATACCTGAGCCAAATCGTCACTTTAATATCCATAACTCATCATGACGCCTTCAAAATATTTCAGAATGTCTCCTTCCATGTCAGCTGCTACATCAGCTTCTGCTGGAGTAAGCTAAGAAGCTTCTCCAATATGTAGCCGTGTAGTAGCTGCAATGGTCTGTTTGTAGAGCCCTTCAAGGGTTTCCAGGTCTTTTGAAAGCTAATGTCTAACAGATTAGCTAACTCACTGCAATGAGGAATGCACGAGCAGCTGGACAGTAAAGGTTCATTGTTTCAGTCCAGCTCACGGAAGGCTTCACCCAGGTGGGACTGCCATCGGTATGTCCACAACTGCTGTTTGTGCTCTGTACACAAGCAGAGTTTCACCAAACCAGCATTCCCTTCCCAAGAGCCTGCACCTGACAACGCAGCACAAAATCCCCTCCATGCACTGAAGCACCCACCCAAGAGAAGGGCTGGAAAGCTGGAGAACGCTATACCATTTCAAAGCCCTGAGCCCAGGCTCTTTTTTCTAGCTACCACAGCTGTGATTAGATGGAGGTATCACTCTGTAATCAGAGCCGCCAAATGGACGGATCAATAGAGAGCTATCAGCAATTAGCACCGTTGTAACTGCCTGGCACATTTTTTATTTATTGAAATGGGCGCGTCAAGATGCCTGGGGGATAAGCAGTTTCTGGCACATAAAGATATGAGGAGAAAGGGAGAAAAGGGACAGCACTGTTCATATTGGAGACTACCCCTTTTCCCTCCCTTCACTGCTCTCACAGCTTCGAGGCACGTGAGCGTGTGTGCATTACATACCATTACAGAAACATCTGATTCGTAGCAGAGGCCAGGTGGCACAGTAGGCTAATGCATCTCTCTCTCACCTTTGGAGTCAGAGATGGAATAAGTTTGCCAGTCTCAGGGTATTCCCATATGGATTTTTATTTGCTTCAGAGCTCTGCATTCACTTTCTTCACCCAAAGGAGTTTTCATGACCGAAAGCACTGGCAATGTCACAGGCCAGGGTTTAGCAGAAATGAGAATTGCTAGAGGGGCAGAACTCGGGAAAACAGATATAAATCATAGACTTGGATGCGTTAGCAGAGCTGCACAAAAAGGCTGTGATGAGAATGGCTGGAAATATCCAAGTTTATACTGAGAAGAAAAAGAGCTGAGGAGAGCTCTGTGGAGGCCGGGGACAAGAAGTTGCCATTCAGAACTGTGAGGTAGAAAATTGCTGTGGCTTCTGACCAGCAAGATCACAGCTTTCCTTCACCTCTCAAATAACAGGAAAACCACCCAACATTTCACTAATGAAACAAAACACTTTACAGCAAGCGCTGATTTTTAAAATACAGTCCTAGCTGTATGATCTATCCCAGTTGTTTTTGCTCTGTTGGTATTAGCTGTTTCTTGAGGCATGTTTGCTTCCAGTTTTGAATGCATTAGTGTTCAGCTCAGCTTTAGGGATCATCCTACAGGAGAGAGGCAGGGTGAATGTTTTAAAAGAGCCAGATAGTATTATCATTTTTACACTAGTGGTTACTGTTCTTTCTCACAGGAACACCTCCCTGCTGGTACTGCTGATCCAAGTCAGCCCTCACCCTGAAGGGCACTTAACTTCTAGTCTGCACTTCGCACATAGCTCTGAGAGCTCAACCATGAAAGGAAGCAGTAGGCACATCCTACACCCCAGCGCTAGCTACCCGCCTCTCTGCTGCCTCACCCAGCTGGAGAAGTTTGGCTTTGCCATGCCCTGACTGAATTAACCCAAGTTCAGGCAAGCTCAGCGCGAGCCTTCTCAGTCCTGACAATGACGCCAGAAGGACTCATTTAGGATGCTGTCGTTAGTGCAAATACATAACCTTTGAGTTCTTGGGGGTAATTTCAGCTCTGTTTCCATAGGTGATAAAGAGTCTATTCTGTACTCACTTGAGGCAACTGCAGCAGGGTATTTCAAGTCAATCTCAGCTAAGCCTGGTAACTCCCCCCGCCTCCCCCTCTCTTATTTATACCCAACAACTGGACGTTGCAAGTCAATGACCATTGACAATATGACAGATGGATCTACAGACCTAGCAAGTCTAATATCAACTGAACTGACAGTACTGGATTCTGGCTACCATCGGAGGAGAGACAAATATTCCAGCTGCCAATAGATGTGTCCTTGCATCCACCTTGTGTGAAGCACCCTCAGCCTGAGGGAGCAACAGAAATCAATTAAAATTCTTTGGAGTGCCAAATTCTTCATACCTTTCAGCAGCTTCCTCTCCTTCCTCTGCTACAGGTGGACCACTAATCAGAAACCCTTTTGTATGTGTTTATACAGCAAACAGCTAAAGCTTTAAGGAATTAACAAGATGGTAGGGTTTTTTTGTTTTTTTCTGATAGAATCAGGGATCTCACCTCTTTTTCAAAGCCCACAGGACCAAATATTTGAAGTCTTTCATTGATTCTAGTTTTCTTTTCCAATCTTGTTTGTAAAAAGCTTTTGAAATTTCTCCTGCACTTGAAGAGGACATTTATAATTGTCACTTTTGTCTACTCTGAGCACCCATCCTCCACACAAACAGCTTCTCCCTAGAGTCAAAGGGGACATCTGATACTTTCCAAGAGGCAAGTTTGCAGTAAGGATCTGCTCACAGGAGAGGAGAAGAGACTCAGTGAAAGTGCACTCCAGCTGTCTGGCCTGCTTAAATGTCCCTTTGGGTACGCTTCAGCTGACTGAGAGGAGCTCTGGCCAGACTATAGCTAACCCCAGGATCTAGTGCTACCAGCAAACAGGTTTAGCACAGCTGAGAATCAAGCCTTAGGTCCCAACACAGCTCACACCCTTACTACTCTCTAAACCCACAAATGTCAATGACTCGTGAATGCAGACAGTGGTCTGCTTGAAGCAATCAGAAAATGACAGATCATTTCCTACAGCCCACCCAAGAGCTGCACAACAGCAAGAATTTTGCATTAATGTGGGCCTGGGCTGCAGCCGAGACAATTGTCTTGAAGTGCAAGGATCCCAATTTTAGCTCTAATGCTTCAAACCATGAAAGCTCCCACGATTTGCTTTGTAGACTAGCAAATTAATTGTTCAGCCATGGGAAAGCACTGACTGTCTTATCCCTTTCAGCTTCCCAGAGTCAGACTCTGAGAGTAGGGAGCAGAACATGGGAGCACTGTGAGCGTGGACTAGGCAATGGGACAAAATGCAAAGTGAGAAGAAATCTGCTCAAAAAAGCAGTGATAAATCTGAAAAGCACTCATTCTCTGCCTACATAGTTGGTGGTATTGACAAATCATATCTGCTTTGCTGTTTCCACAAGTACACTATCAACCAGACTTCTGGAAGCAATAGAAACTATCTAGTATCAGTATACACAGAGATTTGAAGTTACTTTCAATGACAAAATGCAGGTTTGAGTGCTCTCACTGGCACATACTAGGTCTAAGGCATTAGCATCAAGAGATGCTGTGAACGTGTCACGGTCCTTTATTACTCTCAGAATAGCAGATGATCTCTGCTAAAAGGGCACTGTGATTTGCTGGTCAGAACCTTAGCTTAAAAGCGACAAAGTACCCCCGAGTTTGAGAATGGCTTGTTTCTTCATTAGAAGCTCTTCACCCATATTCACAGACACAGGCCTGTGACTAATGACTACAACAGGCTCACTGGAGACACTGCAGAATTCGGTGCTTTAGCATAACAGCAACTGCTCATCGCTGAGTGGTGATTATGTTGTCACACCAGCGTTTCCTTCTCTTAGGCAGAGACAGTTAAGTTATCTGGAGAATGCCTAAACCACACATTTTTGAGAGGGAGCTGTGAGGTGATGGATTATGGGAGACTGCCAACATAGGCACCGGAGCCATTAAGGCTTACTGAGGTCTGATTGCAGTTTTGCATAGCGTAAGGGCACATCTGAAGAGGTGTAATTTAAAGGCTCATTGCTCGCTTCCTACCCAGCATTGTGCGAGAAGGAAAATCTGCTGGAGTCTGGTCCATTTGAAATCACCTGTTTGTGTTCTACTACAGAGCAGTCTACAAAATCTCATGAAATACGAAGCAATGAAAATGCTTGGCTCATTCTGAACGGCTTCAAAGTGATCAGCCAGCAATTGGAAAAATAGAGCTGGAATTGATGGAACATTCCCTGATACTTGCTTTTTGTAACTCCCTTGAAGTAGGAAGCCTGCATTTCATTACTCTCACTTTCCTGAAGAGAACTAGCTATTTTCTTACGCATTTCCTTATGCCATTTATTTTCTGCCCTGCAAAGCTACCACTAGCGCATACATGCCTTGCAATACAGGATCTCTGTAAACCAAGAACCGGATTAGGAAAACGAATGTCACCTTCTGCCACTGAGAGACAGAGGCTGGAAACAAGCAGTTTTTATTTCCATAATGACCCTTGTTTCTGGCTGTGCTCTATTACTCAGGAGCAAACTCATTCAGACACAGCAGCTAGGACTGGCAGAGCATGTTTGTCCTATTAACTTAGATGCTGGCTCTATTCTGACCCAGACAGAGAGCTGAGCAGCTGATTTAGGCTTTCTGAGTTTTCACACGTGTGGGCCAGCAGGCCCTTTAGTTTAGCAATATATCATGAGGCAGGGAAAGATCTGGCTTTCGCCTTGATAATCCAGTTCCTCACCAGGTTGCGATGAGGGCTCAGGGCATTTTTGAGGTGTTTGCTTTGTGTTTTTACCAGTGAAGCTCTTAGTTAAAAAGAGAGACAATTTTTATTCTGACTAGCTTCCCCATCCAGTGCCAAACAACACCCGCTATGACAGCATCTCTTTCTTTTTTTCCTGTCAGAATCTACCTGCCAGCCTCTGTCATGTTGCTGTTCATACTCTTGCCTTTTTAATCCCTGAGTTCCTTTTTTCATTCACTGCTGTCAGACACCTTGAGCAGGAAGATGCAGGCCTCCTAAAAAGACCTCAAAGCCTTAAACATATCTACAGTCTGGTCATCAGGAAAACTACCACACCAAATAAAAGACAACTGTATTCAGCCACAAGGAGTAGGCTGAGTCTCATACCCATCAATTAAAAAGATGAACGGATTACCCTGAGTGAGCGTATTTCACACGCAGACACACAGTATCACGCATTTGCTAGAGAAAATCTGTGTTTGTGTGAGCAAAGCAGAAAAAGCCCCAAACTTTGTGATCATCTGTAAATTCAGTGAGCACTTGAAATCCTCTTTGGGGCGATGAGTATCCACGGGACACTGACAGGGCTCTTTGCATCCTGCCCCGGCTCACTTTGTCTTTCTCTGATTCAAAATCCAGCCCGGGAATCTGGAAGCATTTGCTTTCTTCCCCACCAGCACAGTACAAAGTCAGACTCATTTCCTTCCCACCAGAAAGAAAGGCATTTTCACAGTCAGGACAGGGATATTTTGACTGCTAGGCCAGGTAATATGAATTTTGCTTTGCAGCAGGAGCTGGTCCTCAGAGGTGACCAGGAGTTCGCAGTAGCCTGGGTGACAGCAGAGGTGCTGGCCCTACCTCTTCGTCCATGCCGCAAAGCTGGCCCTATAGTGGGAACCCTGGGAATACACAAAGGCTTCAGTTTCCTTGCCCCTGCCTTTCAGCAGCAGGGCATTCTCTAGCAGTTACAAAAGGGGGCAAAAAGGACTATCGGATTTAGAGTAAGGGTTTAGGTTTAGGGGGTTTTTTTCCATGAAACAGTGGATTTCCTTTATGTGACTGGAATTAGGCGAATCCCACCGAGATCAAGTGCGACATGCATCTAAAGAGAATACATGAAGAGGAGGGAGGAAAAATAAAATAAAATTAAAATAATTTCATATGGGTAACATCTTCCTTAAAAAAAACAGAAAGGCTGGGAGCCGCAGAGGAAACACCAGGCAGTTTCACAGAAATTCCCTTGGGAGTTGGTTGCTTTCCTGAGACTCCTAATTAATTACACATGCTAGTGAAGAAATATAATGTGGTTTCAAATAAATTAAAAAAAAAAACAAAATTTAAAATGAAAGAGATAGGGAGAGGGAAGATGAAATGGTTTTGTTAATCCAGGTTTGAACTAATTTCACTTTAATCAGAAGCTGACAGGAAAATGGTAAGCCCTGCTGCTTGTCACATTCAGCAGCAATGTCCCCACTGTCTTTAACTGATAAAACATTTCACTGCTGACCTCCAGTAGGAGGAGAACATTTCCTTTAATGCTGTTGAGTGCATTTTCAACAGGTCTCAGTACTTATTACAATCTGCTCCATGGTCATCAATCCATCAGCCTGAACAAATGGGATTTTTGAGAGTCTAAATCCTTTTTTTTTTTTTTTTAAGTGCAGAAGGAGTATCTCGCTTTTATAAGCCGCAATGACCTCCAAGACAAGGCCAGCCCAGGCAAATCTGGGTTAAAAAAAGACTTTTGGCTCACTGAAAGAAAGGTGAAAAATCTTTTCAGTTACAGTAATTTCAAATGGTTGAATATCAGATTTTTGCCTTACAAATCTCAAGTGTTCTGATCCATGGCCCTGAGTAATGTACAGAGTTCACAGAAACCATCTCCATCCTCTATATGGCCTCTTCCCTTTTTTAGACCTTCTAGAACGTAGCCCACAGCTGGTGTTCATTTATTGAGTTTTATTTGGATTTCTCCAATTAAAAAAAAACAACCAAACCTGGTTGCCCTTGACTCCAGTTATCAAAACAAAAATAGAACCACAGCATATCCCAAGAGCCAAAAAAGGTATAGGTCCTCTCAAGCAAAACATGAAAGTTGTCATATGAGCAATCCCCTCCCATCCGCACAAGCAGATGCACTGTGTGCCTTGCATTCTGACAGCAAGTCATTATCCCAGGTACTCTGGCCCAAGGATGGGAATTTCTTCCACTGCCATGGGCCCTTCGTAGAGAAGGCTTTTCACAGAAGCTCAAATGCCTGCACTGAGCAGAGCTCAGGTAATAAAGTGCAGTAACAGTGCCTCTCTCTTTTCTCAAGCAGACATTTGAAACAACTTAAGATTTCAAGTGAGATGCAGCCTTCCAATTGAATCTGAATATTAACAGGCAGGCAGCTTGGGTCCTGGAGCACGCATGATACAGGCTGCCGTCGAAAGGGATGCCCTCTGCACCAATGTTGATTGTACTCTCTGACTGCATATTGATGGCCCAGGGGCTGACCTACAGCAAGTTCTCACTGAAGGGGAAAGAACCCCAAATAAATCATCAGAATAGCCATCTTTAAATCTAAAATAAATAGTAACAATACATAGCTACCATCTCTCAACATGCTGCTATAGGTCTATATCAACAATACAGGATCCAACATCCTTGCGAGACTGAGTAACTGTGCTTTAGGTGGCAAAGGCATCAATCCTTTGTGGCTTCCAGTCCTTTCCATTTATGCCAGGGCACTCTATTTCTGCCTTTACACTATCAGACACTTCTTATTTAGGGGTAAGAGATCAGTTATTTTCTCCAAACACCAAACAATACCAACTCCATTGCAGGCTTGCTGGATTTTCAAGCGAGCATCTCTGAGACTCACCTCAGACTTACAAGGATATTACAGACATCCTTCAAATCCCTCATTAACACTCCCATTTGCTGTGATGCCTGTAAAAATATGGAAATGACAGGCTATAATTTCTGACTATTTTGCTGATTAGTATTGGCAAATCATTTCCTCTCTCCTCTTTTTGGACCTGCCCATCTGTGCTCTCTTGCCTTACCCATAAGCTGTGAGCCCCTCGGGGAAGAAACAACCCTTCCTTTACAAGTTTGCACATTGCCTAACACAGCAGAGTCCCAGCTCACAACTCCAAGATGCTGCAGATACAACTACTAACAACAGCAACAGCAAACACAACCCATTTCTGCTCCTGCTCACTTGCGTCTGGACTAAGTGTCAGTACGTAGCTGGCGTGTTTGTCCAAATCTCATTTTGCGGGAAACCTGGGGCAAGAGTCATCTCTCATCTTCAGAGATGAGATCTCTCTTTTCCCCGCCCATTTCCCCATGGCAGCAGACCCTGGCTGCTCTTCACCAGTTGAAGACCAGATGTGCCACTGGGCTGATGCCAGTTGGCAACTCTTATGTCTCTGTAAAATAAGGGCACTGAAAAAAGCCAGTTTAAAAACAAAGAGCTTCTCTGGGACTAACTAGAAATAGGGCCGTTAGATACGAACAGCCATGTAAGGAGGGATGGATTGAAACCACCAATTAACCTCAAGTAGGTCAAAGAGCTATTGCAGGCTAACACATTCTAGTCACAGATAACAGGGGCTGAATTTAAAGCAATGGCCTAAAAGAGGAAATCATTATACCACATGCCTAAACACCTGCGTCAATCTGCCTTCAGCATTAAGTGTTTTAGACTCTCTGTTTTTATCAAGCCATATTTCCATGCACAGCACTGTGACTTGCGCTGTGGCAGCACAGACCTGACATCTGCCGTTAAACTTCACTCTTTCAAATGTGTACAGAACTATGCATTGCAGGGTATGAAACCCCACTTTGTTTTCACCAATTGTTAAGAACACTGTGGCTTTAACTTTCTTCTGACTCCCCAAATAAACTGATTGGATTACTGTTGCTCAACAAAACTGTGTAATATTTAGTGTTCTGTCTTAATTAGTATCTCTGAACTTGGATCTTTGCAGACGCATCTCCAGTTCTCCTGACCAGATTCAGGCTGGCAAAGCCATTTCTCCTTACAAAACCAATCTTTCTTTGTGTTTTAGAGGAACTTTTCATTCTCCCATTTGTGGTTTTCTCATCTAAGGTATGTGCTACAGACTGGAGCTCTCTGAGCCTTTATTACCACCAGCCTTTTAATCCAGGACACACCAATGTTTTCTTCATTTGTATTTTGTTCAATGTACCAACATTAAAATCTACACTGTGGGGTTTGCTTGTCGTTTGTGATCTGTAAATTGCAACAGCAGGATTGTGCTACGTGACTCCACGCATCCACCTGGACTAGCACTGCAAGCAATGTCTAACTAAAGACACTTTTTTTTCTCCTGCCATCTCTCTACAGATTACACTATTACTTTAATTTTATAAACAGCAGCTCTTCTGCACTTTTCATCATTCCCCATCCATCCAGCACACTTTGAAGAACATGTCTATTGACATGTGGTATAGTTTCAGCTAAAGAAGTAAAATCCTATAAAACGGGTTTTTTGTACTATACTCCAAGTTAACATCACCTCCCATTCTTTCAACACGTGAATGAACCTTATGTTCACAGGGTTGGTGAGAACACATAAAGGGCTGGAACAGAAAAGAACCAATAGAGCAGTGTTTGCTGTGTCACTGCTGGACAGTTTCTCCGTAGGACTATGTGCAACTGCTCGTGCAACCCTTCTCCAGCAGCAATCTTATCACCCAGGTCAGTTTTACACCTGTCTCGTCGTGCACATGACGATGCCAGGCCAGTCACAGCAGGAAGGGTGACAGTCTCTCTAGGTGAATATACAGTAACACACAAAGGAGACTGCTCATTGCCAAAATGCTGTTTTCTCTTCCCATTCACAGCGTGATAGAAGACTGACAAATGCCCTGATGTTGTCCAGACCTATGACTCGAAGAAGATTTCTTCTCCTCTCTAAAACGGAGCGTGTGAAAAATCTCTGTCAAATCGCTGTGCGAACCACAAGCCAGATTTACACCTGTAGACTGCACAGCCTCAAGCACACTTCCTCAAGGCTCTTTCTGCCTTTCCTTCACATTCTGCATCTTCCTCCCAAGATGTTGCCAGCAATTCTGAACCTGTCAAGAAGAGGTTTTGCCTCTCCTCACATGGCCTCTGTTGTACGGCCCTTGCATACCTGATAAAAGTGTCCTGAGAGAGAGGGAGAAGGCTACGAGTATGATACAGACTGCGATGCACAAGAGCTATGTTTTGCTTTACACAGCTCAAGAGAGGTGGTAGGAAAAAAAAAAAGTCAGGGCAAATCTAAAGCTAGGCTGTGTCTGTTGAAGAACAAAAAGTGCAACAGTGATTTATAGCCACTTTTACTCCAGAATCCCACACTTCAACTTCTAGCACACGACCAAGATAATGAGAATTAGGCAAGAGGCTTCTGAGGACAGAAATACTTTTCTTGCTGATAAAAGTCAGGTGTAGGCTGTCATTACCCTCTCTTGCTTGAAGAACCCTTTTCAGTTCACCAAAGCAAAATGGCATCAGGGCTAGCACACAGACACATTTTGATCATTCTGTTCTATATTTTTTCACTGACAAACGAGATGTTACTTCTTCTAGTGTGTTCTCTACTTAGCAGCCTGGTTTCTTGTTTCACATTGGGTTTTGCAGACACTATACTTTAAGGAGTCAGAGTACGATGGAGTGCCAGCTAATGCTTGAATAAAAAAGTCTCTGAATTCAAATATGAAATGGAGAAAAAGAAGAAAATATGTCTCGTACAGATATGTCAAACTTTATTCTCGAAGTGGCATACTCCCTTCCGGGAAGCAGCTAGAATGCATTTGAAAGAATCTTCAATCTGTGCTGCTCTCAAGAGGAAGGGGCTGCTACTCCAGCTTTTCTCTACTGGCATTAGCTCACGTATAAGGAAGAAAGGGAAATTTATATCACTTGGTACTTTGAGTCAGCTCTGCACCTATCTTTCTTAAAGGAGCACCTTGTGTAAGGTAGGTTACGCCATTTTTAAAATGTAATAAACTTCCTTGAAACATTTGTAAAGTAGGACTTCAATTTATCCCCTGCCCCCAGTTTTAGAAGCCTATTTCCAGAACTATTCATCTTATATTACTTTGCTATCAACATCCTCCCTGAATGCAATTAATCCCACCTGAGATTCAAATCGTCCACGGGAAGTCCCCTTCTCCCCCCATTGACAGGACAGCCTGCTAAGGAAGCAACACATTCTCCTACATAGCCCCGTCATGGGCTTCATGTTAGGTAGACTTAGTCTGTAACCTCCCAGAGGGACACCACAACATTGTAGTGCAAATTCACACAGAACTTGCTGCATCCTGCCTTCTCCATGCGGAGGTACCCTTAAACCATCCCCTGTTGTTATGTCCAGACCGGGATGGGAAAGCAGCAAAAAAAACTCACAGGGATGCATGATAAGGAGCTGGACACACTCTTCTTGTCAAATGTGGGCTGAACCAGTTAGCCAGCAGTTTGTATTAATGATGGTACCAGTTTTTGAGAAGCACAGAAGAGGGATTAAACTGGTCCCTCTTCACAGGGACAGGCTGGTCAAGGACATTTCCACTGTGGACCTGATGTCTTTCAAGATCACAGAATTTTACCTTCAGCTAAAGCTGTATTATTTGGCAGAAACAGTTCTTCCAACTCGATCAGTATATAGCTCACACCTTTGCGGATACTTCTTTCCTCTGCTACAGGTTGCTATAGGAAATTCCATGCAGACGCAGTCATGCTGACCAGCACTTAATGTGATTAACTGTACAGGCAGAAAGGGACAGATGTTGTGTGTAGAAAGCAACAGGACTTTGCCATGGGAACGTTGCTTACAAGCTGCAAATATGCGTGTGAGCAGATCATCTCATGTGAATATAAAAGAAATAAAAACATACTCTACTGAACCATAGGTTGTTCTACAGTTACCCCAGAAGCTACAAAAAAAATAATAAACCAAAAAATAACTCAAAAAGCATTAAATATAGTTCTGAGAAATGCACTGGAACTCATTTTTAAAACTATCTCTTGCTTTTCAAGCCATGGCAACTGGGAATCTCTACAGAGGCTTGGATTACAGACAGCCTCTGTGGACTGGTGGGCAAGGGACAGGTGATGAGGTGAGAAATGCAGGGAGATTCGTCACAGAGCTCTGCAAGTTATCACATGGATAGCACACATCCACAGATGTACACACTCTCCATGGCTATATGCACGAGTGTCTAGGAAACTACCACACTAAATATATCAGTTAATCCAAAGGGAGGCTAGTAAAAAATAGCGGATTAACAACCCAGAGCAGAAACCCTAGCTCCACTGCAGTCCCAGAGAAAAATCACAATAACTCCTTAGGGTGAGGTTTTCATCTCACTCGAGTCTGTGAGCTAGTTTCTTTCAGATCAAATAAAGAACTGGCAGTGGAAGATGAAGTTTTGTCTTAGCCTTTGCAAGTAAGACACACAGTTGAGTTATGGGACCCTTATGAGCTATGATATGCTGGCTGAGTAACACTAGTGTCATTTGACCTGAATTTTTAGCAAATAAATTGTGACCCAATTTTTTTTTTGTGCCACTTAAGTGAAAAACTTGATCTCTGATCAGTTTTGCAGAAATTGGATCACAATGGTAGATTGTGCAAAAGGCCATGAAATAGACAAAAACATAAATGAGAACATACAGTAAATCTAATAAAAAAAATCTTGTTCTTGTCCCTATTACTACTAAATCTTCTGTCTCTTTTTATTTGGCAGAGGGGATAGACAGCCTTCCAGGCTATAGGTCGCTTATCTTTTAACTTGGTACATTTCTAATCGAGAGAGAGAAAGCATACAGGCAGAAAGAAAGGAAAAGAAAAAAAGAAAACAAAAGACAGGCACATCCTTCAGCCTTTTGTTTCCATAACATGCACTGATACTTCACTACTTCTGTGGTTTTTCACTGCATTTAGAAAGTCACTGAAAAATGCTAATGGTCTGGTGGCAAAGCAGCCATTGGGAATGAAGAATGAGCCAGCGACAGAATGAGGGTGTGCAGCTAATGATTTCCTACACGAGCTGATTAAACATTGCCCTTCCATCTCTTGCCACCTAATTCCCTCCACCGCTGATTTATGGAAAAAAACCCACCATGTATGGCTCCTGCAGTTTTATTAGCCGGTAACAATTTAGCACCACAAGAGGCTTTTTCCCAGCTTCTAATTTTCTCATAATGAAGAAGAAAAGAAAAAAAAAAATGGAAAAAAAAAATATCATTGCAATGTCTTTGCTTAAAGGGGGGGGGAGAGGAAGCGGGGGAAGTTAGTCCAAAAAACCTAATAGAAATATCAAGGAGAGCACCAGGTTCAGCACTTGGGATCCTGTTTATGATGAGAGGATCATTACTTCACAGAAATCATTATCCTTTTCAAGGCACAGAAGAAGACAAGTACAAGTTCCTATAAATGGAGTCTGTCTGGTGCTATTTCAGTGGGTTTAAAAATAGCTCTACACCTCATTTTCCCTAATACAGCAATGCCTGCTGCTAGGCCCTTTCCAGTACAAGATTCACGACATTTCTTGAAAAACTAAGTGGAGAGGATAGGGGAAATCTGCCTTATTTCTTTTTATGATTTCTAAGTTTGTCTTTTCCAACATTAGGCCCAGTTCTACAAAAAGAAGCATGCAGACAGTACACTGTACCTACAGAAAGCCCTCCTTCAGGTAGCTGCACTCCTCGGAGGAGCAGGAGTACAGATGTGGAAAATCCTTTGCACCAGGGAGGCTGGGGAATTGCAGGAGTACATGAGGTACTGGGAAAAAAGCTGCAGTCAACCACCACTGTGATCACCCTGTGATTCCAGGCTGGGGGAAGAGATATTTGTAGCGGGACTCAGTAGAAAAGGAGTTGCCACAGGTTTCTACCCTCTAGGAGGAACTAGCAGAGCATTAGCAAGGAGTTTACAACAATTCAGATGCCATTTGCTCTGCAAACCATTTGGTACCTTAAAGTCAGATGCTTAATCTAAACCAGTCAGTTAGGCATCCTCTACTTTAAAGAGAAAGACTGATCCCATCTCAGACTGGGTCCTGCTGATCTCAGTGGATCCAGCACTCAGACACTTCAGTGCACTCAGCTGGCAGATAACTTTTCACTTCTTTTTGGCTGGGTGGGTTTTTGCTGAAGTGCTGAAGGGCTGACTGCTGAAGTGGTTGTGAGAGTGAGACAAAAGCCAGTGAAGGAGGAGAGGCAGAGATGTGCAGCCTGGAGTGGGCAGCAGTTAGATTGGAAACCATCTAGGTATGAGTTAATGTATCTCAGGAGTGTAGGAAATGGCATACTAGATCAAGGCCATACATATCCTATCTCTGACATCAATCAGTGCCAGGTATTTTGAAGGGAAATGCTAGATACCTCCTTTAGTAAAAGATTATTTGATCTGCCCTGCTGATTTTTTTTCCCTTTAACTCCATTGATGGTAGCCTGCGTTTGCAGTGAAGAAAAAAAAAAGGGGGATTATTTAAGCTCCTTCCTAAAGACTGCAAATTTCATATGGATTATAAAAGTTCTATGTAAAACCTTAGTATTCTTGTTATGCAAATCTTACTATTCACTATGTGCATATTTTAGAGCAAACTGCAGCAAAGTTATAAGTGAAAAATTATTTCACCAATGTGAAAGATGCAGTTTGCAGAGGTCACTGTATAGCTATTGCAATGGAGTAAACTTCAATCAAGTTGGTTTGAATTCAAGTGCCATATTACATTACTGGTACAATAGACTTCTGACAAGAGCTGATGGAAGGTTTCTCAGAAATTAGTGTAAAATTGAACCCTGATCCCTAAGGAAGGGTCACAGAAAGGAGGGAGAAGAGGCAGAGCAGGGAGACAGAGCTGGTGAGAGGACGGACTCGAAAGCCAGGCTGGCTGTACTCACTGGTGCCATGAAGACAGAGGGGACAAGCTTTTGCTGGCTTCTGTGAGGGTATGGCACATCCCAACCCCTTCCTTGGCAGCAGAAAGCCTAGCTTTCCCCTGTACTGGAAGCAGCAAGGAGGCCAGGCTAGCTTTTCCCAGCAGCCTCCTGACCCAAGCAACTGCTGTGCTGCCTATGCCTAGAGCTGGTCTCTGATTCCTGAAACTCATTTGAAGAGGTGGATTTTTTACTGTGTAGCATCTGCAAACATAAGATCATCAGAAACCAATCAAGCTTTTTGTTGCAATTGAGTATAATAAAAAATAATCAGCATTCACATACAAGCAAATCTCCAGAATCAAACGAAGTCTCATTTAGATTTGACTAGAAGCCCAGCAACAGTGATCAACTGAGGACTTTTTTCTAAGCTTTCCAGTTTCTCAGAGAAAGCCTTTGTATCTGGATTACACCCAGTACAATGACCTCATCTTGGCGAGGGCTTTAGCTGCCGTGGCTACAATGAGCCAGATCCTCAACAGGGAGAAACCAGGGAATTCCATGAAACGCCATGGAGCTGCATCTATTTAAACCAGACACGAGACTAATAATTTCATAAGATCAATATTGAGCTGTGATTGAAGACCAATTCAAGAAGAAGAGAGGTAGACTTTTCTTCTGATTTCCATCTTGAGCTCAATTGAACATATCTGTTTGAATTTTCAAAAGCAAGAGAAACAAAGTTGGCCTAGCTATCTCCTCTATTATGGATGCCAAAAAGTAGTCACCTATACCCATGTATATTTTTTAATTCTTCTAACTCTCTACACATGCAATTTTTCTTTCCTTGGAACAGACACTGACACCAGAGTCCATCATTCTGCAGAAATATTTCCCAGTCTGCTTTCTCTTCCCCAGACAGATATACGGATGATGCAATTTCCCCTGCCATCATTTCAGAATGAAAGACTTTTGATAAATCTCAAATTGCAAAGGCGTCTGTCCCTCTCATTCTCCCTGACTTGTGCACTGAGAATATGCTACAGCAGAATGAAATCCAAGAGAGGAAAGAACGTGTATGTGTAGAAAAGAGAATGATTTGAAGAACGGAAAGGGCACAGTCAGATTTCCCTAGAGTTCAAAAATTCACGTTGACCAAAAGGTCATCTTGGCATTGAAGGAAAACTGAAAAGTTCTAGGAGGAAGGCAACAAAGAAACTGTTTTGCATGAAGATACTAATTCCATTAATAATTATGCACTGAAATAAAAGGTGCAAAACTGTTCTACAACAAGACTTGTGCTTCATGCACAGCATGTGCACAGTTTCCAGGAATCGTCAATTCAGACAGCCATGTTTCTCTTTATATTTATACAACGTCAAACTATGATGTCCTCAAATCTTAAGTGGGGTCTGCAGGCCCTATCATAATAATAATAATAAAAGCAGCTATTTAAGTCACTGCAAATAACATACATTAGTGTAAGTCAAACAAAAGTCTTCTCAGCTCTGTATCAACAGGCTGTGTGTGCAAAGGTGAAATGAAGAAATGCATTATATACTTTCCTGGATGCAGTCCTGCTCCCACTGAGGCCAACAGCAGAACTCTTGTTGACTTCACTTACAGCATAATAGTGTTTATAAGAACGAAGTATTATTTCCCTGTTGACAGTTCAGTCTTTGGGCAATGCCATAAATAAAAGCTTTGTAATCTCTTCTATGCCTTTTACTCTGTTGCCCAGAAAAAGCAATTCTTGGATTTACAGTCTGTACAAGACAGGTGAAACAGTTCTGACACAGAATGGCACAAGCCCACAATTCAGATTATTTACAAGTGACAGGCCAAATGACAGGGGAACGATTTGCACCAACAAAATTTCATGGGCAAAGTAAGGTAAGAAAGCCTTACTTTGGCATGTATGATTGTGTGAAGGTTTAAGAGAGCTGGTCAAAATTCCAAATGTCTAGAATGTCACAAAATTAGAACATACAACTACTGAGATTTTTTCCCCCTGAAACAGGGATTTCATAACACAACATATTCTGCATTACTAATACTGAAACAGCATGAAAAATGGAGAAAAATAATAAAAGTAATGGAAAATTAAATTGTCACCTTTTTTCCTAAAAAAAAAAAAAAAAGAAGGAATTTTGAAAAGGATTTGTGTCAAGAAAATATCTGTTCTAGGCAGATTCTTGGAAACTTATTCAATTTCCTGAAAAAGATCCATTTTACTAAAGCTGTGTTTTCTCATGGAAAATGGTTTCAATTAAGTTTTCCTGAACAGCAATATGTCATATCCCATATGCAAGCTACAGCTGAGCGTTAGTGATTCCCATGTTTGCTTAGATATTTATGGCATCATTTATAGCTACTCCATTATAGTGAGAAATATTTTGACTTCATTCTTTAGATACAGCGCAATGGGGCCTAGACAGCTGACAAATGACAAACTGGAGCTAGTCTGTGCTTACACTTAGCATCTTTTTAGGATGCATTTCAACCACCTGGCTGCATTTCTTCCTCAGACCTGCATGCTGCACAAGGTTGCCAGTAATCATTAAAACCACAGGGCTAATCTGTAAACCAGAAAATCTCCCGTGACAGAGATGGCAAATATCAATTGTATCAAAAATCAATGCAACAGGCTCTCTGCAAATCCTGGCCTAGATTTCCAACGTGTCCTTGGAAAGTATTTTGATCATCATATACCCTTCGCATGGTTTAAAAAGAAATATTATGCTATTGCTTTCATAAATTGTACATCTATGTCAGTTTACAGAAGATGCAGTGTTGCCTTCCCCTATCCTTAAAGATCCCATACCAGGTATTCTCGCAGTCTTGGATTATGCAGAGAAAAGTCTGTAAAACATCCAGATTACAGATTCTTTCTTGAGTAAAATTTCCATGAAGCACTATGGTAATGCTAATTACCTCCTGAGGTTTCAGAAAACACGGTGTTCGGAACTGACTGCTGCCATTCCATTCACATATGCCTTACGAGAGTATTAAAGGTCTTTGTTGCAGTCAGTAGGTTTCTGCTGGCCTCGTTTGAGACGCACAGACAGTTGAGTCAGGCTCCCCAGCAGAAACGCCGTGTGTGTTTCTGTTTCTCTTATAAGTGTTACCTGTGGAACAGACCTTTCTTCTACCCTTTCTCCTCCTTTATCTCAGTGCAGCACTCCTTAATCACGTAGCTCCTGGGAAAGTTTCGGATCAAGTTGGTACAGCATGGAGCAAAGTCAGGTGTGGCTGGAGCTGAGCAGATACGAACTGTGCACTCTGCTGTTATCTCTTTGGAGGGAAGTCTTCAAAGATCTCACTGCGGAGGCCAGGATTTATTGTTCCCATTTCTACAGACAGCAAAACTAAAGCACAAAGATGTAAGAGCCAGTACTTTAGGCACTTTATGAAAAATGCATGAGTGGCTGGCTCCCAGGCACTGGATGTGGGGGAGCGCTCAGCCTAGAACAGCCCACTAGTTTCATAAATGATTGTTGTTGGGTGGTTTTAGTAGCATTTTCTAAATGGATAATATTTTTTAAAAGTTTCAGAAGAAGCAGGACTAGCAAAGCCCAAGTTCCTATTGATTCATCTAAGCCACTTCCCTGTTCTGCAGCAGCCCCAGTTCCCCAGCAAAGTCCTCCATGAACACCAAAGCACTGGAGCAAGTCCACAACACACCTATTTTCAATACAGTTTTAGGCTCTTAATAAGATTTTTACCCCCTCTTCTACATTTGGTTGCAACTGGATAATCATTCAAATGTTATCGAGGAAGACAAACAGCATTGTCGCTATGATTTTTTTAAGCAAACCAAGTGATCAGCAGTACTGCTGACATTCACCAGTAGCCCTGTCGGCTAGATAAGGTGAAGAGTCAATGATGTACAGCAAAGGACCAGGTGTATTCTGATTTCTGAAGCTGGTTAATAAGAATCTTATCTGAAGACAAAGAAGGTGATGCTGCCCTGATGTAACTCTTCTATGTACTAGGAATTTAGCCTGTGGTACCTTCAGTCTCTACTTTCATTAACATTTGTTCAGACATTAATGGTAGATTCATCAACATTTCCCTTAATTTACAGAAACATACAGAACTCCAAACCACTCTTTCATTTATGTAGCTAGGATACTTCTGCTAAAATACGGCAGCATTACGAAATAAGGAGTGCAGTGGAATGAGGAGGACAATCTGATGCTCACAGCTTTCTACTTACCATCATACAGCCAGCCCAAGGGTTGGCCTTAGTGCTTTTAGATCTGGCACTTGGGATTTCTTGTCTCTATCTAGCCTGCATCTACAGGTTGAGATATTAAAACCAAAGCAGAATGATTGATGTTCTTGTGTTCTGCCATAATTTACTGCTCAGTTTTTCTCAAACTGTCCCTTGATTTATCTGTTCTGTGGTTGTGACCCTCAACTGCTCATTAGTTAGGAAGGTCACTTAGAAAGGAAATTTTTCTGCCAGATTCCACTTGGTATCAGCTCTGAGTTCTCCTAGTGCTCAAAGAGAAAGCCAGCCTAACCTTCAGTTACTTGTCTCTGATAATTATTAGGTAGGGACATGAATATATATATATATAAAATGGTATTTTTCTTAATATTATTTTGCAGTAGAGCTTAGCAACTTGAGAAAGCAATGAAAACCACTAAGGTAGATAACTTATAGACATGGAGACCTTTGTCACAAGAGCAATGTTCTCTGGGGAAACACACTTCTGTGTTCTGCGTATGTGCACGTGATTAACACTTGATGTACATGCAAGGTACTCTCTCCCTCTTTCACCAAACAGCAGGTTATTTCCTATGATCTCACCTGCACTAACACAACACTGTGGTCATCATGGAGCAGCGGATGTGTTGTAATCAGCTGTGTTGTGTTGCTGTCAAATAATAAAATACAGTATCTCTTCTCAAGCTCCCAAAGAGATCTTCTGAGCACCACACACTTAATTTTGTTTTTGACAAGTGAACATAGGCAAAGAAACCCCAGTTTTGATTAAGAGTATTAAACCAGTACTTGCAACTCCTTAAGAGTATGATCTCATGATTTCTTATAAATCAGGCAAATCTGAACCTGGATGATGGAAAGGCCTCTAAGGAAACTCCAGATCCTGTAGAGAACTAGTAATTCATATAGGATGGTCTTGCTTGTTAGTTTGTACTGAAACAGTGCCCAACATGTAGCTGTCTTTTGGATAAGATATAAAATCAACATCTTGATAATCCTGTCCTTTCTTGCAGGCACAAAACTTTTAAAATCCAAGAATCTGACCAAATTCCAGTTAAGAAGATTATACTCTGCCTACATAAAATACTACCATTGTTTCTCTCTTCACCTTTTAACAAATTTGATGTAGGTCTTGATGGAGTAGAGCAGTTGCTATGTTCCACCCCAGAAGTGTTGCGTTTCAGCAGGGAGTGAGCAATCTCTTTGTATGCTGTGAGAAAAGCCCTCTGGGATTCTTTCAAATGAAAGCAGCTAAATAAATCTCAGTTATTGCTATTATGACTTTCTCCGGCATTTATCCACAGAATAAATGGATAAGTAAGTTGATTTTCAGGCTGCTCTTCATTATTTGCTGAACAAAACTACCTGAAAGTGCTTCACTATTACTTATACAAAATTTAATTTGGTGACTAATAGACCCAGGCAACTAACGCAGGCAGACCTCTATAATCAACGTAAGGAGACTTGTATTTATTAGGTAGTGCCTGGGGACTCCCAGGGACACAAAGGTTCTGTGAACTTTCCAAATTGCATACTGGGCTTTTCTAAGGTTCCCAGGACTCATTTGAATTCACAGAACTTTTCTTCCTCTGTAATGCACGTTCACATGGCTAGACCCTAGTCCCCACTTTGGCTGCTTTGAAATACAGGAAGAAATCATCTGCTGGCTTCTCTCATACCTGGCTGCCCACTCTTACAGCTTTCCCATAAGGAAAAAAGTCTAGAGACATAGCTTGTGCAGCCACAACGATTTTATGGCCTCTGTTGCTTAGGTACCAGAGAGGTCCTACATGGGTACTGACAGCTGGCACAAACATGAGCAGCCTGACACTGCTTTTCTTTGCACTGGGGACCTGCTGGATCCATTCCTCACCCTGCCGGTGTTCTGTTTATATTTCGCCGGACTTACTCCTCACTCCTCTCCCTGGGTCCAGTTCTCAAATGCAAGCCAGTAAAAAAGCGTAACCACAGATAGCCCAGGCCCAGCCGTAGAAGCTCAGTCTCTGAGACCATCCAGAAGCAAACGAGCATGCTCCTCCTGCTTCACACTTCAGGAGAGGAGTTGAGAGCACAAGCCAGGGAAGGATCATGTTCACACTGCTTCTCACACCTTGTCCCAGGAAAGTTAACAGGAACGTTCCAAAACCAGAGCAATAAGGTTTTCTACAGTGGGATCAGATTACCAGAGATTCAACATCGGCCTTCTGCCAGACCGTGGGTAGTCATCCTTTCCCAGCTATTTCATGCCTAGCCCAGACGTGTTCCTTTCACTGGATGAAAGTTTGCAGGATGCAGCTGACTACTGTGGCGGGGTAATACCACTCTTTCAGACAAGAATTTTGTTCTGACACAATGAGAAAGGATACTAAGAGCAACAGCTCAGGAAAGATGCTTTCAGATCAGGTTACTTACCGCAGAATCACAAGACAAACCTCTGAGGAAAATAATTTTTCTCCTACCTGATGATCATCCATTACATAGGATGTAAGGATAAGCCTGAAGGATAAGCCTTGCTGACTGAGCCTGTCTATTCAGATACTCATTCTAGCACCTTTTGATAATCCAGGGGCCCCAAGCAAATCCATATTAATAATCTATGGATGACTTGCCCTTCTACATTAGATGCTCAGATAACCTGGCATGGAGATAAATAAATACATAGACACCTAAAGGGCAACCCTTTTGTATTCATTCTGAATACACCTGGACTACTGAAATGCCAGAATGATTCTCAAAGGTCTGGTGGACCCTTGCACTATAAAGGTTTATAGCGTCCCTCATAAATCCTTGCCAGGGAAGCAATATAGTAATATCGCAACACTTACTCTACAGAGCCTGCCTGCAGCCCAGTTACTGACTCAGGTCAGGTAGTTATCTATATTGATTAAAGAGCCTGTGCAACTTCACTAATTAATTTTCATAATTAGCAGCTACCTTTTTAAAGTTTGTTTTACCTTTACAGCTATCCATCTCCCTAAACAGCAAATAGGAGGTGGAAGTATCAAGCTTCTATGGAAAAGGGCTTCTTTTAAAGCCTTATCTGGACTAACCAGACGGAAACAGAGACTATAACAGAAACCTGTAAAACTTCCCCTTAAGTGTGGTGCTCAATTATTTGCTACTTCAAGTTCTTCTGTCATAGAGGCATAATTCTTTGCATAACTAAACTTTTGAAGATAGTTTCCTATCTTCCCCTAGGACTTGGAAGTTAGAAGAGACCAACGCGTCCCTCCTCCCTATGGGACTGGGATTTGACGTCAAGCTGTTCAGAAGAAATCAGGCCTTTGTGCTACCAGAGGCAAATAGATATCCTGAGCCCACTACAAGAATAGAAGTCTCTAGGCCAAAAGAGAAATAGGAGTCAGTTATTGTACAGGGATCCACCATGACTCTGTGATGGGTGGACAGCTAACTCCAGAGCGGTGATGTACACAGAAGGGAGCTTCCACCATACACACTGAGCCAAGCAGAAGGAAAAGGAATCACACAACATGAACTATTAATCTAGTGCTGAAATCTGAAAAGGAGAAGTCTGTGCATTTAATGACTAGACACTAGCCTCTGTCACAACAACTAAAATGACAGCCAGTAGATGGAAGAGGTCATAGTTTAATCAATTCTCTTTCTTTGTTTTACATAACTGAGGGTGATAGGCGGCTAATACATTTCACAGCCATGTGATAAATTGCACTGTCACCTGCACTTTGCCTGATACTCCTTCTTTGTCAAGGCTATTTCCACCATCTCTACTCTCACTCCAATGCAAGTGCACTAGAAGTGCCAAGTGTGTCAACTTCTTTCCTCTGACAAGTGAAATTTTTCCATCAGCCTTTCTTGTGCACAAGATCTAGGATGGGATACCTGTAGTGTTAAACCAGTGAGAACTTTCACAGCCCCAATCAGGAGCTCTATATTACTGCAAAAAGGAAGGTCTCAACTTTGCCCTATGGATGGCTGTATTTCTTTCTTGTTGCAGAAGGGCCAAAGCAGCAGACTTTACAGCCATGACACTTTCAAGTATAAATAAAAATATTGGGGTTTTTTTTAGTGTTCATTTTCTCTTTCCCTAAATCTTGCATAAGTCAGATTCTTGTTAGCCAAATAATTCGTTTTTACAGGCCATGTGATAAGAGCTCCCTAGCACTTGGAAGGATGACTCTCCATATTCATTCATATCTTTGTCATGCATGACAAAGCAGCTATTCCAAAAGCAAAACTAAAAATCATTTCAGCTTATTGAGACTCTCCCTTAGCTCATAACAGCATAAGCTCTAGGGAGACAGCATGACAGGTATATTGCCTGTAGCCCATCAGCCTCCCGGATCAGTCACTCTTCAGGGACGTGGCTTCTTTCCAGCCCTTACTCATGGATTTGTGGAAACAAAACAGGGTGGTACATGCGGACACCGAATTGGTACATTGCTAGGGTCCTGAAATTTAGACAGATCCATGCAGAGTGGAATATAAACAGGAGCAAATTCTAATCCCACAAAGGGCAATATTCTACTTAACGTATTTGGCCAAATCATTACCTTTGACACTGAAGTAATAAATCTCAACTGCCTCCATAAAATAAGGTTCCCAGGCACTGAACTGAACTTGGTTCAAATTGTGGATGAATGCTGCACTATTTTTCTGTTCTCTGGATTCAGCCATCATGAGTAAATATAGCAGCAGCATGATTGGAAAATTGTCCTCAAAGGTGGTAAAATACAGGATTCATCAGATTTTTATAAGTCCCTGACTTATCCTGAAAATGGATAGTCGTCCTTTCTCACTTGGCAGCCTGGAAGAATCAGGACTTGGAGACACACTGCAGGAAGCAGGATATATTCCTGGAAGGGCAGGACTTCACCCCGCTTTTCTGTAGGCACCCTTCTCTGACTCCCTATTTCTCTCTTCCTTCCACTGCTGTGATGCTTTCCTTTTTTGCTTTTTCCTTCTCCTAAGATGACTCCAAAGAAGGTGGTTTGCATTGCAGCTTTAATCTAATTAGAAGCCAAGGTACTGTACCCTCATTTCACAGAATCAGTACGCTCAGAGATGAGCAAAATGCAAAGCTAGATAGAGAAGCACTCCTTCAGAGCAGGGCAATGCTGCGCAGGACGAAGGCAGGCAGTTTCTATGCCTTCACTCCTGTTTTCACAGTTTTATTATCTCAGGGCACCAAATCCCTTCCCCCTCCACCTTGAGCGGAAAAGAATGGCAGTAAGAAGAAAAAAGGCTTTTTGCTTTATTTTGATTATTCATTAGTGAAGTTCCATGTGGTGGGAACAAGCAAGCTCTACGATGGCTAACACTAAGATATGTCAGGCGCTTGCCACTTCATATTCAGAAAGGTATTCAGAATATCTTTAACAAATTCTTTCTTTCGACACAGCCTTTTCCTAGAAAAATGCACATTCTTAATGTTTCTTGATCTAATTCTTTGCTGAAAGAAAAGACATTAACAAATACCATGGCAGATGGATGTAGGGGAAGATCCCTTCTCATTAGTCCATTTTTCCCAGTTGCGCTTATCTTTCACCTTTGAAGATCAGGCTAGAAACATTCCCGATATTCATTCATCCCAGCCCATCTGCATCTGAGAGCATGTCCCTCCCTGGCATTCACCAAGAGGGTTGTTGAGTCTAGATATGAACACATAACTGAATCCGTTGCCTAAGATCTGCCAAGTTATTTTAGTGCAATTACATATACAAACACTCTATTAGACTAAAAGGTGATTTAGCTAAATTGGGAAACCAATCAATTTCAGGTAATTTAATTTGGATCACTGTTATTCATGAATTTGAATTGTGCCAAAATCCAAGAATGGGCTATAACCCATGCTTTTTTTTTAAACTACTGTTGTGGTTTAAGTCCAACCAGCAACTCGGCACCACGCAGCTGCTCACTCACTTCCCCCCACCCCACCCAGTGGGATGGGGGAGAGAATTGGGAAAAAAAGGTAAAGCTTATGGGTTGAGATAAGAACAGTTTAATAGGACAGAAAGGAAGAAACTAGCAATGACACTAATAACAACAAGAAAGTGAC
>JAVKLA010000002.1:15982420-15997794 GCA_034782735.1 Sagittarius serpentarius
TTTATATACTGGGCATGACGTCCCATGGTATGGAATACCCCTTTGGCCAGTTTGGGTCAGCCGTCCTGGCTGTGTCCTCTCCCAACTTTCTTGTGCCCCTCCAGCCTCCTTGCTGGCTGGGCAGGAGAAGCCAAAAAGTCCTTGACTTATTCTAAACACTGCTCAGCAACAACTGAACACATCAGGGTGTTATCAACATTCTTCTCATACTAAACCAGAACACAGTGCTGTACCAGCTACTAGGAAGACAATTAACTCTATCCCAGCCAAAACCAGGACAACTACTATCAGAGTTAGGGCACGGACATACTTCTATAAAGCTGAAACAAAACTTTATGACGAGTTAAGATAGAGGAAACAATTTTATGTTACTGAATAGCACTTTCTAAATCTCAGAACCTCAGGAAAGGAAGAACATCATAGTTTCATTTGTGACTCAGAAATGGGGACAATGCACTAATGTACCACTTTTCAGGATATTGGACACAGGCTATTGTCAAGTGCCACTCACCATCACCATTCCACACTTAAATCGTTCCTTCTGAAACAATACTTTTCTATAGCCAGAAAAATTATAGTGAGTAATGGTTTACTCTGCAACCTTTTCCCCTTTTCTGTTTGTGAAAATCTGGATGTAAGACTGGTTTTTCTTCAGTGTTTTGCCATGCGCACTTAAATCATGGAGGATGTTTCCGTTTCATTGCTGGAAAAGCTCAGCTTTCAAAATCAACAATGCACACAATCACAAGCCCTGTATATCCTTCCCATTACTGTTCTATAATCTGTTCTTCCACCTCCCTCTGTCCCAGATCACCCCTAGCCAGAATGCCAGCAGAAAGCAAGACGGAAGGAATATAAACATGATCAAACCAAACACAAAAATCCAAAGTCACATTTGTTGGAAATGTTTTGCAGTATTTAGCTATCTTTTCTCATCATAGTCATGACACAAAGCCCCCGGCACTGGGCAGATAAATACTAGGCATGATAGCATTAACAGCATCAAAATAGTGGAAATATATTATTTGGCTGTGGTTCTTTACACCAAAAGCTTTAAGGCATATACTGTTTCCTTTGTATCGTGTTGTATAGAAGAGGGAAGAGCTAATTAAAGCCACTGAATTTTGTTGGAGCTGCCACAATACTCTTATGTAAGTAAAACAGCTACAAGAGCAAAAAATTCTGCTTAGAGGTTTTTGTTTCACGTTCTCTATTGGTATAGCAGCTAAAAAAGTAGCCAGTTTGACTGAAAGATCTAAGGTGGTACTCCTGGTGTCAGAGGTACCTACATGAGGGCAAAAAAATCACCCCGTGATTTGTAAAGTGAGAAAATTGGATTTGGGCATCATTGACACAGACTGAATATGACACCCCACAAGGTAATCTTTACTGCTACTTTTCTGAACCATATTTTAATGCAGGGGGAAAAAGGCAAGCAGAAGTCAATGCAATAACCAGGACTCCATAGAGATCAGCACTGTTCTGGCTTTGTCTCAGGCTTATCTGAGGGAGCCAGGTACTATTTTCTATTCTCATTTTAAAACTAATCTCTTCTTTGGTATGTATTACAAATGCAGATTAGAAAGCCTTGGCTTCATATAATGTGGCCGGAACAGAGGGAAAAGAAGAGGCCAAAACCATAAAAGAAGAAGAAACCATTAGAAATTGAAAGCTGTTGACATGGGATAAAGAAAGCAAGAGAAAACAGAAACAAATGCTCCAGGAACTTCTAAGTCACATTCTCCAGGGTTTTCCCAAAACTTTTGCTTCAGAGTTTATCTAAGTTCTCATACAGATCCTCCAAAAATACAGGTGCTGGGCAAAGAAGGCAGGTTCCCACATACACACAGTAATTCACTACAGCAATCAAGCCCTTGTTTCTTAGCACTATTGGATCTATGTCCCCTCCCTAGGAACACAGCCCCAAAACAGCATAGGGTTCAGAATGAATCACAGTCCCTGTTTGTGCCTTCAGGGACAGGATGATGCCTAAACATAATCAACGTGTGCCAGTGTGACCCTGGAGCACATACCATAATTCTAGTCTAGGGCTGTCAAATAACTCTGCTAATGCACTCAGTCATCACCTTTTCCAGTTCTGCCTCACCTCCCAGCTGCAGTCGTCTCCTGTCCCTGCGCTCAGCCTCAAGCCCCAGTGCAGCTCTCCAATTCATGCAAAAGTTCAGCCTCAAAATTAATTTCGAGTATACGCAAGGTGGAGGTTCTCATTCATCAGTTGTGAAATGAAACAAACTCTCTTCCCAGAGTATCTGGTGGGCCTTGCAATTTAAGAAGAGTACTTCTAAGTTTGCACAATACTTCATATGTAACCCTTAGTGAATGACCAGACCTTAGGAAATGTATTATGAGCAGAGAAGGAGCAATGGGGGAGAGGAAACAGAAATCCATATGAAAAATGTTGTTCTTTTCTTTTTCCTTTCTTCTCTTTTTTCTTTTCTTCTCTCCTCTGTCTTTTCTAAGGTTATTCTTTGCTCTAAAAAGCACCGAACCTACAAATGTGCCTACTACTTCCCTGAAGGTCTAAAGAATAGGATCCCAAGAAAATGATTTGTCTTTTTTTCCTGTTACCTTCTTTTCCCTCTTAACATTCTGCATCTCAGAAGTAATTATTATTCTCCAGATTGCAGGCAGGACATCAGAGCTCCTTTTGCTCAAAAAAAGATATAAAACATGATTAGATACAAATGTGATGAAAAAAAATATGGAAGTATTGAGATTTCCTTGCTCAAGACTGCATTCTCTCACACACTGTGCACTTGGGGTCTGACCCAAAGCTCACTGAACTCAATAGAAAGACTCATTATATTCAGTGGGCTCTGGAACAGCCTCTTTTACCTCATGTCCACCTCAGTCTAAGTCTGAATTCACAGAACAGTTTTCATCTCTTCAGGTAGACAATGGCATTTAGAAATGGTGGAAGCTCCTTTTGTTCTTCTTTCTACCTATGCAGGTGAGGTGCAGTTCCACTGAACAAGTGCTAAACATGACTGGAAAGAACAAGTCCCTGGGTCACGAAACTCCACCTAAATGAAATCACCCCACATGGCATGAATTAAATGCACTTGTCCTCCTTTTATTCTGCAAATGAAGCAGCCAAAGGCTGTGGCATTTATATCAGAAATTAGCTGCGTGATTTTAAATACAGCCATTTTAACTAAAGACATCAGCTGATGTAAGCCAAACTGAGCCCCAAATAAAGTTGTGTTTAACACGGAACATACTTGTGTTTAAGTTCATACCTTGAGCGAAATCAAGGCAACTTTGTGCGTGGGCAGTCTGGGAGAACTAGAGGTGCTCAGCTGATACTGCACACCTCTCAGGATTTGGCCACCACTCAGCTGCTATGTGGTATCAAAAATGTGGTTGGTGAATACCGGTAAATACCAAGGATCCAAGTTATTGAGTGCCTTAGCTCCCAAAACTTTGGTGAGACCCAAGAAATACAAAACCACAACGAATTGCTCAGGGCTCTGCAAGATTAAACTTGAGATTTAATTAAGAGTTTTTATTAAGGAATTTGGAATCTAGTATATAAACCTACGCATGAATGATATTTAGCAAGCAGTTTGTCCTTTAAGCCCTCTTTTATGAACAGTTCTGGTCCAGAAGACGAAAAGACTCCGGAGCAAAGTGAAGGCAGGTATGGCCAACATATATTGCCATATTTCCTTTTCCTCTCAATTTCTCCCTTTTGTTTGTTTATTTATTTAAGCTTATACCTTTCTTCTGTCTTCCTCTATACTTTCCCCAGCTCAGACAAGGTTGGTCTTCATTTTTCATTAGTGTCTGTCCAGCCATATAAAATTGCACATCATGCTTTCTATCCTATGGGATATGCACTTTTCAGCAAGCTACAAATCAGTGTGAGCTAGAAGTTGCTGTAATTAGAGGATACACAGACCCAACAAAGTGCAGCTACAGATTTCAATCTTCAGATAATAAACACTAGGGAAAATTGATAATACACTCCAAAACACTGAGGCATGCACACTCCCACACCTAAACACACCCACCTCCATATGTACACACATAGATACTGTCTCCTCTATCCCAGTAAGCCTATGGTCTTTGCAAAAGAAATTTTAAAAGTTTGAATTTCTTTTGATTGAAGAGCGTTCTAAAACAGAGAATTCTTACAGGGAGTCTAAGAAGCCTTCACTGGAGAGTGCAAACAGGCTTTTTGGACGCGGGATACTCCCTGACTCACTGTTGAAAAGTCTTCTTGCTATGGTTGTTCTCAGAGCGTTCAGAGAGTGACCAAACACTCAGTGCTCTAGACTTGAGCCCCATTTTCACCAGAAGTGGTGGAGAGGGGCATCAGTAATTACGTCTTCCACTTCCTAGGACAAAGCAGCCTGCGAAGGCCAAATCAACTATTGGATAGGAAAGAAGTTGGCCAATGGTCTTTGGAGGCAGGCAAGAGGGTAGTTCATGAGTAGCATATGAATATGACGGCGTAGAACTTTTTCACAATGGACAGGCAAGGGAATTAGAGACTCGTATGTTAAGGCATTCATGCCCTTCCTCTGAAATACTGATTAGAGTGGGAAATAGATTTGCTGACAGCGCTTGCATGATGATTAAGGACAGTAAGTAAATGAGCACTGTGACAATACCGATACCTTATATCACCAATGAGATCAGTCATGAGGGCCTGCCAATAAAGCTGCTTGAATTTGAATGTGTCATGTTTAGGCTCTGAGCAGTGCAGGATACCAATAAAATCATATGAGGAAAACTTCAAATGTTTACAGCACAGAACTAATAGGATATTATAATCAAAAGCTTAGCAGGGTAGCTGACAACCCTCACTCCAGCACGAGGCAGGGAATGGCCAGTAACAAATGAAATAAAGAATTACCTACACTTCAGTCAGAAGGAAAAAAAAAACCAAAACACGTATTTGCTGACGCAGACAAGTGTCAAGGCTATTGAACTTAACGGATTCCCCCAGATTCTACAAGGTAAACCAAGGGTACCCAGCAAGAGATCTGAAAGCAAATCTTCATGGGTTTACAGTCATCAGGCATCCAGCTGGTATAATCAGATGATTCAGGAGACCAGTTCTGGGTTATTATAGAGCATCAGCCAGACTAAAGGAGTGTCAATACACTGGAGTCTACCTCCAACCTACTTTTAATACCTTCAGTCGACCAAAAACTCCTGTCAATACCTTCAAAGAATGAAGAGACTTTGGGAAACAGAACTTGCAGAATGAGAGATAAAGCCAAGGTCTTTAGATCAAATGAGCAAAGGTTTTGCTTGTCATTTTGTAATGACAAGCATATGATGGGATTTGCAATCTGTGTTTGAGGTACTCTTTAACAGAATAACGTGGGTTTATTAATCTTGTAACTTTGACTGAGAGTATGATTTCCAGGCAAAGCTGACTCTGAACAGGAACTCCATTTCCTTCAGAGGCAATGAACCCTGATGTCTAGCAGATTTTCTCACTTTTAAAGACCATGTCAACCCAGCACAAGACATGCAGTTCTCTAGCACTAAAGCACAAATTCATATTTTCCTTGCAAGCAGCATCAGAAGAGAAAGACAACAAATTCCAGAATTCATGAAAGGTGCTTCCAAGGAAGAGATCCACCAAAGCTTAGCGAAAGAGTGAGATCAAGCGGACAAGGCTTTATGTAAATCTTCCACAGCAGAGAACTCAGTGGGGATGGGTGGGTGGATGGGTGGGGATCGTTAAGAATTTTCTTTCTATAAGAGACTTAAGAACAACAGTACATTCCTGAGAAAAATTACATAAACGCAAACTATGTTACTACAAAGAAAGATAGTCAAAGTATTAAGAGACCAACCTGGTCATACCACAAGATCTTAATTCACTTCAAATGTATGGCAAAAGTACAAAGGAAGTTAAAAAAAGGATTAAAATACATTGGTTAATACTAATGAGTGCAAAAGTACAGAAAGAACAGCTAGGAATAAAGCTTGAAATATGAAGGCACAAAGTGAGATAAGACTGGCAAAAATATCACACAGAAAAAGATATCATTCTTTAAGTTTATTAGTGGTAAAAGGCGGCATAAATTGTTAGTCCACTTTCCAGAGAAGGAAAACCTATTGACCATAAAGCCAAGAAGAGTGATTTTGCATCAATTTTCATAAAATGGTCAGCTGTGATGAATTAACATTGTTAAGAACTAACAAAGGAGTAAAGGAGGCCTAGAATACAAAAGGAATAGGTTAGAGAAGTTACATAGCTTAGACCTTTCCAAATGAGCTGAATCTGCTATATTCCTTCTGCTGCTCTAAGGAACTAACTCAATCAATCTCAAAGCTGTTAATGATTATTTTTTTAGAACTTAGGAAAGATTGGTGATGAACTAGATAACTGACACAACATAGTAACTATCTTTTGAAGACAGAAGAAAGGGGAAGACAGAGAATGATAGACCTGTCAGCTTAACTCCAGTTCCTCAGAACAAAGAAACAATTTGAAAGTACTTAGAAGAAAAGAAGTGGGTATGGGTCAACACAGCTTTGTCAGGAACAAATTATGCTGACCCATTCTAATTTGCTTCCATGAGAAGGTATCAGGGGAATACCCAGTTGACAAGACGCCATATAGTAAAGTTTTTAGAAACTATTTGAAATTCTCAGAGCACATAAGCAGCATGGTCTAGATGAACTACAGCAGAGTAAATATATAAACTGTTTAGAAAGTTGTACTCAGAGAGCAGTTCTCAGTGTTTCACTGTCAAAATGGATAGATGTATTGAATGAGCTTCTGCAGGACTCAGTCATGGATTTGGTACAATTCAATATTTTCATTTAAGATTTAGATGAAATAGGAGGTATGTTAATTCAATTTGCAGATGAAACCAAAACAAGACAAAGACTGTATTAAAATTCAAAATAATTTTGACAAACTGGAGATGTAGCCTGAAGAGAGTTGCGATTCAATCGGGTCAAGTACAAGTTACTACAAAGACAGGAATAATCAATGGTACAAACACAGGAATGAGGAGCAATGACAAGGTAGCATTTCTACTGGAAGAAAACAATTTGCATTATTGAAGATTACAAGCTGAACATAAGCCACTCATTCCTTTCTGTTACAAAAATGAAAATACAATACTGGGTGGGTATAAAGAATGCAAGCTGTTCTCTCTCTATCCAGCACTATTAAGATCTCTGCTAGTATTCTGTTTCCAGTTTGGGCAAAACAATTCAAGGAGGACTTGGCCCAACTGAAAAGGGTCCAGAGGACAACACTGAAAAGCAAATAATCAGTTCTCTACATCTAGGATGGATAGTGCAAAAAAATAACCGGCAAGGACCTTCCTGTAGCAAGACAGGGCTCAAGCTAGATACCTGGAAAACATGAGGGTAGTAGGAGCTGAAATACATTATTTGGAGAGAGTCTGGTAATTCCATTATTAGAGCTCTTTAAAAAAAAAAATAGACTAACATTTCAGGAATGGTACAAGTAAAGCTGATCCTTACTGGGGAAAACAGATGACCTGTGGAGATCCCTGCCAGCCCTTAACTTCCCCAATTTTAGGTAAACACATACGAAGCTAAAAGTTTGTTCCTTAATAGTAATATAGGAGGAATAATTTCCATACTAAGTGGCAGAGCGGAGGTAAAGGAGCAGCAGGACTGTAAGATGTCAGGTCTGCTAGAGCAGTGCAGGATGACTTTCATCACTTTCCACCAACCATAGCAGAAATAGTTGTATATCAGAAGTGGGATGCACTGGTAAGACCCCACATGGCACCCAAACCAGGAAAATCAATCACTACTGGAGACAACAGTATTTAAAAGTAAATCACTGTAAGGTCAAAAGACAGGAAGATGAGGAAGTGCAAGTCTATATCAACATGCACTGATTGAACAGTGCGGTGTTAAAGTAAAGCTTGAATAAAACTTGCTCATCCTACAGCTAAACCTAGGGAGTATTACAGGTCACTCCTTTCTTGCAAACTCACCCCTTCTCACAAAAAGTCCACAGAAGATCAAAAGGAAGGGAATTAGAATGAGCTTTCACCGATGAGCCGTTAGGCACAAATAGATTAATGAAAGCTGTGTACTATGCATCAGCAGCGACCAGGCTTGGCAGGGCTGTTATCACTGGGTATTAGTTTATAACAGTATAGATGAAGGAGAGAGGCCTCTCTGGGCAGAGCTGCCCAGTAAATCATAGAGTAGGGCTTCCCTTCAGAAGGCTGAGCTGGGAAAATGGTACTGGGAATACAGTACTGGGAATACTTTTTCTTACCAATTTCATCTAATCTCTTTCCTCTAAATCTCTATTCTAGTCTTTGTTTCTCTGGAGCCACTTGCAACATTCCTTTGTTGTGACTGAAGGAAAGAAACAAAAGAAGCGGCAAGCATTTTGCTGTATTAAAAGCACAAAGTAGAAATGTTTTGCTCACTGGATGTGTACTCTGCATTCTTAACTGTCCTGATCCAAAGCACAGTAAAGTCTTCAATTGCCTTGGGTCACATCCACAGTACAAGCTGATATTTCATCAGTCTGGTGTGGATTATACAGGACTGAATTATCACAGCATAAACTCTGGATTGGATTTTGTATAGTCTATAGACTTAGTATCTCCTTTCATTTTCCCATCTGCATTTTAGCAAGGGTAGCTAAGTAGGTGTCTTTCAATAGGGTTTGAGGAGATGCATTTCCAGCTTTCACACTCTGATAGGAAGAGGCTTAGACTCTAAAACAGGAGACAGATTACAGCCATAGACTATGCCGCCTTTTTTTTTTTTCTTTTTTCCCCCCACCCTCTGGTGAGATAGCTTTCCCTAGTTAAGTTATCCTCCTACTAAATCAAAGTGGAACCTATGAAACGTGTGCAAGATAGACAGGATGAATTGCTCCCAATGACTGTAAAGAAAGCTTCTGATAACTGACGCAGCCAGATTCTTAACTTTTAGATGGTTAATAAAGTTGATGAATCCCATTTGGGGGGCCTGAAGGACTTCGCTATAGTTTTTCTTTGTCTGTGTGTGTGTTTCC
Organism: Sagittarius serpentarius; assembly: GCA_034782735.1. NCBI lineage: Eukaryota > Metazoa > Chordata > Aves > Accipitriformes > Sagittariidae > Sagittarius > Sagittarius serpentarius. Next base: position 15,991,437 of record JAVKLA010000002.1, read on the forward strand.
CACCACACCCATCAACTCCAACATTAAGTGGAATAAACTTTACCATGACAAGGTACAGGTAGATAAAATAAAGTGCGCCTTGTCTTTTCTAGAAATGAATTAGCTCTGGTGCTATAAAATCTCTATCATTTTGGATTCAAAGGCAGACTCCTCTAACACTTTAAGCACAGCAGAAATATGCACTGTTACTGCTGGGAGATTTATTCATGTCACAATCAAAGTACTTCACGTGTCCAAGAAGAGTAAAGTCCTTTGGCTTTTACCTCTTGTGACACCCTCAGTGCATTAGCTTTTCCATCCACAGACCAGAGTATATTAGGGATTAATACGGCTCAGCAACTCAAAACACACAGATTGTCAGTCTCAGTAATCAGCCTGAAGAATTTTGAGGACAGTTGTTATTTACAGAAAGTAATGAGAGACCCAGCAGAACACTTAACTCTAAATAAACAATGTGGAAACTTCAGTACCGAGAAAGTCCTAGATGGTAAATAGGCAGCTCAGATGTTCCCGAGTACGGCTTGATTGCATTCATGCTGAGAGGTAGCAAAAGCAGAAGATGGGAAAGGGTAAGTCAGAAAGCAGGGGGCCTTTCTCACATGGATTCACTCTCCTTTCAACTAGTGTTTAGCTCTGGTTTGTTAGTTCATTAAGAATGCGTTACAAAAACCAGTCTCAACACACTGATCACCAGCTCCATTGTGCAGCCGCATGGCATGTGTTACAACACGCAGCGCGGTAACAGGGACCTTCTGGCATCTGCGGAGCAGCAGGTCTCCCTCCAAAGGCTATGCAGAGTCTGAAGGGGGCTGGCAGGGCCTTTCTGCAGCACAGAGTAATGAGTAACTGCAAAGCGAGTTTTTCTCTCTTCTCCTATGTTTCCTTCACCAGACTATCTGTATTTGGCAACATGAAGGGAGACAGTTCACTTGCACAGGAAGCAAGCTTGTGGTAAAGTGCAACGAACAAGACAGACAGTAAAAACCTCGCTTTAACAAGAACACTGCTGCATGGATCCTAAATTAACCCCGGGTCCAAGCTGCAGCCCAGCCTGAGAGGGGATCGTATAGGGAAGCATCCCATTAGAACAGCAAGGAGACTGCAGCCAAACCCCATCTCCTTAGAAGTGTGCAGTAGCTTACCTCCACGCTGGAAAAAACACTCCCGGACAAGCTGCTGCTGTTCACGCAAGGACTTGCAGTCGAGCCCTAAATATAGCAAGGTGGCACAACAGGGAGGGCTCCCGCACTTACGGTAACACCAGGAACCAGAGCTTAGCAATGTGAATGGGCTGATAACAGCTTCTATCCATGGGCACTTTGTGGTTAGACGTTGCCAGCTGCTGAACTCCTTCCAGCACCTTTTTGGATATACCATTATAACCAGGCAAATGTTGGGCTAAAATAAAACCTGACAGAGTTCAGAAATAAAATAGTGTGCCCCCGAAGACCAACCCTTGCTGATCTTTGAACTCGGTTGTTATCTTGAAGGAAACCCTTTTCTGAACTTTGGTATGAATCTGATTAATGAGTTAATTCCCTGCTAATCTATTCTCTTCTTTGTGTCTGTTTCAAGATTAATTTAGTTCCAGTGCATTTCCTTTACCGACTGCAGAGTAGAAACACATTTCCTATCCTATTAATCTCCACTTCTGACCCATCAGCAGGGATTAAACAAGGGCATATGCCTCCAAGCCTTTATTTTCTGAACCATTATACAGCACAGGCAAATTCTAGAAAAGCAAGGTATGAACAAGTAGGGAAATTCTCCAGGCATACTTGTGCCACTACTATAGAGGAGATGGAGGTAGGCTGGACACCCAGAAGGTGTGAAGGCTGTGAAGTAGTTGAAAACTCTGCCCGGTTACTATCAGCCACAGATCTAGCTGAAAGGACAAACCAGCAAGGCTGCAAAGTGCACAGGAACATCACTCGGTGGGCAAAAGATCAGAGAAAAGCCCAGGCCCAAGCACTGAGAAGATAAATCTCTGTTGAGGGAGACACAGCAGGGATCTGGGTTTCACGACTCTTGAAGCCCTGAGGCTCCTTGATATACTTCCAGTATTGTTTTCCTGGTGTGGAAAGGAAGGTCTTGGTTGGAGGATAGACAGAGGAGTCTGTCTCCCTCTACCTTCACCACTCTTGTTAAAAGAAAGGAAACTTGGCCTGTTCCTGTTCTACCTATTCAGGTAATAATTACTCTTTCAGCATTTAAAAAAAAAAAAAAAAAAAATCTTAGAATGGAGTCCCCACCATAAAACAAACCATTATTTGCTGTTCAAGTCTAAAAAATGAAACTGCAGGGATGGGAAAGGTTACCTTCCTGGGATAACAGACCTACCCTCACAGCTCTCATATGCTCTTCAGGGAAAAATTAAAAAGAGAGAGAGAAGAAAAGAAGCAAAACCAAACCAGCCCCCTTCCCAAAAATTAAAACAAAATGTATTGGGGCTTTCTGTGTAACATCCATGGTAAAACACTGCTGCCAGCAATTATCATCACAAACCTTCCTTCTGACGCCACAGCATGTCAAGGACATTTTTAATGACGGATCAAGGGCACCACTGTTTATGAGGTGTCATGTTTAAGCTGTGTTAACATCACCCTTCTTAGCACACAAATCCAGCATCCCACAAGGGATGTGGTAAGGGCAGGAAAGCACCACAAGGCAGGAGATGTCTCTATGCAAAGAGGTATGCTGTTTTCATGGCTGTTCCTGCCACACCTGCAGGGGAAACCTTCTCTGAAGGTTCACTAAACATCTTTCTGTTGCTTCTTTCCCAACAGCTGGTTACCTAGAGTCAACTCTGTAAGTGAACAGAAATGCCAGAAATGAGACATGAGGAAAAATACTCTGAAAAGGGCAGAGACCTCAAGTGATCCTATCCATTACCTCTTCTCAGATAAATTCCAGTCCCTGAGCCAGAGTATTCCACTTCTAAGAAATCTAAGGAATTAGTAGATGTTGCGTTACAGAAGAGCCTTACAGATACCTGACACTGGTGAAGATAAACCCCTGATGGACCAGGGCCCCCAGAGGGACCTGCGCTGGCAAAGAGAACAAAGACGAAAAGTTACACAAGGACACTTAGTACGCTGCTCCCAACTTCGCCATATCACCAGGTGCTGGGTCATGCATGACTAGATTTCCCAAACAGACTAGTATACGACCAGCCGCAGCAGCACTGTGGGCTTAGCCTTCAGACCTTGCTCTCCAGGGACTTCCTCTGCTCAGAGATGAGTCTTTGATCCTGAACAGTACATTTGCACAGTAAGAGCTTGGGTATGGTTTTAAAAAAACGAGAGAGAAAAGTGAACAAAAGCTGTGTTTCTGCATCTCATGTCTCCAATCTGCTCCTCCTTGAAAGGGGCAAAGACACCTCAGAGACATTGTCAAAGTGCCTGTATCAATTTTTCAGCCTAATCCATTATTTATATTTCCAGCCAACCCTTTTTTTAATCCTGAGCTCCCGAAACTAAGGCATCGCGTTCTTTGTGGTATTGTCAATCGCTTCCATGAGCTGCAGAGGAAGGCAGGGAGAGCGCTTAAGCCTTGGCCCACCCGTACCCTTCCATATCCACCTCTTACAGGGACCCTCCGCCTTTTGCTCCCTGTTCCGTACCACACACAACCTGCCAGCATCACATCCCCTTCCATTTGTTTGTCTTTTTTCTACTTGGTCCTTTCTGGGCTATTTAGGTAAGAATAAGCGCTGTCTTCAGGCCAGACACATAACACTGAAACCTGAAAGATCTGAAAAAAATGACATTTCTTACGGGCATGCACTTTCACATAAGAGACTCTGGTTTCCTTCGCCAACCCCATTTGTGGCCAGTAATCTTCCAAGATAATTGCTTAAAGACAAAATGGTTTCTCCAATACAGTTCATCACATCAGGTGAGGATAGAGCTGATTAATCCAGGAACTTACCATCCTTCTTGAAAATACTAAACCTCAATGGCAAGGCACATGGACAACACTGAAAATATTACAAAACTGTTACTTTAACAAATGCTACACTTGCCCTAGCAAAACCATCTTGAATTCTTGTCTTTCTATATCTTAAAAGATACCACATAAATAAGCAGGATTCCAAAGCAGGTGGTAAAAGTAGTTAGAGGCATAGCAAGACTAAAAACATTGAGCATTTTTCACGACCAGATGCACAAGAAGGGAGGCGACAGCTGTTTACAAAATAACTGGCAATTTGGGCACTCCCAATTATTATCTCTTACAGCAGAGGACAAAGGTGCATTTGCAAAGGTGAAAGACCAGCTGATGAAAGAAAATACTTTCTCTTTCTGCACAACACACAGCTATCTATAAAACTCAGGAGCTAGGGTGCAGCCAGGAGCAATGTAAGATTCAAAAAGCATTAGGCACTTATATAGAAAATAAGAGCACTGGAACATTTCATTAGATAGGATTATTGTTGTTATAATTATTCGGAAAGGCTACAAATTCTCATGTTTCCAGGTATAAATCAATCACCTTCTGAAGACAGGAAGGCATTCCCCCAGAGGGTCAGAGTATTCCGTAATTGTCCACTATGGCAATTTCTTGCATGCCTCTCTGAAATCTCCAACGCTGAGCACTGTTTGAAAGGACACTTGACTATATTAATGTACTACAGTGGATCCTCTCTTCTTATGATTCACTTACTCATATATGAAAACACAAGTTGTGTGCTAGAACAAAAAATAAGTATTAACACTAGGGAAAGCCTGACAAGATAAATCCAGATAGCAATACTTTACCCAAATTCTTGGCTGCCCCCTGCAGTTCAATGGAAGATGAAACACTGCTTCATTATTTGAACTGGGTGCTTGCTTTCTCTTTGAATTGCATTGGACTTTTATCTTTTAATGAGATGCTGGTGCTTTTTGGAGGATGCTATAAAATGGCATCTTCAGAAACAATTCGGAAGTAGAGTGTGATATAAAAACTTGTTGGGTAGACTAGACAAACAGATTAGACAGACAAATAGATAGAGAACAGATGCTTTCTATTCTTCCCCTTATTGTTAATTTCTGATGATACTGGCCTGATAGTAGAATCTTTTTCTGGCATTCAGCTGCTTCTACTGCTTATTCTGGCTTCCAAGCCCAAATCCTCAAATTCTAACTCATGTTGAAATAGGGATTTAAGGTAGTAAGTAACTGTTAACACTTCAAAGGAAGCCATTATACTTTAAATGGTGAATAATGTGCCATAGATAAAGCTGCTGATTATGTATTTTTAAATGGTTAGGGATATATTTGAAAGTCTAACCATAAAGCCTGCTACTGTTACTTTAAAAATGAAATTTGACCTTCCAGAAATTAACTTTTCCTCCATTTAAAAACCATGAGTTTTAACAGGAACAAATGGAAGCAGGGATGGGAGATGGAGCAGGGGGTAATATATGCCTCTCCCTCCTGCTCCAACAGAAGCCCTTGCCCTGGCACGTTGGCTTTGCTCAGCAGCTGCCTGAACCCTCAGCATCTACCCATAGACATGAGGGGAGAAGAAAGCCATAACCTTTCCTTGGGAAAGGAAAGTTCACAAGAAACGGGGGTTTGTTGTCTTTGTTTGTTTTGGCCATTGTAACCCAATCCACTTCTTTCAGAGTTAACAATTTTCCATAGAGTTCTGCCAACGCATCTCAGCATCCTTTCCAACTTCTCTACCAACACCACCCCCCCCGCCACGTGCACATCGAGTCCTTCCAGCACATCGCAGGTCCATCGGCACTGTTGCAGGCCAGAATCAGTCCCACAGCTCTCATGTCGTGCTGTGACAGTGATGAGAAAGTGGCAGTGCTCTGTCCTGGACTCCTCCCAGAGAAGATCCCTTATCTGGGCTGCATTACTAAGTGCTATAGACTGGCCGGGGCCAAAATGGAATGGGTCTTCATCTTGTACATGAAAGTGAACTTTCCCCACATTCATGGGAATTGGATCTGAGATTTTAAGCCTGAGTACCTTTCTGCTCTGCAGACAAAAAAATAAAAGGCTAAGTATTAATTTCATGTGGCTCTTACCCCTCACATCCTTCTAGTCTCAGCTCCAGCCTAATTCTCACAAGTTCTTTTTGCCAACATCACTTTTAACCTATACATCCTAACAAATCCATATGGTTTCTGAAAGAATACAATGAATTATCAGAGGCTACAGGGACTAGCTTTCACATTTGCACCTATCCTGGTTTCGGCTGGGATAGAGTTAATGATCTTACTAGTAGCTGGTACAGCACTGTGTTCTGGTTTAGTATGAGAAGAATGTTGATAACACCCTGACGTGTTCAGTTGTTGCTCAGTCGTGTTTAGACTAAGTCAAGGACTTTTCAGCTTCTCCTGCCCAGCCAGCAAGGAGGCTGG
>JAVKLA010000002.1:15997894-16036526 GCA_034782735.1 Sagittarius serpentarius
CCAAACTGGCCAAAGGGGTATTCCATACCATGGGACGTCATGCCCAGTATATAAACTGGGGGGAGTTGGCCGGGGGAGGAGCGCTGCCGTGGCATCGGTCAGCAAGCGGTGAGCAATTGCATTGTGCATCACTTGTCTCATGTATTCCAATCCTTTTATTATTATTGTCCCTCTCTTGTTGTTATTAGTGTCTTTGCTAGTTTCTCCCTTTCTGTTCTATTAAACTGTTCTTATCTCAACCCATAAGCTTTACTTTATTTTTCCGATTCTCTCCCCCATCCCACTGGGTGGGGGGGAAGTGAGCGAGGGGCTGTGTGGTGCCGAGTTGCTGGCTGGGGTTAAACCACGACAGTACCTCTATGCATAAGTACTCTTCCACACTGGTACGTGTGTACTGGGCCCTGAAACAACAACCTTCACATATTTATCTCATGTCTCGCACAATACCTCTACCATGTCTCTCTTTACAATATCTAGCGTGGCAGCAAGAGGCAGGGTCTGTGCGTGAGTCACAGCCACAATACACTGAACAGCCGGAGCCTCTGACAGAATATACAATACAGCTGAGATGTCAGTGGAGGTGGCTTTGGAGTACTTTAAAATGCTGTTCAAGTGCCAACTTTCACCTCCAAATATGACACTTTGCTCGCCCACCCACTTTCCTTCTAGGCTATGCGCTCCTTTTACTGCAACTTGACAGCTTTAATTATGAATTTCTCTGCCTTCTCTATCCCTTTAACCATTTAATCTCTCATTTGTCTTGCTAAGTTTTTTTATATGCTCCTAGATAGCAGTTGTACACTGTCACCACAGTATAAGAGGCCTGGTCAGACTCTCATTTGCAGGCTGGGCACCAGACCAAAAGGACTTGCAATATGCTATTTGCCTCGAAAGCAGAAGTCTCTGCTCTTACATTTCCTTTGCACTGAAAGGAAGCAGTGATGGGGACACAATGTGCCTAGGAGCATCATTATATCAAAACCATTACCTTTTATTGTTTGAATAACTTACACAGGTACAAACTTCTGACCTGGTGAAAAACTGGATCCCACTGGTGGTTTTACAGGAAATTCAGCTCCTTCTAGCCCTATATTTCGCCCACGACAGGAAATTTACTTTAGACAGTGGCAACATATGCACTACTGTCACCACCACTGCTGTGCAGAATTGTGAGGCTCTGATGTTACTGATGGGTGGGGAGACATTCTGCTCTATATAGTCTCACAGACCACTAGCATTCGTTTCAGTTTGCTTCTAAATTCTCTGATGCTTGGACATCTGGGCCTCTGTGGTGGACCCAGCAGGTGGGACCTCCACATAGTGAAGCATTTGATCCAGATAATCCAGATCAAAAAGTCTCTTGTTCCTGTGATCTACACCCCATGATTAACTCTCCAACACACGGGAGAGCAAAGCCTGTTTTGACCCTCAACCACTCTAATTTTCACCTACATGAGTGTGTTCCTCAAGAGGCTCTGTTGGGAGCTGTGGACAGATTAATTAGAGGTCACCTCAAGTGACAACTGCAATAAAGAGAACAACTCATCAGAGGCAAAATACACTACTTCCACAAAAACGTGCTTTCTTCTAAAGGGCTGCAAGCGCCCTTTCCCTAACTACCATCCTACTCACTCATTCTATTGCTTCTCCTGACTGAAGGAAGGTACCGTAGAATGTATCAGCATGAAAGATCTGTCTGTTCTCTGGGTTTCAGAAGTCTCAAGTTCTTTTGGGGCACTGGGAATATCATTTGGAAAAGCTCCACAAGAAAACACTAAATCACCAAGATCCTTGAAATAACCTTATCATTTATCCACGGTTCCCACCAGCCCGAAGACACAAGCACTCCCACCACAGTCATGCCTTGTTCATCCGTATCCTCTTAATAATGTCAAACACCTGAAAGCAAAGGACAGAGATATCAGCAGAGTTGCACTGACAAAGTTGTCTCTTCTTGCTATTGTGCCAGAGCCCCAGATCTAATGCAACTGGTGTTTTGGCTACTGCTGCAGTATACGCATAGTCTTTATAAGGCTATACGTAATCCTCTGAACCTGCCTCTTCAGCACTGGACCTGGGACACGTTCAGTCTGAAATCCCGCCTCTGCCTGCATTCAAGATGACCAACAGTCTAAACAGACTGATCCTCCCATCATCCCTTGTACCCTCTTAGAAAAAAACCATGTATTCTGTTCCAGTACCAGCACTATCCTAGTCTATGTAAAGGCCACCTCAGAGGAACGTGTACGTCTTTCACAACACATTACTTTGGGGAACGCTTCATAAACGGGAATCATTTCTGAACGCCTGAGAGCAATCAGCTTTATTTTTCTATTCCAGCATGTGAAGGGTCCCAGTGGCTTTCATATTTCAAGTCAGATCTTAAGGGAAAAGGACTGCAGCACAGAAATACAGATGCTCCCAATCAATACGAAAATGTCTAATACCAGACAGTACTATAGTAACGTGCCTCACAGAAAGGGCAATGCAGAGCCCATTTGTTCTGCTGGATATATACAAGTTCATTATCTGTAGTCCAGTCAGATCTGTACGTGTACAGTAATTTGAATAACCGCAGACAGGTATGATAGCAAGCACTGCTTTTGTGCATGTTTGAATTTCCTTCTATGATCTTTCTCTTGCATTTGCTCTTTTCCTCTCCTTCCTTTCTGCTGCTATTTAAATTGCTATTATTAGCTATAAACTGATAAATTAATTACCTCTGAAATAAGCACGAATAACTGTACCCAGCCTGGCATAGCTGGGGCTGGCATTTGATAACAATCAACAGAAGCTGTGCAGCTCCCAAGGTATTTCATAATAATAAAAATCAATAGGAGGAAAATAGGGACAGCTCCAGAAAGTGTTAATGAAAAGTTGCTGAATTACAGTGGCTCACCTGTGAACAGCTACATGGAAGCCTTCTGAATACCAAATATATTCATTATAGGCTGTATTGCTTGGCTGAACCTCCAAAGAATTCATTGGGTTTGTATTCTCACAATAACAAAGGAGAGATGCTGAAGAGTGCAGGATAAGACGGATGAAGGGGTGGATGGAAGAAGGTTCACGTTCTTATTTAGAAAACATGATTATCAAGGCATATAATGACAATAAAATCTAAAGCCCGTAATAGATCCAAACTCGAAATCTGAGGTTTTTTCCTCTCAGTAGCAGAGGCAGCAATTCTTTAGGTGAGACCCTGGGGCGGGGGGGGTGGCAGCAAGAAGATACCACTCTTTTGCAACGTCAGTGTGAAAGATCACTGGAGAGTGTTAGTCAGGAGTGAAGGCATTTCCTGAACTGATCCTTAATGGTTACAGCAACGTGACACCGCTCCAAAGCCAAAGCCCGGCTTCAGCTACTCTCATACTTGTCACATTGCGTTAATGTCAGACTGTGCTCTCACAAGTGTTATATGAAATACATTATAAACTCCTTTTGCCCCATGTTCTGCACCACCAAAGCGACACGGTACCTTGGCGTAGGTAAATGCATTTCCACAGCACTTTTCTCTCCAGCATCCAAATACAGAAATACCACAACCAGAGAAGCTCATAAAGCAGCAGAAATTTCAAATTCCTTTACCAGCAATAAAATCTGTGACTAAGCTGAAAAATAGAATCAATAAACAACCTCCTCTTCTGAAAGCTGCCACAGGTATTTAATGTCTACAGATGATCAAGGTTAAAAATGCACCAAATCTTTACTTAAATGAAAATGAAGCTTCAGTCAAATAGAAATCTGAATCAAAATGTTCAAATAATTCCTGCTGATTTTTTCCCCATGGGATTACATTCACTAAGTGATGAAAGAGCATTTTCATCTTCATCCATATGTCAAAAGACTCCCCAGAGTCTAACTGTCCAGTCTGCCTTAGGGGACTGGATGCCACGACTGCTGGTACACCCTAACCATGAGGTGATGGGGTATTTTGCAGGGTGAAGCGCTGTCTTGCACTCAAACCCTTCCGCTGAAATTTGTTCCAGTTTGTATAATCAAAACAAATATAACATCAAGGAACGACACCCACATTCACCTGTAAGTATAGGAAGACCCAAACCACCAGGCAAGGGAACCATTTCCCCTCACTGCGCACAAGTACAATGCTATGTTTCTGCTATTCAAAGATGCACGAAAGATACCCCCAATGAAGCAAGCGTGCTTTGCTCCATCTGCATTGTTTTGTTGTTTGAACCGTCCTCTTTCTTGTCTGCTTCATCTCCCCAAATTCACTTTAGTTTGATCTGAATCACATTTTGGCCACATAGCTTAGAAGATGAGTGGAATTGCTTGCACAGCCATAATCAGGGGAAGGTGTATTATAGTGAAAAGATAGGAAATCCAACAGTTCAATACTATCCAGGATCATGATGGTGCATCAATGTGGTACAGAAGAGCCAGCACAGTTCCAAACGATCCGCAAATCCTTCTCGTCAGTTCTGGGATTTGCCATCCATACACTGACCAATCTAACTCTGCTCAGTGGATGGAAGATGAAAAGATTACGTCTGGACAAAGGACCAGAGCAGTGATTAAGCTTTCTGCTTTTGATTAATAGCAGAGCGAGACATATTTACCATCTGGGGTGGAGAGAGATTTGGCTCTGCTTGAGAAAGGTAAGAAATAATGAAGAAACACAGGAGATTAATAATATCTGTGTCAGCAGAAAATGCATAATGACTTCGCAAAGGCCTGTCTCAACATATAAGATGTATCTCATGAACAAATGGCTACAATTGCTGCAGTATCTGCAAAACATTTTCTAGCACAACCTGGAGGGCAGAGAAAAAGAAAATGAAGGAATGTGCCATCAGTTCAAACCATGAGGAAGAAGAGGAGGATACCTACAGTGGGAGGGTTGCTCTTGCTTTCTCTCTTTCTCAAACCTGGTTGTAAGTGAACAAACAGTCACTTCCCATCCTCTTTGTGGTCGTGACAAATGTGAAGCTACCTGGACAGCGTTGACTTAAAACCTAATTGCTTTTACAGCAAACGAGGCATGAAATTTATTATCAAAAAACATGACGTCCGAAGTACAAGCTGGCATTTCATTTTCCCAGCAGAGAGCTTCCAAATGCCAGAATTGACTGCAAGGCACGGCGGGAGCCTGGGAACGCGAAATTAGTGATTCTTCCTGGGGCATAGCGATAGCGTGCTTGTGAGGCCTAGTTTGAGAGAGGGCAAAATGAAGTGCCTGTATGAGCACCTGAGACATTGCTTTGTTTTTTTGAAGGCAGCCTTTGACCTTGGCAGAGTGGTCCATAAGACCAACCCTATTCAATGCTGGTGGGAAAAGGGCTATTTCATGCAGAAAAACACCTAAATATCACTTGTGAAAAGAAAAGCCACAAACAACGAAATCCCTAAGTAGGTCTTGTGCAACGTGAGGATGATAATGCCTGTGAGAGTGAATATGAAGCATCCCAGGAGCACAGGTTACTAATTAAGAGACTGGCTAATCCCTGGAGCAATTTAACCCCTCTTCCTCACCATCACACATTGTAGCTCTAATGTATCTTATGTATGTACTGCATCTTATATTTTCTCCACCTTTTGGCATGTTCACGAGACAGCTGCCACATAGACATGTTGAGGACCAGTTACACAGAGCTGTTAGGCCAACTTCATGATGTCCAAGAAGTTCCTGGGTTTAGGGGAAATACACTACTGTCCTAGCCACATAGCCCCACAGGTGGAAGTTCAGGCCCCCCCTTACTTATTCTCAGATGCAGCTACTTTGCTATTCTGCCTCTGCTGCAAATTTATTCCAACAGTTACCCCACTCACGCTTGTGAATGACTCTGTTTACAGGTCACACTTTAGGGGAAAGACAGACTGTAGACTGGGGACAGGAAGAAATTTTTGCCTCTTACCAAACTGGATTTAGTTAGGTCTGCTAATGGTTTCTTCCACCTTTCTTTGCTTCATTGGAGACAGTACACTGAACACAATGGACCTGATCTGGAGCGAGAAATCCCCCCATTCACACAGGATGCCTCCATTAGACCAGTCACTTCCCTGACAGCTATTACCTTGTTCCAATTTGCCAACCGCTGATTCTGACAGAGCTATATGAAGTGCATAGCAAACAGTTTATTCCAGGGAAGCAGGCAGGGTCCAGCCTGCTCCTTCATCCCCTCCACAGCAGTGGTGAAAGAATAAGGCTGCAAAATACCCAGAGCAGAGACAGCCTGAAGAGGAAAAGTAAGAGACACATACAGTTATAAACTTTGACAGGTGAAAACGTTTGCTGTCGGAGGAAGATGCTGAGATGCCAAGTCAATGCCACACGCACCAGATACCAGGGCAAAGAGTGACAAATGCAGGACACGAACTGCAGGGATTTCACAACAGAAGAGACCTCTGGCTCCACACCTTTTGATCTATGTACCTTTGCAATGAGACATTTCATCTGGGAGTCAGCTATATCCAGTGCTGGATTAACTTCTTGTTCCATAGCTTGACCTGTCACCCAGAGTACTACAAAGATGGGCACTCAGAAACACATGTTTAGGAAACACATTAGATCAAGACAGACGTATTTAACATAAGCACTGTGCAATACATCACACTACTCACAGCTCAATTTCAGCTTGCTTTCCACAAAACAAACCCCTAACAACTAAATAAAGCTTGCCTTTTCATCAAGGTTGAACAATACTAATTCTTCTCTTTTGATACCGGTGAATACTGCTCTGATAAGAATCACCCATATTTGTACCTTTTCCTAGACCTCTCAGCAGGACAGTCTTTGGGACACACTTTCCTTTGCCAGAAAACATTAGCTACAGTCAGAACTACTGCTTCCCACTTAAACATCTATCATGCATATCATTTCCTGAGATGAGGACAGTGCTGACTTCTGGAACAGGGAGAGCCTGCAAGCTGTTTAAAGCCACCGCTGTTCACGATGTGAGGCATGTAAGAAAAAATTGCACAAGGTAACTGCTCAGGCTTTTCCTGTGTTGCACCTTAAGGATCCCCAAGTCTGACTCTGCTTTGGCAAAGGCACACAAAAATGTGGGTATTTTCATCCACATCTACTCACACTTCCAGAAGCAGAGGGTATAGAAAGCATTCAAGGATGCTGTGCATTTTTGTGGTAACCACAGAAGACAACAGAGAGAGTTTTAAACTACAAACATTTCATTCTCCTTAAACCCATAAGGATGGGTCTAGCCTAGGAAGCAGCAGAGTATAGTTTCCATTGATGTAACGATATACCACCAGTAAGCTGCAAGACCTCCTTGTGTTACCTAAAAGACCTAGATTAGACTTACTCTTTACAGGGTAAGATTAGACTGGGTGGTACCCCTCAGCTTCCTCCAGAGACGTTTTGATAGAGAATCGTTTGTTTGGTTTGTTTTTTTTCCAAAGTCTGTGAGTTAAGAGAGAGGTAAAGAAATAGCTGCCCTCCTGCCCGTATCAGTGTGCTCTCTGTATTCTGCATTCTTCCATCGGTTCCAGTAGGGCTCCTATTCCCACTAAAATCAAATCATGCAATTCTCTCGGCTAGACTCACAGAAACCCAGGAGTGAAGTATTAATTTTCTGAATCAGAATCACTATAATGCACAATCATTTTCCATGGATTATTTATTTAAAAAGAAAATATGCTAACAAACATTTGGTTCCTGCACCTCCCTTCCCCAACATTCTGCAACAAGCTCCTGCAATATGGTCTATCTAGGTGTTTCAGCTGTTTACTTGGTCTGCAAACGGTAACGAATTGTACCTAAGCTACTAAAATTCCACAAACCTGCAATGATGCCCAGTAAAGTGAAAACGAACAAGTTGCTGTCCCGTTGCCTTTTAGCAGCGACATTACATCCTTGGACGCCATGGAGGTACTCACTAATGCTGGGCAAACTCGAAGGGATAGAAGGCTTTGCTTTCAGCTACCATGGACACATTTGGAACAATATGGGAGTTTTACAAAGTAAGGGAACTTTTGTAGTTGTTAACTTCTTTAAAAATATTGGTAATTAGAGAGCTGCTTACTATTATTTTGGTACTGATCAACTACCACACAATACTGGGAAACTGGAATGAATTCCCATTAATATAAAACCAACTAAAGGAAAAAGTTACAGAATACTACGAAGATCAGGGAAAATGCTCAGTGAGTTACTGTGACCAGGTGGCTTTGTTTCACTGCCTGAGACTAGTCAGAGTTTTATGTTTTTCTTCCCATAAGAGAAGTTGTTTTCATGCAAAGGCCCTTCTAGCTCCAGTTCAAAAGCGAGAATTTGATTTATATCTCAAAACCAACCACCTAGCCAGGCTTCAGTAGTTCTGTCTAATGATGTACCAATGATTTGTTGGATGGCAGTCCACAACACGGACAGTGTTTGGCATATGCCTTATTTGCTTCATTTATATATTCACGTGTAAAAGCGAGCACAGCTAATCCAAAGGAATGCCTCTAATGTTTTAGCCCTGTTTTTTCATTGTCCCTCATAAACATTAAAAACTGTGAACAAGCTTGTAAGAATGGTTTTCGGCATGAGGAACAGGTGGTGGTAATGTCGACTAAGTATTCCTGCAGGGGGAAGCCTGGAAGCCTGCTATAAATTATGGGGGCATTTCTGCAACTGAAAAACTTGCTTTTTGTTGATGAAGCTGAGAGAGCTCTTTGATGACAAAGCCATTAGGGAGCTTCAAGTCATATCACATCACTAAGTTTTCTTTCTCCGTTTGTCTTGGAAAAACATTATTGCAAGCATATGTGCTTGCACATAGCACTAACAAGTGACAGTGGCCTAGAAAAAAATTATATAGATGTATTTCTGCTTCATCACAAATTCAAGTTGAAGAGTCCCATACTCTAACGCTTACCCAAGTCAGATTCCTCATATATTTATAATGGGGCAATGTCACTTAAATACATCCCATTGAATGTAGGAAGCAAATAAATTAGTTTTTGAAATTTGGAAAAACACCTCCTAAATCAGTGGGATCACGACTTCTCCCTATGCATCAAAAAGTCACAAATCTATGCTCTAAATGTCTGCAGGACTCAATTAGTGAGGAAAAGAGGAATTTCTGGGAGTATCCTTGCAGAATCAGGCCTACAGTTTCTAAATCATGCTATCAAAGTCCTTTTCTAATCTGCAATATTTGTTCCCCACCCTGCAGATGTTTGAGAATGTCTTCCTTGTAAGAGATCCTCTCCACGGAGGCCTTGAGGTGACAGAACTCCACCTGACACTACAGTGAGCAGAGAAATGTTTCCTGCTGATGCATTTTTCTGGGACAGTACCATCCCTATGCTCCAGTAATCATTTTTCATAGGAAAATAGAAATTCACTAGAAATAGAAATCAGGTTCTTTTCTTTCACCTTTTTTATTCACATAGATGGCAGCAGGGCATGGAACCACTGTTTTAGTAGTTTCTTTGGGAGTCAATTGTATCTTCATTTCCAGTTACTCCCAATACACTACAGTTCCCAAGATGCAAATCTCAGCCATAAGGAAAGTCCGTTTCTGCCGATTTAAAACCGAAACATATCCCCACCAACTTGATTCCCACAGGAGAACCCTCTGAATATTACTACCACTGACCTTTGTGCCCGGTCTGTTATCTCCTCCTCCAGATCTAGCAGGAGTGTTGCCTGAGCCATCACCTTCTTGCTGCAGGGCAGGGATTTGAGGTGCAGAATGAGCAAACCCAGGCAAAACTTGCTTCCCATCTCCTCCAGCTCTTGAGTTCCCAGCTGCAGGCCCTGACGGAGAGAAGCAGAAAGTTTCAGTGCTGAGCATGCATTTCACAGGTAGATGGAAAGGGTCAAACTTGTTTGCAGAAGAAGGACAACTCTTAGTTGAATTAGGCGTTCGTTCACGTTTGCTACATATGGAAGTTTCCCCTACAGAATAACTTGTAAATTAACTGACAGGACTTGATCTACAGAAGCTATTCTAAAATAGCCTCTATTTTACAAATGGGGAAATAGAGGCAAATAGTTTAACTGTCTCAACTACATTTGCAGAAAAAGTCATTATAAGAATAAGCCTCAGACCCCAGGAGGATCTGACTGTAAATCCACATTTACAAATCATTAGGACACATTTTTTCTGTCTCTCTGTAGACAAGTCATCTCCCTAAGCAATGGGAAAAAAAAAAAAATACACCCTATGGTTATAAACACTGGGCAATGGCAAAGATAAAAAAGGAAACTGGGGTCGGGGGAGAGAAGGAGGGAAGAGATCTTTAGCAAGTTATGAATTGTTTTTTAAGAAAATCAATTACAAAGTAATTGCAAAATAACAAACACCTCTAAGGAATTTCTCAGTCTATTAAAGCTGATGTCTCTCTAGCAGAGACAGAGAAGCACAAACAGGGTTTAGATTATCACCATCGTCTTTCAAGGGAGGACTCCTCCAAACTGTGAATCCTCACTTGGAAGAACCCCGATTATGAACAGTCTCTGTTTGTTTTCTCACTAATCAAAAAAAATAAAGACCTAGCAAAGAAGGAACACACCAAGGGCCCGCATAGGAGTAAGTCAATGTAATCAATGGCAGTTTCGTGCAAGCGGCGAGAGGGCAGGAGGCAAACAAAGCTCAGATACACTAAAAAGAAACTAAGAAACTGCAAAAATCCCTCATCTTCGGCACTTAGTGACCGCATCACATACACTCCTTAACGCTAACACACCAAGGGCTGAATCAATTGCCGAACAATTGCTGTCTCTGCCAATACCAGCCCTGCGCGCTTTTGCAGCACGAAGCATCTCTGCGGCCAGCCTTCTGAGGAGAGCTCCGGCTCCGTTCCCAAGCCTGTTCCCTTAGCAACTCCGAGGAGCCCACGCTCACGGTCCTGGCACTAGCCTTACGCGTGGTGTGAGCTCCATGCCAGCACAGCCTGCGCTGGACGCTCTACTACCTATTTGTTAGCGGGCATCTTACGAGTAATGATGCTGTACGCGTTCGGGTAACCCGTGACAGGAGGCTGAGCTCTGAGCTCATGTTGATTTTTGCTTTTTTCCCTGTATAAAGTTGTTGCATTTGTAAAGCGCTCGGGGATCCTTGGGTCTGAGCAGCTCTGCAGAGCTGAAAGATTATTTCTGAGCCAAAAACATGCAGGTGGTTGGAAGAAAGAAGAGTTTTCTCACATAAACTTCTGCAGCTCTCTTGCAAAGGTTTTTTTTAATGCATTTTTGTTAGAGGACACAACTACTTGGGGAGGATGAAAACCACCACTTCATCTCCAGCATATGCAAATATCATCTGGCGTTACAAATATCCTATCTGATAACAAATACATTTTCCTGCATTAAAGATATAGTTATTCTGTTTTCTTTCTGAGAGCCTGTAAGCAAAGCATGAATCTGTAATTATGATGATGAACATGAACAACACAAAATAATACAGAGCTCAAACATATACTGAGTGGCCGGACAGCTAGATAAGCACAGGTCCTGCCCAGAAGAGGACACAGACAATCTGAGAAAACATAGTCCCAAGTGCTAGGCAGGGTCTAGGGTCTCTGGAGAACTGACTTCTGCTCTCAGAACAGGCTTTTAAGTATTTTTATTGCAGTGAGCAAGTCTCTGACACCACTTCTTCTCTCCATCCTATTACCCTCCGCTGCAAGCTCTGCCAAGCAAGATCCAGGTACAATGAACTACAGTAATAATTAATAATAGTAAGAAAACAGAGGGAGAGGCTTATGGCAACTAAAGGTCGTTAACGCAAAACCATGAGAGTGCTTAGCAGCTCTGTATAGATCCCTAAATATTTTATTATTTTACTTTAAAAGACTTAAGATAGTCCTAAGATAAGTGTGGCAGAGTTACAATCAGCAGGCAGCAGCAGTGACATTTCTGAGCAAAAATATGTCATTTCCACAGCAAAAGAGTTATTTTCTCAGGGGCAAAAATACAAAGAACATCTCACAGCTTTCCCTGGGGTGCATCTCAGGGTCTTGCTTCCAAGATCAAGGCAACATACTAAATACCTATCAATCCAGGAGATGTGAATAGTGACTGTGCTAAAACTCAGCCTGTGGCTTTATGATTCCCTGGAGCTTTATTCAGGATATGAAGAGGCCTTAAGAAACTATGAGCAGAGAAATAATAATAATAAAACTATAATATACCTCAGAAGCCTCAGACAGTAATTGCTCATGCACTGAAGTTAGCGGCTGTACGATGGACCCATATTGCTTTGATACCAGACAGCTCAGGAGTAACAGCTGGAAACCTCAACTAGAGGATTACTTGTTAACACACTTTATTCACTTCAAACACAGACAGACTTTTATTTTTTTAGCTCAGATAAGTCTCTCCCTCTCCTTCCTCCCTCCTCAGCTCTCAGCAGAGAGCGGAGCTGGAGGTGCGTAGCATGACTACCATTAAACTGAAGCCGTTGACAGAACTGACATATCAAACTAACATTATTGATGGCATCTGCCAGCAATGCCAAGAGCTGGTGTAGGTTAATAATCAGTCCCTCTTGCATTGCCGAAAGGGAAGCCTGGTCTCCAGGCATTTCCCTTGTAGCTGTGCAGCGCACACAGTTGTAAAAATTTTGAGACTGTGCTTACAACTCAGAGTTGTGAAAATATTCTACAAGAATGCAAGACAGAAGAACTACCTGAAAGGAGGTTGTAGAGAGGTGGGGGTCCATCTCATTTCCCAAGTAACAAGTGAAAGGACAAGAGGAAACGGCCTCAAGTTGATCCAGGGGAGATTTAGATTGGATATTAGGAAGAATTTCTTTACTGAAAGGGTCATTAGGCATTGGAACGGGTTGCCCAGGGCAGTGGTGGAAGCCCCATCCCTGGATGTTTTTAAAAGTCATGTAGATGTAGCGCTTAGGGACATGGTTTAGTGGGGGACTTGCCAGTGCTAGGTTAACGATTGGACTAGATGATCTTATAGGTCTTTCCCAGTCTAGGCAATTCTATGATTCTATGAAAAGAACACTAGAAGCGGTGCACCTTGGTTTGATTAATATGCTGGTAGGAAGCACAGCTCCATGGCAGTGAAGCTGTCTTGCTTCTACATCGAGTGACAGTATACAGTCTGTTTGCCACAGCTGCACAGGAGGAAGCTGGTCTGCCTGATAGCACCTCCCCTGCAGTGTCCTGCCAGTCTGCATTCTCAGTGACCCCATCTTTCTCTCTAGCACGATGCTTCATGGCTTTGTCCTCCTTTGGACACATCTATGGATGCACTGGAGCATGGTGCAACGTCTTCCAAGCCAGCAGAATCTACGCAAATCCTGAAGTGGGAAACAGTATCTCTGCACAAGAAAGCTGCAGGCAAGCTCATCAGTCCTAATTAATCCAGCCTCAGAAACATGCTAACAAAGCTATCCTACTTTGATGATCAGCTCACATCTCTGCATAGTTTCTGCTCTCTGTTACATGAAAGTACCAGTCTGGACCAGCATCAGCTTGGTGCATCACACTCCACTGCACAATACAAATACGTCCATTGGTCCCATGGGCCCTGTCATACAGTCTTTTGTAGGCATCGTGTTAAGGGATAACAGGTTAATTGTTTCCTGGCTATTATAGAGAATAATGGTGCTAAACAACTTTTCCTAATCCCTTTCCACATTCTCACACTGCAACGGATGACATAGGGGGAGGTGACACTTAATAACAGTTCAAGTTTTGGACAGATTTATTATTTATGGGAAGAAACAAATTCCAGAGGTAGATGACAAAGCCAATCAGATGAATGAAAGAGACACTTAGCCTGTTAACTCTTGGTCTAGTTAGATCAATTAATTTCTTGCCTTTTCTGCGAAAGCTGTTGCTAGCATAACAGCTGGGGCAGTAGGATACTCACCTGCATCTCTTAATTGACACTATCATAGTAACAGGAAACTGAGGAGCAGAAAAAAAAAGCTATTCTTTGACTTATCATTAGGCCAGAACATTGTCGATACAAATTTTCCTAAAAAATATTGATCAAATCATACTGGAAAAACAGTACATTCATACTCAGCAGTGACGCATCAAATAAATATCCACAAATAAATGTTCCCAATCTCTCTCAAATTTCCCTCAAAATGCTTCAGAAGCTAAATGACAATGCAATGGAAAAACTTTGTTATTCATTACTCATATGATTGAAACACTCCTGCTGCCAAAGGCAGCAACAGTTTCATAACGCAGATATTGTTGAAGAAGGTGGAAGGACTCCAGAAGTTAAATTAGAAATTTCTTCACAAGGGTAACTAGAGCTACAGTAAAATTAGAGTTAGAAGATACTAATAAACACAAGTAGACAAAAGATTTCAGAGCAATCTGCTGTTCCCTGTGCTCAGAGAAGAGGGATCTTTGGCACAGAGCATGGCCACTTCAGCGGCCTCTCCCACTTTTGGTCACTGTTCAGTCCTTGGGGCAACAGTTTTTCCATGCAAACTCACTTCCAGTCAATACATATACATACACACAGAATATTCTCTGCATCTCAATAGCTTTACATATGCACAATCGTTATGCCCTAAGGCTGGGTATAAATAAATTGACAGTCTGGTTTCTCACTAATTCCATCAGTGAGCTCTCCCTCAGAATACTAATAGAAACTGTTTGGAGGCTCTAGAGAATAAACCAGGGAAATGAACAAAATATTTGGTGCCTGGTGTCTGCAGCCTTAATTTTAGCTTGGGCCAGCCCTGAAAGATACTGTCCTTTCAACTCCTGTGAATGAAAATATGCAGACACATGCTGGGGAACTGGCTATTTCGACAAGTAGGACAGTAGGGAATAAGCCAGGTTTTCTCATGCCCCAGAGATCCCTAAAGCAGAAGGTATGGCATGCAAAATGGGAGAAGTGGAGGGGATGGGGACGGGAATTTGGGCCAAAAGATTTCAAGAGGATTAAGCAAGCAGAAAAGGGTGAAGATGGAAGAAAAAAGAAATAGGCTAGCAGGAATTTCTAGAAAGAAAGATGAGAGAGGCTGGAGTTGGAGACAGAAGATAAAAGGATGGGAGAGATAAAAGGATGAGAAAGGAGGAGAGGTTGTTGAGGTCAGTGGATGGTGATACAGAGGAATGATAACAAGAGGAAAACTAATGGAAACCTCTACCCCCTTGGAGGGGTGTGCCTCGCTCTGAACATGCGTCCTCATTACATCTGGTACTTTGGCCACATGGCGAGGAAACAAGGCCTAGCTTGCCTTGAATCTGCTCACAGAATTTGTGCTGAACTCAGCTGGTGTTTTCCCTGAGCTGGTGCTGAGCAAACTTCTTGGATACAGAAGCAAAGAAGCAGTTATTGTTTTAATAATTCAAATGGACTCCTTCCTTGGTTAAAGATATGTATATTACAGGCGACACTGTTCAAGGAATGGAGTGAATGGGAAGATGAAATACCTTCTCCCTCTGATCTGCTCGAGAAAGATACCTGAACAACCTGCTCATAGGAGAACTCAGGATTTAGCAAAGAGAAAAACTTGTGGCCAAGTTCTCCAGCAAAACAATTATTTAGATTACGATTTCTCCAGGTCTACTGCAGGGAAGGGTTTCCTCCTTTTTTCCACTGTGTTGACTTGCAATTTGTCTGACATTCCCATCTCCACACCTTTCCCTCACAGTATTTCCACAGCTGTCTCCCCATCCTTTTCTCCCTTCCCAGCTTCTTCTCTGCTCCTCCCTCAGCAGCCTTTCTCCTTTCCTTAATCAGCTCCCATGAATTACTCCATCCTCAACATATGGCAAGCTCATCAGCTGCTGGAAGTGCCAAAGAAATCACATTAGTGTTGCATTTGCCAACCTCAGCTAGCTGCTTTGCTTGGTCACTCTATTCCACACACTCTCTCATGTTTTATGTCAACAAATTGCAAATTATCCAGGACGTAGACAGGGGTGGCTTTAACTTCCCACCTCCCCAAAGACTGCACGCTCAGGAGAGAGGTACTAGTTGGATAGGGAATGCTTCCATATCCATTGGATGCTGTTGTACCCGTTCTGCATTGCTGTATGAGACTGAAGGTGGTGCAGCATATCAGAAATCTCAGCTCCACCATATTGCTTCTTGAATATCAAAGGGAAACACTGCCTTTTTTTTTTTTTTTTTTTTTTTTTTAATGTGGGCCATAATTGTGAAGGGTGGTCATGTCTGGAACAAAAGATGAACAAAAAGAGAAAGAGAAATGAGGATATTTTCCCCTATGCAGACAAACCATATAGGAAGTTGCTATTCTTTGCAGAGTTCTTGCTTTCCAATAAAGTTGAGTAGTACATTGGTTTTCTGTCTCATTCATTACCATGTGACATGCTAAGGACCTATTTTTAGGCTTTGGATGGACCTGAACTAGCATCAACAGATTATCCCTCTCTTTGCAGACACTGAGCAATCTTTCACCTCATTCCCACAGTGTCTTTTCAAACAGAACTGAAGAGGCTGAGTGAATGATAATGCCAGGGCCAGGCCAGAACTGAGCACTTTGGAGGAGTCTGCATTATTTCACAGTGACAGGGTCAGGAGCATCTCAAGTTCTGATCTAAGGACTGTGGACAGTCCTGGGGAGGAGAATCCTGCCTGCACCATCCAATGAAGAAGGATGGTCTTGGAAGTGACAGTCCAGAGGCAAGCTTTTGATAGTAGAGCTAACAAAAACAATGAAACAATGAGTATTTTTTTTAATTAAAAAAAGAAAAAAAAAACCAATAAAACAAGAAAAAAACCCAACACATTAATTCATAAAGGAAAATAAATGCTGCTCCAGGATACTTAAGACTCCTACTTGGCAGACAGGGAACAGAACTAGGGAACAGTTCAAAGTCACTTAGGGATTCTGGGGCAGTGTGAGGAAAGAAAGCAGATACCTTACATTGATGACAATTGAGTGCTTTATTCAAGAGAGCACCTTTCTTCCCCATGCTCCCAGTATTTGCAACAGGTTAAGTGGTATCATGCCATCTGACAGTGCCTTGAAAATTCATCAGTAGTCTATCCATGACTTTCTCTCATGTACATACTTTTTCCTGCTACCTGAACACTGTGGAATCTGGAACAAGTCAGACATGTTATAGCCTGAGGTATCTGAAGATTAAGTGTGAGGTGGGGCTTTAAGTGTGTCTGAGAATCTGCGTCAAATGAATTAGCTCTTAAAAGCAGTCTGGGAAAGCAAGAAACTGAAATTATGCAAGTCCTAAATTGGCAGCCTAATCCCTAGATCACTTTTCCTCCCTCTTTACTTCCACTTAAAAGTTTGCCTGTATAAATAACTTCAGTGAACAAAAAGTGACCAGACTCTTGGCCCACCCAAGTCTTATTTTCAGCTATGAATTTTACCCAGTTAGGACATATTTCACCATGGGAGTAAAATATTTTTCTAATCCTGGCTGGTGATCACCACATGCCTTGGAACAAAAGGATTTATGATGCATATAACTTTATTCTGGCTAATGTAAATGCAGATGTTATTCATGAAGTGTCTAATCTTGCTTTAAAAAAATCTTAAGTATTTGTCTTCATAATGCCATCCCCTATGGAGATCCCCAGGTTAATTACATGTTACAAAGAATCGCTTGTTGCATCTTAATTTCATGAAATGGCCTCATATCCTTGTATTATATTACACAACAAGTTGTTATTTTCCTGTGTGTCTTTAAAGTATTTAAAGTAACAATACTGGGAACTTCCAAAGTAGTTTGTATCTTAAAACTCACTGTGCTATAAACCACAACAGAGGAAACCTTACAGCCTTTCCCTCTCATCCCAATAAAATATGTGCTATTCTACCCATCAGAGAGGTGATAAAAAATATATATATTGGCCAAAATGACACACCAAGGCTAGTGTGCTTTTCTTCCCCATCAAAATGAGACCCCAGGATCACGGTACCTCTCACTGTTGCGCCAACACAGGGACAGAGGCACTAGAGTAGATTTAGTGAGAAGCCAACACGGCATGACCCAGACATCACCCGCGTTGCTCCAGCCTCGTAACACTCTGCCCCACATCATCTCCCGCGCTCTGCTCCCACGCCAGCGCGTTACAGAGACTGGCAGACCAGTGAAACAGTGTCTTGGCCTGGCAGCGGTGTTATGTGGAGGAGAACCCAACGGGACGGCGAGCCTGCTTCCTGCTGTGCTGCCGGCAAACATCCGCAGGACTGCAAAGCCTCTCCGCAGCACAGTGCTCAGTGCTACCTACACACTGCTGGGCTCTCGGCACTGTAACACTTTATTACTTCTCCTTGTAACTCAATAGCTTTGGTATCGCTAATGCTTTCCCTCTGTTGAAGCTGCCTTCCAGGCCACTGAACTCTTTCATGTGCTCCCCCTAGCCCCTCTTTATCACTGCTTTGTCTCTTACAAAAGAAATGACCCATAACAAACACAGTACTCCTCAGGAGGTATTGCCATTCATGCCTATAGGGATATTATAACATCTCCCAAGTCTACCTCTTTCTTCACACATGCAGGCATCTTATTCACTTTTTTCTTTATTGCTGCTGCTGCTGCACATGGCACAGACATCTTTATCAAGCTGTCTTTATAATAGCTACTTATGTTTTCCTGAATGGTTAGAGCTAATTCAGAGCCCAATCATGTGTCTGAATATTCCTTCAAACGTGCTTTACCCTGCCACTGCCTATGTTTCATCTTCCATTCTAGTACCCACAATCTCTCAGTCCTCCTTCCTACTGTAAAATTTGTATCAGCTGCAAACAGTAAATCTTATTATCTTACTGTTTTCCTTTCCTCACAGTCATTAAAACTATAAATATTGGCCAGCACTAATTCACAGAGTGGTAGCTGGAGTCAACTTACTATAAATTTCTTTCCATCCCAAGGACACCTTATGTATCCTACCCATTTTTTCCCAGCCTTTTCACTAGGTTTTGACTAGACAGTCCTTTGTGTCTCACTCCACAACTCCCAAAATTTCTTTATGCCTTTTTTTGCAGGAAGCAATCTTTTTTTTTCAGCTCTGACTCATCTGGGATGCCCAGCAATCCAATCTGCATGAAAATTAGTCTTGGTTCACTCTTGAAAGCCATGGGTGAAACTTTATATACCATTTCTCCTTCATCCTTCAATCCCTATGCCTCTTTCAAAAAAAAAATCCACCATATTATCAAGGCATATTATTAACACTCTCAGTCACTGTGTTTCCTCATCCCAGTGTTACTCCAGTGCTTGTGGTTCTGTTATTGGTGGTTCTCTCATCCCATGGAGTAAGTTTTTAAACATAAGGAATCATAATTAGCACTTGTTAAACATGTTTTTTTAGACGGTCTGCTATCTAGTCAGCTGACTGTTTTTAATGATTTCTTTTTAGTAGTTCAAATCCTCTGTTCCTTAGTTTCCTTACAACTCCTACAGGAACAAAACCTGGGCTTCATCTGATTCTCTGAGTTATAACCTTAGCCAAATATAAAATAACACAGCAAACAACATGCAAGCATTGTCTTCGTGTATAAACCAGCCAGCGTGGTCCCACAGCATCCTGCTCTGTTCCCATCCTGGCTGCCTACCAGCTCTGCCATTGTACTTGTGGCTCCAGGGCAGCACAAACAGCTCCAGAATGCATCCAAATCTCAGCCTACATAATCTCCTATTATTCCAGTCCTGAGGGTCCCCTGTTTTCTCCCAGAGCCTTTTGATCATGGCTTGAAGCACACTTCTTTGTTCCAGATCTAACCTTGCTCCCCAGCAAATCACTCATTTCCTCCGAGAACTTCTGCCAATGGCCTCAGAGCAGAGCTCCCACCTGGTGGTGGTTTTCCTGCCCAGGCCACATCACTTGCCACATGCCAGCTTCCATGGTGCAATAATTATGTGCACATGTTCAGAACAGATTATCCTGAGACTCTCTGTGTGTTGGTCTCCTTAAAAACTTACTTTAAATAGGTCCTCACACAGAGATCCACAGGTGAGAGGTAAGGACACAGGGCCATCTACAGCTCTGCACCTTCCTCTCCCATTTCAAATTTTCATTACTCTAACCTTTCATGCACTGTACGTCCATCCCCTTATGCTGACACAGCTCAAGAGCTACCTGAGGCTTTTTTCCTAAATTATAAATGACTTCCCCCAGGCTAATTTCCTTTTTTCATATCACAGATTCTCTTTGGTCATCTTCAGCGAACATCATCAAAGCTGGCCTCCCCACCTATCACTCCCTACCACCTCAGGATCAGTGACAGGAAGCAACTATGATTCTACAATGTATTGTATTAGCACTTCTGAAACAACAAAGGAGTCACTGATTTTCCAAGCCAACGGCACGCGGGAAAGCACAAAAAGCCTCTATGCCCAGCTCGGATCAGACAGGAAAGAGACACTGGAGAGGAGAGGGCTTCCCCCAGCCTGGTAACTGCTCCCTTTGAAGCTGAAGGATGGGACTGCAAGCAAGGAGCTTGTTGGCCGTTTTCTTACAGGTATCAGCATAATCATTCTGACACAGGACCCTTCTTGCTGCTTGTCACATTTAACAGAAAAATCAACAAGAACAGTGAAAATGTGACCGTTTCTTTTTTCTCTTTCTTTCTTTTGAATACTCTGTACTAGGCACCCAGAGAATGGCTGATAACACTGAAGGTAATTCAGGCAAAAGTACTGCAGGACGCTCTTTGATGTATGCTCTGATTTAATATAGGTTCACGTAATGAACTTGTAATACAATAATACCATATAAAGAGTTAAAGGATAGATGAGAAAGCTGAGTGAAAGGGAGATTTTACCAGATGGCCCAAGCGCAAGTCACTGATCTTTTCATTAAGAGGCTGGGTTAAGGAACGACATCTTGCAATGAGTCCCTGCAATGTGGACTCCACAGTCCGAAATCAAACATCAGGGAAGTTCTTTCCAGTGGAACAGCTGCCATCAACAGCTAATCACGGTTTACAGGTCTGCAGAGTCCAAAGGTTCATTTTATCACCAGCCCACATGTCCAGCGGTACAAAGTAAACTGACAGCCACTAAGATGGCTGATGGGTATTTTTTCCCTCAATTTGGGCTGGAAAAAATATTATTAAAAGGAAAACAAAAATGGAGGTCAAAACTGAAGTTTCTACTTTATTACAGGAGAGATGAAGCTGTGGTGCTTGTCTATGAGGAACTGACCAGCGGCATGCAGGTGATCTTAGACGTTTGGACTTACTTACCAAGGAGAAGTATCAGTTAGACCTGGCAGTTGGATGCAGACTTTTGCAAACCACCTGTAAGCCTTTTTCCCCTATATAATCCCACCAGCACCGGCTCAGTTTAACATCTCCACTTACTGTGCTTTTGGAGAGAAAGAGAAAAAGAAATCAGGTCTTTGAAGACTGTAAGGAACAGACTGAAGAAAGGGAGACAAGATCAGAGAGACAGAGCTAGGGTGAGGGGGAGGCAGCTATCTCTAGCAACTGGGATAACTGATGTGACTCACACAAAAGCAGTTTACATTTCCCCTTGTTCTGCCATGGAATTTTCCACCTTGGCTTCTTCAGAGATGGACACCAGCAGGAAGCAAATGCATAGCAGCTGATGAATGCTTCACCTCCTAAAGCATCAGGCGAGAAGCATACAGGCCTTGTAAAAGTAAACTACAAGTCTCCGAGTCTTTGAAAACCTACTGACCACTCACAGCAAAGCAGGCAAACCTTTATCAGCAGAGAAGATGCTGACTCCAGATTACAGGCTTTCAGGATTTCTCATTTTGCAGACACACCACCTGACAAAATTTGCATAAAAACAAGCTGCCTTTTTCTTAGGAGTCCTTTTCAACCTGCTTTTATGACTTCTACTGAAAACTATAATCCTCTGTTTGTGACATTGCAATCATTTCTACTACAATCAAGTGTTCTGTCCAAAAAGAGGATTACTGCTTCAGTTTGGGGAAGTATATGGACTTTCAGAGGAACAAAGCAGCCAGCTTCCAAGCAAATGACCTTCGTGATAGAGAACAAAAGAAGACAAAGATACAAAACCAACACTACATACGATCAGATCTGCAGCTTCCAAGAGGCATCTGATGTCCTTTAAGTTCATAAAAACTGATGTTTGCTATAGATGTTTACAACGGAGTTGGAAAAAGCGGCAAGAGACATTTTTCTTTGCTATGCCACTCCAACATTCACTCAGATTTTTCCTTTGACAAGCTAGCAATGTTTTAAAACTAAACATCAGAGACACATATATAGAAAACCCACTGCAGTGCACAACTCCATCCTTTTAGCAGTGTCCTGTGAGGAGGAGCATCACTGCACATGGTGCTGAATGTCAAACAACTGGCTTAAACCTGTGCCTCTGGCAGCTGCTCTGAAATCCAAAGAACAAACAGTTCATAAAAAAAAAAAAAAAAAAAAACACCACAAGACAAAACCCCCACCACCTTTGTTTTTCTGCCTTTTTTTTCTCTGGCAAGAACATAATTTAGCATGACTCTCCACAGAACAATTTGCATGGGATTACCCACAATGCACTGCATTATGGTAATACACTTCAACCTCTGATGCATATTAGACTGACAGTGTTAAAAATCTGTCAAAGGAAAAATAAATGATACAGGAAGATGATGATGTAAGACAGGACAGTAAACATTCTGCACTTGTGTAATCTGCCAAAATTCAGTCTAAAATTGGCCTGGGAAAGAGAATGAGAGTATTGTGCGCTCAGAACAGCTTTAGGGAACGTTCCCAACTCAGGCAGAAAACAATACCTGACTGAGACACGGATGTAATCACGAAGGAGTGGAAAGTACAACAAATCAGAACTAAGAGCTGAATAGGAGACAAGGAGAGATTCTCTTCATTTCTTTGATTTCCCACTGGGTAGCAACCTGGAGAGAACATTCCCTCTTGCTCATCCAAGGATGGTTCGGTTCACTGCGCTTCACCACCCACATTTGCTCACTCCACCTTCTGCTCCTCTCCAAGTCCTGCTGCATCTTCTGATGCTGGTAGCAATCCCTAATATATCCTGGACAGTCTCTGTGTTCAAAAGCAGCCATCCTGAAACACTGAGCCCCAGGGCTACGTCAGTCGCAGAATCTAAACTACTGGCATCTCCTTCCTGCAGTCATGGATGGCTACTCAGCCCTTCAGCAAGCTTCACCGAGGGACCAAAGACTCTCTAACATTTTCTAGTGTTGGTCTTGTACTTTCCCATAGGAAAGAGCCACAGGAAAATAGTATTAAATGTAACTCTCCCTTTCAGTCAATTCCACACACTGTTTTCCTAGTAATTCAAGTAATCAGATATCACTCCTCAAATCCCTAATTGAGGGATAAGTCTGTTTTAGTATCCAGCGAATAGTCATTTAACTGGTCAGGGGATGCTTCTGCAAAGCCCTCAGACAAGCAAGGGCAAAGGATGCCAAGGGGGGAACAAGGCGCAGGGCTGGTCGAGGGGAGGGCATACAGTGGCAAGCAGTATTTTCCAACTAGGTCTTTTCATCAGATCAGTTGCCTCAAAGCTAAGTCACAGAAGAATGAACAAAACAAGGGATGAGACCAAATTATATTTGCTGAAGAGGAGTTACAGAGATTAGTGTATTAATTAATCAAGACAACGATGTCAGCAAGGGCCTGACCTTTACTGCTGCCCTAGTAACAGCTTTGTCCCTGGTGACTTTCAGCTTGCATGCTAAAGCTATTTAGATACATCCCTCAATTAATCGCAGGATACCCTCTGGGAGATAGAGCAGTACTGCAAGCAGGGACGCTGAATCAGAGGAGGAGTAACCTACTCAAAGGCACCTTGTCAAGGGCAATGGCAGATCTAGGGAGAGAGCCCACAATTCTCTTTACCTCTCACACTTCACCTCTCACTGCTAGGAACAAAATTGTTTGAAGCTATTAATCTGGAATCCTGTCATACTTTAAAAAAAAAAATTGAAATCAGAGACTAACAAGAAATAAAGATTAAGTCTCAAAAAAACCCACCCCAAAAACCAAAGAAAAGAGTCTATTTTAAAAAGACCTTGTATTTTTTTTTTTTAATAAAACAACAGCAATACATGAAACTGACTCAGACAAAATGACAGATAGCTGCTGAGAGCAGTTACCCCTGCTTCTCCCCTTTCTCCTGAGACTGAGTCCTTCCCTCAGGCAGCTTAGCTGCCCATCCCCATGCTCCGGGAGCCTGGATTCCTTTACTTGAAGTCTGTCATACATCAGGTTCACTCTCAGCTTCTTGAGTAGTAGCCTGAGGACAGACAGGTCCAGCAAGCCTCTGAGCACCGCCGTCACTAACAAAGAACCTCCAGTCTCTGTAGGTGCGGCTGGACGGCAGAGTGCAAGGCGGGCAGGGAGCTGCTGCTGTCCCCACGCAGCAGGGACAGGCGGGAATCTGGGCAGGCTCAGGAAGGAGACATACAACCACAGGCTTTCAGGCAACAGAGGACTAAAAAGCTGAGTTAGTTCAGGAGAGAGCGTGATGCTCAAAGATGGACGCAATATTGGAAGATGTCTTCTATCAGAAGAGCTGTTATTACACCAACGGAGAACCTGAATCTGGTTTTGCCTCCCAAGCAAAAGCAACAAACATATCTGCCCATCAGTTCTATGCACAGGCCCCACCAGTCTGGGCTCTGACCCATGGACTGCCTGCCTGCCTTGTCACTACAGACCCACCAGGGGATTGTTCGGCTGACCCCAGTCACCAGCACTGGACCTGATCCTGATCCACTGGCTTGCGTTCCTGGCTTGAGCTCGGACCTGCTTCATCAACGTGGACTTGTCTGGTGACCTGGGCTCTTGGTTGAGCCTGAGTATCCTTCACAGGCCTGGCGTGCTCACCTTGCTCAGCAGCAGTGGCACGGGGCCTTGGCTGGCAAGGAGAGACATCTGGTATTAACTTCATTTCTCCCATTGCTATCACCGGCCTTGATTCTCTTCTCAGCACAGGCACTCCAAACTGTCCATCTCAACCCCAGATAAGCAACAGTGCCAAAGCTGTAGCTTGAACAACAGAAATTGGTCCCTCAACCTGTCTGTCTATCACTAGCTGAGCTGAACCTGCCTGTTCCTTCCACTTCAGCTCTACAGTCCTTTACATTCAGTCCTGATGCTGGGGAAATCTCAGACAAGAAGGGCCATGAGATTGATGGAGGCTGCACTAACACATACTCAGCTTTATCCCACACTCCTCAATATAGAGGTTACAATATCCTAAACCACAGCTGGATTAAGACCAGCTTCACTGCACTACATTACACTCACTTGTCTGACACCTTCCTATCCATAAAGTAGCTAACACATATCACCTCTCAACCATCATATTTGAATTTGGTCAAAAAGCTTTCCAGTACAAATAAATCTTTTAACTTTAGGTGCCAAATTAATTTTTCTTAAAGCCAACAAGGTTACCTCATGTTAGAGCCCAGCTACAAAAATAGATTTCTTTTCCTCTTCCCTAGCTATTGTTGGCAAACATTAGTTCTAGTGAGAGAAGCTATTTCTGAACTTTTACTGGCATGTCTTACGTTCAGAGACTAAAGGAAGGAACAGGCTGACAGTGGAAAAAACGTTAGACGTGACTTTCAAGAAATGCCAGTTTCTGCCAAGCTCTTATGCACATTTCTCTGAAAAAAAAAAAAAACACCCCAAAAACCCCAACCAAAACAACAAAAAACCCCAAAGGCTTTATTAACTGCTACTAGCTGATGTCACACCTATGAGGACCAGTGACAGAAAAAGGCACCTATAGAAATTTCTCTGTCTCAGACTGACGATCAACTGCATGGTCACTGCCACAGACGCCCACTTATTTCATTTGTGCCTCTTCTTTCACAGAGGAAAATCCCCTACTTCTGAGTACAAAATGACTGCTAAACATGATCGAGGTGGAGTTCCTAGCAGATTTTTGTACATCGTATTATCTCCTGCTTGGGCCGATGTGCACTCATCAGACATGCACACACACACACGATCACAGATGCACAAGGACGCATTTCTAAGACACAGGTACCATAACAAACAGCACCCATTCAAAAGCACACAATTAAAATAGTATGTTCATCAGACACACCAGTGCACATCTGCACACTTGAAGGTCTGAAAGAACGTTTTGGACTAGTTCCCACACTCACATGCATGTACCCACATTTGATTGTAATTTTCCACCAACACACTTCCAAATTTGCACTCACAAATACTCACTGCACATAAACACCCCACCAGTACAAACACTCACCTAATGTGTGATTCAGGAAAGTACAGGCAGGTAGCTAAATAGAAACCCACGGAGATTCATATCCGTTTCTCTTGCAAATTGTGCACATGGTCTTCATGCACTTATTAACACCGTGCTAATAATTTCTAGTAATTAGTGTTATAATAGGAAAACACAAGAATGCAGATCTTGGTCCTTTATAAGTGAACCAACTACACCCAGCAATATCTGTCACCCCCAATACGTACAAAAGGATAGCACAGAGTTGTTTTTCTATTTCCCAGGCATTTGCTTCAGCGTAACCAGGATTTATTCATCAGTGAGCAAAGAAACAACACAATAAAAATGACTAAATGGAAACATAAAAATTAAGCCCTGTTACACAGAGCCAGGCTGAGCAGTACTATTACCCAGACTCTTTCAGATTCCTAATGAAAATCAAAAACGATTGGCAAGTGATTTGGGAAAAACATACCTTGTTCTTTTTCACTTCTTTGTCTGTATGTGAACATAGTACGCTTGTAAGCAAGCAATGGATTATGCAGGCTGTAGTCATGTATTAGCATAAACCTGTGCTGTGCTTTCTGTGACTCAGAGCCACTAACCCTGCCCTGCTCATGCTCCTCCACCCTGCAGTCTCTGCCATTCCAGTTTCAGACTGGAAAATGCAACAGATCTCACCTGCAGCAGGCCCAGCTCCACCACCTATGAATTTCCCCCTGCAGTTCCTCTAAAGCCATGACAAAGCCCCTTGGTCTGGTGTCAGTCTTAAGCCAAGGAATGAAAATACAAATATTCAGCTACTGAAAACATTTAAATCCACCTGTGATTGAACAGCTCCTCCCCTTTTGTTCCACCCAACTCTGCAGCCTCTCTTCTGCATCTAAAACCAATCAGTAAAAACAAAGTCTTAATTCAATCCCTACAGGTTCTCTTACCAGGTCTGTAAGAGCTGCAGGCGCATCCATTCACGAGGCAAAACATTCACTCATAGGCACACAGTAAGCTCACAGGGGCAGGTTACATGAGTTATACGTGGAATTATCCTCTCCTTGTATGCTCCATTTTCCCTCCAAATGGAAAGCAAATTCTATACAATCTTATAGACTAACTTGTCTATATATAACAAGTAATTTTATGCTGTTGCACGCAAAAGTGCCATGTGCCATGGAGAAAAAAGATCTTAAGGCTTTGTTTTTTCTTTTTATTTCTTCCCCCTTTCCTTTTTAAATTCAAGCACATATACATAAGTGAGCTGTATGTGGGGGTTATGCCAAGCCTCTGTAGTATTTACACAGAAAAATATTACAGGTAAAACACTTCTGGTTGGCTTGGGAGCATTCTGGCTGTCTCAAAGAGAAGGCCTTCAATTACCAATTCTGCCTCTTTGGAAGCTCTTTAAGGTTTAGATTCTGGATGAGGAGTTATGAGATCTCACATTTAATTCAGTTTATCATAGCTGTACACTCTCAAATGAAATCAGCTGAACTGACTGGGAAGAGTAGGATACTTAATGAAGCACCTTGGGGATTCAAAGATCTATTACTCAATGTTCATGAAATAAGCTTCTCTTCAAAATTTTACCCTCCCTTATTTCAGCCAGTCAGGATCTCCAGCAATGCCAGCCTGACCTGAAACGCCATCTGGACTGTACTTACCTATTCTGAGCAGGCCTAGAAGAGCCACACGCTTCTCATTCTTGGAATGTGTGAGCAGATAAGCCAGATCTGTACCACAATGAATTTGATCTCTCTTCAGGCAGTCCCTCTTTTAAGAACCTTTTCACATAAATTCACAAAACTACCTGAACTTTTTCTCTGCCAGAGAGCGTCACAAAAGATTATTCCAAAGAGACATAGAAAATACTGATTTCTCCTGCTTTCTAGCAATGAACTCACAAAGATGTCATTCACGCTACACCAGTCAACAGCAGACATTAAAATGTTAGCTGAATAACCTGATATCAAATGTCTGCCCTCGTAATTAGTATCAAAGGCATGAATAACAAAATCACCACTTACACACCTATGGGGTACCAAGTACCTCTGAATCAGCAGGGATCTGACTCCACATATCTAGTTGAAATGGTCTTGCTTTGTCCTGTCCTCTGCCACAAAACCCACCCATGTTGTTTTAATTCCCAAAACGATTATGCTGAGAAAGAAATTTCTAAAGAGCTCTAGAAGACCCTAAAGAAAGGCAAGAAGAGTTAAGGAAGACATGGCGCTTTCCTTTCAGCCTTTTGATAAACACCAGATGAACAGCAAGGAGAAAACATTACAAGGGATAAGCCATTTCCCCTTCCTCTACAATGCAGGAGGCAACATCAGCTTAAAGCAGCAGTACTGACAGGCGTTGCCCGTGCTGTTTTGCTTTCCACCACCTTGGCACCCTCACGTCAATAAGGCGTCGTTGAACTGGACTGCACAGCGCAAAGAGGCCGCCCTACCCTTCTGGTCCAGTCTCAGCTGGAAGAAAGGATGGGACAAGACCTCAGAAGGCATTCATCTCCTTTGCTTTCCTGTGGGCTACCACATGCAAGCAACATATACCAACGTTGTGAGTGTGCTGTCATTCAGCAGGTTTCCTTGCAATCCTATACACCGCACCCCACACCTCCACTCTAACTAGTTATAAATGTAAAGGAACTGAAAGACTGATTTGACCCCGGCTTTGCATTTACTACTAAAAGGTCACCAAGGAAGTGCGAATTTTTTCCTGTGAACAGAGATACCAGAAGCTAATGAAATCTGAGCTCCATCACTGCTGTGTGCACTTTCTTTTCAGTCTTCATTTAGAAACGAGCTCCCTTTCCCCTTCCCAGGCTACTACAGGCTCCCACATGTGCTATGCAAGAAAGATTTAGCAGGAAGGCTGAGGGTTAAGTATCTCTGCCTTCTCCCCACCCTACCAGCACTAGCAACCGTGATGGTGTCACGCGACAGCAGAATGCCGCACAGTCTATCACCATTTTAGCTGCACCTAGCCCAATATAGACCCACAAGTAGCCCCATATACTATTACACATATACACACAAGATACACACACTCATATTTCAAGCAATACCGATGCTGATTACATATGTTTCGTGTTCTGCCTATAAGCAGAGATAAATGCACACTCACACACATACACGCACCCTTGCGCACGACTTCTTCCAGGTATAATGTACAAATGCATCCCCTGGTGTGCATACAAGCACACAGCTAGCTACAGCACACACACAACCACTGGAAAAGCATAATCCTATACATCCTATTACTCACTGGTGCTAACATGTCATTGCAAACTTGCATGCTTATGTCTGTACTCTAACACACACCTTTCCTGACCCCCACCCTCTAGGAATGCAAGAAGTCTGGGAATCAATAACCACTTACAGCCCTTCAATCCAACACTGTCAACTTTGTTCCCCCGTTTACAGTGACAGACAAGCAGACTAAAGATACGGGACATCAGTATGCAGAGGAGGAGAGGTGGGCGCTCTGTCAGCATAAGAAGCAGGGAGATGCTGCTGAATCCAGCACAAGCTGCTCTCGCCTCCTGCAACCAACTGAGCAGAGGTGCCACTGTCCCAGAAACCTTCTGCTTTACTCCCAGGACATCAGTGCAACCAGACAGAACAGGGCAGTAACCATGGGCCATTTTCCTGAAATAATGTAACTGTATGTAGGAAGATTCAGAAAGAATACAATTCTTACCTGTTTCTGAAGCCTAAGCAATGATCTTGTCCCCATAAACATATGCTACGTGATCAGTATCACACCAAAACAACTTCATACCATATCCTGCAGAGGAGACAGCATCAAACTAAATACACTTCAGGCACAGCAGGCCATCTTTAAAATTGTCAGGGTGCTTTGCCGACCTTTTAAACTGAATGAGGATGCAAATGCAGTGCATCTGAGAGCGGTCAATACCTGTGCCAATGAATTTCAACCAACTTTGCAGCATCCAGAATAACCAAAAAGCTGTTGGTATTCCCAAAGTCTGACATGAGCTCTAATCGTGTACCTTTGTCACAGCCTCACCTGTACAACCAGCATCTGAGCATCCCAGAGCTACTCAATCCCAGCCCACAACATGGCCCCATTCTCACAATCCCAAGTTTCTCACTGTATCTATATTCAGAGATCTCTCTTCCGCATTACGAACAAATCCTATTATGCCAGGCCTGAATCTCTCCCGGGCAGAGACCAGCATTAATATAAATATAATTATGGTTGTTTAATAAATGTGCAATGTCTGCTGATCTATCTCGTTAAATTAACCACAGGAGTGCATTTTGCATTAGTCGTGACAAGGACCATTTTCAAAGCTGACATTTAATACCAGGCTCCGGTACAAATCATACTTTAGGGTACACAAATCAAAGGATTTGGTGAGTATCTGTGAGGACTGAATGTGTGAAATCATAGAAGCAGTTTTGGTGGCTTGCTGCAGGTACCCAATCTATGCGATACATTTACCTAGAGCCGATCAATCAGATAAAATTCAAGTCATTTTGGTGTACATGGTGGTTAGTGGGGTTGTGCTAGACCCAGAAAAATCTTCAATGCTTTGACCCCTGGAAGCCTTTCCAATCACTAAAATACTGGCTTGATCAGAAAAGTGACCTTTCTGTCACTCTTTCGGAGCCAGCCTGAGCTCTGCTTTCAGATCCCATTTATTTCATTCCCCTTCACTGGAAAAGACAAAAGGGCTGCTCTTAAAAGGTCATTGCAAAATTGGCGTTCAGCTGCCTACTGCAAAATCCATATGGGCCATCAGACTGCAGGGAACACAGATCCCATCATATAGCACATTCATTGCTTCCATCTTTGGTGGAAAGGTTCCTTCCAGTAAGCACAGGCTACAGTGTTGACTTCAGGTGCTTTTTCACCTGGGTGCAGGACAGATGAAGGTTGTGAGCAGGGTACCAAGTTACTCAGGCTTGTTTATGTTGTATTAAAGGGTTGTCTCCCTTCTTCCCCATCATTGCCAACCAGTGAGGCATACATGCTCCGGGCCATCACGACATGGTTATAGAGTCCTTCTCCTTAACTCAAACAGCCAGATCCAAGCCTATTACTTCTCAAGGGCAGGAAGAAAAATATGAGGAAAGCAATGAAAATAGAATTGAAGGTATAACATAACGGAAAAAAGAGAGTGGTAAAGTAAATACCTTCAGAAGTGCTAGATTCCTCCTCCACTGTTTTCATATAGAGATAGCATTTCAAACCAAACATTCTTCTCTCTCAACTTTCAATTATCTTGCAAGATAAAAATCTTACTCCCCCTCCAAATCAGAACAAGTCTCTGCACTTGCAATCTGCTGACCAACAGCTTTTAAAGGAATGACTACAAAAAAACCAGTACCTTGCCCTGAAATGCAAACTGCCCTTCTGATCCTGTGGCAAAAGCGAATCTATTTTAAACTATATTTTATAAAGTACGTAAGTGATCTCCAGCTGGAATAAGATACTGTAAAAGGGACAAAATTTCTGGGCTTTTTTAGCCCTGGTTGCACATAGCTGTACTTCTCTCTCAAACTCATTTGCAGTATCTTCCTCAAACTCATTAAAAATAATCTCATTGTTGCTTTGTATGAATATCTGATTCAATTTTATTGTGGAGTTCTGTCATTATTTCCAGCACCCACAAAGGAAACTTTCTGCTTTATTCCAAAAGCTAAGAAGAGGTGGGACACAGTAAGAGATTCAGTTATAAATGTTAGGAGAAAGCTGGGGTTTTTATCTAAACCAAAACTTCTTTGTGAGAGTATAACAGGTTAGAGGTGACTTTTCTTAGGAAGAGCTGCTCGGCTCTCGAGTGACATTTTTGATCAGATCCCACAAGAAAGATACTCTTTCCAGTTGAGCTCCCCTCTTCTCTATGAACAATTAAATATTAATTGGAGCAGTGGTTTAGACTGGGGCTGCTCCATTTCAGGTGAGTACCGTCACTACCAAGTTATAGAATTAGTCTCTTTCTGGCTCAAGGAGTATCTCATTATTTACACAAAATGTAACAACTCTTACACCAGAAGCAGGGACACATTCAACAAAGAACCTTCTTCTGGTGATCTAAGTCCTTGCTTTGAATTAGGCAGACTAGAATCTGAGTTTTCTTTAGCTCAAAAGAGGCTAATGATCTATTCTGTGATCAGTTGTTTCCAATTTTTACAAGTTACTTTAAAAGGTTGTGTTTTCACCCAGTGCAAAATGGGAACATTGGCTTGAAATACCAGGTTTCAAAGACACCACCTGTTTTCCACAACTATATATTGATATTTTTTTTTCTCCTGAGGTGAAAGGTGCTGAGGAAGTGTTGACTATGGTGATAGTGATGACAACAGAAAATGAGGTAAACCATCTTTGGAGGTGTGTGTAAGCCCTAGTATCAGCCTGGTAAGACTTTGGTCTCTTTAAATCTGAACTCTAAAGCAAAAAAAAAAATTGCTTGAATTAAGTGGGCAGTCAAGAGAGTAGAAGATTTCCCATTTCTGGGGCAGAAGGAACAAACTGAATGGGTATGTCTTACAGATGCCAAGCCATGGCAGACACAAAGGGTCCCGAGAAGGACCCTCTGCACCTAGTCCGGTGACCTAATAAATCGCAGAGAAAGAAGTGGTAAGGGGAATGATAATCAGTGTTTAGCACCATCATTACTGAGAATGCCCAGACTATAACACACCACAATCTTTGGAAAGACTAACAACATTGTGGGTGGAAAAAGAAACACCTCTAACAAACTAAAGGTACTACTTTAATAAGTGTATCTGTTTAACAATATTATCAATGCAATAATTTCTGTAATAGTGTTCCAGAGCTTAGTTATGGTACCAAATGCTTTCTTACTGTTCTTACTGACTGCCATGAACATTTAATTTTTTAGCTTCTTACATCTATTTCCTACATTACATTACCTCGTATCTATTTTCCCTGTTTTCTTTGTTCAGTGACAATAAATCTATGCTTTGATCCCTCAGAAGATTATTTTCATCAGCCACATT
This sequence comes from Sagittarius serpentarius, assembly GCA_034782735.1. Taxonomy (NCBI): domain Eukaryota; kingdom Metazoa; phylum Chordata; class Aves; order Accipitriformes; family Sagittariidae; genus Sagittarius; species Sagittarius serpentarius. The sequence goes on from JAVKLA010000002.1 coordinate 16,030,966, forward strand.
TAGGAAAATGACCTCTACTGTTGTTTATTCATTACATTCAGAAATACTAGTAAACAATTAGTGCTAGCAAACAAGAAACTGAGACTGAAATAACAGAAATCTGTCTTACTATAATCAATCATGTAGATTTTTTATCAATAGTATGATTCACTGTCCTCTACACTAATTATCGCCTTCTCTTTGCTACTAAACCAGGATGAGTTTTAACTGAATATGCCCTCAATTCTTAATTAGAGAATTGTGCCTTTTTGGATACCTAACAAAATCATTTTTAAAAATTTTTATTAATAATAATTCTCTATTTTTTTTCTCCTGTGGTCTACTTCACCTATAATATTTCCTCAGCTCTGGAAAATCAGTCCTTATTAAGGAAAAAAAAATATACAGGAACACACGTTAATAGGAACACTGTCCTCTGCCCATATTAAATGTAACTGGGTCATGATCACTTGTGTCTGGGTAACCACAAACTCCCACACCAAAGATTAATTCATCCTTTCCTGTTATCATGTAGTCCAAAATAGAGTTACACTGGATACTACATCTTTTGTGTTAGAAAATAGTAATCTGCAATGTTTGGAATCTTTAATAGCATTTACTGCTGCCTCATGACATCTCAAGTATATCTCACCCAAACTGAAATCCATAGCTACAAATTTACTTTTTGTGTATGGAATACAAGTACTTACGAGGTAACTTATCTCATTTTCTAGTTTGATTCAATGTGCCAAGCAGGCTCATTTCCTAGACTTTGTCAGCATACCTACAATATGTGGACCTGAATTATCAGTAAATGAAGATGTAACACTGCCATTCCCCCCAACCCAGCCAGACATGCTTACCACCCTTTCTGTCCTCCCTAAGCAGGACACAGACCAGTATCTGGAGATTCTGACATTCCAAAAATGAAATTCCAAAATTTTCCTAGCAGGTTTCAGTACTACCAATTACATTACACTTTATCAGCAAGATCTTTCAATTGATCTTGCTCATTACTCAGATGCTTAGCAGTAGTATGTAGACATCTGATAAATATACTCCCTTCTGCAGTTTTTCCCACACTGGTTCAATTTCTTTAAACAAGTATTTTAGTTTGAATTACATTTTCATACAGCTTGCTCTTTTTTTTCCCTTCCCCTCGCTACTTAAGCATTATTTTGTTTCGCTTCATGAAAGATTAATTCTCTTCCTCTGAAGTGCAAGGCTCTGTCATCCATGTGATCCCCATGACCACTGGAACACGGGTCACTTCTCCCAAAAAGGTCTGCTTCACATCAGTTATGCAACCAATGGTTATCTTTCCTTCCTTCTTTTATTTACATTTTTAAAAATCTCTCTGACCAATTCACCAAGATTTTTATCTTTCGTTTTCATCAAGAGCCTTAAAGAATCCTATGATATACCACTCCATGTATTTCTCTGCCATGTGTTCCTAACATGCATCATCCAAACCTGCCTTTGCATCTTATTCTTTTGCCCTAGGCAGACAATGCACTGTCACATTACACTTTTGTTTATTCCTCTATCCACTTTTCCTAAATGAGGCTCACTTATGACAACTACTTGGTTGAAAAAATATCTCGGTGTTTTTTGTTTTACATCAAAAGACATTCAGAGATATCCTTCTAATTCTCTATATGGCAGCTGCTGTTTTAATGACTGAGAGAAGAATATCATGCAACATCAGCATTGAACATGTCCAAATTCTCTTTCTTCTCTTGGCTATGAATAACAAACATCTTTTTTGATTTCCACTACCTTCAGCTTCCTCATGTCTGATCCTTCCCCACTTATGGCATGTATGCAAATGATTTCTGAATTGTCCCCTATAGCTGCATTTCCACAGGTTGTATGCTGTGCTGCAATGTCTTTCTAAACCACGTATCTTCACTCGTAGATCTACCACCATCTGGCAGTGCATGCATCAAAAATTTATTCCTTCGACAAAAATTAGAATATAGCACATCCAAGGCAGATCGCAGCAGTTTTTTCTTCATCATCCATATGAAGTATGCAATATAGGGTCCTACCTACAGATAAACCATAAAACTCCAAATTCCATCCAAAGCTTTCCTGCTAGGCATATCAACTTCTGTCTCAGAGTTCATCTGGCATAAGCACACCCTTACTTCACAAGTTTATCACATATAGACGCACATATTTCTGCTCTGTTATTCAGAATTAAAGAGTTTGCAATTCAGTTTGGCTTAATTTACTTTAGAAATTAGTTAAGCCAAATTTAATTAAGGCCACCTTTATTCTGCTTCAGAGTGCTGACATGTAGCTTAATGTGGTTTAGCACAGGACTTCCCACTCGCACCTTTAGCTAATTCACAGGCACTTTCCTGCATATTCTAATATAGACAAACTATTAAAGAATTCAGCCTGTTTCATTAATTATCCAAAAAGAGTGAAAAGTGACTTGGTTGCATGGTATAAGTACCTTTAAGAGAACAAACGGCAAGTTACTAAAGGTCTCTCTAAACTAGCAGAGAAAACCAACAAGACTTCAGCTGAAAACAGCAGGAAGATGAATTCAGGTCAGAATAAGGCAACAATATTTAACAGTTACTGACCCCTGGAACAAAATATCAGGGGACCAGATGTATTTCCAGTCGTGTGATGTTCTCAAATCTAGTCTGAATGTTTTTCTACAAAACCTGTTTACACAAACACAAGTTATCAGGCTTCTTACAAAGATGCCTGGGTGAAGCCCAAAGGCTTATGATGTAGAAGACGTCAAACTAGAAGAACTAATGGCCCCTTCTGACCATCAAAACTCCATGAATTTGTTATTAAAATTCTGTTTTCAGTACCTAACACCTTTCTCAGCACCTGCAGCCTTCCCTGCTACAGAACACGGCAGACAAGAGCAGGAGAACTGAGCCCCCTTTGCTTTTACTATGACACTGGAATATTTGTCAAGTCTTCAGTCCAGGCTTGGCATTTTTGCTTCCGAGTCCTGCTTCATATGCCACCACATGCATATATCTCATACACGTGCAGCACAGCATGCTGGCCTCTCTGCTACTATTGATTTGGGATCCCCTAGCACCTCCTTCCAGTGTCTGAAGTCACAGAAAGGGAGAGAGGCTGTGGAGCTGTGCTACGTAGAAAGGACACTCTTAGGATACTCAAGGAGCTGTGATAGAAGCAGAACGTCCAAGTATGGGCTCACGCAATACCCACCTTCTCCAGCCAGAAGTCCTGAGCCTATTCAAGGACAAACCCACCAACACGGTGCAGTCTGCAGACGTGCATGTATTATTTTAGAGACGTTTAGAGTACCAGGCAAGGGCCTATTGGGATTTAAGTAAAAAGAAATGTCAGTACTCTGTCAGTGAGGAAGGAATTTAGTACTTTCAGTGCAGAGGAATAACAGTCAGTCCTGGTATACTGGGTAATTTGAAACAAATTTTGTAGCAGAAAGAAAAACAGAGAGAAAAGATAACATAATTAGTACAAGAGTTTAGCACACGTGAAAAAAAAAAATCTGGATTAGAAACAATGCAAAGAAATCGACCAAAGGGACAAGGGCCGGGTGGAAGCAGGACGCACCTACAGATTTTGAGACTGGAGAGAATGAATAGACCAACTAATTTTATTCTAGAGGAGGCCAGACCAGGGGACCTGGGAGTAGATAACAGAGGCATTAAGGATGGCAGTGAACACTGATAGCGAGCTTACAGACAAAACAGACTGGGAACTACTGCAGCTATGGGAAGTGCATCTTAGGAAGATAACAGAAACCTGTAAAGGGACAGAACGGAGAAAGAAGGGAGATCAGATTTCAATATACAGTTTACATTTAATGACGGACAGCATATACATATTATAGGCATCAACTAGTGGAATTCACTGCTGCAGGAAGCCCTGTCTGAGAAACGATTATGGAAGGGGATGAAAAAGTGCCATAATTATTCACAGAGAATGTAACTCATTATTGCAAGGATTTGATAATGATCATGCTGCGGTGTAGGAAGTGGAGGAGAGGCAGGTCAGGCTGGTAGGATTATTTCCTTTCCGTGTCAGCGTAATTCAATCACTTGAATTACAGGTGGGTTTTGTTTTCTTCTAAGCCATGAGGAACCAGCCTCTCTATGAGGCAGGATGCCTGATTATATGGACCAATGGTCTGACCCAGCATGGCAAACGTTACCATCCTAAGAGGAGCAAAATCAGTCTTTGCAGAAAATCCTGTGTGTAAAAGACTTTGAAATTTAGATGCTTCTCAAATCCATGCAGAGCGAAAGACAAACATGGCTCTTTCAGCCTGTGCTTTTGCCACCTCCCCATTCTTATTTTCCATGCCTGAGGAGTTCATGATTAGACTGGGAGCTTCATCAAAGGGCAATTTTCAGCTGCCAAATAGATTTGTACAATAAATCCACACGGGGCCAGATTAACAAGCAAGAGAGACGTCAGAAATCAAAAAGCTAGCTGCTATAATTCCACAGAAAACTTGAAAGGATGATGTGCAATGCTGTTTGGACTTTTAAAGGGACACCATTGAAATACTGCAGTTAGTTTTCATTAGGAATGTTGCTTTTCTACCCCTTATCCTTCCCAAGAGTTTTTTCCTTAGCAGACTGAGATCCCATGGGCATTCAAGGTCATGCCATTTAGAAGGATTGCTTAGCGGGCTTCAAATAAAATAGTAACATTTCATCCAGAAAAATCACACACGTGTGTGTGACTGCAATTGTCTGATTTGTCACACCACTATAATATTTATAATAGAAAATTTAAAATAACCTTTGAACATCTAGTTTGCTTTGCTTCTGTAGTTTTCTGTTTGCTCTAATAATTTGTACTGTGAACATAGCTAAGGCTCTACCATATCCACATGTGAAGTCAAACCAGGTCCTCAGCTATACCCATAAACTGAATAAATACAATTCAGAGATTAGCCTGACCACAAATTGCTAGTCTTTTTCAGCCTTCTGGCACTACAAAAGACTGTTTGGCTTCTGAGCATGGCAGCATTGATTTTAATACTAGGAGAGTTTGTTCCCCCTTACAACACATGGAAGGACCCACTCCCTCGGTCACAAGGTGACAGCATTTGTTGTTTCTATGTCTCTGCATGAGTACACTGGTTTTGTTCATTTTCAAATGGGGCCACATAACAGTGTCTTGTCAGCAAAGTGAAAATATGGAGGTCAGCCATTGATTCATACCTTGTTCCCTCACAAAATGCAATCTCTTCTTGCAACCGCAAGTGCAATTGCAAACGCATTTTTTGCTTCAAGCATCTAGGTTGCCCAGATCTGTAATATCAAAATCTTCTCCTGCTCTCTCAAATTCTGGAAGATGAGTATGACAGGATATGTGCACTTCTGATTCTACGTGGTCTCGTTGCTCACTCCTTTTGTAGAGAAAGTTTGATAACCCCTATCTGTACCTATCTCCTCCTTTCTCAAGTACAGCATTGGAATATAGAAAGACTGGGTTGCAACCAAGTATCTAGGGAAGTGCAAAAGCAGCTGTCCTGGTTTCGGCTGGGACAGAGTTAATTGTCTTCCTAGCAGCTGGTACAGCGCTGTGTTTTCAGTTCAGTA
>JAVKLA010000002.1:16050170-16100274 GCA_034782735.1 Sagittarius serpentarius
GCAGAGGGAACAGCAGTGTTACTAGTTTTTGTTCAGGTCCCTTCAGAGTAGCTTAGACTCCGGGCCATGCCTATAACCTGTGTCAAACTTTGTTAGACAGTTGTATCTTGCATTATTTATTCGATCTGACATGATCTCAGGGATCCAGAGTCAAGACTAGTGCGTTTCTGTCTGCAGCAGAAATAAACATGACACCTGTGCAAGAACCCATGGCAACTCAGGAACCTAAGGGTTCATGGTAACTTATGATACAACAACAGAGCAATTTGTCAGGCTCATTCTACTTCTAAACTCCTAAACTCCAGCTTTATCCTCATGAGGTTTGAAATCTGTGCTTTCCCAAGCAATTAATCATCACTTTGTTGTCTTTAAATTCAAGACGTGTGCTACATAATTTTCAGGCAAATATAATTGTGCGACTGTATTGCACAATGTTGTCAGATCTGCATGAATTCCTGGAAGCCAAGCACAGAACACGACCTATCTTCATGGCAAATAATCTCATTCCACACTAATCTATCTGTCTATCTAATCCATCTCTCTTATGTCAGCTGTCATATAAACTAGGCACAAGGCACATTCCCAGTTTTAGCAGAAGTTTTGATTGCCTTTATAGGCAGATATCGACTCCTATAGAAATGAAAATCATGATTTAATGACCCAAGAGGTAAATATTGACCCAAGTCTTAAAGAATAATCAATCTCAGTGCCCTCTGAGATATGAAGTCGATATACACACTGCCGTTACATATATTCTCCATGTCTTTATCAGGAATATTCAGAAATCTGTCAATGAAAAGACAAGAATTTCTAAAGAGAAGGAATTGGTTCATTTTAAAAGAGTATCCACCGAGTAGAAAGGAGCTTCAAGATTTCTTTGGAACAGTTTTTCAGGGCCTATGTCAGAGACAAAAGAATGGGTGTAGGAAGGCAGGGAAGAGTTAGGGATCAGTATAAAGAGAGATGGGCAAGAAATATGGGGTAAAAAAAATATACATATTCTTACATAAATATATATATACAAGAGGGGAGAAACAGAGTAGATGAGCTTCTTCCATTAACTGTTAGGGCAAGATTTACCCTAGTATGTTACCAGCTATACAGTAACTAAGTTTAGCTGCAGCAATTCAGGGAGTTTAGTTATCTAGGAACTGAGCATGTAGCTTATGCTTGCTCCTTCTTTTGGTTTCTGACCTGTCACCTTTCCTTCCTGCACCACCACTCACCTCCAGCTCCCTTTGCAGGGCTCTGGGTCTGCACATCCCCAGCCCTGCAGCACGCACTTTCTGCACCTGAGGCATGTGAACAGCGACCTACCCAGCGACAACTGCTCCTGCTTTACTTACACCCTTGCCACCCAGCAAAGGCAGAAAAGGGAGGACAAACAGTGCAGTCTGAGAGCTGCTCATCGGTGTAAACCTACAACCAGCATCATTTCCAAAGGAAAAAAGCCAGCATTGCACAGACCCCAGAGATTCAGCCCCCTCAGTCTGTGCGCATATTTTTGCAGGGCTTATGCAGCCCCTGCACTTGAAGTAAATCTGTCTGAACCACGTGCAATCATCATATAAGGTCTCCTTCCAAAGAGCTGCATTTATTGGTTCTCTTAATGACAGATATTTTTCCAGCTAGTATTTCATCTAAGCTATCAGCAATATACAGTCATAGCTTAGGTTAACCACAGGTACCACCTAGAATTTATTCCTATGAATATCAAAGAGGATTTTATAGCTTTCGTCTTATTTCAAGGCAGAGAACCAAGATCAATTGCGTATCAATTACCTGCCAATTTACAGAATTACCAGCACACAAAAGACACAACGCATTATCTGCCTAAAATATTATTTTACATATCAGAAACCACACAGAGATGATCAGATAGACATACAGCTGGGCTGCCTGATCAGCAGCAGGTCTATAATTCTGCACCTCAAGAAACCTGCAGATGAGTCCTTAGTGACAGCTCTGGAATGAGACTTCTTTATTGGTAAAGCCAATTATCAAAGCCAGGTGCTGTAATGTGGCTGCTGTTTCAGGCCATGGGATCTTTCACTGATTGTCACCAGCTTCCACAGTAGAAGCATCAGTGCTACTGGAAATACTTTCATTCAATTTGCAAGTTGCATAGAGCTACATTTTAATTAAGTTCACTGGATACTGCAGTCAATCCCAATGTTTATACTCAATTATTCTTTATAATACATTCTTCTGCCTCATTTTCATGCTACAGGGTATCTTACATCTCAACATTCTGCCAAGGCTAAGCTATATTTTTGTAGTCTGATCACCCAATACAGAATTCTTCCTAGGATATGTCTTGGCAAACACTAAGCAAACTTGGGACCTACCAGTCCTTTTTCTCCAGCATGTCCTTCCATACAGCTGGGACACTAATACACACAAACCAGTCAAACTCCCAAGGCTTGTCCTCACTGGGATATGACTCAAGACACACATGCAAATTTTTATCTATTCAAAGTTATTTGCCAGCACTGATCAGCCTAAAGGTAAGGACTGCTTTCTAACTCAAAACCAACCCTCCTCATGAGTCACAGAACCAGGCACCTTTCAAAATAAAGAAAAAGCAAAATAGAAAATGGAAAGCATGAAAACCTGTTGGAAAACAGAACATTTTGAAATTTCTTTTTGTGTGTGTGTGTGTAAAGTCTCTTTTTTTTTTCCCCTTTTTCTTTTTTTTTTTTTTCTTAATAGCATTGTGACAGGACTTAGAATCTCAGAGTTTTGAGGCAGACATACCTTGGGTTTTTTCCTCACAACGAGCTACATCCTTGCAGGCAGACGCTTGCTTCCAAGCTTGATATAATGCCTTTGAATGGCAGCAAACTCTGCTTAATGCCTCCTGGTGCCTAGGAGGTTTTCTGTCCCCTCCAAGGGCATCCTGCTCTTCACTGCAGCTCAGACTCTCTGTACAACCTGCAGGCTCCCTGTTGCGCGCTGCAACTGCGCTGTCAACTACAACTTCTAAACCATAGCAGTTTCTCACCACAAATGCTCAAGAAGAGAGTAACTTCCCTCTCTCCATCAGACCTGGCTGCTCCCGTACAAAAGGTCTCCAACACTCCCCCCTTTGATGCTCTCAGTCGAAAGGAGATCCCATGCCGCAGAGGGCTGCAATGCCACAGCGCATCCAGTTCCTTGTCTTACTAGGGTTCCCAGAGCCAACAAGAGAAGAAAAAATAAATAAAAAAAAAGCAGCACTTAGCAGGCTGTTGTCCACAGAACTTACCAATTAAAATGGCTTTGGTTTGAAAGGCTGTTAACTTTAAAGTTCTTTCCTTTTCTCCTTCAAGCAGCTTTTCTTTGCTTTGAAGAAACTGCTTGCACATCCCCAGGATAAATGAAACTAAATCACTTCACAGAAATCATTTGGCTATCAGTGAACTGGGCTCCATGGGATCTTGGAGGTAAAGAAAACAAAAAAGAAAGAAAAAGAGGAAAAAAAAAAGAAAAAAAAGAAGAAACCCAGCTCTCTTCTGGAGGAGGGAAAAGGCATTTTTGAGCATGTATAAACTAAAATCAATGTACTCTTCAAAAGCAAAGAAAAATTAGTTTACCAAGTCTGACATGCAGCCTGTGAGTGAGGGAGATGATAGGATCAATAGTCTCCCTTCACTCAGCAATGATGAAAACTTGCACTGAGTGTTCAACTTCATGCACCTGGATATGACAAGGATGGCTGTGTATTAAAAAAGGCCAGATAGCAAATAGCAGGGTAAAACAAGATTGATCCTACACTGCTCTGAACCAAAGAAAAAGGTTGGTGAGTAAATTCATAACTGTGAGTTGAGTTTCCATGATATTCCTTGGCCTGCAGAGCTGAATTTCAGGGCTGTCGCCTTAGCCAAAAACCCCATTCCCACAAGAATTCACTTAAAGAAACTCACAGACATTTTCACTTTGTCTGGCTTTTCGGAGCAAACCCAGAGGGAAATTGGTGCCTTTGAACATTTCCTGCCTGGCTGTAGCTATTGTCAGCCAACCTGCCAGTCTGTGCATCCACATCTGTTCCTTAACATTGAACCTCCCTGGGGTTTTTCTCCTGAGGTCTCAGGACTATCTTTTCATTCTGCTGGGCAACAAGACTGAGCAGATGGGATGGATCCCAGCCCCATTCCAGTGGCAGCTTTGAGCTGAGACCCATCTCATGAAGTTCTGGTACCCCCCAAAACCAGTCATTTTCTTCCCATTACTAAAGCAGCATGGAAGTTCAGACCTTTTGAGGGCTGCTTCCTGCGGTTTTTGTGATAGCATGGGTTGTTCCAACATGGGCTTTCACACAGTCCATTCAGACTAAATCTTTGTGGAATTTCTCCTGTCGTTGCCATGAAGATAGCAATAACCAACTTATAATATTTAGCTTAGTTGGAGTACTTCAAGGATATTAAAGAGCTTTAAGGAACTTATTTTGTCATTTATATTTCAGGTGTGCAGAGATACTGAAATTTGGAGTTGGTGGTTAGAAGATTCAGTAAGCAATAAACATCCAAGACTTTCAAAACAATTCTGTGAGATGAAAGTATAACAAGCACACGATGCTTTCCAAATCACTCTAGCTCTAAAACAACTACAGTAAGCAATTCATATACAGTAACTCACAGAAGATCCTGGAAGAGACTCACCAGAGGAGCCCGGCCAATGCTGCGCAGGTAATAGAGAAGTCCTTTGGCGTGGTAGATAGTTGGATGGAGCTGGGAATTGGGTGTCAACCACTGTCTGTTCAGATCATCCCCGCTCAATGAACAACGGTGGCTGAAAACAGAAAGCAACACAAACTAGCAAAACAACAGCTGATTCCCAAAAGTTTCCGATTCTGACAAGCCCTGGCACAAGAGTGGGGAATGTCAATTAGAACACAGATATAAACGTTTTGAACATTGGGCTATAATGAACCAAAGGTCTGTATTATATTTCAAAAGTGCTTATTGTATATGAATTTTATAATTTCCTTTCCTTCCAAGGTTCGCATAGTTGCAGTCCTGAAAATAAATGCAGTTTTTCCTTTACCCAAGTATGTACAAATCAAAAGACTACTTACAAACTAGAAGTCTTCTGAAATGTTCTAAATTCTGTGCTACCTATGAAATTCACCCAGCTTACATAGAGCACAGGCTTTGCAAAACCTCCACAGCTTTCTCCTACTCATTCTAATTGAAGACAGGCACTTGAACCTCTTTGACCAGTCTGAAATGCGAATTCACTTAAATGAGATGAGCTGGATACCTCATTTAAGCTTCTCCACTCACAGGAAATGCTGCTATGTAAAGCACATCAAGAAGATCTTGATGCATTCTACGTCATTATGTAGAACAATCACCTAGCTTCACTGCAAAGGCTAAATAAAAATCTAAATAAGGATCTCAGATTTGCACTGAGAAAAACATTTCCCTTGGTTGGCTTGAGCATATTCTGTTACTGACTCAGCGATCAGTGGAGGATTGTGCAGGATACTTGACTGCATGGAGCAGTACATCACTGTACAATTTTGCAAAATCCAACTAATCTCCCTTGTTAGCAACTATGTGTAGATCAGAGCCTCCTCACATTCCTCAAAGGGTTTGCTGTAATTTGGTTCACAATTTTCAGGTCATGGTGTGTTGATAAGTTTCAGGAATCAACCCTCCAGCATATAAGATATTATGGCAGGTCCTCATCATCTCCATACTATCCAGTTCAGCACTAGGATGCTTCTGGTGGCATTGTAAGCTTGGGCTGGCTTGTGTTTCAAAAAATATAATCCTAAGTGTTGGATGAATTTCTAGCTATGGAGTTCCACGCAGTTTTGCTGTTCCAGCCTCCTAGAACAAAATTAAGTACAAATGTATTCGTGGGGACGTGGTCTGTTGTTGTACTGACAGAGCCTTACACTGCTGCTAGGGTGTGTTGCATATAGCATCTTTGGCATTATCAGTGCCTTGCAAATGATGCTTCAAGAAAAAGGGTCGTAAAGCAGGAATGCTTTAAAAAAAAAAAGGATAAGCAATGGAGAACGTGTTAAGAACAGAAGACAAAGAAATAATAAGAGTCACTAAGAGTATTTCACACATTTTTAATGTGGAAAAGCAAGGTCTCTAATGCCATCTTGGGGTTTCTGGTAACATCACAAGATCCATTCCAAGTTTACTCTAGTTTCACTGTTATCTGAATTCCCCTTCTTAAAGGCTTTTCAGATGAAGATACCTTTAGGCTTACCTTTCCTGATCTTCAAAACAGCTGCTCAACTGAGATTAGCAGCTGTATTTCTGCTCAGGACTTGTGTGCTTACACAGTTTCCTTTCCATAGATGGATCTCCACATAAGGAGTCATCAGGTTGCCTTCAGAAACTCATCTTTCTCCAATGTGACTAGTAAAAAAAATAAGACCCACACACTTCCATGACATAGGCACGTGATGTCTTCCTGCACTACAGTTATATCAGGGAGCACAACTAATTGCAAAAAACAACAGAATTTCCATTCTGAGGGAGAGAATGATAGCTAGACTTTTATTCTCATACTTCAATATAATATCAAGAAGAAAAAAAAAAGAGTCTTGTTATTTCAGACCTACAGAAATACTTTTTCAATATTGTCATTGCTCACAAAAAAAAACCCTACTGCCCTCACCTTCCCTGCTGGGGTTGACACTAGTTGAGTACGTCTACTCACACCATCTTCACTTGTCCCTCTGCTAATATGCCTTGGTACACGCTGGAAGAGTCCAACATACAAAGTCAAACATGCAGGGGAGTAGAAATATGACAACTGAAAACTAGTCCTAAAAGGATTCAGTAAATACAGAGATTCACGTCAAACCAACCCCAAGCTCAATTTTTATTTCACTATTTCTTAGACTAAAGTAAAACCTCTGTAAAAAGTTTCCTTATTCCTTCAGCACATATAAAGAAATCCCATGATCTGCTAGAAAAGCATGTACAAAACCTCCTAATCAAGTCTATTAACACAGATTAAAGCGAAGCAGATGGCGTGACAAGGCACTGGTGTTTCCTGCTGCAGAATCTGTTTCCACTGTGGCCCATGGACTGCAATGTGTTACTCATACACGAGCACAGTTCCCACACAGCATGCCAACATCTCTGCAGTTCACAGCACCCTCACTCTTCAGACAGGTTTGCTCTGTCCGTAATACAATTTACCAACTCTTTTGCTCTGATACAAATTGTGAATTTTCTTAGAGGTGACCCTATGACAAGCCAGTCCCCTCCCCTGCAGTTCACAGACGCTGCTGGGCGCTTAGTATTAGTTTAGTAAGTGTAATCCAGCTCTAAAACAGTAATTTGAAAGCTCTTATTTACTGCAGGGAAGGAAAGTAACATCTCTGCATGAAGGCAAGAGCTGGGAGACAAAGTTCAGCTTTGTCCCTTCAATGATTAACATCTCTGCTCATTTAAACGACCTTTAAATATTAGCTCTCAGCCTAGCAGCTTGTATCCACAGCTCTTAAGAAGATGCAGAACTTTAACAGTATGATGGGAGGAGGGAGCAGGATGGGAAAAATCAGCCTCTCATAAATTAATTAAAGTCTGTTTACTTTTGTAGATACCAGCTCCCTGCCAGCCCTGTTCCCCCTTATCCTTTCCTTTCTTCTCTCTCTTTCCTAATAGTGATGACATTCGCAGATAATGGTTTTGTCCGTTATGCTCTGCAACCAAGGGTGAAGGTAAAATATTAAGCTGATTTCAAGCACTGATAGCAAATAAAGGGACTGAGAAGCTGAGACTGGCTTTGAATGTTTGGCAGGATTTAATGAAATTCACTGCTCAAATCAAAGGCATTTCTTACAACACAGTTCCAAGCTTTAAATGTTTCATGTGTCTTTTCTCCGTTGCAGCATTAGCAAGACTACCTGCCACCTTGGACGGGACTACTAGCTGCTCAAAGAAAATTATGAAAACATTTGCCAAAAAGAATTCCAATAACTGTTTACCTATAATTCTGCTATTTGTTATATATGTTTGGCCCAGATGCATTACCCAGATACCTTCAAAACAATTAAACTGCATTTCTCTTGTTCACAAACCTGATGCTTTCATTATAGACCTGCCTCCTCTTCTACCTTTATACAGCCAGGATGTTCTTCGATGTGTATCAGCCTATGGGGTAGCTGTTAGCATCTCCGGGGCAGTGCATGGCTGCCAAGCGGAGCACAGAAAAAGGAGATGAAAAAAAGACATCTGACCTTCTCAAAGCAGACCCAAGTAGTATTTCTGTAGGTATCTGTAGAATGCCTCAAGAGAAGCTACGGAGCTGGTGGAAGTAAGGATTCAGAGGATCTCTTCTAACTGAACTTTCCTAAATGAACATGGCCAGAAAACACTGACTATCACAACGATTCAGCGCAAGGTGTTCAGCACCTACTATTGCCCAGGGAAAGAAATACTTGGGCAGTCTGTCCTTCAGATGTGCTTCAATAGTGCCACATAGTCCAGTAAGATGAATAAATCCAAAGCATGCAAGCCACCCAGTGCCTTGAGAAAAGGTAACTCATGTGACTGGTTCCAAGAAAAGTAAATTCATCCTTAGGTGAATTTGCTGGCGAGCGCTAGCTTCAAGTATCATCATTATATGCCACCAAGAATATTCCTACAGCTATGCAATCCTCAGCTCTAAAAATACATAAATGCAGCTAGTCATGGAGAACTGCTCTATGAAAACTGGATCCCTGGCATCTGAAGTTGATACACCACAGAGAGAAAGATCAGGTTGAGATTCCCCTTCTGAACGCATAGGAGGTAACTGAACTTCTAACTGAAGCATTAGACTCTTGCTCTGAAGGTAGGGGCACTTCACAGGGAGTTAATGAGAAAGTGGTTAAGTAACTAAACAGACTTGATCAGTTTAAGATAAAATTGTATTTTAAATCTGTTCGCACTTTTAAGACCTTGCTTTTAATCTTGTGCCTCAAAGCCTGACATTAAGTTTTATTAAAGATGCGGGTTTTTTTGTTGTCTTACTCTTAAGCCTGATTGGCTTTGAGGGCAAGGTAACCTCAAATACTGCACTAAACTGCACTGAATTCCGCATGAGCCATGTGTATGGATGGAGACATACTACCTGGTCCTAACCTAAGGCTTGATAAGGTCGATGGAACCTTTTAGTTGATTCCAATAAGCCTGGATCAGTGCCCAGCACAGATATGAAAATGGGAGAGGTGGGGCGAGAGAGAGAGAGGAAAAAAAGGTAAATACACAGGAAAAAACAAAAGGGAACAGGAGGCGCAGAGTAAAGACACTGGGGGATAAATATCATGCACAAGATATTAGACAACGAAGAAAACGAGAAATGGAGACAGAGAAAAGTCAATTTTTAAAGAAAATATGTTGCTGTGCTTGGAAGATGAAATGATTCAAAGTCTCCTGTCCATTACAGATAAATGGAAAGACAGGGCCCATCATATTGAATGAATGTCAGGACTGATAACAACAGCACCTGGGGCACAGGGAACTAGAAAATCTGAAGAGAAGCATTATGTTTGATATGTAGAGAGCAGCATCACCATTCACTGTGCATCTTAAAAGCAGACAGCAGTACTAGCGTAGTATAAGAATATCTATATAAAAGGAATTAGGCACAAGTAAACATCAGGACACTGTCGAGCAGCATGGGGCAGCCTCAACCAGACTGCCTAGGATAGAAGCAGGAATATTTGCATTAAGGTGTTTTGGTCTTGCCATTCAGAAAGCTGAGAGCAACCTGGAGAAAAAAAAAAAAGGGGGCAGGGAGGATGGAGCAGGAATCCTTTATTTCTCTTTATTTTAAATCTTTTCAGAAAGCAAGACTTAGTGATGTGAGGAAGAAGCAGCACCAGCAAAGCCCGCCCTCATAATTTAAAGGAAGGTGTCAGAAATATAACTATTATTTTCTGTCTTTGACTTTGGCTTTGTTCAAGCCCACGTGCTGAAGCCATAATGACTATATCCATCCTGTGTCCATTCTAGAGAGATTCTTATCCAATGCCACCCAGGCATTGCATCATGGTATTGCCCTGTGATGCCAGTGATCATTCCAGAAACAGAGTATCACCAGAACAACATAAATATCTGAGGCTTTACACTGCGAGAAATCCAATGAAACAGTATGCTTATGTGATGCAAAACAGCCTGGTTTTTAAATGTTGGGTATTTTTCAGAAGCTTCAGAATGACAGCTAACTACTAGTCTTCCATCCTCTGAAATGTCTGTGTCTTAACGGTACAAGAGAAAATACAAAGTGCTGAGGACATCTTTGTAGATCTCTTCATTTAATCTATTTTATTTTATAGCAGACATATACAGACTTGCACGATAGCACTCTACAGCTGGAATCAAAGACGAAGGGATTAGAGAGCAGGGTATTTTTCCTACTGTGCTCTGGACTGCACCATTAATTTCACGGTGGAATAACTTTCCCACCACGAAAGTGGGCCACTTAAAGCTCCCTCTGGGACATCTCACTTTCGCATCTTGGCAAGCCCCAGGGTTTCCCTGCACTGAGGTGATCCCTTCACCTGGTTACTCCGAGGAGTGAAGAAGGTGATGCTCTTCCTTTATTCAGGGTGTGAAGTTACTAGATTTTTCCCTTGTTTACAGTGAAATACAAGTGAATAGCTGCAAGGCATATACACAGACACTGATGAATGAAATGGTTTCCATCAGCATTACTGCAGCTAACAATTCATTTCTGATCATTCATTCTTTCTTCTGACTGCAAGCAACATGAATGCTAAGATGCCTATACAGAACCAGGCCTAAGAGCAGTTTTGCCTTCCCAACGTAACCAAAGCAGCTCGGAGTTCAGGAGCCACAATCCCTGTTCCATATCTCTTTTTCTTCAAGCGTGCATTTCATTCCTAAGTTATATTTACACTCCTTTTCCCACTTACTTATGACCTACTGCACTGCTAATCACCCTCAAAACCTCATTTGCACCACATCTTACTATCACGCCTGCTTTCATCATGAGTAAAGCCACAGTTAGTATCAGAACACGAAGGCAGGCATGCACTATTTAACTAGACGATGAAAACCAAAGAAAGTCAACTTGTCCTAAGAGATCCCCATAAAGTACCAAGCAAAGGGGATTTTTCAATTGCACTGTGAACTCTTACTGCCTAGTTTATTTTATCTCTAGGCCTTTAAGAGGAAACTTTTTACTACTTTCTTTTCTTTTTTATTGCAGCTTACACGCACACACAATGCCAAACTTACCTCTTGAATGACACTTGCGCTACCTGGATGCCAACCAATTTAAGGATGCCATTGAACGGATCCGCCTCATTTCGGACGGTGGCTGCTGTACGACTGACTCGTCCCTCGCGGCACTGACTAATGAATCCATGATGCATAATGCTTCCTCTCGGGCAAGTGCTATCCTGAAGTATCACTCTGCCAGCTTCTTCTTGCCTCCCTACAGCTGAGCACTGATACTAATTAACGCAATGAGCCTTCAGTGTTTCTCTTGCTACATCTGACTGATTTTGTCACAATGGACAATCCTTGCTTCCCAAGATAAACGATGCAGTCTGTGCTTTTCCTGTTCGCTGCATGTAGCTGTGTCTCTATCCTTGCTCAGCTCCCTCTGTTATAAGGGTTCCTTTTCTCTCTGTGGACACATTTCATTAAGTCACATTTGGTCACAAACCAGCTGGACACACAGAATGAGATCTGCTTCACCTCAGCTAATGCTGTCAATGTCATAATCAAGTAAGACAAGAAGTTCACATGATCTACTGAAAAGGTGAGTTAACAGCATTGTCACAGATAAGCTAACCTCCCTCCCAGTTCCACATCAAAGGATGCCCATCAGATTTCTACTTCTAGTTGTAACAACAGTAACTATTAAATACCAGATAATTCATTCCCCTGCAGTTGCTCACGCTTTGCACTGTAATTTATGAGAAAAATACAAGTAATAATGCTTTGTACTATTTTACAATGGATCAAATAAGGATTCAGGGCGCAAATAAAAACTGGGTTCTCCGTTTCTTGACATTGTCCATGAGATGGAGTCATCTCAAGAGTCTCTTCTCAGGATCTTCAAATACTTTATATATCGCTGATAAAAAAAAAGCCTTAAACCAGCATTTTTAGGCACTGGTTTTGGATGGAAAAGTCAATTTTCAGCTCAGGAAGTTCCTTATAACAAGTATCTAATTTCTGCAGGAAGCATTGACTTTTCCCCAACACACACACCACCCCCTATTCCCCTCAAAACTTTGACTTGTCAGTCAAAACTCCAAACTGTACCATCCAAAACATCAGAACTGTTTGAGAGGGATGTCTCAGCATACGTTAGAAAACATGCATGTGAGCTTTCTCAGGCACCCAGTCCTCTCTCTCAGAGGGACTCTTTGGCTGGGCCACACGTACCCTAACGCAACATCAAGACTCCATGACAGCAATTCAGTAATATGCAGAATTATGACACAACGTGGGAGCTGCAGTTTGGCTGGGGGAGCCAGGACAATAGGGCAGCCAAACAACTCCCAAATGGCACCACAATGACACTTGCAAATGGAAATACTGTTTTTAAATGGGAAGATTTGGCTCCAGGTTTGACTATCTATTATTCATAGAAAAGCTTAAGCTTTCCATAGGGGGGAAAAAAACCCACATTTTCCCAAACAGCCCCACTTACATCCTCCTACAAGCAATGTCAGCAAATCCTAATTTTGCAGGCAGGGATACTGAGAAGTGAAGCCACTCATGCAACAAAGCAGTAAATCAGTGGAAAAACTAGGAATAGAACCTGAGATCTGGTGAAAGCATATCAAATTAACTAAAACTTTGCCTTTAAATTAACGTCCTTTAGCCTGTTTCTAATTCCTGTATTCTAACTTTCTTATTTTAAATGTGGCTTATATCCATATAGCTGAAGAGGATTCTTAACCGACTTAAGCTAATTGCTCACATGCAGATTGCATCAAATTAACCAAGTTGATTGAAAAATCTGTTAGTTAAATCAGTGCAATCTCTGCATAAAAATGAGTACTAAGAATTGCAATTTGCAGATGATTGTTCTAAAACTTAAATCAAAATAAATAATGCACAAGGGCAAAGTGTGGCATTATAGATTAACAGCAAGAATCATAAGCAGAGGGGCATGTAGAGGCCCAGGGGAAAAAACCCAACCAAACAAAAATGTACAGCGACAACTTCAGGTCTCTGTTAGCTTTTCCTAGAATCCTTACTTAGCCAAGTAGTCCAGGAGGTAGTACTCCTTCTTGGTGTCCTCTACTCCTGTGGAACTGAAGAGGTAACTAGAATGGAAGGAAAAAAACTCTCAAAGCAGTTGCTGTGAATCAGAAAGTTCAGATTCCTCCAAATATTTTGCTAATAAATTACTGAATAATTGGACTAATACAACATTACTGCCAGTAAATAGTAAAGAACCCTTGTACTTGTTTTTTAACAATGAGACAAGCCCTGCACAAGGAATATGCTGCAAGCTACAGTTCCTTCCTGGACCATCACTAGATCATCCTGGCCTAATCCTGTCCAACATCATCTGTAAGGTTTTCTCCTGTTTCTGATGTCCAGGATTCACGGACTGGGCATTGATTAGGGCATCGTCCCCCTATCCCAGAAGACAACTCTGGTTGGAAACCAGGAGTCCCTTTCCATTCTGGGGTCTGCAAAGCTTTGTATGGGAATCAGACTTGTTTCAGCAAGCTAACACCTCACAGCAAAGCAGGACAGTGACCTGCCATCTGGCAATTAAGACAGAAAAAAGGAGAAGAGAGAGAAAGAGGCCAAGAAGACGAAAGAGACGAAGGTGAGGAAGATTGAAGTCAATCCTCCCAAGCTGAGGTGCATTATGTCCCCATTCTCCATCACCTCAGCCATCTTCCTCAATAAAAACAAGCAGCAGGGATAAGTCTTCTGCGAGTCACACCTGCATGACAATGAGGTTGTGGTATTCCGAAAGAAGATGCTTTTGAGCACATAAATTTTCAGCCCTGTAGGAGGCTGGAAAGTTGTTTTGCCGCACTTGTTCTGTTGTTCTCTGAAGAGAGGTTAATAATAAACTTTAAAAAAATAATAATTTAAAACATGGCTGCTCTACATTAGGCAGAGTTGGTTGTCCCTCTGTAACACTGTGTAGGCTCACACGTTTATCCTTCAATATTAATTCCCACTGCTCAAAGATGCTGGTTTTCTTCTCTATAAAAGAACTGGCTCAAGGTAGGTTTATTCTGTCACCAAGTTGCTCAGCTCAGCATAGAAGCACAAAAAGGGACCCTACTGTACATGAGGCTGTGAGGTGATTTATAGTGGAACTGGGCACAGGGTGACATACATTAGTAAATTATAGTTCTGACAAAGCAGCATTAACCAAAACATGCTGAGTGGCAGCTTACAAAAGAACATAAAACCAAATACATAGCTTGCCAACTCCTTTCCTTTGCAAGGCAGGCACGGGCTAGCTAAGGAAAGTAGCACTAGATTGTGTTAGTTGCTCATGCTAGGAGGGTTTCCTCTTTTTTCCCCATCTCCCCCCTCCCCCCCATCCTTTTTTTCCAGCCTTGTAAAACCAATGTGGTTATGAAGATATTACTGCTAATATCTACAACATCACTGGAAATTCCCACTCTAGTGGGCTATATTGGGACACAATCTCTACTAACATCACAGACTACTTGCATGGCAAATATAATCTCTCTGCAATAAAGTAGTATTTCCTCACAGGTTACTCAGCAATGATACATATGAATCCAGGCTTGTTATATTTCTCCTTTCTGACAAGGGATTTCTAACTCTGCCTGTGAATTCCACTGAGGAGTCAGGAGTTCCTATAAAACTCTGTTTGCTTTCTTTGCAATAAATGTTCCCTTCTGTGGAGATGAAAAATATTTATGAATCAGGCCTGTTTGCAATACAGGTTCCAAGTCAAAACAAAACCAAAACCAAACCTCCACAAAAAAAAAATCCACAAAACCACCTTCTCTTATTTTCCTGTTATACGTTCCACCTGACTTTTAAGGGATGTGGCTATTTTCCATTTAACCAGACGTATAGTCCTGCGTTATTTCTTTGCCAGCACACGGTGTCTTCCTCATAGATGTTCTACCCCTACGTAATACTTCTCTCCAGTGTTGTGAACTCTTGGCTAACATTTTGCATGATTCCCTCATGTATTCAGGGAGACCGTTAAGGCTTTGGAAGATTTGAGCAATAAGTTATAAATATCATCACTACCAGTAACTGGAGATCGCGTCAGGCAATAGCTAGGAAGTGATGCATACCAAATAGCTTGGTAAGTCATTCCAGTTACTAAAAACAAACAAACAAAAAATATCCCCAAATGCCCCTCACTCTTTTGTGGGCCCTCCTGCTCACAAATATGTGTACCGTCTCCCCTACTACATCCTTTCTGTAAGGGTCTCAGGTGAAGAGAAAGACTGCATTCTACCAGTGCCCAAGCCAGAGACACTGTATGTCTTAGGACTGCCACACAAACGATGAATTTGAATTGTCCCTGTATGAAACCTGGCAGCTACTACCAAGGCCACACCCAGCCTATAGACAACAAACTTTTACCAATAAAGCATCTGTTCACCAGGATGGGCATGTAAAACAATAATTATTTAATAATGGTAAGGGGAGGGAGACAAAGAGGTAACAGTTCTGCATCCTGCAATTCTCAGCAAAACAAATTCAGTCCTCTGCTAGCATGAAGCTAATCCTTCAGTGTATCCTCAGAGATCAGGCAACAGCCACTCTAGCATTGCTAGAAAGGCATTTGCGGGGACTCATCTGCCAGGGAGTAGAGCAAGCAGTCGCAGAGAAGGAAAGCAGCTTGGGGTTATGTCTGTAGGTGCACTAAGCTCTCTTTTATTTGTTTATTTTCCCCCATGCGCATGCACTATGAGCCTTCAAACCTCAGTTGAATGCTAATTCTGATACTGAAAAACTAAACCAAATTGCACTTACATAACTGCTCACCCAAGCACAGTGTCTCTGGGCACTTCACAACAGTGAAGTTAAACGAAGCATTCAATACACACTTATTAAAATAAAGTATCCACTAGAGAAACCTGATGGGCTTGCAGAGCTCTGCAAAACATTCAGAAAAAATTAAAAACATACACATATAACAAGCAGTAACAGATAAAATTACTGTAAAATCAAAAACGGAACAAAATTCTCCAGAAAGCTCACAAACCCTAGCAAGACTTAGACAAGGTTTAAGAGAGTTCATTTAAGTCCTAAGTAAAGCTGGCACTGAAAATTCAGGGGGCATAGAGAATTTCAAGATTCCTAAGAGGTGCTATCAGAATCTCAGGGGAGCTGAAAGACTTTCAATAGATACCATGCCAAACACATGAACTGTAGAAGGCTTGCTGGAATTTTCTAGTAAAGAAAAACTAGGGCACTAGGAAGGAACAAATGTATGGAAGTGGTTCATATATACTTGTGTGAGCAAAAAATCTAAGCTGTTTTTGCATAGCAATTGACAAATTTTAATTGGGGACTAGCACGATCAAAAAATTCCCTCTTGAAATAGATTTGTAAAGTGAAGTTACTTGAATACTGAAATAAATGACCTGATTTTTCAAAATATGAAGCTACTCATCACTGCCTATTGAAGTTCAATAGAGTTGCAAGCACTCAGCATCTTCCAAAGTCAGGAAATTCTTAACTAGCTTCCTAAAAAAAAATTGGATTGGGGCAACTAATTTATGGTCCTTACTGTTCATTTTTAACTCCGGTCTTGAATCAGGAAGCTTGAAGCATCAGAAGATATCAGCAATACTCCAGAATGGAGGATACAGTGCTTTATCCAAACATTTGGGGTTTTTTTCCCTTAGCTGTTCCCTGCCACCCCCCTCCACACGCCTGTTTTTAATGTAATATAGAAGAACAATCTCTTAAAGGGGAACAAATTGTGAATATTTGGGGATTGATGAGTAAGCATGAAGACATCCATGAAGAAAATCAATGATCAGCATCCCATCTAAGCAGTAAAATGTTTAAAAATCTTTCCGGTAAGTGGCACTGTCCTTTTCCACTGAGTTAGGATATTCAGGTCCTGATCAAAAGTTGAGATATTTCATAGGAAAACGGATGACAAAGCACTAGGCTGACAGAGTCCCTTATTTAGATGTGGAGAAAAGGAGAAGAGACCTCTAATACAACCTCTCAATCACTTATTGTAAGACATATAGAAGGGTAATTTACAGCTATATCTCTTCTGCTTAAGAGGGCCCATGGGTAAAAATTGACACAGTGCCACTGAAAGGAATTTATATCTACTGGCTGATCTAACTCAGCACATTCAGACACTGACCAAAGAATAGGACCATGTTGTCCATCTTTACAGAAATCAACGATTAAGAGCTACAGCTTTTCTCCATCTAAGCAGCAAGCTCTTTTTGACCTCCTCGGAAAGAAGATTTTGCCTATCTATATAAAAGAGCTGAATGCATTTTTACTGTTAATGCACATTCAGACTCAACAGGTGAATGACAGCACTGATGTACTGCAAAGCCCATCATACAGGGCAATATGACATTTGCCTCTAAGGAGAGACTATACTAAGCTCCAACTTTGAACCAAGAGGTTTTCAAAACTTTTCTGAAGAACAATATTCCGTCGCTGCTGAGAAACAAGCCTAGATGCAACTTCAAGAAATTGTTTCCGGTGGAGATGTACCTTTAGTGTCTCTCTCAGTAGAATGACATGGAAAGAAAGCACAGAGGAATAAAATTTTCTCTATTCCAAGATGGATTTGAAACAGAAACAATCATGGTGCTTGCTTAGAATCCTAACAAAAGGCAGGAGGGCTAACAAGTCTCTAGAATATTTCTGATGATATCCAATCATGTTTTTCTTTTTTAATTTCTTCAGGACTCCTTGTTCTTTGAGCTACCCTACCACTCACAGATCCAAGAGAGATTAAAGACTTAACTGCATAAAATTTAGTCAATATAGATAAGCTCACAGAAATATCCCCTACAAAAATCAATGTGCAAATTCAAGTAGGCCATTCTGATCAGCTGGAATAAAGGTTGCACAAGGTTGCCAGTTATTTTGACCAAGGCTTTGATAACACTGAGGGAATAAAGAATGGCATAGGAAAGACTCTTAAGTTGTCTTCCTCCTACATATAGGCAACAAAGTTCAGTTGTCATGGTTTGTATTTAGGTAAATTAGTCCTTTCTCAGCTTGATGGCTTCTCTTATCTTTTTGCAATATTTATTAGCAAGTGAAGTCACTTGCTGCCTACAGGATAGGACCTAGCTAAAACTTCAACAAAACAGTCTTCTCCTTTTCTTGACCAGCTTCATTCCAATAACATTATGTAATTAATAATGCTATACAGTGCTGTAAAATGCTTAATAGTTGTAATTTTTGTTAAGATATAACAATGTTTACAACCACCCTCCAGAAAAAGTCACAGAGAAAATATACAGTGTTTTCCAGAAAGCTGATAAAGTTTTTGTTCTGATTTTCTGGCCAGCTGGCAAGTTTGATCACAAAAAATTGCCAGTGAGTTAGGCAAAAAAAGCATACCAAACCAATCATACATGTTGCCATTTTTGGATGTCCAAAATAGAGAGCTACATTATTTATTTTTTTTTAATAGATTAATCATCCCACCCTCCCTCAGAGTATGGTAAATGTACTTTTAATGTGAAATCTCCATTTCAATAGGACGATCTTTTTTCAAACACACACTCAGACATTTCAAACAATTATATTATCATTAAATTAAGCCCAAAGAGCTTCTTTAAGGTATTACTGCCATCACTGTATAGATGGGTAAAGTAACTACAAAACAGTTTAATGACTTGTCTGAGATGGCACAGTAAACATTTGAGGAAAGGAGAAAAATGATGATTCAAAGAGAGCAAAACATTCATAATCTTTTTTTTTTTTCCCCAAGCTTTTCACAGCCAGGAAAGCAATTACTTAGTAGTCCTCAAAGGTTGATGCCATGAAGGATGCTTATCTCTATTCCTGAGCACTGAAAATTACCAGCGACAGAGAGCAAAAAGGGATTGCAACCAGGAAGAGAAATAAAGGAAGAATTCGGTCTATAGAGCTCGTTTCTCTTCAGCTCACAAGGCAAATTTGTTGGCCTGAAAAGCACGCTCACTGAATTGCAGCATTGACTGTATTTCTCATGGTGTAACTCCACAGCTGCAAAATCCCAGCTGCAATTAGGTAACTGTGGGGCTGGATGTTTTATCATTTTTATACATGCAGGCACTCCAGTGGTGGCTGTGGCAGGCTGCAGCTGGCCTGCCATCAGCCCCCAGCTGCTGTCTAGCAGAAAGGTAGTAACTACAATTGTGTGTAAACATTAGGAAAATACAAACTTTGCGGGTGTTGAAATGGGTTGAAATTGCTTAGTATGGTTTCAGGCTAGCACTTCTCAGCTCAGTCAGGTGAATATGACTTGCTTGGAAGAAATCACAGAACATGGTTTTACACCATCAGACAGGGAGAGGCGATTAGGTGACCTTCTAAGCGTTGTCTTCAAACGGCCAAAGAATTGCTGAATTTCAAAGTAGGAGCATTTTAGGGGAAATATAAAACCCTCATGATTCCAGTTGTGAGCCATTCCCCAATGATTAAAGATTAGGATGGTGCCTTTTCCTCACATTTGTCTACGAGGCGGATTCGCATGTCTTCTGTAGCATACAGTACTGGTTGCTGTCCAAAAGAAATACTGCATCGAATAGCTCACAGATGCTAAGGATGAATTAACAGCATGGTGGTTTACATCCAAAATCACAAACTCATGTCTTCTTCAGTGTTAAAGTTACACCCCTAGGTGCTCCATGTTGGTGAATACTTCTTATATACTCTCTGGAGGGTATAAGCACAGTTCTTGTTCAGCTGGTATAAGTCAAAGGTAATTCCATCAGAAGACATTGACAAAGTTAAAAGGACTTAATGCTTAACATACATTTGAACAGTCATATAATTGATAGTTTTGCTTCACCTGTGGCACCTGGCTAGCCCATGTTTCCCTTTTTTTGACCCCCCAGTCAAGCCCATTTGATGTTTAGACACATTCATACCAGTAATAGATCTGTTCCATGAACTCACAATGAGTATAATTTAACCTCCAATTACTTATCTCTCACACTAACTCCCATCAGCTGCAAAGTCTCTCTCAACCAGCAAGTTCAGGAGTTGTACAGTAAAGCAAACAATATTTTAAACAGCATAGAAAAAGTCCAGTGTGGAGAAGAACAAGGTATTGAGACTCAAAATGGATCTCATGGGCAACAGCAAACCAACACAGCATATATCCCCACTGCAGCATTTCCTTTTGAGCTTCCAATGCTGCTCAGAAATTCCACGTTTCATTCTTACGTAGAGAAGACCATCTCCCCACCACCCCAAGAATTAGAGCAAGCCTTAAAAAAAAAAAACTAAAGCTGTCACATCAAAGACAAGACAAAAAAAGTCTACCAACCATCGTCTGCAAATATGCCTCCTTTCAGTTTTTTTCCAAGTGTAAATCTCCATTAGAAGAATAGCCTGATTTGCTGTAAGATGTTGTCCAAGTAACTTAAAGACATTAAGTAGGTCAAGAGGCCTTTTGTGGATAAAGATGAGAGTATGTGATGAGCTGCAGGTTTCCTTCCTGCCTCTTAGAGGTCTATCGGTAAAGTACTGAGGAAGAGCTCTACTTGAAAAGAGTTTTAATGTTATCATACACTGTTGGCACACACGATACAAGATGTATGGCTTATTGCTGCAACAGCTGGGAAAAAATGCCAAGCCCCATCATTATGAGCAGACTGTTTACCACTGATACCAAAAAGCTGCTGAAATGGAAGCACTTTGGCCCAGCACTGCCAGAAGTGGATGTCTGGCCTGATAATGAGAAGGTAATAGGATGCCACAGGGTTGCCCTAACTTGTGCTACTGGCACTACCCTTTAGGTAGAGCTCAGTATCTTGAATTGGCAGAAAGACATCAGAGTTCAGACCTGCTCTCCCCAGACGGCCTTTCACTCTATCACAAAGAACAACTAATATGGATACTGAAAGGAAATAGGTGGGGTTTTTTTTCCACGCTAGGGTGATGCTCCAATATATGGTTTAAATTTTCTCTTTGAAAGAGGAAGAGTACAAACAGGAATTAACCTAATTTAAATATCTCTGCTGTTGGCCTACAAACTGAACAGGATGAGTCAGTAGTCACTGACTGATTTGCTGTCATCATTTACTCCAGGATCCCCATTTACTCTAATAAATCCTCATGCTATTGCCTCACTCCAGAGGACAAATAATCACCAGGTCTTATTCATTTAACAGGGTCAGTAAGACACATGCACAAAGCCACTCGGCCTCACAGACAGCGACAGCTTTGGGCTTTCATGGTATTCCTTCACAGGTACTTCTGTTCATCCTATGGGGTCCTCCAGGGATGATTTGTCATGGTCCATAGCAAGTTGCCTAACAGTTTCTCACATAATTCAGTGACAGGTTACATCCTTGTTTCAAGTGGAGTGCCTCAGGGGGTCTCCTCTTTCTTGCTCTTCCCGTTGCCAACTTCCACTCACATCTACCATCTCAGCAGGGATGTTATTTGAAGCAATGACAATGCTTTGGAACAGGTTCCAAGGTAAATGAGTTTGCATCCATCACAAATTCTGCTCTAAATTTTAACTTGCGTCTCACAAAAAAATCTCCAGGATAGAAAACTTTAAAAGACAGCTGAGGCTCAACAAAGATCCCAGTGTTTATTATCAACATGAGCTCTCCCCTAAGAAGCAAACGGAATCTTGCTGCAGCAGCAGTTTGGGAGATGCCACTTGAACAAAGTAACAATAGGAATTGATTCAGCCAAATCGTATTTCTTACAGATAAGAAATCCTCCTGAAGCAGAGGAAGTGTCAAGAATAAAGCTTAGGACAAATGGATGGACATATTTTTTATTTCCATATGTGTAAAGTAACTCGAGAGCCTTGAAGGAAAGAACCACTTTCCTGAGTACCCTGATTCAGTAAGCTGAGTTGAAGATCATTCCAAAACATTTCCCATCATTGCTAAGGGACATTTGAGTCAACTATATTCTCAAAGTATTATTTACATCCACTTCTCAGGATTTCATCAAATGCAAAGTGACTACGCTGATTGAATGGACACAGCTCCTTAATCGCATTCAAAGAGAGCTGCTTGAGTTTTATTTATTTATTTACTTACTGATTTATTATTATTATTTAGCTGTCCACTTGCAACCGCAAATATGCATTCACTGCTCCATTAACCTGATCTCTCATCTATGTTTCAAACTCAGCCCAGAATGAACACACAGGAAACATCTATGCAACATTTGGAGAAGCTGTGTCTTGCATTTACGGCTGAGATTGTGGGTTACATTTTTAATGAATACCTGTCCAGGTTTCCTGCACAGTAAATATGTATTCTCTAAGAGAGAGTGTGTGTATACAGATACACATCAGGTCCTGGCAAGAGTTGCCATGGCAAGGAAGCATCAGTACGTATCTTACAGAATCACAGAATGGCTTGGGTTGGAAGGGACCATCAATGGTCATCTAGTCCAACCCTCCCGCCGTGAGCTTTTGCTGTTCCCAAAGGAAATGGAGCTTCCTTGCCATCGCAACCCTAACATACAGTGTTTGCTGCTTGTTGGCAGAGATGCAAACTGCATTTCCTCTGCCAGCAGATGTTTAAGCCAGATGTTTCATGGCCAGATTCTGAGTGGTTGACAGATAAATCTGACAGTTTGTTCTTAAGACAGGGGAATAAAAAAGGAAACAGGAGCAATTTACACAGCACAATTGGGTTATGTTTCCAGTTACACTGTCAGACTGCAAAATAACTTCACTTACTCCAGCAGAGCAACTGTGAATCTAGAGTGGGGTGCAGGAAAACAGAATCCAGCCATAAGCCAAGGTACTTATGTTGACCAATTTGCTCTTCAAGCTAAAGGCTGCAGAAATGCTTCACACAATACTACTCAAAAGGCTATCTAGACATTTACCATTTCCCAAAACAGAGGAAACAAGAAAATTAATCAAATCACTGTTTTCCTATTTTGTATGACTAGCCAGCAGAATACACATTTTCAGGACATTCATGGGCTGAGATTCTAATGCCAAAGATATCACCGTCAGCATTCAGTGCATTATACCACACATCAAAAAAAAGTAATTTGTATTAATAACAGGAACACATGAAAGCAAACTCTTTAGAACAAAGTCATAAGGATTCTTATTCCGTCTGTTCCTGGGCATAAGATTACCTCAGTAAACAGATCAAAAAGACAGCCTTTCCTCACCACCCATCGCCATTATAATGCCATGCTCAGAACTCAGTTTTGACACTTGGTGTCACCTGTTGACTATGATGGTGACAAATATCAGGTTTTGTCCTGTTGGACGAGGACTGCCATGTGATACCTGTCAAGTCTTTGCTATAGTTTTCTACCTTTCTTTTAACTTCTATGACATTGTATGGTATGAAGGAAAATACGCTTTCTTTCTATTGAATAGAAACATCTTCATTACACTCCAAAGTTGCAGTGGTGAAATGGTTACAAATGCTGAAAAACATAGCTCAAAAAAAAGGAAAAAAGAGAACCCGTATCTTTAGTGGGTTGATGCATCAATGACCTTCATACACCCAGATGCACCACAGATCTGTCACAGATCATTCTAAGTAAGAAAGATCTTCCTCTCAAATGTATCCACTAGCAAGTCTGTGGCAGAATATTAAAAAAAAAAAATCCAGAAATTATATATGAAAACTTCTTTTCTCTTCCCTACTGGACGTCTATCTTTTTTACCTCCAGGTATGACAGCATATAAAAGCAACTCCCTTCCCAAATCCCTACTGGAAGCAACAGAAACATTACGTTACAATCAGCTCCACACAGGCAAATGTTTTATTCATATCACACAACTAAAAAAAGCATATACTAGTTAATTTTATCTAAATAAAAAACACAATGTGGCCTTTAAATGATTTCCAGTTCTCTTCCTACCCTGCTGAGGTACATTTTACCTATTTGGGATGAGTGGCATCAAATGCAGATAACTGAGAGTGAAACCCCAGAGATGTTTACAATAAGTCGTGGAATCCAGAGGCCCTTCCATGTATCCCGCAGATACATGGATTATTACTAACATGATTTTTAAAACACAATCAAACCCAATCCCACTTCACTTAGCCAAATGAATTTCAAGGAGGAGAAACAGATCAATCTGCTGCCATCTTCAAGGTTGGCAGTTGCTCTTCCCCTAATTTTTTCCCACCACCACCGCCTGTTTTGCACAATATATTAATATCATAATCACTGAAGAATTAGCCAGAGAATTTACAAGCACTGCTTGTTATTTCTTGGTGATGAAGGGAAATTGCCATAGAAATGAAAGCTATGGTTTGGAAGATATAAACCCAGGAATCTTTTTAATGGGATTTGAGCTTGCTCCAGATCTGAGGAGAGTTTAAGCTACACTAAAGATTTCAGAATGCTAATAATGAGACCATTTAACACTCTCTATTATTTAATATAAAACAGTTCTACATAAGTAATAGGGAAAAATATTGTAATAGCTCAAGCCAACAGGGAGCAAAGCTACTTAAGGAGTATGATATAGCCCATTTTGTTGAATAGGAAAGGAAGAATTATTTTACAAATGCAGGAGAACTACTAGGCCAGAGTTAACTCAGGTGACAGCATGGATGGATTCCACAGTGACACAACTGTGTCCATAGGTCAATATTGAGGTATATTGGCAGAGCAACAGAGAAGGAGGCCAGAAAGAGAAACAAGGCATATTGCACGTCAGAATATGGTACACTGAAGATAGCTGACACTAAGAACCCACCTTTTCAACATCTCCTAAAACTCATAATACCCTAAATAATTCCTAGGATCGTGGATCCCAAATCTATATAATAATCTGTTTACCTGAGAACAGCAAGAGAAGCTTATAAACTTTTCTATATGCTATGTGAAACTGACCTCTCTAAATTACAGTATTTTGTGATGTCTTTCTTTCAACCCATCTGAAAAAACTAACTATTTTCAAAAAGTCTCTCTACCAACAGGAAACAACAGTAAATAGAGCTCTTGGAATGGTCCCCACCAGTAATGACACAGGGCGCTTTGGACCTTCCATTGACCTTAGTCCACATCATGTTAAACAGGAACTTTATATAATCCCAGTGGATTACCATGACCAAAAAAAAAAAAAAAAAAAAAAAAAAGCAGAGTGGGAGAGTGGCAGACAAAAGGCAGAAGCAGAATTGCATGGCGGGAGAAAGACAGCGAAGAAGGGCAAAAGTGAAAGACAGAGGCAGATTCTGAACTGAAAAGAAATTAGGATCTAACTCCCTACGGAGGCAAAGCAAGGAAAAAAACCACTGTATGCTGGGATAGCAAGGAAAAACAACCAAAATATTTACATTTCTATTCACATAACTGAAAAGGTATACAACATAAGGAAAAAAACCCCACAACTTGGTCCTCAGGGGGTTTCTCAGTGTTGTTTTGTTTACACATAGAGACCCAGGACTTTGCTTAGAGCATCTTCCATTAGCTCTACTGCAGAGAATTACAAATGAGGAATCAGGTCATTCAGTGGAAAAGATGCTAATATCAGTCTCCTATGGCTAAGAAGCTTCTGCAGTGTGGTGGTTCTGGCTGAAAGTTCATGCTGCAAATCCAAGTAGCACTGGGTGAACATCTGATTACAATCCTGGAAAAAATGCCAGACAAACTCTTGCTCGCTTCAAAAACCCAGAAAGATGAGAAAAACATCACTCTCTCATCATTTGACAATGTTTCTTTTCCTTCCCTGTCTTCTGCAAAGTGACACAAATACTGAAAATAATCTCATTTTCAGAACACTCCTTGTTACCAAGAATCCTAACACAATTTAAGGACTATAATTATAAACCAGACAGTGAAACATACAGGAACTGAAGACAACAGCTGTTCTCAGATCCAGGGCTAACAATACAACATTATCAGTTCCCAAAAGCAATTACAGCCTACAGGACCTTTAAACCAGAAAAAAAGTGAAAATCAAAGACAAAGGCAGATAAAGGCAGTGCCTCAGTATCCAGCCTGAGACGCCAGCCCATCATTTTTGACTGTAAACTATTGACAACCTGCT
This sequence comes from Sagittarius serpentarius, assembly GCA_034782735.1. Classification (NCBI taxonomy): domain Eukaryota; kingdom Metazoa; phylum Chordata; class Aves; order Accipitriformes; family Sagittariidae; genus Sagittarius; species Sagittarius serpentarius. Next base: position 16,076,283 of record JAVKLA010000002.1, read on the forward strand.
CTAACAAGTTATAAGGTACTGGTATCATTTACCTGCTACTGAAGCACAGTTAAAACATTCAAATATGATAAAGTCACACCTTTACATCATGTTGGAAAGTAAGCAAGCAGCACAGTTATCAACTGAAAGTAGTGCTCCAAGGGAGGGAACAACACAAGCGTTTGACACATCATCAAGGATTACTGCCCTGTTTAACAAGATTTCTCTGGTTATAGGCAATGACAACAACGATAGCTAGTAGCCTGGACTATAGCTTTGGAAGACCAAGGCAGCAGATGCCACACGGCAGTCCTGCTCATCTTCTGAACCCACTGCACAGGGGCTCAAATTTTTGAGTTTTCTCTGAGTCTAAAGAGAATTCACAGCCAGAACAGAAAGACTCAACAGATATCACAACTGGAGTAAACATTAACCTTTATAAGATCTGAAGAGATATCTTCCTGCCAGAGCTGCTTTGGATTTTTTTTTTTTTTTTAAAACCTATGTTGTCATAAGCATATACACTGAAAACAGAATACAATGCTAGCATGCTACCAGTGTTCATTGGAGTAAGAAAGCTAAAAAAGCATGGAGAGATGCATGAAGGGTGGAGAGATGCTTTTCTTTACTCCGCTGAGTGATTCTCGTGACATCTTATATTAAATATGAAACTGGAACTTAGAATTTCTCCCAGCTTGACTTTTCTTTTTTAGCCTTACCCTTAGGATTTCTTACCCCTGGCTCTGCCATTCCAAGCACTTCTTTTCTCTGTACTCAGCCGGGTCTCCCTCACACTGTGACTTCAGCTGTAGGCGTTAGCAAAATTGGCTGCTTTGATTAGAAATGTGTGAGTGGAAGGCAGATAATAGCCTGGTTCTCTACACCTGATCTCCCAGTGAGGGGTCATTGATAGGGGTCAACAGCTGAAATAAGTGTCTCATCACATGAAGAGTTTGTGAAGGAAAAGCTGTACTGTCAAATAAAGTGGAGCACAGCAGCTCTGGGAGTTGGAGGGGGCTGGGTTATCTATATATTTAGGTTGGCTTATGTTTAGCAAATTTTGTTCTGGGCAGGAGCTCCCAGCTCAACAGCCATGGAACCTGAAAGCCCTGTACTGAACTACAGAACAGATGCACCTGAAGGACTCCATCCCAGAAATGGGTTTGTTAGAGGGGCTACAGAAGTTGTAGCCACTCTTCTACCAAGACTATGCTCTTGTCTCATCTCATATGCCATAAGGCTGCAGTAACAATCTGGAAGCAACAGGATTTTCTTAAGATAGTTCACTGATGGGCTCTGATTAAATTATCTTCAGAGTAATCTATTTGTTGATCGGCACTTGTAACATGAAGACCATCCCAGATCATTTGACACTGGCCACTGGTGAATCATCAAGTTAAAGCCTTTACTTTAAATGCTACTGTTATGAATTAAATGTCCAGTAGTGACATTGGATACTCTGCACCAATTACTACTGTGCATGTGGGCGCATAAACACCACTTAAGCAGAGTCAGAATCGGGCTTTTAGGAGTTCAGGGATCAAGAGGGACAAGACTACTTGTCTTGTCTAGGTTTATAGACTACACAGCTATCGAGGGTCCATTAATCAAGGAGGGGAAAAAAACAGCCATTATGGCTGATGAAAAAAAATTATGGACTAAAGGAAGTTGAAATGGACAGTGCCTATTTTATGCCACACATCCCTTGCTCCTCTTGAACAGCCACTGGTGCATGCGTCAGTCCAACATTGATGAAAAAAATAAAGAGGTACTATTGGGTTAAAGGTGACAGAGAGAGAAAAAATCTGAGATCAAATGCCAACAAACTTTCCACCAGTGGAAGGCACAGAGCTGTGAAAGGCACAGAGCTGTGGAAGCCTGCCCCATTACTTCTTAACTTGAATGATCAGCAATAGTAGAAAGGGTCCTACAGAGGACAGCCCTGTATCAGGTGTGTTGAGAGTCAAAGCCCAGTTCCTTCCCTCAAAACTATGTTTTATTCCTTACATTTATAACAGCAACTGTACCACCCTGCTACTGTGTTTGCCTTTCCCATGTCTGTCATGTATATAGGAAAGTATAGATCATGACTTTCACTCTACCGCATTTCAGACTCAACGTACCACACAGAGGTGAAAGAAAGGAAGAGGGAAAGTCTGGGGATGTATCAGGGGACAGAACCATGCTTTGAGTCCAAAACTTGATGCTAAATGGCCTTTCTTTAGAGTAAGCTTAGCTGTTCAGCACTGAGAACTTGGTGGGGTTTTGAAACTTTTTAATTGAACAACTTCCGAGACAACTGTTGAAGCTAAGGTTCATTCTTGACAAAGATTTAAAACTGGGGTACCTCAGATGTTTTAATGAAAACTGACTTTAAAATTCCGAACTCAAAAGTCGGGGGTTATTAATTCCTATGTCAATATTCACTTTCCAGCTTTCTTTTCTCTTTTGAACACACCATTGACGCTACCTACAGCATCCCCCAGTTGTTTGTGTAGCTACTTCTCTGTTTAGTGAGAGTGTGTTCAGAGGAAGCCAGCATGATGGATAACAGAAGTCCTTTGACATACTGTGTCATTTATCATGTAACAGCCTCAATCCTGCTAAGAGGGCCTTCTCCATATGTCACTGTCAGCTCCTGCGCCACCCCAATGCATCAAAAAGAAAAGTTTGAATATGAAGCACTGTAATTCCTAAGTCACAGCTCATTGCAGCTTTCCAGACATGAAGAACCATTCTATCTGCCAGCTTGTTTGTTTAATTTTCACCCTCTCTCACATATGTGAGAAATTAAGTCTTCACTGTAGAAGAAAACCAGAAAAAAAAGTCAGAGGTCTAGCAGATAGAAGGAAGATAAAAATCTCTAATTCCATCAGAAATCCAATGTGACATTTTGAAGTGGAAAAAGAAAAGGCAGCCTATGAGCACTAGGCATTACAGAATTACTGGGAGTCCCATCTCCTTCCCAGTCTGAGAAAGAGTTTCTCCAATGGTCTGATGTGAAACTAGCAAGTTTAAAGCAATGCAGATAAGCTCCTGAACTTGGCTGCCTGATGGAGGCACATCTCATCTCTTCCGCCCCTCAAGGGTACAAAATGGAGCTAAGGCTTCCAGGAAAGCCTCTTGACATTATCCAGCAGGCCCTGCTTTGGGCGACCTAAAGTAATCGGAAATCACTCCCTAGTGCAAAATTTCAGCAAGTCAGTTCCCAGGTGACACTGAAAACACAAACAAGAGGAGCCTGGAGCCACTGCTTGGGCCTCAGCTCTGCTCCGTTACACTAACACAAATCCACAAGTCTCTGTGCTGTCTCCCGAGAGTTAGCAGCGATGGCAATCAAACCATGATCCACCCAGGCTCTTTTGCCATTAGCCTGCAGGAATGCAGCCTGACCATGGTACTGGCTCAGATTAATCGATCATGTTTGGGCTGCCCGAGTACAGACAGAAGCAGCCTGCAGCACTCGCACCTCTTTCTTTGCTTACTACAACCCGAACTACCTTCCCCCGCCTTCCGCGTGAAACAGCCGAGGCCGTGACTCTCCACCCACGCCTCTAGTCTCCAAAACATTCATGCAACGGGATCAGACCCCCTCTCTCGGCTTGCTCTTACACACCTCATCCTGCCTCGCTCAGAGCCCAGTCTCTGCAGAGCACGCCCAGCACCACCCGGCCATCCGTAGCTCTCCACATGAGCCCAGAAACGGCTCTTTTTAGTCAAAGTGTCCTTGAAGCACCCATGAGTGAGCATAGCTCCCACATCTAACCAGGCAAATTGTCATACCATCCACCCTGCGTGTCTATGAATCACCATTTAGAAAGTCAAGGTTATAACCTTCCTTTTCACGTTCTTTTCGCAATTTACAAAGCTTCCCATCATCATTCCTGGCCCAAACTTACAGGAACCATTTCAAAGGTGCATTTTGCACATGTTAGCATTTCCCAGGTTAGACAAACGTCCATATTACTTCAAATGATTTGCAGACTCCCCCAGTGCGAATGGTGTTAAATTCCATGAATTAAGACGCCAGTTTGGATCACACTGAGCGATTTTAAAAATACGGTTTGCCACTTCATTAGGTCATTGTCATGCAGTCTTTGTATATCTCCATTTCATAAAAATATAATTTTCTTTCAAAAGAATTAAAGGCAAATTACATCTTGAAAATTAATCAATAAACCTTTATTATGCTAGCCCTTAATAGGATTATTAATATGAAGGAACTTAAATATTAATTTCTTTCTCAAAGGTTTACTGACAAAACTTCATACTTCTATGGCACTCACATTGCTACTGTCCTTTCCTGATGCCCACTCTTTCTTAAGGAGAATCACAGAAGGTATATTAAACACAATCTTCTTTACAAGTGTTATTTCTATAAGCTGAATCATAATTCAGCTGACTCAAAGGTTCCCAATTTTGGTGCAAATTTCAGTGTATTCAAGGTCTTTGAGCAGCAGTTTAGCACCAGCCCAAATAGTCTTCCAGTCCCAAGTCAGACTGAGCCTCTTCATCCTCTCTGTTAAGTACTTGCAGTAGATGCTCTATATAGATATATTAAAGATGTGACAGAATAAGAGCCTGGTGAGCCTCCAGAAAGCCTACGGGCCAAGTCACTAAGAAGCCCTTCCTACTCCTATATGCAGTTCTCTCCCTGAAGCTGCCAGGATGGAGCTCTGAATCAACAATATGGCTTCTGCTTTCCTTTGTATTTTAGAGTTTGGCATAAAGACAGACTTGTTTATGTGCGCAAAGGGAAAGTTAGAAGCAAAAGAACGATAATTCAGCTAGGGGCAAGCCTTGGTCATTATTTGGACCACTAGGCAATGGGGTTGAATTATGGCTTGCCATGACAGTACCCTAAATAACTGTTAGCTGGAAATACCAGCTTACATTACAGAAACAATTACGAGACTTAACCATTTGGAAAAGGAAAACATGCTGCTGAAGAACTGCTGTTCAGCCACTGCAGTTCACATTTCTCAGATTAGAATAGAAATTTCAAAGGAATAAAAAAGATAAATCAATCCAAGTTTATGTCCAAGTACGGCAACATGTTTTCAGGATAGTACACAACAAAATGTATGCATATTTGTGTTGCTGATTTGCACAAATCCATTTCCTGCAGGATGAACATAATCGAAAATGAGAGCACAAATGGCCACTTAAATGCCTAAACCTCAACTTGAGTAATTGTGCATGCAAATGCATATGTATTTTTCAAGCACAACTACATCCTTTCAATTCTGACAGTCTGGATCAAAATGGCTTCTATTACCATGATTGTATATGCATTTACACACACAGAATACTGTATCATTTGGACCACAGAGTTTTTGGCAAACCTCAAAGCAAACTCCTTATTTAAGCTCACAGCAGGTTTAAGCAAGAATTAGCAATGACAGAATCATACATGCACCACAGCTAGTTTGTGGAGAATTAGTGCTTGCTAGATATACGCTCTTTAGGGACCAACCATCCCATCTGAGACTCTGCAAGTAAAATTTATGGTTTCAGAGCTGCCACATGCGTGTTTCTCAAAGATTAATAAAATGCTTAGGGAAAAAAACACAAAACAAGGGGTTTGACTGTGCCCAAGTGATTTCTTTTCAAGTCACTCTGTGGTTTCCAACATCTGCTACAGACCTAGTTGCCACAACTTCTGCCCAACAGCTTAAAACCAGCAGCTCCCAGCATTCAGAGGCAATGGGTTCAGAGGTTGCTAAAGAGCTACTTTGCACCAGTCCAAAGGTGGTACAGTAAGCAATGCCTGAAAGCAAAGTAGGTAGTTTGTTATGGCACTTCAAGACCCTTTGGGACAAAAGATACAACAAATAAATTGCAGTCATCAGTACACACGATCAGAATTGATACATACCAGTTAAAAAAGGGAGAGGTATGAACACTAACAAAGCCAGTTCATTATAAATAACAGCCCTGAGCCGGGCTTTTGTTTTGGTAAGAAACCGTATAATGGAAAGAGATACTTGATTCAGATTATTTCTGCTGTTTACAGCAACAGAGGCTTTTTCTTAATATTTTTATTTACATTCCCAGCTGCATTAGTGTTAGGAGTCTGAAAGCTCAAAGCCATTGTTATGGACACTATTTGATTTTGCACAGGCTGCCTGCTGGATGGGATTACATACCATTCAAATCTGTCTAAAGATAGATAAAGAAGTTGCACAGTTCAAGGGTGCCCTCACCTGCATGTCAGGGAAAGAGACGGAAATTACTGTGACTTAAAACACTTAGCTCTTCTCCACTTGAAAACTAGCGTGCGCACAAGACCAGACAATATATTGCCCAAACATGAAGTTATTCCAAAGCAAACTCTCTTTGTGTAACATGCATGTTCTTGAAGGGGGAAAACAACTATTCTCCCTCTGCCTTCACTCTTAGGGTTTCCACATTTAACCTTTACACGCGTTTACAGCGAGACACTAGACAGATAAATCAGCAGAACATTCGGCTATTCCATGCAGATAGTTCAACCCACAAAGTGTCAGCTGCTTTTCCAGAGATCTCAGTCTAAACCAAAGATGTTATTCCTGTCACCTAAAAAAATCCAAGTCAAACACCTTAGTTTTAATATCCCATAGCTCCTTCTACTTCACTTTCAGACCTTGCGTCACTGCTCTGTTATCACAGGTATAATCCAGAGCTGCTTTGCCTAGCATTATATCCATCGAAGCACAGAATTCACTGCTAGCTCAAAGGTGGTACTAGAGACTTCTGTGTCATAGACCAAGACCTATGAGAGACTTGGATGAGAGACCACCAATTTTTTTCATGTCACTGAAGCAAGGATTTAAAACCATTACAGTGCTCTGTAGAAGTGACTGATTAGTGCAATAAACTACATTGCTATATAAGCCTCTTCCCCTGCTTCTTCTAATTTCTAAATGGTATTAAAATAGTTTATGAGTGTTCAGCTGCTCTGCACTTTACATCCTCTTATGTGCCATAACTGTTAGAGGGAAGACTGAAAAATCATCACTTCTTTAATCTTTGCCTTTTGTTTTTATGTTAATGACCTTTTGTTAGGTAACAGACAATGAACACAGGAAACATTCCTCAAGAAGTAAGTTTTCATTACCGTTATTACTGTTACTGCTGGTAGAAGACACCATGAACCGGAGCTAGAACCACGTTTCTGCTTTAGGCAGTGCTCAGTGGAAGCAAGTGTCCCTAGGAGACCTGGTACTTCCCTCTCCTTCAAAAGCTGAGCTTACGAACATTTTGGGAGAAAAACGGGGGAACAGAGAGGACAGAGAATGAAACTCTACTCCTAGAGGTGCTGTCACGGAATGTACACGGAAAGAAACCTCGCACTCACACCTTGTTATTGCCTGGCAACTTTACAAAAAAAACAAACCAACATTAAAAACAGCATCACTGACCTGATTATCGATTGTTATGTGTACATATTTAGAAATAAATCCTTTTTCCTATTTGTTTTCTATAATATATATACAGTAGAATATAGCAGCTCTTCTCCAACTATTATAGTAATTATACCTTAAGTCCTTGTCATTTTTGGAGGACAAATGAAAGCAATCCAAAAGGTGAGTTAGGTTCTAGACTATATTGTTCACTAGCACTTCTCTGTGTTCTGCTTCCCCAGACACGGAAGAGTCCTATGCGATATATAAAATGGTTACATGTTCCGTTATAAGGACACGTCCACTTGTGAAATTCAACAAGTCAATTCCAGAAGGCCTTGAAAAAGTTGCTCAGCTCTACACAATTCTGGACCTCGCATAATTTCCATAGAATCTTGCAGCATAAATCATCACTATTCCCATGCAGTAAAATATTATCGCAGTTACCTGAGAGTCCCTATCAGGGTTACGGTATCATTGAGCTAGGGTGTGTTCAAATACTAACTTCAGAGTTTTGGAGTGAGCATAGACTCAAGATGAACCATTACTGGAGCTTTCTTCTCTGCCTATCTCACTCTCTGCTTCCCCCCGCCCCCAGCTCAAACCTGGCCTATATGACTTCAAAAACTCTTCAGCTTTTCTACCCCTTCAAGACTCAGAGCTGCTTTGCAGCATTAAACTGTGCTGCAGGTTTGGTTTTTTCCTGACTCCCAGCAGTGCTGCCTGTTAGGTTGCAGAAGAGGTTTTGATTTCTCACTCTGTCATTCCAACGTTGACTCAATTTTCTGGTTTTCATTTTCTTGATGCTTCTGTGTGACATTCAGCTGAATTTATAAGTTAGGGTGGCAATTTGATGAAAACACTGGAGCAAAATTTGCCCATGTAATTACCCCAATTGCACGTGCAATCATACTGAGCCACGTGCACAGGTGAACAATTCAACCTCAGCTGGTCCTCTGTAGGTACCTTTTTGCACAAGCAATTTTGAAAACAAAAGCTTTCAAATGAAGCTTATAATTGTGTCTTTGCAAAAGCATCTTCGTCCCATTTCTACAAACACTGTATTCAATGGTCAGTCTGTTTCTCCAACCCAAGGCCATTATATATCTCCTCTCCTATCATAGGACTTTGCCAGCTTTTATTGTTGCATTTGAATAAGAGATTCCAATGAGAGGGGAGGGAAAAGTGAGAGAGAAATACTGAAATAAATAAAAATGTTAAAGAGCAACATTAGCCAAAACACAGAGCTAATCCAACCCAGAATTTTTTTAAAGCAAACTCATGGAAAAGCAGCTTTACACTTGCATAACTAAGCTCCAGATTTTTTTATTCTTAGGCTTTCAAAAAGAATTTCTGTGCATATTTCACAAAAAATGATGTGTTTTAATACTTAAAGGGACTGAACGGTCATATAAAATGTGAAATGTCACCTGGAACTCCAGGGATGTCCAGTTTTTCAGGGCAAAAGAAATACTGCCTGATTTATTACACAGTGTAATATACGAAGGTATATTACAAGAGACAATAACCTTCATTCCCAGGCAATTTCAGCTTTCCAGGTAGCGTGGATATTGCAGTAAAGTATTGGACATTCTTCACTGCATCTATAAAAGTGAAGTTTTTACAATTTCGTTTTGTGGACTTCTCTTTTCCTATCCTATGAATAACAACTCCATCTTTGAATCTGTAGCTTCCAATAGGCATTAACTTGGATAAGCAGACTTGATCTTGAGATGAGTGACCAAAACAGCCCCTTCAGTCATGACATGAGCTAACCGCCAAAATATTCAGCTTTGATATCAGTATTTGATGCCTACCACTATCAGGTAAGAAGTACCATCCAAGTTCAGCAGTAATTACAATATTTCTCAGTGTAGGTTTACCTATGCAGCCAGCTGGGTCAAGGTTTGCAGATACCTCCTGCAAATTCCAAGAAGGTATAAAGAGACTCCTGATTTTTAATGCAATTCTCCAATTCCTGCATTGATGATAGCGAGGTATCCCTTTACAAACCTTCATCAGGTGGTTGTAGAAGTCATGGCAGCAGGATGCTTTCCCTATCCCAGGATGTAATACTGAAGGAGAGCTGTAGCTACAAAGCTCACACCTCCATGAAATGCATCATGTGGCCAGGGCTGAGCAGATGGATCAGGCTGCATGAGAGCCAACAGCCCAATATCCTTTTCAGTCTCACCAACCCTAATGCATAGGCCGTGCCACTAATGCCTCAGTTCCTAACAAGGGACCATCTGCTCCTTGCCTGTACACAGAGCCTAGCGCAGGCACAATTGTTATGGGAATAATATACCACAAAGGAGACTCAAATAAGCATAATAAGAAACAAAAGGGATAATGATACACAATCAAGCTAACAAGAATAATAATATAATTCAATCATCTCATTAACTTTACTAAAAGCTAGCTTTGTACACCAGTCTCCTGGCTCTTGAAAATGTCTTCAAAGGAACACACGCATCTGATTATGAACTCCCATCGTCAGTCATGAAAATAGACACAAATGCAGAACAATGATTCCTTTCTGAGCCCGTGGAACATCATGTTCATATCTAATATTCATGCTAACTTGAAAATACAAGGTAGAACCTGCCTAAAATGAAATAATTTCCAAGGCTAAAAGCTGAAGTGTTTAGTAGTCCAGGACAGTAATATCACTGAGCCCACATCAAGTGATCTTTGTAGTGAAATTCCCAGGTGACCTTGCATCACCAGCATAAATTGGGTATGAAGAAGCCAAGGCAGATGTACTCAACTCACGGGGTACCTTTACTGTTTAAGAACTTTACAAAGACTGCACGTGGTTTTGCAATTGGCAGCTGGAAGACTAATGAAACAAGGGACAACACATCAGATCCTTCCAGTTCTTAATATGGCCATTAACTAATTAGTTTTCATGGCCATTTAGCAGACAGCACTGTAATCTCCATTCTATTGGCAACCAACAGTAAGATACTTCATAAGAAACCTGCAAGCAGCAGAATGAGATCCCAGACTTCCGAGTTTAACAAACCCTCGCCCTTGTCCACACCAGACTTTCTACTGCTGGGTCTTTTTTTTGTTCTCTACCAAGGCACACACAGTGGTGCAGTTCTCTGGGCAATTTGTCAAAAATGAGCAGTTGTGTTGGTTTATTAGGCTGGACACTGGGACAAGCACTTATAATGCAATAGACTGAGTGTACTCTTTGGCCCAGACTCCTGGAAGCACATGGGATGTGATAGAAGATACAAGGAATGACAGTAAAGCACCCAAAATTTCAGCTATTCAGCTTCTGGGAAACAAAAGCGCCAAGCAAGCCAGCGACCGACACAAAGCTGGTGCCGAGTCCTATAGACAATGATATCACACAGGCTCCTGTTTTAGAGACTCAGCCACACAATAAATCAGGTGAGGATGCTGGAACAACAGCTGGCTGCTAATTAGTCACAGCCCCCCTCAGCAGGGTATCAACAAAGTGGCAGAGAACATCTCGAGTAAATTAAATTTAAAAAAACCCTACTGCAATCACTCCCCCGACAGACCCTTCCTTCATCTCCCCTCTCGGCTTTTTATTTATTGTAATTACTTTAGTAATAAGATTTGTTTCCTTGTTATTATATATATTACCATGCAGGGCAACAACAACAACAAAAAATAATAGCTGGGAAGAGTTATGTAGCTTATTTATCTCCTTGGCTGTTATTGGGCCACTGGGTGGAGAGAGCGATGAGGAGGTGGGGGCCCGGGAAAAGCAGTAAATAGAAGAGAAAGCATATTCCTCAGGAGCAGAGACGTATGGGGGCATATTTACGAAGGAGGAAACACTGACAATGAGTGAATAGAGCTAATAACTCAGGGGGCCCAGCAGCTCTGGCTGATAAAGGAAGGAATAAACAATACTGCATTGGAAGCGCTGTCAGAAGGGAGAGTCCTGGGGCGCAGCCGTCTGCAGACGGATGTTTATCACAGAAGGAGAGCCAAGGATGGGCTGTCACATCAGCACGGCGCAAAGGGCCTTGGTGGAAATTGGGGCACCTCCTGTAGCACAGGGAAGTACTCAGAGCAGTGCATAGTGCAGGGCCAGATCCCACTTCTGGCTCCACCAAGGAACAGCTTGCAGATAGGAGAGGCGGGGAATACTGCAACTCGTATTTTATCTCATGCTGTACGTGCACTAGCCGCGTTTGCTACCCTAAGCTCCCAAATCCATCACTGCCCTCTCAGTGGAGGGCAACAGAAGCAACACTTGAGGCACCAAAGCAGCAAATAGCAGAGAAAGCTTCTGTTCCGCTTGGAGAAGTTAGCCCACGCTTCATATGCGCTTCCCAGAGCCACATACCAAGCCAGTGCAGATGCTCCCAGAAGTGGCATTTTTGTCCCCTCTGAGGTCTTAAGGAAAGTATCAGTGCATGCAAATATGTCACCTTACAATGTGCAACTTGGAGCACAGCCATTATAAATGAGTAAGGGTTGAATCTTTTACAAAATGCTCTTTTATCCAAGTCTACCTTGGCATCCACATGTGTCTACCCAACTACTTTTGGCACGGTGGTGCCAATTTAGATGCAGGACTTTTGAAGACAACATGGGGGACAGACTCATACAGCGTCTGCCGAAGACCAGCAGCACACTAGGCTTGCAGTAGCTCTCTCCTAGACACAAACTCTCCCACTGCATTACTTAGAAAACACTCCTTTCTCAGCCTTCCCACATCTCTGCACTATCCTTAGAGAAACAGACACACACATCACAGATTAGCTACTCTGGAGAGAGCCTTTGGAGTGTGTTTGCAGAGTGCATGGTACCAATTTAGTTATGCAAGGCTAGATTCTGAGAATTAAACTCCTCTTCAAGCCTCTGACCACAAAGAAGCAATAAAAAGAAGGGGGAGGAAAGGAGGGATGTCTGCAGTTGTACAGCTTTGTGTGACATCACCTCAAGATTTAATCCTTGAGGATGCAGTTCTGGATCATAAACTGACTCCTTGGACTGGCCATTAGCTTTTTTTCCTCTCCCTGATCCGTTCTGCCTCTCATTGTCTGGAGAACACAATGTCTCAATGTAGGAGAGTAAGCATTAATATAGGACAGAAAAAAAGCCATATATAAAAATAGCGCATTTTGGGTAAGAGAGACAAATGTGCTTCTGTTCCTCCTCTTAAGAGTGTCCTTCAAAAATACAAAGGACCAGGTTCCAAAGAATAAGCGGGAGCACACTCATTTTTCCCTTTGTAACTTTTGAGAGTGTGCAGAGGAAACCTGTTCTGGAAGGGATTTTAGTGGACATTTCTATCTCTGCATTTCAGTAATTGTCAAAGTTTTCTTTGCTGGATTTGAGGAGGTAATGAACAAAGCCTCATAAGTAAAACGGAATGGAATAAACACCCTAAAATAAAGTGGGAGTGAGTATCAATGGAGAGACAAGAAACCCAGCACCTCGCCTGCCTTACCTTTGAGCAGCAGAAAAGCTTGCTCAGCCCGTGTTGTGGGAGGGCAGGTGCAAGAGGGAACAGGGTGTTTTTAAACCAGATAAAGAATAGTCTGTGGCTATAATCCAAAATGCAAATCAGGATTTCCTCTTCCTAACTGCTACTATGGTTACCCCATGGCTTTGAAGAAATCATGCAGCTTCCAAAAAATTCATCTTCCTTTACCAAAAAAAGCCTCGCCAGCTCCCATCTCCACTGATTGGTTCAATTCATTTATAAAACGCATCAAGTTCTTTTCAATGAAAAGCTTCTTTGATTCAATAGGAGGGAGGGGAGAGTGAGAAAAGGGCAGACAGAAGAAAAGAAAGAGGAAACTTTAAAAGGAAGTAAAGGAAGAGGAAGAAGGTGGCAACGTAGGAGTGAGACATGAACTCAGAGAACTGTGATATTGGCCAGTTAGGGATTTGTCAGTGGGAAGAGAATTTCTGAATACACAAAATACATAGGCACTCCATGAGCAGTATGCACGTGAAGTATTTTTTACAACAAAAAATCACTTCCCCAGGAGCTTCCACTTCGTGCTTGATCAATGACCTTGCAAGGCCAATCATTTTTAATTTAATACTTCTGGGAACTAGGGGGAAAAAACCCTCATCAAACAGGCACAGTTGGCAAGCATCGAGTGTTAGCATTTGGCATCATTTATTACTGCTGTTTATAGTGATATAAATTAGGTTATACTGATCTAATTAATAACCATAAATTTAAGTGTAATAAATAGCAATATTTATCTAGAGCTGGAGCGTCTGGAGAAGTCCAACCACAACCACCAAATGTTGACTACCATGTTGTGACTGAGCACACGCGTGGGAGTGCCAGGTGCGTGTGTGTGTAGAGGGACCAGCAGGCCTGAGCAGACGCTGGGGCACAGCTGCACGAACAGGCTGCTGACAGGAGGACGCACAGCAGGCGCACGCAGAAGGCAGCGCACGAGCACATCGCCAGTTAGCATGCAACTGCACGGGCATGCGTGAGCACGCAGACACCTTGATGCTCAAATGTGTGATAACGAGTTTAGGCGGAACAGTGTGGACAGCGGTGTTCTGTTTCTTTATAAAAACCTCTTTTTGTGCTGCTATAATTAGGCTTTTTATAAGTTCCCTTACCACACCCTGCTTTCCAGATGCTACACAATTGTGACTACAGCTGATCTAGTTTTGGGGAACAAAGATTTCACTTGAACAGATGAACTCTATTTTAAAGCAATCCAAAAACTTTCACCGCAGTCTACTCTGCACCATTCCTCATAAATCTATGGTTTTCCGAGAACAGTATTTTCCACATTCTACAAGTTAAAAACAAGCTTAATAATTAAAATAGTAGTAGATATAGATTGAAGAGAAAAATGTTCCCAATATGCATACTTCAGTCTTCATTTCAAACTGCTTAAAGGTTACGGTATGTCATTATCTTATTCTCCAAGGAAGAAAACTCAGCAAAAAGGCAGGGGCAATGACCAAGGTCTCATAGTCCATCGGTAGCAGAGCAAGGAACAAAGCATGGGTCTCTTGCTCACCCATATTTTATATCACTTTCCTAATGAAAGTGATACTCTTCTTCATGGATTCTCCAACACTTAATAGAGATTAATTCCTTTTAAAGCTTTCCTACTTTTCTACAATTTAGTTTAAAAGGGGCTAGAGGTATGGGTGAAGGTAGTGGCCATAAGACCAAACACCGCTTTGGGCTCTCACAGAACAACTCCTGCAAAATAAAGTCAGGCTGCAAGGACACTTTCTCTTAAGTATATGGCTGTCATTTCAGACTAACTTACACTACTGGTCTAGGAGATTAAGACTATTTTTTCCTTGTAATTTATATAAAAAGAAACAAAATTAAAACATACAAATAACCATACCAGGTCAGAAAATGGGTCCATATAAGGCAGAATCCTGTTGCCAGCAGCGGTCAAAAGCCAGTGTCTGGCAGAAAGCGTTAAGATGAACTGTATGAAAAGCAGTGACTATTATTTAAGTATACAGCCATTATCAGATCAGCTGAATATTATTTGACAAACCCTATGCCCGAGTGCTGTTCAGGATGGAGCAAAACACTCAGCCACACACAGCAACACAGTTGCTCACCAATTCTCTCTGGACTGAACAAAGTCAGATTATAGCTGCAATATTTGGTAGTGATCTATATTTTTATGTGATGACAACCCCATCTGTACATGCACACTTGCGTCGTCACTACATTCATTTAGCATCAGTGACAGGGCTGCAAGACTCTCCATCGCCGAGAGACAGGAACGGATTCTCAGAGCGCTGACTGAAGTGAAAGGGAGGGTGGAGAGCTGCTTCCCAGCCCAGCCACAGGCAGCCAGAGCGTAATCGCATTACTGCGGTCCTACCTGCGTTAGAGGAACATCCTCCGCGTGTAACTTTCAGATCACATTAACCAAAGCAAATACCAAAGCCCTGATCAGCTTGTGGCTGCACGAGGCTCCCGAAGCGCGATGGTGCGGATCCCTGCTGGGATGCGCGCTCTCCCGCGGAGCCGCCCCTGCGGCTGGGAACCAGCTGGGCTGCTGGAAGAAATCCTTTGTAACCCCGCACTGGCGTTCGTCTTTGTGACGGGCAGCGAAGCCTTATGCACACCCCAGCACACAGGGCTAAGAGGGAGAGTAAGGAGATTCAAAGAACTGCCCACAAAAAAGAATCCAACTCTTCCTTAAAGAAAGATACAGAGACACCAAGGCGAAAGCAACAGAGGCACTGAAACAGAAGAAATCTGTGTTTCACAATAACAGATAAGATAGCTGGTTACCACATGTAGGTATTCCCAGTGTCCAGCACAGAGCCAAGATATTTTTTTGGGCCTGGATGGTGGATTCGATGCATTCAGTACGTCCAAGTCCTCCCGGGGGGGAAGGTGTGAGAGCACAGCAACTTGTATAAAAGTAGAAAAGAACAGCAGGTTGGTGTGTTGGCAGCGGGAACGCCAGGCACTCTAGCAGTCTGTTCGGGGATGCCTGGTGGGACTTCCACAAAAGGGATTGTGAATCCCAGGCCAAACAAGTCGCTTCATGAAATAGGTTGTAAAAAATATTTAACAAGTATCTTTTTAAAAGTACTATTGTTGATGACAAGCTATAGACCAGCTTCTTCAGAAAACAGTTTCCTCTTAATGTGGACTTGAAAGGTAAGAGTTTACTAGAGCATTTAAACCTGGACAAGGTGGAACATTAGAGCAGCCAAATAAATCTGCATGTACACATATAGACATTAAAGGCCTGAAAGAGAATTTCCTCCTCCAATGTGCATGGTTATCTCCAGCAGACCACCAGTAAAACTGAGGCCCAGAACAGAAGCATGTCTTTCAGTGTAGGAGGACCCAAGTCTACTAAAAAAGCACATGGGAAGAAACAAGTAGAATATCTGGGTCACAGGAGGCTTCACAGGATAAAAGTATTTAATTTAAAGCATAAAGGAACGGTTCTCTGCCTTCCCCAAGCCTCACGACCAGAGGCATTGCCAAGTCCCTGTTCCCCTGCTCCTATCCCACATGCAGGGCACACCAAACTTTTAA
The DNA here is from genome assembly GCA_034782735.1 of Sagittarius serpentarius. NCBI lineage: Eukaryota > Metazoa > Chordata > Aves > Accipitriformes > Sagittariidae > Sagittarius > Sagittarius serpentarius. The sequence continues at coordinate 16,092,663 of JAVKLA010000002.1, forward strand.
ACTCATCACCAGATTTACCTACAGTTTAAGCTCATCTGCACCAGGAATGGCACAACACCTTCCTGTGCGACAGGAGCTCAGGCAGTTCACTTCATCCAGGTGTCACCAAGAGCCACGTCCTCCCTCCTGAGGGCCCCTTCTCTGCTATACTCACTCCTGACAGCTGGAGAAAAAAGGTCAGACATTCCCTCCAGTCCTCCATCTGCTGGAAACTTTAATTAAGTGCAGTGAAAGGAAAAAAAAGAAAGAGGGGAAAAAAGCCACAACCTTTCTTTTTTGCCTCTGCTGTCTGGAAGAATCAAGGAAACATTTGGTGCCAGCAGCGGCTTCGAATACTCTAGGGCAGTATCCCGCTACTCTGAACAGTCCTCCCAGACTACCGATACGCCCAAGTCCTGGGGAGCGTAGGAGCCCAAGCGCTACGACTGTTCATAGTCACACACTGGAGACTGTCAGAGAAGCCCATGCTGCTCTCTGCTGAAACTCCTGCCCCAAACTGAAATTAATTAGTTTAGAACCAAACCAACTCAACTCAGTTGTCGCTCAGCACTGTTTCTGTTTCTGCAGCACTCAATCTACACAACCTAACACAAAAGCAGATGGGAGAATAATGTAGCTTAAGAGAAGTTGTTCCTCCATACTCCGCTGTGTGTTTCAGGGCTTGTCGAAGCCCATCTTTCAGCTTCAAATTTGTCACATGTTCCATTGCAACAAGCCAGGGGACACAGACGTTGCCAAAACCTGCAAGCCCTTCTCACCAAATCGCACAACTCGTCAGCTACTGGTGGGGTGTGATCATAATGTCCTGCATCAAAGACAGGACTGAGTTATTAACCTACAGCCACTCCACAAACACCCAATGAAGTGGCCAAACTCCACTGTCCACAGACGCACCGGGGATTTTTTTCTGGCAAAGTACAAGCCTACCTTATCTTAGTACACTCTTCGAGCCTTCAAAGGGAATTCCTCTTTCGCTGGCTGCATAGCAATATTTATTTCATGTTAACGCATCAGGAGCAGAGTTCTACTTTTTCCACGCATGTACAGGGAGAGGGAAGGCAAGTTAGTGTGGGTGGACAGGGAGAGTGTAAAAGCAAAGAATGCAAAAAGGAATCGGTATTTTCCAAGCTTAGATTCAGTATCTCTTCAGAAACATGTGGGAGGGAAGACTGAAAAGGAGGTGGGAGAAGGAGGGAGCTTCACTATATGGAAATATTTCCATGAAAAAGTGAAAATTTAATAGATCCTTACTCATCTTCCCCCTCATCAGGCTATACAAAGCATTAATTAAAGCCAGTTATTCCCAGGCATCTCTGTCTTGCAGGTGAAGTCTGCCCTTCTGATTGAGCAGACTAGATAGATATCTATTTAGCAAGAAAGATCCAGTTTCTCTGGCACCACTAATATGGCATCCAGGCAACTGAGAGATCTTATGGCCACGTACAGTACAGAATCACGTGCATCTGACAAACGTAAGACAGCACACCGGGCTATTATCTCAGATTCCCATTTTCCATCCAGGACTGATAACAAGATGAATAAAATGAGGCAAAGGGAATTCTCCTGACCCAAAATATTGAAGACAAGACCTGCTAGGTGCACAGGGGGAAAGCCTGCAGACAAACCCGGAAAAAAACCCAGACTAAGTACATGTAACAACTCACTTGCCATTGATGACTCCATCAGGATTAAGCATGGGGACGATCTTGAAAATGAAACATTTCCGCAGGAGATCAGCAATGGGATCACTGCTCACAAGGAACTCCAGGGTCCCCTTCATTACCCAACTGGCATTGCTTTCACCAGGGTGGACACGGGCCATTAGAAACACATAAGGACGATTGTCTGTAAAACAAAGCAAAAAAAAAAACCAACCTAGACAGGACTTCTCTTTGAATAATATCTTTGCAAGTGGGTTTTATTCCTTTTTTTTTGAGATAACAACCCAAGATGTATTTGAGGGAAAATACATCCCCAAATAGTCCAGACATTCCCTGAAAATGCTGTTTGCCAACTGATCCCAGGTTTGGTCCTCAGAACCAGCATGTGCCAGTTTCATCCTTATCCCTTTGCTTGTTTATTCTGTGATACCTTACAGACATTTATACGTACTTTTAGAAGGCATTTTGCATGTGCAGCTTACTGCCTCTCAAAACGGCACCAGCATACTTCCTGGCAATTCTTGAAAGTTTGACTCTATCAACTTGACTAAGATTTAAAAGGCAGCTAGAAATTATTTAATTTTCTAAGGCCCTGCTCCACGTTCAGTATTTCACCATTAACAATTGAGAACTTTCCAAATCTCTAAGCAGATCTGTCCACCCATAAGGGCTCCAAGGACATGCAAGCTGCCTGATCTCTGGCAGTAACCTGTGTTGTAGGGTTAGAAGCATAATCAAGTTAACCTGATATAATTAAAGAAAATGCATTAATGTGTTACCCAGATAAGCTGCAGAGATAGAGTACTCAAAACTAACCATCATTTCATATTCATCCAACAAAAGGTAGAAATAACAATGTACATAGCTAAGACGGGCAGTTTTCAGTTTCGTGTAATATAGATGCACACTCAGATTTGGAAAGCTGATTTTCAGAAGTTGCAACTAGAAGAGTTCAGCTGTTTCTAGCAATACATTTGGCATGGGAGACGTAAGCTGTGGGAATTTGGGGGAGGGTTCGAGCGGCTGCTTTTTGAAAAAGAATAAAAATAAAAATCTTAGTAAACAGTTCATTGATAAGCTCTACTGAACGTGTTTCAAAGTAGACTTGCAACTTGACAGAGAAAGTTTCCTTGTTACCAGATATGTTATTTGCTGTTCCTGTGAAAAAGCACCCACATTGGGTCTAGTTATAAGTCTCAAAAAACTCTGCGTGTACATATGTTTAGAAAAGACCACGTTTGACAAAAAAATTCTTTGAAGATCCCATCTGTGCTGAACATACTCCACAGACGGGCCAAGGAAACAGGAGAAGGCAGAAGGAGACACCTGCCAGACGCAGAAAATAAAGGGAAAGGACAAAGCAATTATCTTTCTTAAAATGACCCTTTTGTGAGCATTCACTGTCTCAGGCCTTGTCACAAGTCAACCTGACAGATTTACTTTAGTGGAAACCATTATCTGTCAGTGCATCGCAGCAATGCCAGGATAGGTTTGTCCCGCTCTATCAGGCAACGTCAGAGCTCAGGGGCTCTGTTCCCTTGCATGAATTAAGGGACCCCAGCTGACAGGCTTGGGAGTGGTAACAGGACAGAAAACAAAACCGAAGGCATCAGCTGACTGCCCTTGTACACAAATGCTGAATTAGCAAGTTACACACCTTCGCCCTTAGCTCCCAAAGCTGTCCTTCGCTTTCCAAATGTTTTACAAATCATTAATCAGTTAACGTAAACCAGAAAGGTAGAACACTATGTTGAAAAATACAGATGTTAAAGAGCTGTTTAGCAATTTGTCTGATAAAGCAAAGCACGTGTCTGAGCTGAGAATACAGGTGAAACTTCTTATTTCACAAAGAAGGAATAAACACTAATTCTTCTCCTTAACTGTACACTCTGTACAGCTCTGCTCAATATGTACATTACAGTACAATTTAGTGACATCTTTCAGGGAGGCAGACTCAGATTTGGAAAGAATCCCCCTTCCACACCTCCACACTTCGATGCCTTCCTCGTAAGCAGTTGGTGGGCACTAGAAGAGTGAACTGCACTCTCAGCTCAAAGAGCTCAGAGCAATCATATTCTGGTCCAGTAAAGCAACTGGAACTCTGTTTCTCAACAGCCATAACCTTTTATCATTCTTACACCTTACCTTACAGTGAGGTTAGTATATTTTGATCAATGTGTATACATAAGTGCCTTAGGCACTTACAGATTGCAAAAGATTCCTTTAGCTCCTACAGAACTACTACTAGCCATTCTGATTTTTTTCCCAAAATTAGAGTACACAATTTCTATTCTGCTCCAGCCAGTTGTGCATTACAGTCTACCTTAGTAATGCTTTAAAATAGCAACAAGCAAAAACTAGCTTTCACAAAGACATCGGCTGCATTTTGCCATTTCCAAACATTTTCTTCTTTCTCCCATCACCATGATTTAGTGCTGTTTTGCAGGCTCACTGCTGAGCTAAACTTATGGGACTGTGCTGTTGTAGCCGAGAATGGGGCTCTTGAGGACTCCTAATGGACAACAGCTGTAAATAGCACAAAGCAAAATAAAACATGTTCTCTTTTGCAATTGATGAATACAGCTTTAACAACTCTTATCTCTTCCGTATATTGGGAGAGAGCACAGCACCTTAATTGAGAGGGTTTTTTTCCTCAAACTAAAGAAAAGAAAAAAAAAAACCACCTCTAAGCAAGGGCTTTCTCATCTCAGAAACCCAGGAAAGTTTGCCATAATTCTAATTGCAAATAGCATGGGACTGGCAGAAGCATGAGTTCTGTTCTTCCTCTCAAGGCTAATCAAAGCCAAGCTTGTCTGTCTTAGATTCAATGTCAGAAAAGCTTCTGGAGTTTCCAGACCTCAAAACCCAGGAAAAGGGGGGTGGGGGAAGAGACCATCTACAGTGTTTCCCTGTGGGTAACAATGGAGAGGCCCACAGGCTGTAGGTCCAGCCAAGGAAATCTCTCTATTCCAGTTAAAGCTTCCTTTAAGAGCTCCCCTCCTGACAAGCACATCCGCAGCTCTGACATCCCATCCGCAGGAGAGTCATAACAAAGGTACCAGCAAGGAAACCGCAGAGCTTGTTAACTGCCTCTTCCCTTCACGGAAGTCATCACCGCCAAATCCCATATCCAAATGCTGCGCTCCCACAGACTGCACCCAGCATGAAGGCTAATGAAGCAGCAAATAGAGCAAAGAGCTGACGACATGGCCGTAAAACTTGCTACCCTTGAAACACCTGGGAAACAAAGATTTAACTCTGTGGCAGGCAGGGCTCGCTCAATCCTGTGCTTTACAGCATATCCAGTTACGCATCTGTCTTGAAATTATTGTGATAACTGCGATAAACATTAGAGCTCATGGAAGTAGTGGACAGCAGCACTGGCCAGCCACAGGCAGCACTCCAACTGACAGGCACCAGTCAAGGTTTCTGCAGTCACTTCAGCTGCTTCACTTCATTCCTGACTTCCAATGCCTCCACTACTGCAGTCCTGGCCAGACCACCTCGGTACTACCCAGCATAGCTTACTGGTTTACACTGGTGCCCAGCTGCTCTTCTCTCTGTGCTACTTCAGCGCCCCTTGTACTACTCGCTGTGCCCCGCTGAACCTATCTTTAGTACACAACCACCACAGGTTCTCTCATATACATCCTTCCAGGCCCAGAACTGAGCTTAAGTCTTCAAAATCCTCAGGCCAACACTTAGGTAGATCCTCCCCAAGTTCTGGGGAAGCTGCCAGAAAGCTCAGGTTAGCCATTTATGTCTGCAAAGCCCACATGACACATAACCTTCGCTGGGAATGTAAATAATAAAAAGAAAAAGCAGAGGAACCTTTTCATGCTACATAAAGCCTTATCCAACAGATCATGTCTCATTAACGCTGTTACATTTTGACATGCCCAGAATATAACGTGGCACCAATACCCAAGGTGAGAGATGAAAGCATCACTGATTCCTCTTGCAAAACTTTGAGCAAAATCTCTTTTGAGTAATAATTTTACTCATGCATCACCTACTTCCCATCTCCCCTTCTCTTCACTCATTTTGGCTGTGGATATATGCACAAAAATAAGAGCTTTGTTCTTCTAGTACTGCTAACTTGCTGCTTAATCTCCTGCCTGTTATAAGGATCCTCCTCTAGTCACGTCATCACCAAGAGGTGACTTGGATGTCACTAACCGTGACATCAGTTGGGGAAAGAGCAGCCTGAAAGAAATGAACAAAACCCCATTAACACAGCAGTGTCCCTCATCAAGAGGAGCAGAGAAATGAAATTAAATGCAGTTCCAGATGCCCTGACCTGGGCTGATGTTCTAAATTATTTCAAGCCGAGATTTGAGCCATGGCATTTGTAAAGGGACAGGGCACTGAAACAACATAGGGCTAGGATTTTATAAGGAGTCAAAGGGAATTATATACGCAGCATGTGAGAAATCCAACCTAGATCCAGGTCTTGACTGGAATTTTTCTGGCTGTGCTTCTGCATACTTCTGTTTCCTTTACCCCAAGCCCAGGGCCATTAAGACATAGAATTATTTTTTTCCCTTATGCCTAAATACAGCATGACATTACCATGAGCATTACACAAATCAAAGGGTCACGTTTACCCCAGGACAGAGTAGACAGAAACCAAGAAAGCTAAACTCTCCCTTCCAATTTAATTAGCTGTGGCCACTACAGGGTATTCTGCGAGTCAAATGATGGGCAAAGAGGAGCACCATCGCATAGCTCTTCCACGCGTGTCACAGCTGCATCCTGTCCTGGACACATCTGATATGCCCAAGGCTGCACAGTTACGCACAGCCAGAGAGAAGACAGGCTATGGCGTGATGTACAACGAATATATTCAAGTACGGTTGTAAAAAGCATCAAATACTGAGATCGCAGGAAACACGAGACTGATCTGAGGCAGAATCTGTGTCAGACACTTTACTCCCCACCTAAAACTTTTCCACTAGTTGTCAGTCTTTCAGTTGCCTTAAGATAGAATAATACTTTCCTCCCCATCTCCCCCCACCCCAACATTGCTGTCTCCTTGCTGACCCTGCTTTCGGCTAAATGCTCCAAAAGCAGACACATCTCAAGACAAAGGCAAAACACAGAGTCTGGCAGGACCAGCTGTTGTTTTCCAGAATCAACAATGAGCTATTCCTTTCTTAAACAGGTCTATATGATATGTATTATTACTGTTACCTATGGCAAGGAAGTGAACATTTCAAATCACCTTGGCCGCTCGCTCTCCATCTTCATAGCGTGGTGGGGGAGATTTTCAGGCTCCAAGTTGCTTGGCAACCCCCTTTTGTGCATGTGTTTTATGAATTCGTTCACCTCTGAATCAGAGACAATCAGGGAGCTGAGCATGGGTACAGACTGCCCAGCCTTGGTGCAGCTTGATGTTCTACTACCACTGGTTTTTAACCTCAGGAAATCGGTAAGCAAGTTGTCAAGTCTATTTTGGGGCAGACTCCAAAAACCACAAGCTCTGAAGGCAGCAGGAACCACTACCCTTATTTAGCATGACCTTCGGAAGCCAAAGGAAATCCACGTGAACTAATTCCTGTTCAAATCAAAGCATACCGCTTGTGGAAGATTGGGGAACAACTGATTCTTGTTTTCAGAACTTGCACCCACGGAAAACCTACTATAACCCTTTGCAAATTGTTTCAGTTTATAACTAATATCCCCAACTTAAGTGTGTGCACCTGAATTCATCCAGCTGAAATTTCCAGCTGCTGCACTACAATCCATTTTTAGATACACCACCTGTCCTGGTTTCGGCTGGGATAGAGTTAATTGTCTTCCCAGTAGCCGGTACAGTGCTGTGTTTTCAGTTCGGTATGAGAAGAATGTTGATAACACCCTGACGTTTTCGGCTGTTGCTCCGTCGTGTTTAGACTCAGTCAAGGACTTTTCAGCTTCTCCTGCCCAGCCAGCAAGAAGGCTGGAGGGGC
>JAVKLA010000002.1:16100565-16161272 GCA_034782735.1 Sagittarius serpentarius
TAAACTGTTCTTATCTCAACCCACGAGCTTTACTTTATTTTTTCCGATTCTCTCCCCCATCCCACTGGGTGGGGGGGGAATGAGTGAGCGGCTGCGTGGTGCTGAGTTGCTGGTTGGGGTTAAACCACGACACATCTCAAGGTTCACTGTGCCAACTGCCACGCCATGGCCTGGTCCCTAGAGCTCCCAGGAGCTTCTTTTATAGCATGGGTGGGCTTGGTTGCCATTGCTCCTGGCCCCACTCAGGTCTCCTCAGCCACTGTCATCCAAGCTGCCGCCTCCCGGAGGGTCTCTCCACTCCCCTCAGCCGGATTCCAAGGGAATAAAATCAAGATAGGGGACAGCTGGTTAGGAAGAAGTACTGCCAAGAAGGATCAGGGGATTACAGCAGATAAGTTAGTGATGCAAAGCAGTTTCAAAAATGGCAGCTCTCCTCGGATGTTCTAGCAGACAACACCACAGCTAAGACGAAGAACATCGTTACTTCGCTCTGCTCAACTCAATGAACAAAACCAAACAGCTGCAGTGCTGGGCCCACCGCTGGCCACCATGGAGTTTAAAAATTAATTCGATGAAAACTGGAGAGGTCATTAAGAATGATAAAGGGCTCAGAAGCCATAACTTACAAAGAAAGACTGGAGAAAATGGGTTTTAAACTCTGAAAGACGAACAGAGAGGAAGACGATAAGCTTTAAATTGCAAAAGGCTGGTATAAAGACAAATAGCAATCAGTTGTTCTCACTGTCCACTGGGACTAGGCTGCATAAAAAGAAATGCAAGTTATTGTCTATCAGCTAAGTTGATCTGTAGTGACTTGACTGCCTTCACTGGTGTGCCTGCATATTTACACTACCTTCTGCTAGGTTCTTATTCATAAAGTCCTGCATCAAGCCACTTCACTACAGCACACAGAACAGCGTCAGTACGAGACCTATAGCCACACTGGTCATTCTAGCCACCCCTTTAGAAATTTGGTCCAAGATTCCCCTCTAGTCCTCTGGAATTACCTCTGTGTTCTGAGAGCTGAGGGAATCGCTGTTCTGGTCCACAGGGCACCTCAGCCATCTCCTTTGATCTCTTTGATGCAAGGTGTCTGCTTACTACTTAACGTTAGCCACTAACTAGCAACTAATCAGAAATATTTCATCATCATGATATTTTGACATAGTTTGGGCTTCTTCCCACATATAGATCAGAAATATTTATGGAAAGTTCTGTCTCGCCTGCTCTGTTAGTGACAGTCCTACCACTTTAAGATTGTAGTAATACAGCTACTGGGATTCCTTTCATTAGTAAATATCTTCCAAAGCCCCTCTGTTATCCTTAAGTCTACTGGTTCTCAGCTTCTGTGTATGCACCCTTTGAAAGGGGTGAGAAGGAAACACTAAGATCAGCTCCAAGAGTCCTCCCAACAGATTATCTAGCTAGCTGATGTCAGGAGCTCCAGATTAGCTGTCAAAGGCAGGCAAGGATCTATCATCCCCTGCTTCTATAACATGCACATTACAGCCTTAATTTGTTCTATGGCAGCAGACAATTTTGGATACTCAAGTATTTTGTACTGCCATGGCCTGACCATCAAGCCACATGTTTTCCAGCCAGCATGGGAAAAACGTAGATTGCCTTGCAGAGACACAAGACCTCCGAGACATGGCAAGCAGAAAAAAAAAAAAAAAAGAAGTATTTTCAGGTTAGGTACATATGTGACTCTTTCCTCTTCTGGGTTTCTTGTGTGAGGAGAACAACACTGGCCCAAGAGAAGAGCCACTCAGCAGATGCTCAGAAGACTGGAAGACACTGGAGCAGAGATCCATCAAAACAGACTGTACAGTGTTCTCATTCAGTACGATTAGAGAAGTGGCAGCATTACCCTAAACTGTCCCAGGCCTAAAAGAAGGTGCAGGCAGGAGATAAGTGCAGCAGAGACCTACGGCATAGCTGCTGTACAGACAGAGCAGAGAGATCCATAGAGCTATGAAATCTGTGGGCTCCTTCTGAGAGAAGGATTTCATTTGAAATGAAATCAGGCAGGAGGAGCAGACTGAAAAAGCTTCCATTGTCATAAAAATATCTCCCTGGGTAATCCACAGTGATGGAAAAAAGAAACTCTGATAATTTATGTGACAGTTTAATGGGATTTTGGTGACACATTATACTTTAGAAAGAATTTGCCCAAATAGGACAGACAGGACTTTAATAAGACTTCAGCTCCAAAACAGCAATATTTTCACCCCTTACTTTTACATTTCATTCTATATATCCACTACTCACTCACAGCTCATCTATCTCATTTGCAAGGTACATTTCAACATGGTAAGAGCAACAACTCTGCACTTTCTAGTTATATCCCTAGCCAGACAGACCTCTGAGTATCTGATCCCTAAAGGGATCAAGCTGACTTTGCACCCAGAGGGCAGAGCATCACCGAGCTGTAAATTCTGAGGCACGAGCTGCCCTCTGGCCACATCCCCAGCTCTGTGGGTGGCATTAATAGCTTCTCTGCAGAAATGCAGGGCAGCAGATGGACAGTCTGCAGCAGGCGTCACTAGCAGAGGGGATGCCCCCAGAGCACGCTCCAGGAGTAAATGGCTTTCACGCTGTGAGTAATGCCTCAACCCACATCTCCTGGTTATGAGAGATACAGCCTTTACCCCAGTGTAATACCCCATGCCCTTTGTTGCCGTCGCTTTGAGAACAGGCACAGCAGCAAGAGGAATTGCTTCGAGTACTAAACTGGGGTGAAGCCAGGGTTAATGGGATGAAACTTCACAAAGGAACATTTAGGTTGAGTATCAGTGAGTTGTATTGAAGAGTCTCCCCTGGGGAGAGGTAGAAGTTAACATTAAAACCACATTGCCCAGAGCACAAGAAGCCATTCTGTACACAACAATTTTGCAGTAGCTGGGGACAGAAATAACACAACAGGATTTGTTTTCTATACTAATTTCAATGGATCCAGTTCCGAACCCCTTATTTTTCTGGAAAAATCTCCTTCTGGGAATCTAGGCAGGAGAGAAAGGGTAAAAAAAAGCTGTGTGAAAAACTCAGTATTTTGTCCAGTCTTTCTGTGACTGCAGCAGGCTAAGATCAACTTAGGACCTGCACTGGGGCCTGTTAGCCCTAAAATGGGCATGGAAAATGGAGCACCTGTCAGCATTTTTCACCACTGGGACTAATAGCCAAATTTAACAGGAAAATAAGTTATCTGTTGTGTAGTCCTTCAAGCGGTTCTGCTCTACAAAAGACAAATTCTATAGTAAAGAGCTTTTTGCCCATAAGCTGTCTATACAGAACAGAGATTTAAAACCCACCTAATGCCACCTACAGCATAAAGCAATGTTTATTCTTAAATGTGTTGTGCCTTTAAGAGGCACAGATCCATCTCTGCCTCTGACATGAGGTCTTCCTCAGGGAATTACTTGTAAGAAGTGCAATCAGAGCCTCTCATTATCAAAGGGATAAAATATCAATTTTTGTTAAGATAAAAAGCATCACAGATTGGCTCTGATGGGAAAAATTAAATTCTTGGTCTTCACTTGATTTGATATTTATCACTCCATTGCTCCAGAAATATCTTGGCAGGGAACTTTTCTTAAAAATATTATCCTGTATTTCTCCTGCAGCAAGCAAGGATTGAGAGTTTTAACTTGTGTGTTTTGTTACATATGGAAGAACTCAGAGAAAAAGGAAAGAAAACAGACAAGTCTACAAAAGACGTCATCTAACACTTCACTACGTCAACACAGTAAAGGACCTTCTGCAGGTTCACCTCATTTATGGTATCACTAAATTGACTCTTACATCACTGCTGTCAAAGTCTATCCTAAATTTTAGAACTGCATTGCCCAGAGATGATCCCAAAGGAAATCCTGGCTTTCCACAGACAAGAGGTTGATAAGGTAAAACCATCGCCCAATTTTGAATACTGAATCTTGTCTTGATGGCAAGTTAAGATGAACTCCCCAAACAACTGAGCAAGACAATGCAAATAAGGGAGCAACAGAAAGGGTCTTTCAATCAGATCATCATGATAGCAAAACAGGGGTCAGCCCAATGATCTTGTATCATGATGTAAGCAGCACCATTTTTTTTATCTTCTAGACTACGTGACATGTTGTGTAACAGACATAGAGTTCGACTGCACTGGATGTATTTAGCACCAGAATGATGCAGAAATATCTTTAAACTAGAAGACTATCCTACTGTTCACCCCTGAAGGGTACAGCTTCCTGCCTACTTTAGCCCTGACAAGAAGCCTACTTCTATGTATGAAGTTTTATCCTGACAAAGACCAAAGTGGGAAACACTAGAACTTTGTCTAAAACATGATAAATGGAACGTCATCTTTTTTTTTTCCTCCCCTGAAATGTTTAAGAGAAGTCACACCAGTAGCAGATCTAGTATTAGTGGCTGATCCTAATCTCTATTCCCCTACTGCCCTCCAGCACCCTAGAAATAATGCAGTGTTTTAACATCTTGTGTTCAGACCTCAGATCAAGAGCTCACATCAGTTGTTTAGGCCATAAGCAGAACACAAGTTTTCCAAGGAAGATAACAGAAGTGAACCTTGAAGTTCATAAGCAAGTTCCTACCATATTATTTTCAAGAAGTTCTACTATTGAAATACCCTAAGGATGAAGAAAGAATTGGGATAGTATAGCACAATAAGAATCCCAGAATACTTGATGGAAAATTAGGTGGAACAAAACTTGCCACTGCATAAAACAGATAACATGCAGAAATTTCAAACAGTATGTGGTAAGACACTAAGCAGTCACTGTCTAAGGTCAGTAAGAAGTTTTTCCTTTCAGAGGCTAGCAAAATGATTTCTAATGAACGATGTCTTCCTACATCAATCACTACAGGGAGCAGAATGTCAGGCTAGGAAGACTACTAGTCTGTTTGAAGAAAATTGTTTCTTCTTAGGAATAAGATGGTCTGAAGGCTAGGGAAAGGAAAAATGTTCTTTTTTTTCCCCCACAAGTTGCTACAAAGCACATTAAAAAAGTACTCATGAGTAAAGGAGTCAGGCTGCAAAGCAGCCTTGGCAGTCCCCGAAGGAACAGAAGAAGTGGAACATGTGATGTCCTTCCTCACCACTCCATGTATCATTGCAAAAGTAGAAGTTTTCACACGAGAGGTTTTTGTTCTTTATTTCATAGTTTTCTAAGTGACATTCGTTTTAAAAAAAAAAAAAAAAAAACCTCCTCCAAAAGGTTCTTTCAGGCAAATAATTTAACAGCATGAGTGATGGCTGCTAATCAGTTTGAATTTCTGATGTGTAGCACACAACTAGCTTTACGAAGCTGATATTGCAACGTTTCCTCAATCCCAGTGCCTCTCTGCATTTTCACCCCAACATTTCCCCAGCAGAACTTTGAACTTTTCCAGTTGACGCCGCCACAGAATCCTTCTGTTGTAGCTCAGCCACTCTTTACAAGCCCCAGCATGAGCTCCTCTCTTATTTGCCATAAGAAGCACTCATATCAAAACCATTATATTTCAGAGCATTCACTACCACTTCATCTTTTGCTCTGTAAACTATCAGAATGCTTTTAAAAGAAACACTTTTATTTAAATAAAAGAAAATCCCTGTAAATCATGGTCGTGACAGGCTAATGGCTAGCATTGCAAAGATGATTTATCTTCCCGCTCTGTCTAACAAAGCTTCTTATGCTAATACCTTGTTTTCAAAACATAAAGAGACCTCTAACTGATGTTTTCTAACTGCAAGAATATACAGGTAATGAAAAACACATCAAAAAACCTTCACCTGCCACCTAACATCCCCATCAACTCTCAAAAAAATCAAAAGATCTTCTTAAATTATTTCTGTTTTCTGTATTATTTACTGTGCTTCCTTCAAGGATGAAGGAACCAGCTATTCAGTCTCACTGCCTGTTTGTAATCCAAATTCATTTTAGAATTTGCATGCATTAGCTGCATGCTTTCATTTGATTTATTTTATTTGATTTCTGTCTATTAAATTAGATTTGAGGCAGGTTAGATGGCCTCACGGGGAGCATCTCACCAGTACTACCCTTTATGCAAACAGCAATTATTTTACTTGGGCTGAGCCTAATTTCAAGTTACATCTTGATAGGCTGACAAATAAGGTCATGGTATCTGCATTGCAAGTGATATCCCAGCTAGTGGGAAAGACCTTTGACAAGCTAGAAGGTGGGTCCTGGGAGTGTTCTGATTAAAAGGGTATGTTACAGGGTATGAAATTTAGCAGCAAGTGATCGCTTATGAGCAGGAGCATCGTTTCAAGACTATCTGCAGACATTCTGCGTAGCTTGCAGGCCCATCACCTATGTCAGCACAGAGACTACAAGCATGTCACTACATTTTTACTGCTCATTCACGGTTAGTAAGTGCTAAACACAGGCAGAATAGGGATAGTGGGGGCACCACAGCCACTGAGACCCCAGAGTCCTTCATCTGTCTTTTGCTTATTCTTTTGCCTCTGGCCGGTTGCTCTTTGTGAAGAACAATTCCCGTGTGTTGAGGTGTGCCTCATGGTGACCCTCCAGCTGTTGTTTTTGTGCCCTTTCAAAATGCTTGACAAAACTGTCACAGAAGGAGTTGGCATCTGGAAGCTGTGACAGACACGATATGACCCGATTCATAAAACATAACTAAACAGCTTGGGCTGCCAGAGGCCAGGATTTACAGGACTGCGTTTCAAGAACGGCCTTCAACGCCTGCTCTACTAAATGTACTTGCCTGCTCTGCCGCAATACAACTTCCCAAGCTGTGTTAGGGTGACCTGCAACACTATGAAGCGATAAAGCAGCTGAGACACTAATCTTGTTAGAGCCTACCCTGTCCGCTACTGTTGGTCAGGGAGGGGAAGGAATGATCTCAGCTCTGGCTGCACCTTTTACACCAGGCTACAGGGGTAAGGAGCACTACAAAAAAATAAGACAACATCATTTTTATGGAATTCCTCCAGCACAGCAAGCACAAAGGAAAAATCAAGTCACAGATAGTTTCTGCTGTGTTATCCACTACAGCCTCATTTTTGCAATAAAAGCCTCTCCACATTTGTATTTCTGGCAGGTGCAGCCTGACCCACAAGGAATTTAACAGCTTCCTGCCCTCCTACGCATCTACCTCTTTCCTTCATCTCCACTTCAATCACTACTTACAGTCTTCTGTTAGGTGTCCACCATGGGACCTAAACATCCTTCGGGAGACCTGTCAAAGTCACTCCGAAGCCAACAATAATAAATTCCATCTCACTCATCTTCTCTTGCAACACTTCACAGATTGAAGATTGCATGTTTCAAGTGTGTTCCAAGTTAAGAAAGCAGGGATTTACAGAAGAATCAAGTAAGTTGCCCAAGGATAAAATACAAATCATTCACAGAGCTGGAAGCTCAACATCAGTCACGAAGTATCCTGTGCCATCCACGTTCACGTGAGAAGTGACTTTCTACATAATCCATTACTTCAAAGCACTTCCTCCTCTTTTCATTAGCCATGAAAACGAATTGAATCCTGCACTTCATCATCATCAGTAGAGTCCTCTCTCAGTTATGTTAATTGTCCTATACCATGATGCTACAACACAGCTGTCATTTTCATTCCGAAACCCATCCACCCTTCCTAAAATTAGCACATACACACGCATTTGCAGAGTGCGAGGATTTTCCTGCATCCATCACTATTGTGTCATGCATTTAGACTTGGGGAGAAAGTGAAAGATGATACAGAAGTGGTAAAGGAAGAATGAGGAAAGGAAATGGGATATTTTAGTAGGTTTCTCTGGTTTTGTTGAAAAACAGCAACAGAAAATAGGGAAGTCTAGAATATTTGGGAGACTCAAAAGAAAACTCCCTAATGCTTTTTAATGTTTTCCCCAAGTCATCTACAAGTCCTTCCTGATCTGTGGGTCAAGACATACCTCCAATCCCATTCTGACTTCTTCATTCCCTCATACTTATCACCTCTGCCCTGCCCCAAAATTTCAGCCTATTTTATTTAACCTCATCTATTTCAAAGACACAGAAGAAGCACCCAGGCTAAGCCAGAAAATCTTGAAAACAGTTTGTTAACCAAATTCAATGAAGAAAGAAGAGAAAAATCTTGTAAAAAAAAAAAATTACAAAGTGGCAAGGAAAATTTTATATATTTTTTTTTTCCCACAGCTAAGTAGCACGACAATTGCAACTGATAGAGCAAATTAAATTCTAAATGCACTGGTGATTTGATAGATATAATTTGCTAAGAGTTACTGAAAAAATGCCTTCTTTGGGAAATAGAGTTAAGATCTGGAACAAGTCCTGTTGGTTCTGGGGCCTGATTCGATTATGCAAAGTTCATTAACATAAAGTTAAGATACAGCAGGGAGAAAAGGCATGGAACTTCTCTAAGATGCCATATGCCTAAAGAAAAACTGTCCTGACAAAATTAGAAAAGCAGTTTGTTAGGAGGCTTGTTTACAGATATAATGGGTAGCTGGTGACTTCAAAACGCACCATCCTCCCCGCCCTTCTATTCAGAAGGCCAGAAGACAGAAGGAATACACTGACTAGTATTGTTCCTTCTGCTACCTAATTCCGTGAAATCATATATCAAAACAAGGCAGGGGAAATCAGAGAAAACCCCAAATGACCTAGAATGAAAGGGACTCCATGCACCTATTTTTCTGTCAGCTAGAAACCAATATCCAACAGCCACACAATAAATACCCTGAAATGATGCAGAGGTCCAAGTTTAGCTCTGCGAAGACTGGTGCACTTTGCAGTATCTACCATGTCACTCGTCAGCTAGTCGATCTTATCAGCACATTTGCAGGCTGAACATAGCAGCTGTCTCTGCTTGTTTATTAGCAATTTCTATTTCTGCATGAGAAACAGGTGGGTAAGCTCAGAGCACTAACAAGTTTCTTTGATGTAGAGATGGACAAATCCTCTCATTAACAGAAGAGCATTTTAAAAATCATTATGGGGTATTTTTAGTCCTATTTCATTTTAGTATTGCTGTATAATTGCATCCCATTAATCACAAATACTTGTTTCTAGAATCTGTCAGTTATAAGCAACAAGAAGTGTCAGCCTGTGGTGTCTGCAAACTACTAGTTTCAATATATTGCTGTACTTATTTAACTGGTACAAAATTGGCTGCATCAGTTGCATAGCAATGGATCCTGTTCTCCGATTAGAGAAATAAAACTCAGTTAAACAGGTCAGGCAGAAATCTTCATAGACCCTCGCAGCAAAATCAGCTTACAGGTGGGTATCAGAAATAGCAGGTGTTCAGAATTACAGACACAAAAGCAAGAGAAAAACAAACGCACACAGTGTATTGCAAAAATGCCTCCTCACTCACTAATGCTCTCAGGTAGATTAATATTAGGATCAGCACAGAGAAATAACATTTGGTACGTTTCACATGAGTGTAGACCCTCTCGCATAGATGTGGGCAGAGTAGCTGAACAAACTATCTGCTTGCAGCTCTGGCAAACGTGCAGTAAAGCTGTACCATACAATCCAAACAACTCTGATCATTTGTGATACATGACTAGCTAGGTCAGCCTTTATCAGACAAAAATGCGTAGCTTGGAACATTAAATCCAGAAATTGGATCGTTGTTTTCCAGAAAGTTTTCAAAGCCTTGAGGTATCAAGTGAATGACTTTTCTATTTGAAAGTGAGCCACAATAGACAGTCTCTCCAAACCAGTCAGCCAAGATTTAAATGCACCAAGAAACTTCCCAATTTAGAAGGATAAAGGTGAAAACAACATAAAAGTTATAATGCCACCCACACTGTTTCCCAACAGTCTGTTAAGTGCTGTGTATTGAGGAAGGGTTTGCCTGTGCATTGCAGAAGCTTATTGTTACAGTGAGAAATGCAAGATTCACAGGATCATTAAAAAACACCCAAGAGTAGCAGGCTTCCCTGTTAGCAGGACACACTCAGGTTTCTGTCACAGCCTAGCCATTCTTTAACAGAATCTGTGCAAGACTTGACCATCCTCCCCTAAACCATCCTCAATTGAGTACCTAAATTAAAAGCGATGGTTTGCTAGAAGAGTGGCAGAGCCCACTTTTTCCCCACTCTGCCCAATCTTGCTATCCAGTACAAGTCAAAAAATAGTTTGCTCCCATGAGATCGTCGGGCATCAGAAAGCAACGCGTATCTAGCTCAATCTGTGTATCAGCACAGCCATTCTCCTCCAGAAAGGAAAAATACATTGAACCAGCGACAAAAACTGCTCTCTATGACGGCAAGTGCAATTGTTTGGGTCTGACGGCAGCTGGTACGCACGCAATGCTCTGTGAGCTTTCCAGCTACGGATTACTCTTCCACGAGGCCAACCTGCCAGCTGTCCTGCCCCTGGCTCCTTGACCACAGCTTGCCTAATAGTTATCAGCGAGGAGGTACAACCAAACAGAAAGGAGAAAACAACTGGTCACTGGGACAAGCCCAGCTCATCTCCTCTTCTTAGAGGAGTACTTCTTAATTGCCTTATAGAAAGAAGACAGGAAAAATTATAAAAAAAAAAAAAAAAAGACACAGAAGCAACACCTCTACTGTCACAAAACTCCAATTCCTTACCTTACAGCAGGTTTCTAACCCAGTGGCCTTAGGGTCCTTCTTACTGTCCTTTTATTCAAGGAGCAAGGGTCATCCGCAGGCTGGCACACCATCCACAGCTTCAGCTCTACTAACCAGAAGCAGCTAATTTAACACAGGTGTTGAGGAGCAAACCCAACTACCTTCAGGCCAACCCACTTTATACCCTGCATCAGCATGTCCTCCAGACCTTGTAATTTGTGAAAAACAGTAACCTGTGCAGTAAGACACATGACCAATTGGGCAATATTCTGACCAGCTGGAAGAAAACCCTTCCTGACCTCTGCTTTTACCTTGAGTCACAAGCATTAACTCTTCACCCCTTAGTAAGCATATTGCTCATAACGATATTCAGTCTCTGCAGTCAATCTGACCCTAAAATTATGTCCTCCCTCACAGAGCCCATCTCTGTCACATTGAGAACAGATTTAACTCAATTCAAATGCTTCTCTGGCTAATTTATACAGTACCACATTGACCTTTTAGCGTATGCCCCATGGGACCATGTGTGACTGGAATTTATGGCCAGGCATGGGAAATGTGCAGCTCACTCAAATACGGGTTTTTTTTTTTTCCATGCCATGATTTGAAGTTGGTAACAGAAACCTAATAGCAGTTCAATGCTTGTTCACCATCTGAGGGAGTAAAAGCTGCCCGGGGGCTCTGCCGGGCTGTATTTCAGTACCTCTCTACCTGATACACAGATTGGCCATTAGAAGCACAGCATCTGCAGGTTTTTCCTGAATTGTTTCCACCTAAGAGAGAGAAGATGAATTTTTTTTCCCCTTCTGTCAAGGCAAGAATTTGGGCAACCTATCACTCCTACAGAAGCTTGTAGCTGTACTGCAGTGAGGCCGGGACACTGGGGTGCTGTGAGACAGGCAAGTTCCAAGCAGGTGGCTATAAATTTCCAAAGCAATATAAGAAATATAGGACCAAACCATTTTCAGTTTCATTCATAATTTTCAATGCCTTATAACAAAAACACAAGTAGTACCATGCTCCTGTGAGAAGGCACTTCTGAGGTACTTGACAAGCCAACGACAAATGAAAATAATTATGACTAAGATATGTGCTGGCTTAGATTTTCAAGATGTTTAACTCATTAGCATATCAGAAAAGGCTCTAATATTCTGGAAGGCTGGAGCGTAGCCAGTCCTAAGTACTACTCACATTCTAGCCCAAGTCCATACCAACCAAGAAGATATTGCTAACGTATATTCCAGAAAATGCTGTTGTTAATTAGAATACTTCTTCTCTGGAAAGGACATGCAAAGGTTACAAGTCTCTCAGGACAAAGATAAGACCGGTAAAATTCAAACAAGGAAAATAACAGAACAAATGCCGAAGAAACAGCAGAAACCTCTGTAGCACTATCCCCTAAGAGGAGGGCTTAGAACAAATGTCCAAATTTCAGAAGGAAGGTTATTTAAAAAAAAAAAAAAAATGCAGAAAACTACAGATGAATGAAGAGCAGCCACTGCAGTACATATTATCTCACTTCAGATGGCTGTGCTGCTAGCATGCTGCATAAGCCAAAGGGTGGGAAAGAAAGAGAGATTACTCTAACATTTACTTTCTCCCTTTGCAAAAACCCCTGTGGCTGCCTCTGCTTCAAGGCCCATTTTTAGCATCCTTGTCCAGTGTTTTCTGTGCACTGCTTTCTGCCTTGACTAATTGGATTCAACATATTAATATGCATTTTGCCAAACTCACAGAAGGCTGATCGTAGTGTCAAAGCTGTGCTGGCCGAGCCAGTTCCACCAAATGCTGGGATTCAAAGAGCAGTTGATACATCATGAAAAATACTGGCCTCAGTCTGCAGACAGCCATGTGTCTGTCTCACAAATTTCATGTTCCATTCAACCAGCTTGACCCTTATAGCAGTAGACTGGATACTCAAACAGGAACACAGTTTTGCAGGAATTGCAATGCTAGTGGACTCTTTCTACATAAGATTGTAATGTGGACCATGTTAAGTACCTGGATAGCTAGAAAAACAATCTGAGACAACCATCTCTGTTCACATTCAGTGGAAATGCATTCTAACAGGGGGGCCACGTGAGGAACGGAGTCTTTCTTCAGTTCTTGGATTCTCTCCTGAGACTTTCATCAATAGTAACAACGGTTCTTTCTTGTTGTAGACACTTGCAGTGTAGAAATGCCATTAGAAAATCCTATCAGTCCTTTCACAGAAACCACCCAGCATCCAGACAAATATGGGGAACTGGATTGCTCTATATTTGGCATGTAAACATGACCTAAGGGTTCAGCAGCATTGGCTATACTGTGTGCATGTGTGCTGGAGGAGGTATAGCATGCAACAACACTAGAACAACAGATGCACTTGCTGTTGTGAACTGTTTCCAACCAGCACAATGCCAGGTTAGCACTCCAGCTGAAATGCTACAGGCGGTTCTTCTGCCTGCTTGAAAGATCATTACCAATCAAAGCAGGTCATTCTACCTCCCTATTTCAACATTATTAGACGAGAGCTTCCTTTAAAGAGTGCATGTTCCTTTGGGGCAGACTAACTCCAATAAGGTGTTGATCTAATTTGATCCCTGTTTCACTAGGAGATATGTCATCTCCAGCTTTGAAAAAGTTACTCAAGAGAAGAGAGCTTGAGCCTTTCATAATTAACATGCAACACTGGTTGCCACGCAGGCAGCAGGCACAGTTATAATAACTTGGAGTCAATAATTCATAAACTATAATGCATTATTAATCAATTATCGAGGCCTGAATTACATTTAATGAGATTAAGCTGATTGGAGCACTAAGCTGTTTGAATCATATTGATTTAATCAATGTGCTTAATTAAACTGTGTACATTTTCCACATGATCATTATTTCCCAGTATCCTGCATAAGTGGCCTCTGCAATTCACATCCTCTGCTGTTCTTTGCTCAGGAATTGCTCTTTGCTGCAAATTATATTTAAAGGTAAAGGGCTTGTTTCTTTCTGAGAAAGTATCAAAGTTGCAAAACAACCATCTAAACAGCTTATACAAGCAAATTGAGAAATGTGAGAATATTTCTCCCAGCAACTATGTCTTTTTGATTCCGTAGGCTTAAGATAAGACCAAGTGAAAACACCTCATTAGTCTCACTTTATCCCTCATTCCAGTTCTAGGAGTATTTGCAGATTCAAAGGGCACAAGCATCCTGCCATACCTATCCCAAAAACGTTACTCTTTCCATCTTCAGAACATGCTTAGACTCAGGCAGAAAATGTGCTTCAACTCCCCAAAAGACTACATTTAAGATAAGCAGGTGTCATTATCTCTTTATGTTAATATTCACAATGATTTCCCCAGCCTTGTGTAAAGAGGACATGTGATGACAGAAGAGCAACTCAAAGTGACAGCTATTACAGATGTGAATCCATTTGCTAGTGTAGTATTTTGTTTAATTTCCTTCACCACTGCTGCTAATTCACTGGGACATTTATGTTTAACTTTAAACTCCGCAATTCAGCTCTATAATGCTACACACTGCTAAAAGGACACTCATCAGGTGTGTCAACTGTGGGCAATACTCATAACACGCTGCATAATCAGTATCATTAATGGGAATCACAACGGTACAACCAGCCATGAAGAGAGCTTTGCTATTACTTTCTTTGTGATACCATAAACAATGACTGTCCCACCCTACTCAGCAGAGTGACACTGCTCTCGGTGGATGCAGGATTAACCCCCATGGCAATGTATCATGTTCACATCTTTCAGCTGAGAATGCGGCAACGCTGCTGAAGCAGTGCACTGCCGTACCACCCTAGACCTATCGAAATCTTCGTTCCTGTAAGGAATTCCTTTGGGACTGTTTCCGTTATTCCTCTCTATTAGCGCTAACCCGAATGGCACCTACTCTACATCACGTCAAAGATGTCCACCCCTTTCCCTTCTCTAACTAAAAGCGAGAACGCTAACCCACCCCAACTCAGTGCACAGCCAGGAAACACCTCCTGAGGAATGCTCATATGGCAAGCTCAAAACAGCACAGTGCAAACTGTCCTTCTCTGATTAGTTGTTTTGCATTTGGTGGTTTTAATTCCATCACTCTGTTAACAGTAGCAACATATCACTGTCCTCTACTTTCTTAACTAGAAGACAATTTTATCATCGCCTGTATATGAGTGTTTAGAACTTTTACTTACACTTCTTTGAAGAGTTAATCTGTCCATTTGCTCTGCCACTTACAACAGTATCCTACGGCTTGCAGGGTCAGCTGTCTGCCAGGGACTTTAGAAGAACACAGTCACTGCACATTTGCATGCATAACACTATGAATTAAGGGTTTGCAAACTATTACTGAGTACACATGCAAGCTGTTAACACTGCCTTCACTGGGCTGTGCATGGCAAACCGAAGAAAATCAGAGCTCTGCAACTACCTATTATCTTCATCGAGCAGGGAGTTGGCACCAAGATCGGAAGCTTTATCATTCTCACTGTTTCTGCATTCATTTGAGAATGCTCTGAAAGATGTTGGGAATTCCTCTTCCTTCAAAAGTTCCTTTAACTCTCATCAGGCCATGTCGAAGGCTAGACCTAACATAGGCAGGATCCAAGTCACCAAAGAGTAAATGCCTGCCCAACCATTCTTTCCTTTCTACTCCCCAACTTCTTTCCTTTTCAAAGGCTCACATGTGATGATTCAATATCCGAAGCAGGTGTAACACGCAGGCTCACCGCACAGGCAAGCTTGCAGAAAACTGTCTTGTCTTTTTTTTTTTTTTTGGAGGGGGGAGAAGTGAAATAATTCTGAGAAGAGCTACAGTGTTCTGAGGAAAAGCTCTGTGCCTAATATGGAAGGTCAAATCTGTGGAGTCTAACTCTTTGTAAGAAGGAATAAGGAGGAGGGAAAGAGGAACATGGTAAAGACAGATAACAGAGGAGACAAAAAACAGTTCCTCTGTCTCATCATTGGTGCCTCCCACACACAGTCAGAATGGGAAACTAATGACTTTATCTTTATCAGAAGACTATAGGGGATACTGCAGTTAGAATGAGTACTTGCTGGATGCTCAACCTTCATATGATGGCAGGAAGGGCACGTTTAAAATAAAACAACAACAAAAGCCAAGAAAGACCCTCCCAGTTTCTATTCGTACAAGTCCATGGAGCGGCAAAGCTCAGCAGGGACTGACCAGGCTCAGACTTTCTGTTGCAGTCTTCGGGCACCCACAGCCATTGATCAAGTGTGAATGGACGTTGTGCTGTTTGTAACTGAGCTGTTGCATAACTGAGATGCAAAGCACAGGGAGCCAAAATGTTCCTTGGCTCGCTTCTTTCTTTCTTCATATCAGTTTCAGAACTGAGCTTTTAATAAAAATCATTCAGTACACCACCATCACATAAAGGGGAGACAGAAAGAGTGGAAGGAAAAGGCAGCCTAAAGTGAATATCAAAGCCTCAAATAAACAAGGCATAATGAAGGAAAACAGCAGCCCATTTTTCTTCCCTTCAGTATGCGGTGAATGTGCAGTGCCTGCGAGCATGCATGGCTTGTGCTTCCTATTAACAAGGTGCACGTTAATAAATTTAACTCAGACAAATTTAACCATCCTAGGGCCACATTAATCAAAAGCCTGACAAGACCAATCTGAAAGAGTTGAGCAAGGAAAATAAAGCACAGCTGACACAGAGGATGCCATGCCCTCATTGTCCCTGGGCCACTCCCACTCTATCGGCACCTCCAGTACCACAATAACTCCTTCCCACTGCACTCTTGCTGGGCTGATCACGCTGTCCTCCCAGCACTCCTCACCCACCCAATGCCTCTTCGTCAGTGATGTTTCCTACTCCTCACGTGTCTATACTAGAGAAGGATTTAGAGTATTTAAGTATGATCACGTGCAACAGCTATGAAGTCCTGGCGAGCTTTGTGCTTTACCTGCGCCGCTAGCATTGTTGAAAATAATCTCTCAAGGCAGATTAACAAATGTACAAAGGAGAAATCACAAATTTGATAAGAAAGCAAAATTACTATAGCTCATGAAAACTACGAATTGGTCAGAACCAGAAGGAAAGAACAAGGGCTATCAATTCTCATTCACTACCCGGGTTCCCGAGAGCTGCAGCTTCACATCACTTCTCAACCTGAAATATGTATGCGTGGAGACTGTACAAAACAATGGGAGTTATTACTGGGAAAACCTTCATCCTTTGGTCCCTTCATATTTAGCTTTAAGTTGTTGCTTTTGAGATATGTTTTTAGCATGGAAAATATTGACAAATAGGTCCTTCCATCAGCCAAGCCACAGAGTAGGGAACGCCATACAAGACGAGGAAACTGAAAAGTAACTGCTGATCAAAGCCACATAAAGCAGCACAAATTAGGCTGTGTCACCAAAAGCCACAATTATCCAAGCTGCTTAAACAAAACAAGCAGATACGTGATTACTCAGATTTGCCTAGAAGCATCCCCACAGCATAAAACATGGTGTGCTGCCTTGCTGTTCTTCCACTTGATAAAACAACAAAAATTTTCATCACCTAAGAGTATTGGTGTTTATTTTCGTAGTCCTGGAAACTTGAGAGAAACTGTGTTGCCTTGCCTTGACACTGTCTTTCCCTCAAACTATTTCTATTTCAGTTCAGGCAACTGGGTTTTCTACATATTCTGTTTTGATTGAGTTCAGTTGGTTCATGGATAGATCTAAGAAGTCCTCAATTTTATTGCATTGCAAAGCTTCAGAGGAAGAGTGGTTTAGTGGCACATAATTTAATGGCATTTCGGTCAGAGCTACAAGCTCCCACTGAATTCACATATTATCACAAACCAGGGGATATTTCTTTTGAAAATAAAGAGGACTCCAGCCCCATAATTGGGATTTGAACCCAGATGCTGAATATTACAACAGCCTGAAGCATTCAAAATAAGTAGCTGTCCAAACTGTTCATGGCTCCTTTATGAATCTTTCAGCAAATCTGTGCTGAATAAGCCAGCCAAGCCTTGTCTTCACAGACAGGTTAATGACCTTTGAAAACCTGCCAGACTGTCTTTCAACACTGCAAGATGCATTCTGATACACTTTGAGAATACAGTGCTCCATAAAATGACAATGCCTTCTAATATTGTCACACTGATATCATGATACTCCCTAAAAGCAGTGTGACTCTTGGGGTATTATTGCGCTGGTCAGTACTGTCTTCTCATTTCCTCATGATCCTCATTTCAGCATCTGTGCTTCTCAATTATCTTGAATATAGGCTGTAAGTCCTGCGTACACAGAGGCCATCCGTCTCCCATGCTGTACCACACCTGCCACAATAAGGTTTCTGTTCAGGGCTAGCCCCAAGGACTGTAGATGGTACAAAGTCTGGCCTAATATTAGCATATGCATTTACATTTCCCTCTTGTCTCCGGTGCCAAAGGTGAAAACATTCTTAACTATTCCTGCTTTAGTTCCACTGGTACAGGCCTGTGATTTTCTTGCAGATTTTTAAATCCCAATCACTGTATCTGCATGACTGCAGACCCGGGCATGTTGTGGGGTTGGTTCAGAAAGGAATAATGCTGTTTTACAAAAATGCTGGAGATTTCGAAATTGGTTTTTTGCTTTCCTATGACAAAACACACCTTTCAGAAAGTCCTTTCAAAGCCAAAGGTGCTTAAATTCAGTGTTTAGCACATTCACTCGTCACGTGACTGACCCACGCCAAGTCCTTGCTTAGATAAAACCAAACGTTAGCTTAGCTTTTGCTTTGTACCTTCATTGGAAGGGTATACACACCTGGGCAGAAAAACTTGTTCACTGAATATCTCTTCTGGATAGTTCCAATCCTCAAATAAAATATTCCAACTTACATTCTTTCAGTTGCCCTATTAAGCACCTTCTGCCATGAGGTTTAAAAATTGCTGTCAACAGCTAACATCTAACCAGGTGATCATCTGCAGTGTGCCAAAGGTTTCTTTATATAACCAACCTCCACCCGCAACTCCCACCCACTGGTTTTCTGTTCTATATCATCATTATCATGGAACAAAAGTGGTTAAGGGCAGGAATTATCTCTTCATGTCAGGCATGGACAGCACCCACCACAGCCAAACCCCCTAATCATGCGTTGTATGTGCTACTGTAGTGTAAATAATAATAGCAACACCAACAATCCAATTTTCTCTCTGACACTGCCTCCAGTTTCCACCATTAAAGCTGTATGTGCACACACCTTATGAATTCCCATGTAGCCTGTACTTGGCAATTTTGCTTTAAGATTTCAACCTAGAAAAGCACGTTCATGTTCAGAAGTTTGCTAATTCAGGGTAAATGCTTGGTTTGTAATAAAATTATTATAATAAAAAGGTATGAGCTCAGGATGATTACACTGTAATGTCAGCATAACTGCAGCCACTGTACTTTAAACCTGAACCAGGAAAGACAGCAATAATTTTCGCCAACTCTGATATTTGAGCTTCCTTTTAGTTTACGCATGTACATGGACGTTATGAGGAGTCCTCCTCATGTATCACCACATATCCCTGGAAGGAGAATTCTGCAATGAGAAACGTGGTTCATATCACAGAATCCCTTTGGATACTTCTAGCCTAATATCTCAGTAAGATAATGATATATATTTGCTTAACAACCAAAAAGATATTAACACAATTTAAATTTCCACACTCCCTCAAAGTTCTCAACCTGTGTTATAGATGTATGAAAAGCAGAGAAAAAAAAAAAATATCAGTTTATGCCTTGTTACTGACTCAAGAAAAAAAAAGTCAACCTACATATAAGCAGTTAGTCATTTAGGCTCTCAAATCAAAGCTAACCCAATGTGAGGCTGACCAGAATCTTATCACTTGCTGTTGATTACAGAAACTTGCATATCTTAGTCTTGCTAATCAAGGCCACTAAAGGTCTAAATCTTTCATTTTCATACTGAAAAATACTCACCTCTAGATATAACATGGCTGTTACAATATTTACCCTTAGGTAGTACACCATCAGTTAGGACTCAGACAGAATGTAAGGAGCTATATTGTGTCCAGATGGATCTACCAGGCATGTTGGAGGAACTGGAATTTCACCAGAACACTTCAATTGCTGTCCACAGCTGGCAAAGAGTGATCTTGTACTTTTGGGGGTTTTTTTTGCAAGTTCGAGACCTCAAAATACATAAATCATTTCAATATGTAACATCAACACACAAAAAAATCAGATTAATTGTTGAATTGGTTACTTGAACACAGTTTCTTGCTGTTGGAGATATTCAATATTGAACTTTGTAATTGTCTCAGGTCATTAAAGAAAAATTTGAAGTAAAGAACAGTGTTCCTCCTCTGTGTAAATCTGTAATTTTAAAAAGCATTGTAATTGGCTATTCCCCATATTTAGATTTCTTTTTCCAAAATGAGAAAGGCAAGAAAATCAACATATTCATAAAACAGGTTGTCATTGCCACTGCTGACATGACTGCAACTCACCAGCATCTTTTTTAATGCTTCATTTGGCTACTTACAGAATTGCTCCAAGTCGTCTCTTTTTTTAGATTCTGGCATGGCAGTGACTGTGAGCAATGGGCACAGATTTCCTCCTAGCGTCTGGCAGAGTGTCTGCTGCCTCCAGTAAACCTTCCTGGGGTTCCTATTTTGTTCCAGGATATCAAGGTGGGACTGAGAAAGAAGCAAGGAAGCAGATTTATAAATAAGTTCACTGTCTATAAAATCTGATTTTATTCCACTAGCTGCAAGGTATTACTGGTACTAATTTCACTTGCTTGCTAACTTCACAGCTTCTCTCTTCTGCCAGTTAATATCATCACCTTTTACATCCCACAAATACACACAAGCCATTCAGAATACATCCCAGTCCACTGAGGCTACACAGGACTATTTACTCTTATATCATGATCTAGTGGAAGATGTCCCTGCTCATTGCAGGGGGGCTGGACTAGATGACCTTTAAAGGTCCCTTCCAACCCGAACTATTCTATGATTCTGATTTTACCTGAACAGTTCCTAGGTGCTGTTCTTATTAGTGTAAAGGAATTTCCATGCGTACATGAAGCCCAAAAGAGAACTGCCTACTCCTTACATTTTAATAGGGACCGCGTAGAAACGTGAGAAAACTCATAATTTTTCAGTGTTTATAGAACTGACCGGTTAGCTGTCAAGCACATGCCAGTGAAACTCAGGAACAACTCCACACCAGAGGCAGCCAAAAAGTTTATATCGAAACAACATTTTGTATGATCAGCAGTGGGAAATTTTAAGAGCATCTTTCTAAGAATTTATTTAAAAAGGAGATTTTTCTCTCCCCGCCCCCACAAAGTTGATGGCAGTTTTAAACAATTCTTAACTCCAACAGCTTCTTGAGAAATTTAAGGAAAAGAATTGGCAGCTTAAAAAAAATGAATTTTTGGAACAAACTCTTATCGCCTCATTAGACACAGTCACTTGTCACCCACACACCAGATGACGTGTAGCTCTGTTTACATTGTAATTGCAAGTGGCAAGATTAGTGTAAGTAATCCCATCACAGGGTGTTGCTAAGTGTTGTGGAACACCAGTCGTCTCTCGACTGGTAGAAACAGGTATAGTACGGTATGCACACTTGTCCTACCAGTATTTTAGCTAATGCACACCAATTCACTCAACCACCCTCACATGGTAACTTTTTGTCTTTACAAGTCAGGGCTAAATTTTAACCAACATTTATGGGACAAGACGTTCCTGCTCCTCAAACCTTGGAGCTCGCTGTCTTTCAGACAGCTTTCCCAGTATCTATTTGAATGCCAACACAGAACTGAAATTTACAGTCATCTATGTCATAAAACAATTTATGTACTGCTCTATAAAGTAAATTCAATTATTAGATGCATCTAATGATCTCACATAGATACAGAGAATTCAATATAATCATTTACTTATGTTCATGGTACCCAGTGAAACTTAATTGGGTATAGCTGCCACAGAGATTTCAGCTAGATATCCAAACAATTAACACTGTGATTTAAAAATAGATAAATTACTGTTCATAAAATAAATGTAACTGCTGATGGACAAAAAGTAATGAACTGCAGAGTGCATCCAGTTCAAATAGGATTCTGCAATATGTATTTCCTGTAAATATGCCTGTAACTATTAAATATATATGATATTTAAAACTATTTTCAAATTAGTAACTCCATATACAAGTTTATCTTCTTCCCCAAAGCACTATGTATTTAATTGAGCCCTTGGGTTCATAATCACTTTTAATTTATTGTTGATATGTAAAACCAACATACTTCACATCAGTGGACAAATGCTTTAAAATGAAATCTACTGCTGCACAAACTTGATTTAGTTTATTTACTGTGGAAATTAAAGTAACATGGAAATATGTAAATTGCATCACTCAACATTTTAAATTAGTCCAAGCAAAGAAGCCTTTTAGAATTATTAGAGGCAACAATTTTGCTTTGGCAAAGAGCTGGATGTGACAATCTATCAGTCTCTTCCATCCTAATTCCCATTTACCAAACTTTATGGTCCTTACTGAGTCTTGAGTTCATTTAAACTTTTCCCGGGGCAAAATTCCCTTTAACTTCAATAAGCATTTTATGTGAAGAGGCAGTGAAATTCTTCAAGACGGCCCTGCAAGTCTAGGGATAACATCTTTTTCATCTCTATTCTATTCATTCAGGAGCAGGTGAGATATTCAGGGATTCCCAAAACATATGAACTCTCCAAGTCTCTCTTGCTTTTGTGCCAGCAAAAGATAGAAATCAATAACAGTAAAATAATGACAAGTCACTGCATTTCAGTAATAAAGTATGGTGGTGAATAAGTCCACCTAATTCTTCAGTATTGCAATTGTCTTTTCCCTGCAGACTGTAGCATATACGTGCCTTCAAGGCTACAGGTCAAACCCTAGTACCCGAGCATACTCTCTTCCTCGCTGATTTAGAGAAATAACTGGTATGCATAAGCCTAATGAGAAGTGAGCTGGCAGGCGTATTTTGGACTGTGAAGGCTTGACTGGCCCTCTCCCAGATACTGGAAGCAGTTTCTTTGAACATCTATAACAGGATGCAAAGCAGTTAACAAGAGACTTGTTTCAGTGGGAATTAATCTAAGCCTAACTATGCTGGCATGCTGAGCAGCATGGCTAGTAAGTGGGAGAGGACATTGTCTCCCTTGAAAGCACAGTCTTTCATATCTCGTAATGGCAAACTGATACCATTATAAAAAAACAGTGAGCCCAAACTTCACGAACCCACACCGGCATTTATTGCCCAGAAGAAAAAGGGTTGACAATGGAAACTGAGGGGAGAAGGAAGGGGAACTGATCTACTGGAACTGTGTGTCTTCCTTTTCAGTAACATCTTTCTCATCTTCAACAACAAAGCAAAGCTACTCCCAGAACTATTCGTTTCCCTTCTTTTATCCTACCTTCCTTTCAGACCTTGGGCTCTCCGACATCAATCATGGAGAAAGCACACATTTCTCAGAAAATTCCCTTACCATCCACCCTTGGCCAGAAAAGGCTGTAGAAAACAAAACCTTCCCCAGGAAGCAAACTTCGTACAAGTCAATAATAAAATTTACGCCTTGGACTTATATTCTTTTAGTTCCTGTACTGACAGAAGCGGTGGGGGTGTCACAAATGCCTACCGACACTCCAGCTGGCACGGAGGAAACGGCCGACAAAGCATTCAAATGAGCTCCAGCACTGTGGTATTGCTGGGTGCAGCTGTGAAAGCCGAGCTGTTACCCTCTGTCCGAAGGGGTGGGCAGCTTTCACTTCTGAGTTGCCATTAGCTTTAGCCCCCTGCTTTCCACTCCTTCAAGGAGGAGGATCCTGCAACCCTAAGCAAATGGAGACATCTTTGGTTTGCATAATGACTGGTATAAGCACTAATGGTTTGTACCCCACCTTATCCCATACTGAAATTTCTTTTCTCCTACAGCATTCTGGGCTTCAGAGCTGGCAGGGGCTGCAGTTGCAAACAAGGCAATGACAGCTTCATGATCATTAACTGCCTGTGAAAACAGTCCTCTATGCTATCTCAAAACCTACACGTAACCAAGCAGCTCCAACCTGTCAGGCCCATTAGTTTATCTAGGTGGACATATCAATATTACCATCATTGTAGAGTAGGTATAGGGGTAATGGTAGGCCAGGTAGCAGACATCATCTTTATGAGGGAACTTGATGCTGAAGGTGAGTGTGTAGTAGAATTTTCCTCTCACGCCTTCTCCTGCAGCTGCACTGCAGCGGTAGTGGTTTCTGGAAGAAGAGAAAGAGAGGGGGGAAGTAGAGGGTTTTCACTTCTACGTGCATATTTGGAGCAGCCACGAGAGAACTAAGCATTCAGAGAAGTGTCCACCCTGAATGAGCTTTCATCTCATGAGGCAGATGGGCTCCAAACTCAACCAGTCATTGTACAAAGACTGGGAAGGCCCCTTGCAAGTACCATTAATCCAGTCCCAGCAACAAACAGATACAAAAATACAACACAGTGCTAAACAACACCAGTAACACAGCAATGCACCTACAGGCTATATGAAAGAAGGAAAGGTCAGAAAAAACGTGGCTCCACTAGGCAGAGGTGTAAACAGGATCATGATGGTAAGTACCGCGGACCAAGGTGGTATACCAGCTTCAAGGGTGTCTTAGGATTCACGCTGTACGCAAACAGCCAGTCTCATGCTGCTGATGGATGGGAGCGCTCTCATAGGAAAATAAGTTTCTTTCATTTTGTGAAGGTGCAAATAAGAAAGAAGCCAGCTAATACTAGTTCATATAGCACAGTCCAGACATATTTAAACTAATGCATTCAGCTAGCACTGCTACCTTGCTTCCAACATCCAAATTATCTTGCTCAGAGATGCAGGTACCTATTCACAGCCCTGAATAACGGCATGTGAAAATATTCTGTGAAAGCCTGGAGATTTAGAAAATACAAATACCCTACCATACCAACCATTCAGTTCCACCAGAGGAAGAAAAGGGATATTCCAGGAATTAAAAAAAAAACAAAAAAACAAAAAAACCCCGAAACATACACAAATATTTCACATATCATCAAAGGCTGACTAGGAAGAGGAGGAGAGTGGGTTTGGGTAGAGACAGGAGAAGCAACCTCATACAGATTTGCAGGTTGTGAGCTACCAAAAAAAAAATCGCCTCTTTTGGATCCCTCCTTTTCGAAGACTTGAGCCTCTCCCCGTCAGGGAGCGGCGAGGACCAGTTGCTCTCTAAAAGAGGGGGACCTGAGCTTGATATGGAAGCCAGCGGGGCAGGGACCTCACCAGCCACAGTCCGTCCCCCCACTCCCCTGCAGTACCTGAGCAGGGCATGCCCAGGAATGGCAGACGGGTTCAACCACAGGTTCAACTACACGACCAGATCATCAGACAAGTTTGCGGTGATGAGGCAGGTCTGGGTCAAGCCAGGAGGTCAGTCCATGGGTCGGGATACAGATCACCAGAGTTAGTAGCAAAGCACAGACGCAGCAGTGGCTGAGCTGGAACCTCACTACACAACAGAGCTCAGACAGGGACCGAGTGGCCAGGACAGAGCTCAACTAGAGCTCCTGGGCCCACGGGCAGAGGGTGTGGGTGGAAGCCCTGAGTGAGGCTGGTCAGGGGCATCAAGGTCTCCTACTAATGAACTCAGGCCCTTGACACTCCCTCCATTAACACTACAAAATCTTAAAGTGAGCTTCTCCATCTAGTTCCAGGACCAGATCTCTTGCAGGAGACTTACTCTGATAAAGGGATGACTTTAGGCTGAGTAAGAAAGTTTTCTTTCAGCAGAAATGAAGAGACAATTCATGCACTTTAGGGAGAAGCCTCACAGCAAATCGCATCCATAAGTACATTTCAAACAATATTTTTCCCACATTGCACAAATTATGCTGTTGCCGAACCTTCTGATTCTGAGGGACTGTGAGGTTTCTTTGACAAATGTTATCATCAATGTTGCATTAAAATGCAAAATAGAAGAGGCAACCAAAAGATGCAATTTCAGCTCCTGAAATTTACAATACTAGTTTATTTTGCTGCTGTTCATTTTTATTCAAAGGGGTGGAGAGAAAAGATAATTATTCTTGTCAAATTCTCCAAAATAATCAGCTCTTTTTCATAAGAAGATACAATACAATGCTGCTGGGTTTTCACCTGAATTTAATAGTTAGGAACATGTGGGGTGAGTGATACTGAGTGGAGCAATAGGTAGTACAGGAACACCGAGTCACAGTGGCAAACTGAAAAGCCCATGATTTTATTTTCAGCTGAATCCTTCACCCCAACATTTCTTTTGCAAATACACCACCTTAATATTGGACAAAGAGACTCAGAGGGGGAAAAAAAAAAAAAGCAATGAACCCACAAATATAGAAACATCTACTTAGCTATTATATATGTATTTCAGTGGATCCAGGATTTTAGTCTGTATATTTGGGGTTTTTTTTTAAGTCAGAACAATGACCATTTAATCTAGTTCCTGTTAATTTTTTACAGTGAAGGATAATTGAGCCATTTCTTGTATAGTGCATAAGGAAAGTACTGACCTCCACAGCCTCTATTCTATTCACCATCACTTGGAAGGTTAGATGACCTTATTCATAAAGAATTGTCACAAAATGCTGAGATCTTTTGAGTGCTCCCCTCCAAATTCACATTTGTAGTTACAGGTGCGGGAGGAAGTGGGTCTTTGCAGGCAGATACTGCCTAAATATCTTACATACACATTATTCCCACCTGTCCCTAATGCTCCAGTAAAGGCTTCTCCCTCTATAGTCTGTAATTCTGCAGCCAAAAATGCTTTCTGTCTAAAATGGCCACTTAACCCAGAGGTTTTGCAGCACCAGACACCTCTGACCCTGATGCTATGCTGGTAGTCAAAGGTCCTTACTCCTGACAGTGCCCAGATCGCATGATCCTCAGGGTACCGATGCACAGCACTCGCTGCAGTGCTTAGCAGCACATTTCATTTTTTTTGAGCACCTCTGCTGTTCCAGCAAACTACCCACCCAGAAGAGATATTTCCAGACTTTTGAATCACTTCTTGACACCTGCTTCAATCTATAGCCAACTACCTGGTAGTAACAGGAAGTTTACAGGTAGCTTTGTGAGGCTTCAATATTCTTCACTCATGTATTAAAAAGAAAAATCATCTGTGTGTAAGCAGTGTAAATGATCATGTATTCTTACTTCATATAATCTGGTCTCCTCACAATCCATCATACAATGCAGTAGCCCTGAATCTTTTAAAAAGAAACCTAAAAAAATAGCAGTTTTCCTCTTTGCCTCCCTCTCCTTCTACTGTCGTCGCCTCAAGATGCCTCTATCCCCTCCTTGTTCCTCCACCAGGCTGACAGTGTTTCTCCTCATCCCTTTTTTCATCACAACACTCTACCATACCAGCACGAAGCCCAAACTAACAAGCAAGGAAGAGGGAAGGAAAAAAAGACCCTAGCAACATCTGGTCCTCGCTACCTTATTTGTGTTCTCTTTCAAAAAATGTTCAAAGTCTCACATGCTTTCTAGAAAGTAATATGCTGATTATTGGAAAGAAAATAAGAGACCAAAGTGTGGGGTTTTTAATCAGCATGCAATCTGTATCTGCTGTGCCTTTCAGTCACTTTGTAACAGAAATTGTTTTGCTTGCTGTTCTCCTTCAGAAATAATGTACAGGCAGTGTATTTCTAGCATAGCTGTGATGGAAACTTAATTAATAATAATTATAACGCTACTTACCACTTACCATGCACGACAATTTTTTGAGCTTAAAAGACCTTTGCAAGCATTATCTAATTAAAACTTGCTTCCCATTTATCTATTCCCATTCTTTGGGTGGCAGATAAGTGACTCTAATTTTCCATCCTTTATAGATGGGGAAACTGAGACACAGACAGGTGAAGACACTTGGCCAAAGATACAGGCAGGTGAGTAAAGGAGCTGGATTGTAACTCAGGAATTCAAAAGCACCAAGTGATACAAGAACAATGTCTCTTGGTCTTCTCATGTTTAGACTTCTTGTCTGCAGCATTTAGTACAGTAAAACACACCAGTAGGTGATGGAATATGGTGTTGTATCAGCTTAGACTAAAATGGCTGAAGAAAATACCAGTATCCTAGATTTTTAGGCCGTTTCAAAACAGAGACTAAATGGAAAGTAAACTATTTATCACTTCTACTCTGCTGATGCATTCCCTCTGTCCAAAATCCTTCTGCCACCTGGAGTCTGGTGTCCTCGTTTTACATGCCCTGACCTTCTTACATCTCTAAATGTGGCTTCTAAGTGCAATATGCTTTAGTAACACCCTGGTTCATACCATTAAAAAAGCAGTATTGAACAATTTACGAGGCATGGCTGTTACTTTGGGGTCTGCCACACTGGAAACTGGAAAATGCACAACACAACTTCCTTTTCATGGGCCAAATCCATGTTAAGGCATCTTTATTGTTGAGATTGCAGGCAGAATCCCAGTTGAAGCAGAATATTCCCACAGCCGTCTTGCTATTAAGGCCTTCAGTCATATTGTAAGTTTTAGATGCTCTCAGACTAAGACTTGTGTCTCAGCCCTCTCTGGTAGCTATCATTAGAACTGAGAGGTGGACTGCTAATGCTATGATGATGATTTCATCTAACGTGGTTATAAAGATGCTGAAAAGAGAAGACCTAGTTCTGACACTGCTATGGATCACCAAACAGCCAAATCTTTACTGTTGATGTGAGAACAAAACACTCCATGTACCCCATTACTACCTGTGAGCTATTGTCTGAAAAAGCCGGAGATTAGATAATATACTTAGAATGAGCCATGAAACCAAAAGCACAAGCACACTGTCACCAATTCAGCATGCTGCCATTGTTCCTTAAATATTTTGCCAGAAAGGAATATTATTCAGCGCATAAAAGCTGCCAAGACAGCAAGTGAATTAGATGATCTTACAGTAACTGCAACTCTGTTTATCATGGGTGTATCCTGTCACTTCACAGAGAGGCAATAAAATAGAGCAGAAGTGTCACTCAGCTTCCCTTTGAGCACTGCTAATATTCTCTGTAACATAAAAACTCGTGTGAGACTTATGGGAAAGGTATGCGATGATAGAGTTGTGCCACAACATTCGTCTTTATGAGTGAACTATCCCATCTTCAGTGAAGATGAATGTCAGCAAAGATCAGCCAACGTGCATCACCCAAACATCTTGCGAATCTGCCTTTCCTCCCACTGTCCTTCAGCTCAGAGGTTGCTCTCAATAACAGCCCTGCTACAAAAGCAATTAAGGGCATCTTTGTGTTCCTCCTTATTTTTGTAAGTATATCACTCTTTTCCCATATTTATGATTAACTCCTGGTAAAAGTAATTAGACGAGGTTCCCTTCAAAATGTGCCAGTCCCACCCCAGGATACCTGTGACCAGGGTGAGCGGAAATGAAGTGAGCTCTTTCCCCAAAACAGGGGCAGCATGATATCGCTATAGCAATCCCATCTCCTCCTATTCTAAGCCAAAGTCTGAGCAACCCCAAACATACTTTTTCACATTCCCTCCCACCTACAACTTCTCATGACTGGGAATTTCTTGTATAATTGGTGAAATAAAAAGATTAGAGTTTCTGTAGAGGTGAAAATGCATATATGTGTGCATATGCGCATTCCTATATATACAAAAACATGCATAAACCTGGAATGAACAGTAAATGAGACAGACAACAAGTAGTTATCCTAGATGAGTATGTTGGCATATAATTCAATGTACAGTTAGAAAACACAGAATATTCAAAAAATCAATAAAACTCCATTCTCACATATTCTGAACAAGAATCTGATTACAAGCTTAATTGTACAATCACGGCTTAATCTCGGAAGTCAGTTGCTGTTTAATCACTGCACAATAACTGCCTTCTTAATGACATGAGAAGCCACTGCCATGGTAATCAGCACGTAAAGTTTGCCCAACCAGAAGCCCGTACTCACAGAAGCCAGAGGTTACAGGCATGCAAAGGGAAGCCACTGCACCACAGTGTGTTAGCTCTTCAGGTAGAAAAGGTTAGGTGAATAAAAGTTAGTGAAGAGTACTTGGAACAAAATAAAATAGCTACTCAAATGGCTACAGGCAGGATGCCAGGTTGAGAGAGGATAATCTGAGCTCACAGCCCACCCCAGCCCCCACCCACTCCCCCCCCAGCCCCCCCCCCCCCCAAAAAAAAAAAAAGAAAAAAGATTACAACAGAGATTTGGGACAACTGGGAGTGTTTTTTATGTCAACACAAGTCTGAGGCTCTACTACTTCTGGAAGGCAGCCCACTGTCATTGTTTGGGTTTATTGTCTCATCAAATCCACTTGTGAACACAGCCACCTCTGAACCTAACAGCAAAATCATGAACTACAACACAAATACAATTTCTTACAAAGAGAAAGCCCATTATTTCATATCAGTTTCTAAAATCAGCCTCATCGCATGAATTCATGAAGGAAGGACTACCATTTAGAACATCAGAAAAGTTCAGCTCTGTCCTGAGAGCACTACTTACCATGCCAGACAATTATCATTATTGTTAATTGTGTTAACACCTTTCTGTTTTCTTGTATTTCCCTGCCTGTCTGCAGCTATTGGGTAGCCCAAGCCCTGTGCTCCAACTGCAAGGTATTAGGGGCAAGGACCAGGCTTTTGGTTTCTTTATACAGTGCCTAATGCAGTACTTAGAGTACTGAGACACTGAGGCATTCTGGTGATGCAAATTGGTGAATAGGAATCATGACAGAAAAAATAATTAGAAAAAAAAGGGGGAAAACTTGTCACTCGGGCACAGGTAAGGCCAGGATAAACAGTTAACACCAAATGCTGCAGTATTTGATTACAAAATATGTGAACTTCACCCATAATGCTCTACCACTTCATCCTCAACATGTGACCTCTTTTTTCCAGTGCCGGGCTCCTCTTCCTCCTTGCACCAGTCCAGGCTACATCATTCCCAGACATCCCACTCACAGGCACTCAACCAAATACATTTACTCACACATGTAATTTTCCTACTTGTTCTATTCTGTCCCCCAGTCTTTAACTCTGCACAGATTTTCTAATCCAAAACATACCGGTTATCCTAGTCCTGAAAACCCTTTCAATTGTCATCTTTAAAATAATTAATAAATGTTGTGGATAACATTTTGGAAGCCTTGAGAAAATATAACAGGGTTCATTCAACCTACTGAAACCCCAAGCTCCATGCTTGTCTCCTTTGACTGTAATAACCAGAATGAATCAGGGATCAGTTCTCCACATGGAAATGAGTACCTGAGTGAGAATGTTTCTTATGTGAGTCAAGCTCCAGCTCAGATACAAGTTAAAGATGAGATTGATCTAGTGTTTGTCTTCTGAGGCTCTGTCACACTGCAGAAACAGCCTGAAACAGGGAACTTGCATAAGTATCAGCACCAGGCTTGTCAGAACTCCTTTACACCACAGTCGCCTGGCCCCAGTAGAAAGACAAAAGTTCCCATGGGATGGTAAGGGCAATCCCTTCTGTTTCTGCGATCAGGACAAGGTCTATATGGTGCCAATAAGCATGATCCACAGAGCAGTTTGCCTTCTAGGATGTAAGCTTCAGCTTTGCAGTGAAGGGAAACTCATGAAGATACGAAGGTATAGAGACAGATTTACAAGCGAATAAATATATGTGTTTGTATATGTCTATTTCTACATATTTATATAGGTGTATATAGTCTATATACATACGCACACACTCCCAAATGTATATGCTAACCCTTTCTTTAGCTCCTCAGCTTCTGTGTCTCTTACAAAAGTCAGTGCATGCAAAAGAAAAACAATGACCCCATCCAGCTCATTTCTTCCTGCACAGGGGAAGAAACCAACTGCACTGCCTTTGTGGGTTAAGCTTCCTTGCATTCCCGGCTGCATCGGCAAGGTTTGAGTACTCCCCGTTCCCTTTCCTCCTCCTTCCCTCTGGGGAAGTGAATTCTGCACATGCCCCGTTTCTCCCCAGGCATCTAATACAGCTATTTCACTTGTAGCTGTTTTCTGAAGGTGGAAGCACATAACACATTGAACTAGCACCAATTTAGAGACATTTGAAATGGGTGGCGCTGGTGGTCAAAGGCTAACACCACCAATACGGTTAACAGGAGGGAAACAGAGGGGAAAGGAAGCCACAGATTATTCACCAAAAACGCACTTACTTGTAGTAGCAGATATCATGGCCTGCCCGAAGCCAGCAAGGCCTGCCCTGGAGAGCTTCCTTCACTGAATACATGACCAGCTGCATGCCTAAATAAAACAAGACAGTTTCAAGTGACATGACTTCCCTGGCTGCAAAAGACAGGGGTGGGGAGGAAAAGGCTAAACAAGAAGCATCATTATTTTGTCTGTGCTCTCTCTGCAGATAGTTTACACCAAGTAAACACATTTCCCAAAGCCCCGTGCTTTGTTCAGATATACCCATGTCTGTACAAAAAGCACCTCCAGAAGAAATGAGCCTACTGGCCTTTGCAAAGGAGGACTTCAAGCTGCTCTGTTTACAAACAGAGGAAGGGAAAGAAAAAAAATAGGAAACCAGGTATCTACAAGATCAGTAATTTGGTTTGCCCAATATTTTATGTTTGGCTGCACCATTACTGAAACCTTGATCCTACCACGGCTTTAGAGATCTGTCGTGCATCCAGTACCGTACCTTCAGAAAGCAGCAAGGAAATAGAAGAAGGTTTTAAACTTGCCATTAGACCTGAATAATACCTATGTGTCATAAATAATGGTAATGGTAGCATCCATCTTTGTACTGTGTTACACCAGAAGATGACGACTTCTTGACCTCCAAAATATTACCGTCTCCGGCCCCGAGGTACGAGCCTTTCTCTGATCTGCGCTGCGTATCCATTACTCACAGCTCCGTGAAGCCAGCCCGTCTGCGGGCAGTGTTTGTATCCAATTCCTTTGCTCTACACACCTGCCTGCTCTTTCACAGGCAGGGTAGGGATCCTGCCCTCACCAGCAAAGCTCTCCGCACAGGGTGCCCCTGGCGAGGTGTTGGCAGCTGGGGGCTGCAGGGGTGGCCTCTGCCCCAGGGTGCTGCCAGCCAGCTCCAGTGGACCCAGCACAGCCACAGCTGAGCCCAGCAATGATTCTGGCGGCACTTCTGTGAAAGAGTATTTAAGCAAGGGAAAAATGCCCTTTCAAGTATTTATGCATGTCGATAACTTGCCCCCTGAGCCTTCTCTTGGCTGTTCTTGTGCTGGGAGGAGGTGATGCTTGAAAATCATTAATACTGACGACATATTTCCATAAGCAGCCATTCAGTTTCCTTTTGCCCTTCAGGCTTCTCTGTTAAAGTCTCCAGCACTTTAAAAGCTGCTAAGTGTACCGGCAGAAATGCCTTTCCAGCTCACCTCTGGCGGTGGTGTAGGGTAGCACTAACTAGCCTACAGCTAGGAGTAACCTCTATATTTCCTGAACCAGCACCAGGAGCCACATACAAGAAGCAATTCTGTGCTTGGTTCCAGGACACAGGCTGGAATGAGTTGAGAGACACAGGCCTGCCCAGAAGCCCAGTTCATCAGGCTCACCAGTGAGGCTCTGGGTCTGCAGTGCTCTCAACATCCCAAATACCAGCTCCTGCCTTTCTCTGTGAGTCTGAAGGACACACACCCAAACTGCCTCAGAGCGATGCTTGATACTGGTCTGCCATTGCATTAATTAAAAAAAAAAAAAAAAAATCTTTTTCCTTTCCACTTCCCTATGAAAACACAAACACAAATCAGGCTTCTGACAAAATCCCATTATTTCCCATGGTAGAGTAAGCTAGTAGAAAAGGGGGAAGAAGAGAGCTGGAGACTGCACCTCCTGACATGCTCTGCTCCTGGTCACAACTATTTCCTTAAATAACCTTTTTATTTGAAAGTCACGCAGTGCCATCTAACCAAGAGCAAAAGGGAAGGGAAAAATCAAAACAGGTCAGTAACCAGGAGCTGTAAAGTATTGCCACCCATGGCACTTTGGCACTACTTCACAACTGGAAGCTTTTAGTATTATAGGACAGGCTTTAGCTCAGGAAAGTGCAGAGGGAATGTAGTGAATAAACAGCATCTCTTACCAACAGTCTGTGTAAACATTATGCATGTACTGAAAGGGGTAGTGAGCCTCGCTCAGCCAGGCCAGATAAGCTAGAGCTTCACTGCCCTCTCAGAGCAGCAGAAGTAAAGCAATTAATCCTTCTGTGGGTTAACAGCCAAACCTACATACAAGCCATGCAAAACCAAGCCATGGCTTAGCCTCTCTCCTTACGCCAGATGGTATTTTCATGTTTTTCTTCCAAATATATTTTTCATTGCACACTTGAACATGAGTCATGTACAATTTCAGGTACACGAAATGAGATTATAAATGCTGACAACAGCCAGACTAGCAGATAACAAGCAACCTTCCACCAATAATAGCCAGAACCTCTAGCTATAAAGCTACTGGTGGCTGTATCAGAGGCTGTATTGGGGTTTACAGTAGAACCTCAACGTACTTCATTTTCAGGCTGCTACCAGACACACCACACTGAATTGTCT
The DNA here is from genome assembly GCA_034782735.1 of Sagittarius serpentarius. Lineage (NCBI taxonomy): Eukaryota > Metazoa > Chordata > Aves > Accipitriformes > Sagittariidae > Sagittarius > Sagittarius serpentarius. The sequence goes on from JAVKLA010000002.1 coordinate 16,134,668, forward strand.
GGTAATTCAGGGAAGCAGAATAAGATGACCAAAAAAAAAAAAAAAAAAATTCTCATTTGGGATCTATATGAATATTTGAACTCCAGCCCTTAGGGTTAAAGAGCAAATGCCGTATAATTCATTATGCCAGTCATCCAGCCAGTTTCACAAATACAAGTGACAAGTCATTCCGGCTCCTAGTCCTATTTGGTTTAGGTACCTTGATCCTGAGAGAGTTCTGGTGATGTTGAAACTGTATCCACAGGGCTTCAGAGGAATGCAAGTCTGATCTTAGGGGCTTATTAAACATTCTGAGTCAGGTCTCAAGCTGGTGTAAATTAACACAGCTCCATGGAAACAAATAAAAAAATCAGCCTATGCCAGCTAAGAATTCAACCCACGGTCTCCATGCAGAAGAAATAATTTCTCTTCTAACATGGGCACTGAAAGCTGAGATTTGCCCTGCCTATTTCTGAGCAGCGCTACCTTCCTTCTGAACCACAGACTATGACAGGAGCTCAAAGACAGCAAGGAACAGAACTCTCTTTTACCATTAATGTCAGCAGAAGTCTTGGCAGGTCTGAAGCTAGAGATCTCTTTCTGGATAAGCCCAAAGAATCATGAATATTTGTTTGAGGATTATCTACATTTATTTAAATCTTAGAAGCACTTTCCAATCCTATGCTGCTCATTCAATTCCAACACATCGTCTTTTTCCCCCTCCCCCAACCCCAGTGCCATTCTTCCTCAGTTCTGGTCTCTAAACACAGAACAACGACATTTTTTTCCCCCCACAAATCCTCTTCCAGGTCTCAATATTCAGCTAACTCCTCAGTCCTCCTGAGGATAGAAAAAGGTCCTTTGACAAATCTAAAGTAACTCTTGCAGTGGATTTCAGGGCAGATAAGATTGTAAATTTACAGTCTCCCTTATACTTGCAGACATGGAAAGTTTGAAACCTTTACAACATTAAAAAGATATTCTTGTGAACAGAAGACTACCCCAATTCCCCAAAGACTCATACCATAATTAAACTGGCTATTGAACTTCTCACAGTTGATAATGTTGAAGCGATAGGGAACTGCTAATCTCATGTCACGGACTTCAAAGTAGAACCACTGGTGATGCTGGTTGCTGTTCACATCTGCATTCATAATTAAGTCGTACTCAAACCTGTAGAGGAAGACCAGAAAAAGTGGTGGCCATGAACACCCCACCAGTCTGCCACTGAACCTGCTGAGGAAAGCAGGCCATAGAATCAAATTCATTAATATCCTTTGAGAGTCAAAGAACACCCATTGGTGCCCAAACACACCATTAAATACTCACACTATGTTATTTGTGTCAAAACATTTTGAGCTCTGTGTTCTCACTCCTGTTACTTTCGTGACATCTAGGTGTTGGAAGGCATGATAAGTTCTGCGTCATATAACCTGCTTGCCCGGCCAACCCTTTCCAAACCCAGGGGAACGCCACCATTTCACGCTGTGGTCACAGCAGAAGGGCAGGGTGGGACACAGCCGCTGTAGGAGTACTTACTCACGCACTTGGATGGCTTTGCGAAGGTTTCCCGATTCAAACTTGGAGAAGAACGTCAGACAGCCTGGAGCACCTGGGCTCGAGTGACTGCAGTAAATCAAAGCAAGGATACCTATAGCAGGTTGCTTCAAAAGACAAGCCTTCCTCAGCACCTTTTGTATGCTAAAATAGGTTTTTAATTTTTTTTTATAAGCAAGACCCTGAGAAGTAGCAAGAGGTGAGCAAATCCGTAATCTTCCTATCCAATGCAGCATTCTTCTCTACTCTTGCTTAGTGATTCTAAATCTCAGCTTTTCCTTTCCCAATACGCCCTTTTGGCCCAGTTCATATTTACTTTATTTATTCCAGTTACTTTCCCCACTGAGTTATTCCCATTAGTTTATTAATTGCACAAGGCAGCTTTATACAATTACTATACATTTACTCTTCACTCAGCTATATAGTTTCCTTCTCCTAAAGCTTAGAAACCCTTAAATACCTCTTGAACAGTTTCACAACTTTCTCCTACCTCAAACTGTCCTTCACCTTTTTTTCCTCTAAAGAACGTTGTCTGAGCCACTCATCCTTCCTCTGAATGCAATTTCTTCATATTTGGGACCCTCTCAACTGCCCTGTGCTACATCTTCTCAAAGACCACAATTGCTGGCCATAGGTGAGCACTTAAAACAGTTCACAAGGCTGGATGTCTGTTTTCAGAAGACTTTTAAGCGCCACACCTTTCAGGGTACATCTGCAGCCTGCAACACTGGCTGTACAGACACTGAAGTGCGCTCTCAATGGGAAATGCTGCTTTACGGTGTGGAGGGACTGCATCTGGACTCATAGATCCAACTCCCAGCATCAGCCTGCATGCTTCTGTTCCAAGTCACTACATGCAAGGCAGACATATCCAGGGACACCACACAGTCCCTCTGATGTATAGATTTTCTTGTTCCCTTGAAAAAGCTTCAAGGCCCTCTTGCTCCAGTGACTTTCACAATCAATCCTTTCCCCAGAGCCACATACAAGGAATCTGCTCCTCCTGTATATTTTTCCTGTTGGGCCTTTACCTTCTAGGTTTTTTCTTCTGTACCTTTATTGCAGCTGAATAAGTAAACTGAGCTCGCTACCTAACCCAGCACTGACAGTGCCCCTGGTTACAGTACTCAATTTTAGTTACCCACCTGGGCTCGTCTAAATCAAAAACAGTTCTGCCTATCACATCACCCGGCTGGATTAAGCGGCGAACATCATCTAGTACTTTGTCCCTAGGAAGAAAGAAAAAAAAAAAAAAAAGGCAAATTGTAATGACACTAAGAAATCTTGGTATAGGCTAATCTTGTAGAAGAAATGAAGAGGCTTAGGAAATTCTTTTGAAGGACTGGTAAGAGGATTTCCCTGTGCTAATTCCAGGTGATTTTATTTTTTTTTTTTTTTTTTTTTTTTTTACCATGAGAAAGCTCCTGCTCCATTCCCATTCTAACAAGTTGCCTTTAGATGACTGATACTGTAAAATTTTTATTCTCTACAGTATTCTGCCAAGTTTGATTTATCCCCAGTTCTTCCCACTCAGTGTCAATCTCCCAAATGGCCAGCCTTGTCCTGTGAGGAAATATCTGCCATAACTTATAAACCTACTAGTGTGTCTCATAGTGCATCTTGACTCTAAATCAAGCTAATTTCTACTCCTTATTAAGATGAAGTTCTCTGATCCCTAAAGATGACCAAATTTGGAATACCAGATTTTCTTCCTGACCTTTGCAGCAATCATGTTATGCCCTGAAGCATGATATGATTATTCCCATCTTAGCTGTATGGTTACACATGTTATTATAGTCATAAAAGCAAAGCTTTTAGAGCAACAGTGCACGGAGAAGATGGTAGAGTGATTTTGCCTCTAAATAAGATTTTTAGCTTTTATATTTGCTGCAGAAAGAATCATTATCCCTCTAGAGGTCAGAAACTAGCAGTCTTCACAAATGCCATTTGATTAGTGTTGATCAGCTTTTAAAGTTTAGCATAGAATCCAGCCTCTTTGGTATCTGCTAATAATTCCCTGTACCACTAAAAAGAAAAGTAAAGTCATTGCACACAGCCACACACGGAACAGACAAAACAGTAGTCATAAGAAGAGCTTCGTCTCCCAGCACAGCTTCAAAACACAGTTTTCGCCTCATCTGAACACCTAAAATAACATGAGAAAAACAGCCTCTAGCAGTGTGCCAGAGGGAAGATCTGGTTTTATTTCTTTCTGCGTGTTGCACGCCATATATGCTGTCTTCTCCTAGTAGGCAGGGCAGCAGGAAAGCAGCTCGCTTACCTTGTCCCTGCTGCTGCTCTCTGGCTCATGACAGACTTCCCAGAAGCAGATGCACATGCTAGGGAAGGAGATGATGATTCTGGAGAACCCCATGGTGCAGGCAGAGAGCAAGAGGCACAGTGAAAAGGGACAGAGCAGCAGAAGGGCAGGCAGGGAGATTCCTGAGAACGATCTGGCACAGACACACACAGCTCTGAGAGGACAGAAAGGATTTTTCCTCAAAGAGCCAGACGGGACCCAATGGTGCAAGCACTAAAGGTGGCTGGATTAAGAGCAAGACTGAAGGCAAAAAGATACCCCGAAAGGACACAGAGTCTTCTCCATCTCTAAAATGAACTTGTGCTCATTTGTGTTCTAACAAGGTCACAGATTCACAGCTCATTCTGGGTCTTGGTCTGCTTACTTTAAGGAAAAGACACTAGCAAATCTATGTCAGAGCTTTGACCAGCTTAGAGTCCCATCACATACATAGGTACATTGATACATTTATCAATAACTAGTTTAATCAATAACAATTTGGAATATGAGATAGGGGAGTCTTTATGGCTTCACAGAAGCCATAAAAATCCTACTCCAGGGTTGCCACTACCACCCTGATCTACGAGACAAAGAAAGCAACACACATATGGTTCACATCTCATCCACTGACATACAGAAAGTCCATGTCAGAGATCGGAAACAGGCTTGCTGATTCCTAAGCCTGTTCGTAATCCAGTTGGACACCATTTTCCTTTCCTCAAGAGGAAAACCCAAGTAAGATCATCCTGCTGCTTGGTCTTGTGGCAAATTATCGGATAGCCCAGTATTCGTTCTATAACGTCCTAAGACATTCAGAGGTATTATAGTCAGTACCTACATAAACCAGTTTTGAGCCTGAGAGCTCTCAGTGTGCTGATTATATTAAAGCATAATCACCTTTGAACCCCGTACTTGCGCTCCAACATGGGCTTGCTGTAAGGAAGTGGCTGGTGACCCCAGAAATCAGGGAATGACAAGTCTTTGTAGTCTGGTATGGACTTCACACATTTGGCCCTAGCTTTGTAGAAGTGAGGGCTGTGGAATGGGATATCCCCTTGGTGTTTCTCCAGAAGTTTTGTCATTATGCCTGAGCTCTCCAGCCTCCCTCCAGGACTAGGATTGATCGAGGCCTCACATTCAGGGTAAAACATTTTTTTGTACCAAGCAGCGTCTTTTGGGAGAGGACGCAAAACAAGCACATGACGCCTGGCTGGATCTTCCTCTTCACAGTAGTCTGCATCTTGGACTGCATCTGCAATGTCTCTCTTTTCATCAGTCTGATCCCATCTGCATTTCTCCTCCTTTGTCCAGCTCTTCAGAGGGACTTGGAAATCCTTTTCCCCTGGATCTGATCCCATCTCTGTGACACTTTGGTTTCTCCATCTGTAGTTTGGATGTTTCACAGAAGTAGCACTTGGAATTAAGTGAGAGGGAGTAGACGGAAGACTCCCAGTCCTGTCCTCCAAGCTCTTCTCTTCCTCAGAGTCTGATTCAAGCTCCTTTAAATTCAAAAAGCAGAAGAAATGAAAAGAAACTAAAGACAGATTGTGCCTCCTTCCAGAGAAACCTTTCAAGGAAGAAAAAGGAAAATATTTACAAATCTCCCCAAACTGTACTCATCCAATAAGAAAGCCAGAATAAAATCAGCCCATGGACCACCTGCCAGAATTTCTCTATCCACAAAGCTGTTTCAACAGTAGTCCCTCAGAAACTAAGAGGATCAGATTGTGACATCTGGGTGAGTCATCTCCAACCAAAACTGATTGTTCTAACAAGTTAGGGAAGATAATTTGCAAGGTATTTTTAAAAAATACAAATGTTACAGCAGGGTAAAGGAGGCAAATCTGTCATGCAAAACTCCACCCCTGCCTTCACGCAAGAATACGATTTAATCCCATTTGGCTGCTTACAGTTGTAATAAATGTCACAGCATTGTGTGTACAGGAGATATATTAAGCTAGTGGTCCTTTCCAGATTCATATTTGAGTCACAATTTTCAGCTGTCCTAAATTCCAAGACTTGTAATGAGTGCAATACTCCATTTCTTGTCCCAAACTGCAATAGAACAATGATTTGAACTATGCATTTCACTCAGCAGCACCGCAATCTTCTCCATCACTTCCTTCAAAACACTAGTTGACAGTATTTATGTTCCACATCTCATTCTGATCTTGATATTTCTGTTGAAATTGCCAGCAAGGATACAAATTATTGTCTGACAGATTTATCATGTGGCAATTGATTCAATAGTGCCTAGTTAATCCATACCCAGCCAAATGTGCAAACACCACCACTCCTTTTCTATAACTTGATTCACACCGATAGCAAGAAGTCAATCTTTGTTTTTCCAGTCCCATAAGACATCTAGGTTTCCTTTTGCAATAGCCTTGTCTAGTTATCTCGTCAGTACTACCTTTCAAGTATTTCTTAAACTCTTGAATATTCACAAATAAAGGAAGCCTCACTATGGTAGTACCTGAAAATTATGGGAAAGTTCTGGACACATTGCTTCATATTGTCCAAGCTCTTCTTCTAGCCGGTCAAGCACTGGCCTTGACCTCAATTTGTTCACATCTGTCTCCAAGTCATAATCCTACAAAAGCAGAATTAGACAACCATGTATATTAAACATGCCCCACAAGATAAATGTTAAAGTAATATTCTGCATAATACCCTTGATTTCTAATGATATCATACTCATTTAATGAGTCCTATAACTGTTATTCCCACATTCATGAAGGCTGTTAAAAGTCATTTTATGGAATGAAAATAGAGGCACAAGAGGAAAGACTACATTGTGAAAGAGGGGAATTTGATGTTTGGGTATTTGAGTACCTAAGCAGAGATACCATGAAGAGATGGTTTCAAAAAAAAAAAAAAAAAAAAAAAAAAATCAAGACAAACTTGAACCTTTTTGTAAGCACCTCAACTTGAGAGGTTTCAAAATACGAGACATCAACAACTACTAGTTATTTCTGAGCATATCAACCATTCCCTTGCTCATGTTGCATAAACCAGTAGGCACAGGTCCTTAAGATGTAATTTGTAATATTCTGATTCAAAAGAAACAATAATTAAATAAATGTAAATTTAGCAAGAAAATTTTTAAAGTATATTGAAGGCAAAATTGTCCTCACAGGCCACCAGCAAGATTAGAAAGCTTGACACTTCTGCCTTTGATTTAGACAACCACACGGTTTCTTTAACTGCCTACCAATCAAACTGAAAGGCCCATGTCTGTATCATTGAACTTGCAGGCACCAATCGCTTATATTTTATTTTTAAGCTCTCAACGCTGCTTATAAAAACCTGTGAAACTCTTGGCCAATCCATCTTCTATACTCTCCAACTTTCTTGATATTTTTATATGAAAAAAAGCTGTTTAGATCTCAGCCACCAGCAAATCAGGCATAAGAACTGTATCTGAAACTTTCAGTGTTGAATGCAACTGTGCATCAATGTGCAACCTCCTCCATATCCAATATGAGAACCAAAACCAAACTGTGTCAAGCATTTGGTCATTGCAAAAGAAACCAAGAAAATATGGGGCAAGAGGAAAGGATGGAGACATGGCGCTGATGACCGGGTATATTACACTACAGCATTATTCAAATAATTAAACATGTCATTAGTAAGTATGCCCCACCAAATGCTAGCAAAGAAGTGATTTGCTCCTGATAAATAAACTCATTTCTGAAGGTGTTAATCAAAAGAAAAACAAAATGCCTGAATTCAAAAGTGTCCATGGCATTTCAAACCCTGAGCCACAATTGTATTGCAAAGCAGAGTTTGAACTGCTGTTTGGGCCTAGTTGAAAAGGCAACGAAGATCTGCACACAGTATGAGGTCTGTTTAAAAGGATTTGCCACTAACATCATAACGATGCATAAGCAGCTTCAAACTCGCTGAAGTTTTGGGTTGAGAAGGATAGATGGTTGATGTGATGATTTTGATTTTTGTAGAACTGTCTGAACAGTCACTGATGGAAAGGTAGAGCCAAATTTCAGTTTGCTTGGTATTACTAGTATGCATGGATATGCATTATGTAGCTGTGAAAATTTGTAAGTTACATCAATACCAGGAAACATTGTGCAAATGATATCTCATACAAAAAAGGTAAACTGAAAGTTCATTATCGATTCTCTGCTTGCTTTCCCTTTAGAAAGATTTGTCATGGGAGATATATGACCAGCACACCAAACGAACAGTACTTAAACCTCATATTCAGAGCAAGCTCTTAAGCAAAAAAAAAAAAAAAAAAAGCTCACATCTACTTGGTAAATCCTTATGAATAATGAAATAGTTCAGAGGCATACAGGATCTGTTTTCTGAATGCATAACTAATTAAAGAAGGAGATGAATTCACTATGAACCTTATTCCTAATAAGCATCTTGACGAGCTCTGATATTCAGATAAAAACAGCCGGACAGGGGCAAGTTAGGACACTGAGCTAATGGTGGTGGGGGGGGTAACTTCCTTTTTTCGTTGGGTGACATCAAGTTAATACTTGAGGAGAAAAAGACAGGGCAAGTAGTGAAAACACCCTTCCGTAGAAGACTCCATCATATCTAATTAGACTGTATTTGCAACTTCATTCCTTTAATTTGCCTTCCCAAACCACTTTATGTGGATAAGACTTATTCGCTACTTCACATTTGCGCATGTGCTCGTATGTATGTTCACAACAAAAAAGTTTGCGCTCTCATCCACAGCTGGTAGGGTTTGGTTGGGGTTTTTTTGCCACTTAGGTCATGACAGGGAGAGTACAAAGGGAGAAGTCAGAAAAGTATTGAATAATTCATTGTATTATTTGTCTGTGTGCAGCAGCAAATAAAGGTGGAATATAGGTTCAAATGCCCCAGCTGTGGCCTAAGAGAACTAACGTTTTTCTTAGGGCAGGTGCACAGCCCAAATATGCTCTGATATGGGAAGAAAAAGAGGGTTAGTCTTTCCTAGGTGATAATTCAGTTTTCCCCTCCTAAGTGCCATTTCTGGTCTATACCTAGAGGAACCAAAAAAATCATCATTTTTCCCTGACTGTGCATGTGATTCTAATAATCACTGTTCAGTCTCTCTGCAGGAACAGCGAAGTTGCCAAACTCACACTGTCCTGGGTGACAAGTACGGCAATTAATAAGATAAATGCAGGGAACTCTCTTCAATAAAAGTCAGTGCTTTCTCTTTTTCTTCTTTCAAGTATTCTTCTATTATTCATGTAGTGTATCTAGGGGGGGACGACATGCATATGTACATTCTCTGCTTAGACAGCTTATCAGGATGTCAAAACGGACAATGAAAAGTTTTACTTTCCAGTATGTGGCTGATTAAGAAAACTATGGCTCATATACCTACTTCCTCCTTACTCTCCGCATCCTCATTATCCAGGTCTTTTTCAGCCTCTTCCTCTCCATCACTTTCATAGTCACCTGCAGACGTAGAAAAGAGGCAGAGGCAAAGGCATTCAACCTAATATCCCTCTCAGGCCCTCCACAGAAATACGGGCAGTCCCTTCTACGTGTGCCACGCACACCTTCAAGCTACAACCCACCACAACCCTGATTAAAGCAGATCCCATTTGTTAATCTAGCATAAATGATTTTGGCACTAACTCTCCCACTTTTTAAAGCTCTGTTCTCTTGGACTCAAGCACTGCCTTTCAAAATCATGACAAATGTCACCAGGATACAGATCTAGCTCGTATTACAAAGCAATACAGAGATTTTCTGCTTGGCTGCAGTGATATTACAGGATGCTCTTAATCTATATTATCTCGATTAGGGTGTTTTACTGCTATCATCATTATAGTATTTGAGCATCTTCCATATGAAACTGAAAGCAACAGAGAAATTGCTTGTGTGTATTCATGAAGTCTGCCGTTCCTCCTTTTCTGCAGAGTGGCTATCCTGCCTGTGCTTAAGTTCTGCTTTTCAGCAAATGTCACATCTTTTACTCATGCAGTGTGATTGCTATGTGCTTTTATTTTAGAAAGGAAAAAGGATAATACTTCCTTTCTTTACTGAAAAAGCTGCAGGGCAGTGTTCCACCTCCCACCCCTGACAGTAATGCACAGGCACAATTGTCTCTCCCTCTGTTGTTGTGGAGCAGTGGCATATCCAGCCACTTCCATGCCCACACTGATCCATTATTTTTTGGATAATAGAAGGATCTTTTTTTTCCTTTTCCTTGCTCATTTTAATCTTCTCTCATTTATTCTCTAAACAGGATCTCCAAGCTTCAAGAAGACCTGGGATTAGTTTCATCTCTACTGAGTAACACTGTAGGCCATCAGATTAATTTTAACTGTAAACATCAGGACTAATCTGCCAAGACTCCCTTCCCCAGATCCCACTTTAAATTCTCATGTCATGCTCCTTTTCCTCCTACTGAACTCACCCTCCAGCCATTTACCTTCAGATCCCCCACATGGAGGTTCAGCCTTGGCATTCCCAGGAAGAGGGAAGGAGTAGGAACTTCTTACGGTCGCCACAGGCAGAGGCTCCTTGGGGTAGCACTTCCTCAGAATTTGAGTTACAGTAGTTGTAATAGGATCTAGATTTTTGCAAGATGAACAGTCCTAGGAACCAAAGGAGAATGATGTTAAGAATTGTCTCTTACAGTTGTTCTGCCTATAACACACAATCCCAGAACAAAGACACTCTTCTGAGTGGAATATGAAACATTTATATTTATGGCTTATTTATGTTTGGGGGTTTTTCTGCTCCCCCCCCCCCTCCTTTTTACCATTAGAGAAACACGCCTGGAACAGCAAGACCTGAAGTTCTTGCAGTCTGTTTCTTACAGAAACACAGGCTAGCATGGACCTCAGGGGACTTCCCTAGATGCATGTTATTTAGAAGACGCAGCGTCCCCTAGCTCTGCTCTAAGACATTAGAGTCAGGGTATATTGAAGGAAGGCATGATAGTAGCGTAAGCTAAAATACCCTAGCTAACCACAGCTAATAGTAACACTGAAGAGATATGTTCTTCAACACGGATTAAGAAAATCCTGCAGGGAACCCATGTATATGTTTTGTCTGCTCAACACATGCCAAAATCTGTGCTTTCACATCTTCACCCCAACTATACCGAGAGCTATCATGCCAAAACTAACACAGGTAAGCTAGCACAGTTAAGCTAGCACAGTTAACACTGCTATTTCACTGTATTCAGTGTACATAACATATACTCAAAGAGAGTATTCCCACTGTACTCTATTCTATATAGTTAAGCATTAGGCCCAATAGTTACTCTGAAAGATCACTATATATTACCTAGTCATAAAATACTGAATTCCTGCAGCATCCCACATTTTCTACTCCTATAATCCAGAGTAGGAAATAGAAGCATAAGGAGCTATGAAAGCCCAGATACACTTTGAAAATATATTTTTGTATTTTTATTACCATGCTATGCAAGTGAACCCCTTGGTCTTTTGTGGCAAAGAGAACAAAAAAAACACCACCACAGAACTAAAAGCAAAAAACCCTTGGGAGATCACAGTAGGTGTAGGTCTTCAATATAACAAAGACAGGGAGTTTGGATAAGCAAACTACAACTGCTGCCCAAAGCTGAAATTGTTTAAAACTGATGGGTGCGATGCTCAGAAAATGAAGCCTTCAGATTTCCCCAAGTGCAGCGCATCTATACCACAGCCTCCATCAGAGAGGCTGACTAAACATTGTAGTACCCTCCCTAACTTCACAAGTTGTACTGTGCCTATCAGCATGTTATCTTTAGTGGCTTAGGACTAAGACTTAGCTCATCAGAACAGGAATGCAAGTCAAAAACAGCATGAATGTGCTATAAGGCCAAAAAGGAATATTACAGTATATTCTACTGCCATCTAAAATTTTTTGCATCCCTTCACCACAGATAAAACGGAACAGCCCAGAGGACAGAATAGATACTTTGTGCCATTGTCTGACTATATTTTGGATTTGGGGTGGAAAAAAAAAAAAAAAAAAAAAAAAAAAAAATATTCAGCAGAACCAGGAAGATGACCAAAGAATGTAACAAAGTACTTTATTATAATCAGGAACAGGAAAATGGCTGTATTTGGGGTTTTTTTTGTTGTACAGGATTTTATTCTGTTTTCTTATGTATGATTGAATGGCATTATAAGATTCAGTGGGATTAACCAGGATTCCTGTAGGGAAGCTAGAAAAATCATCTAAAGCTGACGTACTTACAAGACTCACTACAAGAATCTTAATATGTATTTCTAGATCTCTGGCTGTTAGGAACAAGGGGGAGAGAAAAGACAATTTTGAAAACATCTCCAAGGAAAGTTTTATTGTGGTTAGAGCACACACCAAGGAGAACTGTTTTCTATTTCCAGTGTTTCAATTTATTCACTCTTTCATGTGATGTTTGGTTGCCTTTGTTTACTTGTTATTAAAGGAAAGATAAGGAAAGTTTGTTACTCTGTTCCCACAAGTAGACATTCTTGAACAGCCTTATTATAGCTTACTAAAACTGTTGTGTGTTTACTAGAACAGTGAACACATGACTGTATAAATGCCTGCCTTAGGCCAGCCATCTTAATTCACTGCCAAGTGAATTGAGATATTCAAGAACAAGGCACATTCATCCAGACAATGAACTTCCACACATGGAGTTATTCAATGATGCTGTTTGAAATTCATATTTTTCTTTACAGCAAATTACCTTACAAGTGCAAACAAGCCTTCAGATACCTTACAGAGAATTTGTGGGACTGTTTTCATTACTGTTCATAAAGTGCTTTCAGATTCCAAGACAGCACAGTTTACAGATGACTGAAAAGTGTTCCATCACTGTAGTGGAAAAGCATTTTTTTTCTGACACCTGAGAAACAGATAGGAGACTGTTCTGTATGTGTAGAAACTATCCCATTTATTTTACAGTGGGATACTGTGAATGAGGGAAGAGAATGAATCCTCAGCTCAGAAAACCCATGTAAATCTAACCTGAATTCAGGGGATCTGCTTTTTAGCCTCCACACTCAACCTTTCCTCTACTGAACCTGGAATAGTCCAGATATTATGATAGGTATGTGATGTATACAAAAATGGAGGTTTCAATATGACAGTAAAGCAAAAAGTAATGATGCTAATGGATGGTACCACCAGGAAATAGAGTGGAGTATTATCCTAGAGCAGACCCTAGTACAGGAAGGCTGAAAAGAAACCAGGCGAGCTTAAGAAATCAGATGGATAAGTGATAAAAGAGCAAAATGACGTTCTATGCACCAGTCTCTCCTAAAGCAGATACAGACCTGTTTTCTTGTCTCAGAGTAGGCAGCTCCCTGTCACTGCACACAAAGCCAGACAGTTGCTAATGTGAATATACCATTTAACTGCCATGAAAGTCTAAGCAGAGCTTGGAAAAAGAAATGGGAACACAAAGTGCTTTGTTTTCATGAATGATTTCATTATCTAAAATTATTTTTCATTCCAGGTAGGAGCGGAACTCAAAATATCTCTAAATTCTCCTCAAATAAAATAGCAGTCACTTCTAATCTATGCAAGGAGATGATCTTTGAACTATTGGCTCTTCCTGTAAAGACATAGGCTTAAGGGCTATTAAAAGCTCAGGTATTTCAGCTGTCCATCAGCCCATACAATAAGCAGCTGGAAAGGTTTCAACTGAAAACCAGCCTTGTAAATAGGAGCTCTACTGGAGGTTGTTATAACAAACCCATCTCAGCAAAACTGTTTCCATTTCAATAGATTAAAGAAAATTTTAAAAAGTTTCATCAGAACTTTTCTAGCCAGCTTTTAACACCTTTAAATTCTCATTATCTGCTCAGTTTGGTTAAGGCTAATCACTACAGCCAGCAAATTCCTAAAGGTACTAAAATACTGTCTACACATAAAAAGAGCCATCGTTTTCCCAAGCAGAAGTCGTTTGTCTTACCCTGTCGCCATCTCTTTCTCTTACTACAGCCTGCAGTTCCTTTCAGGAGAACAGATTTCCCATTTTCTGTCTACCACAAAGACTACAGAGATTTTAGCAGCAGCCTCTATCTCAGGTCAGAGTAGGGAAGAGCATGAGTGAGACCTCCTAGGGCTGCCATACTCCTCCTGACACTTCGTGTCTTAGAGAGACACTGTAAGACTGACAACATCCCAAAGAAGTAGTGAGGGAATGTTGAGCTTTTAATTTATTAACCTTGGTAATTCCCCTTCCAAGATCTCTGTAGTAGTGCACAGTAGAAAAAAGCAAACTGGAGGCCCCTGGAGCTGTCATTTCCGCTCCACTTCTAACCTTTGGAAGGATTAGCATTATCAGTGTTCACTGGAGTCTTAGTATGTCATTTCCCGTTTGTTCACCCAAGGTGACCCCACGTTTGCACTTTCCATGGGGTTGCTCCCAGGCTGAGCTATCAGGAGATGTTAGCTTAGAAAACTACATGGGCTGTAGAAGGCTCTTGAGAGGGAATGAGCTGACATCTACCCTCAAGCAGCTGTTGCCATCCACCCTATTCAAGTTTCTGCAGACCAAGGACTTCTCATTAATAGAGGCCATACTCCCTTGAAAGATCTGCTGGTCCTGGCCACCTCATCCCACTTAAAAAAGTGGTCAGTTCCTCATAAGAAAAATGAAGTTAAAAAACTCTAGCAGTCTACCATCTACTACGAGTGAAAAGTATCTTTCAGTTACAGGAGAACTGTTCATGACAGCAACAGGAAAGGTGAAGAAGCAAAATACAGTGGATCATAAAGCAATGGATTTTCTGGAAGAGAAGGGGACAGAGCTTTCATTCTGTCTGCGATGGTGCTAGAATGAAATAACACACTGCCCAGTAAGAATGACAACAGAAACACTCCTTGTGGAATCACATGGGGTTTCTCCTTAAGTGACTTCTCCAAAGAAGGCTAAGGAAGCATGTTGGCGAGAGACTCAGAGGAAAACGTTACTGCTCTGTACCTGCCCTTTCTATACCTTACAGGGATCCCATCTGTTCTGGGTTTGTGTGGTGGGGTTTTGGTAGAGGGGGAGGGGCTGCAGGGGAAGCTCCTGTGAGAAGCTGCTAGAAACTTCCCTGGCTCCAGTGGGACCTGCCTCCGGCCAAGGCTGAGCCCATCAGCGACGGCAGCAGCGCCTCTGCGATGATGTATTTAAGAGGGGGAACCTGCAGCACAGGAGGAGATCGGAATGTGAGAGAAACACCAAGGTCAGTGAGGAAGGTGGGGGAGGAGGTGGGCCGGAGGAAGGAATGGCCCTGCAGCCCCTAGTGAGACGGCAGGCTGTCCCCCTGCAGCTCATGGAGGGGAGCAGATGCCCAGCTGCAGCCTGGGGAGGACCCCATGCTGGAACAGGTTGGTGCCCCCAAAGATGGCTGCGACTCCATGAGGAAGCCCACGCAGGAGCAGTCTGTGCCTGAAGGCCTGCAGCCCACAGAAAGGACCCACGCTGGAGCAGTTCGTGAAGGACTGCACCCTGTGGGAAGGGCCCATGTTGGAGAAGTTCATGGAGAACTCTCTCCTGTGGAAGGGATCCTATGCTGGAGCAGGAGAAGAGTGAGGAGTCCTCCCTCTGAGGAAGGAGCAGCAGAGACCACCTGTGACAAACTGACTGCAACCCCCACTCCCCATCCCCCTGTGCTGCTGTGGGGGAGGAGGCAGAGTAAAATCAGGACTGGAGTTGAGCTGGGAAAGGGGTCAGGGGGAGGAAAGTGTTTTGAGATTTGGGTTTACTTCTCATTATCCTGTTTTGATTTCGTTGATAGTAAGTTAAATTGATTGGGTTTTTTCCCCCCCAAGTTGTCTGGTTTTTGCACGTGACTATAACTGGCAAGTGATCCCTCCCTGTCCTTGTCTCAACCCATCAGCTTTTCTTTATATTTTCTCCTCCCCATCCCACCGGAGGGGGAGGAGTGAGCCAGCAGCCTCGTGGTGCTCTGTTGCTGGCTGGACTTAAACTGCAACACCATCTTCAGGACCACGTCATCTTTCTTGATGAAACCACATTAATGTTTCACAAGATCAAAACTGGGCCTCCTGAAAAACAGCTGATGGGTGTTTCTCATTAGTAAAGGCCTGGCTAAATCAACACTTTTTTGTTTAAAAGACTGATTGGGTGGAATTATCCGTTTGGATACCTGAAAGGAAACATCTCATAAAACATCTAAGCAACTCTTCTATGGAGACACTGCACTGTTCTTTAGGAGAGGAAATCCAAGCGAACAGCAGGATCCACAGGGGAGGAGAAAAAAAAAAAACCATAATTAAAAAGCCTGAACTACAATTCCCATGACGCTCACTAGGAATTGAAATTAGTTTTAAACAGAAACGTTTCAGCTTTTCTGAAGTATTAACTGTGAAAAAGTAAATATTTTTTTACTTTAACAATACAAGTTTTTTCATTGATATGTTCTATAAATTCGGGATAAAACTATGGAATTTCCTGCACTGTAAGGTAGAACCCAGTGCTACCAATCCATCTCACTTCAGCACAAAAGCACCATTTACCTGTACACTTGTGAAGAGAATCTCCATACCCCGGGAACCAAGGAAAGTCTCCCTGCCCAGCTGGATGTTGGTGATGTGCTTTAGGCAGAGCAGGAGACCCCTACGAATATAAATGTAGTTGTTGGAGACGTCATTGTGATGCCAGTCTTGATAAAGCCTCAGCAATCCACCTAGGTAGCCTCTGTTCACTGCCTGTCGGCTATTAGACTCTGAAAACAAAGAGAAATGAAGAGAAAAGGCTGAATTAAACTCTTTCCAATACTCACACTGATTGATAACCATGTGGCTACTCAGTGCTCAAACTCAGACTTTAACACCTGCTCATTCTTGCTTAATAATTTTTTTAATTGTTTTTAATTTTTTTTACGATTTAGGATGTTATTTGCTAAGCATGAGCTAGGCTCTTGGAACCATACATGAAAAAATTGAAGCAGTCTCTCTCCTGTCTAGGTGGAAATGGCTGCTCCAGAACCCTCCCGATAAACCAAACCATGGGTGGGGAAAGGGCAGAGCCCATATCTCCTTCCAAGTGCTAATAAACTTAATTCCAGTTGCAGCACCATAAGAGTTCCTGAAACTAAAGAAGCTCCCAAGGAACAAGAAAAGCTACAGAACATTAAGATTAGTCGACAGCAGGTCGTATAATCTTCACATAGCTCTCTCAGGACTGAAGTATAGCACACCTTGCCAAGATCAACAAATCCAAAAACCTTGTAGCTGTACAATCCTGTCACAGCCAGCAAAATTATGTTTAACTTCTATGTATTCCCACACATACCTATATAACAAAAGCCATGAATCAAGTTATATCAAATTATTCTGGAAATCCACAGTATTTAAAAATTAACAAAACACCAACATAAGCAACAGCAGTTTGGGCTTCTTTTTTGTTGCTTTCTGGCTTTGAGATTTTAAAGGTCATATTCAGGTAATGTTTAAAGGATTTACTGCATGGGCAAGAAAATTAAAAAATACATATTTTTTAAAAATAAGATTTATAAAAAAATAAAAGGAAAGCTGCAATCTTCCCTTAATGATGTAGCTCTGGGATGTCAGACTGAAAGGAAAAGATTATAAAACTTGTGATAAGATACAAATTCTGCTGAGTATTCTAAAATACATCCCTTCACCCACTGCATCCCTTGCCCTGCCCCACCCCACAGGACAAACATGAAACAGACTCTAGGCTCCCTCCCTTCAAACCAACGCTGCCTAAACCTATTTTCCTGACTGGTCCTGACATTCCTCGCAGTGACACACATTAGAAGCTGTCAGGAACTGAGTAATCAGCCGAGGGGCCAGGTAGCATACGTAAGATTGGAGCTCAGCTGAATACCAATCGGCATTTGCAGCTCACAACAGATGGCTCTTGGTATGGCTTCTCCAGAGCTAGTAGGCTCCAATTCATTTCCAGTTCATTAAACAAAGTGCCAGAGCCTCTCACACCTGCAACGTTAAAGGCATCAGTGGGGATTTACAGGACAGGAGAAGAAGCTAGAGGTTAAGAGAGAACAGAAAGATGCTGCATGAAGAAAATCAGTGACAAGGGAAGTCATGGTGAGAGTAAGCAGGAAGCAGCTAGTAGTCAGCAAACCTCAATCCCAGTGATGAAGTAGACAGAGGTACTGGGAAGGAAGTCACCTGAAGTCACTTCAGTCTGCTCTCTGCAGCACGTTAGAAAACCCTTAGCTGGAGAAGGGACTGGAAGGTAGTTCTGCTACCTGGTCTTGTCCTCCAATTTTCTCTACCATTGGCACCACAGGGCAGGCAAACAGCACTGTCCAGACCAGTCTGCCAACTCATTTTAATCCTGCTCTGCTTCTTCACACCACCCTGTTGACATGCCTCTGCACTGACCTGCTGGTACCACAGCCATTCCAGTCCTACACAGCTTTGCCCAGTCCCCTGCACCTACGCCTGCAGTTCTCCCTAGCACTTTATCCCCTTGTTGTTAACTATCTCACTCTAACTCTGCCAGTACATCTTGTATTTCAGGGCTCAGTGGCTGTCAGCATGCAGAAGGTCATCCTTCTCCTTTGACCTTCACTCTATGTTTCTTCTTTCTATTCGACTTTCTGCAAGAAAACTTTAATTGCTTGAGAATCCCTTATCAATCCCAATGATTTTATTCATGATTTCCTGTTAATCCTCAACCAGCTGTCATGTTTACTAACCTGCAGGATGACTAACCCCTTAAATCAGTCAATCTTCCTTGAAGAATTACTCTGTAGAAGCTCTGTAAAAGTCAATAAGTATATAAAACATGACAAGACGACAACGACAGTCAGAGTGTAAGGTAGGGACAATTTGGATCAGACTCAGAGCTTCCCTGAACTGTTCAGAGGCAGATGAAATTGGACTAGATCTAGGGATTTATAGCCCCTAGCATTCAGTGCATGAAGTCTAAGCTTTCTATGTCAATGTCGATCGGACAAGGGAAATATTGGAAAGCGCTGTGGGTAAAGCTTCTTGGGGAATTTATTAAAAAAAAAAAAAAAAAAAAAGAAAAAAGAATTCTCATAAAAGTGTGTCTGTGATGTTTTCCTCACATCTTTCAAGACAGAATTCCACATTTGGATCCCAGCTCCATTGGGACCAGAACACATAACTGTCCCATGCCTCAGTTTTATCACTAGATGAAAAGCATGGAGGAAGTTGAGCAAAATAACTTTGCTATGTTTCCCCTCATGGTTTTTTGTAGCACTTATCAGCTTTATGATCAAAACAGTTGCTTTGAAAAGTGAAGCTGAGATAGTCTGTTGTGTAACAAAGAGATGGAAGAGGCAGGACTATAGTTTCCTCAGCACTTTGATCAGAAGCAATGAGAACTACTTGCTGAAGGGGCAAAAAAACCCATTCATTTTGTTTCTCCTGTTTGATTTCATTGATTCTCCTCTGCTCTCCTGTGTTGTCAGTGTTTTTCTTATTTTTTTCTTCCATTTTTTCAGTTATATAGTCAATAAAGTAGTGAATAAACAAAGGAAGAAGTATGCCAAGATCTCCAGAAGGCAGAATGGAAAAAGGAGGCCTCCCTACCTGTCTGTGTCTGTTGGCCTCTCCATCTAGGGATGCACCTACATGGTTATCTATCTGTATTTTGGCACAAATACAGATGGTGGAAATGAATCATACAGGTACAAGCAGCACTGCACAGATTTGTAGGCAGCGAGAACTCACCCCTCCTGGAGTGAGTGTGCATGGTCTGTGTGGTAAGTGGTAAAATGTCCTACGTCTTTTGACCCTTTGGCTGTCATTCTTTCATTAGTCCCTTTCCTTCCCCCTGGACACGGCCAGTGTTCAGTGGAAGCGGAAGTTCTCCTTCCATATAGCTTTCAGAAGTGCCCAGGGATGGTGCTTCCTATTTTGATTCATGCTTGATCTATGTGACAGATGCACTCCTCCTGTTTGAACTAACTGAACTTTGGTCCAGGCAGATGCTCAGCAAGTAAGCCTAACTGAAGTTAATCCTATTGTGTGAAGTTATCAGTGAGAACTCGGCACCAAACCCAAAAAAAACCAGTTTGGCTAGAGACTGGGCTGGTAAGTGGCCAAAACTGCATTAACAGCAAAAATCTGACTACAAATCAACCACTTCATGCTATAAATACTTGCAGCCATCAGGGCCAGTTGAGCTCTCCCTCCATAGCAGCTGGCTGCATGGCAGCAATTTCTCCTTGAGTAGGGATGTCTCTCAAGGTTACCCCTCGAGGCTGAGAGATCCCTTACCCACCCATCAGTGTCTGGTGTCAAGTAAGCAACATTTTTTTGTATGCATGTAACATTTAAGGTACAAAGATTATTGCGTGAGCTTACTATAGGTATCCCATACTAACTTTAAGTGTAGTAAATTGTAGAGTATTGACCACCAATCCATCTGTACTTATTAACTAAACTAAGTACTAGATCAGATCTGTCCGAGTGATCTCCAATTCCTGCAACAGTCTGTCTTCCTAACCTTATTCTGGCATCTCTGACAGGGGAGCACTGTCTTCACCTTCCCCAAACCCGTCACTGGCATACTATTTTCTTTTCCAAGAGTTTCAGTTCTGCCTTCTGAGGCTGGGATGGGTGACAGGGGAATGCTCAGTCTTCTTAGTTTTCCTCACTTCTAGAACTGACCCTTCACTTGTGGCTTCCAGGGAAATGCTGCTAACCAATGAAAGTTTAAGCACTGCAGCACAGAATATCTGGTCTGAATAATTCATTCAGTTAGGCAGAAACATTTCACATGGATGCACAGCCAGTGTGCGGAATCATCAAATGGTTAAAGATGCATTTAAATTAGCAAGGGCATCGCACTACAAAGAAATCCCCAGTTTTGACAGGATTCTGATTTTGTGTTGGGGGGACAAGGACAGACTCTAAAGCCAGGGTTTCAGCCTTGTAGATAAGTCTCATGACTGCCAGTGTTTCTGTGGATATTTCCAAAGCCTTCCTTGCACTCCAGTCCCCTTTGAAGTGTTTGCCAGGAACACGGGGACCACTGGAAAACACACAGTATAATCACAAAACTGAATTACAGTCAACCTGAAATATGATGAGCAATGCACTGCTTACCAGGCAGAACAAAGAGATATTTATCTTTCTGTCTATCTGCTTAAATCTCTGTGTTGATGCCACTCAGCTGATTCATTATGCCACGAACATGCATTGCTACAGTTTGGAGATAAGAATGCTCTGCTAAATTAACCCTATGGCCCCTAAAGCAATGAAAGGAATAAGAAAATCTCCCAACTTCCCCACTCTGCTCTAGTGATTGCCTCTTGGGAATAAAAGATGCAAGATATTTCCTAAAGCAAAGAGAAACCAACTATTTTATTCAGTCATTGAGAGGCCATTTTTGCTAGAGATAAGCATGAGGGTTCCCTATAGAAACAAAATGAATTGTCCCCATGAAGAAACCTAGTCACCCATCAAGTGCTGGAATGAATTCAGACCCAGCGGGCTCTACAGTTCCAGCAAGAAGCTGGTATTAGCTCAAGCCTTGTTGGAAGCCAGAAGACTACTGTAATTGTGCCCTGTAAACTTCAGGGAATCCAGGCATTTATTTAAGCATTTAGGATAAATGAATAACACTGGCATAATGGTAGAGAACACAGGCAGGATTTGCTAGCAACTACAAGTGCCATGTTTTGCTCCTAGACCAGGTATCAGCCACAAGCTTAGCTTCAGTACAAGAACAGCTCTTTTTACTCCAAAACATTTGTTTTGGTTCCAGGTGTTGGCCAATTCAGTGGCAGTCATACAAACTGTATTATGACATAGTGATTCTTCTCTAATTCTCCTTTGTTACATTGTTCATATGGAAAAATTAAAAGCAAGCCAACCCCTTCCAAAGCTTTTGAACTAACCCCAGAAAGCAGCTGTTTTTCAAAAAGGTTTCAATTTCCTCCTTTATTTTTCAGTTTCCCAGCATCTTCTGGTTGTAACTAAACAGAAAGCTGGAAATCCACAGGAAAAAAAAAAAATATTTGCACAAAATTTCCAGCTTGATTTTTCTGACCAAAGTGGTTTGAAAGGGTTCAAATAAGGATGCTAGAATTTGGAAGACTTCCTCAAATTCAGCCACTGAATTTTCTGAAGCCAGATCATCACTGGAGGCACAAACACTGCCCATGCCAAGACAAAGGCAGTAAGCAATCACTGTTAAGGATGTCAACAGAGAATAGGGCAGCTCCTTGACACTTTGGTTCCGTTATACCCGCCCTGGGGAACAAAACAGTGGGAAGCTGACATGCCCCAGGAGATGAAACCAACCTTTTTCTCTGGAGCACCGAGTTACTTTTGGTTTGGGATATGTCTGTGAATGAAGACCAGTCTTGGGGAAGGGAATATAAAGGACATTAAAAAATAATTTTTTTCCCCATAAAGCAGCTCTTCTCAAAGAGACAACTTACAAATATAGAATCAAGACTACTGGCATTCTGAGATTCAGGAAGAAAGGACAGACACAGGACTTGCTTTAGATTATTATGAAAGGAACTATTTGCAAAATTCAACTCTGATCACAATACCCTACAAGTTGTGATGATAGATTTGGGGCCAGACTGATAATGGAGTTTGAATCCAGAGGTGGGTAATGAAGTCTTAAACTGATAGTGAGAAATGGGTACCTGCCAAAATATTAGGCAAATCACAGACATCATGCTGTTGGCTACAGGAACTGACAGGGTTTAACCATAGGGCTGTTTTGACGCAAGATCAGAGACCTGCATCAGTAGATCTGTTGCAAAGCATTACGAGTTCAGACATAGAGGGTGCAGGCCTTTCAGAAACCATAATCTGCTTATGTGCTAGAACATCGCTTTCCGTTTCTCGCAGCGTTACTTGCCCCTCCTTGATGCCAGCATAAGAGGAAAAGAATGACACTGATTATTTTATCCTGCCAGCCACAAGGCATAATCCTTATGCTTTGATGAAAAAAAAAAAAAAAAGAGCAGGTGAAAGGTTAAATAAAGGTTAGTTGATGGAAGATGGGAGGAAAGAGCAGGAAATGAGAGATGAAAGGCTGGGGGTAGGAAAAGGGAAGGCAAGAGGATAAAGATGACAAAAGGAGGACAGAAAAGATACAGAAAGAGAGGTGAAAGGCCATCGGCAATAACTGCTGTTAGCACACAGAATTGTCTTGATGAAATAAGCATGATCAAGGGGTCACCACAACCTGTCTTTTTAAATTGCTCATTACAATTTTACTAGGCAAGCATTGCAACAAGGGCCCTGCCCATTTCCCTAGCCCTTTCCTTCAATATCCGCTAAGCAAATGCCTCTGAGATCAGCTCTAGCTAATTTCCTTGAAGATGTGCAAGCTGCTAATTCTGGGAAGTACAGATAGTCAGGAATAACAAATACAACCAAAATTAGATTAAAATAACGTGCTGATAAACAAAGTACTCACCAAAAATAAATATCGGACAAAGCGCCGGTGGGAGCGGGGATCCCTATAATAACATTGCCACCGTGTGGCTCGAGGTGCCGAGCGGCAGGTCCGGGTTGGTCCATCACACCGCCTTCAGCCTGCAAACCCCTAGATACGCACTTGTCTGCGCTTAAATAGCAGGTGTCCAGTTTTCTTCTGCTCCCCCCAAACTGGGCATGGTTTGCCTGTTTTGTTTTGTGGGGGGGATGAGTTCACTAATAGAGCCCATGGCTAAGGGCGACATGGAGGGCAGCCCTCGCCTTCCACCGCTGCTCGAGCAGGCTCCAGCTGGAGTCCACCCCCTCCACACCTGGGCCTCTCGCAGGCAAAGGAGGGCTTAGTGATTTGCTGCCCAGGCCTTAAGACAGAACTGGAGCAAGATATGAAGACAGATGTACAGAGGAGAAGTAGAACAAAGCCAAAGGAGGCTGGAAAATGTAGCAGGTGTACCCTGGGACAGAGAAGAGACTCTGGGAAGGATGCTGCGCCTCATTCCACCTCAGTTTATCTATAGCTATTGGTATCTAAGCCCTCATCCCCGCCCTGAGCTGTAGTAAGCATCTAGAAATTGAAGAAGGTAGGATGGACAAGTGTAACACTGGAAAGCTTGACTGCAACGTCCGAGAGAAGAGTAAAAAAACTCCTGATGCTTTCATGGCACTTCAGCACCGTTATAGGTATTTACCAGGCAACATGTTCAGCCTGTATAATAATGTAGTTCAGTCAGAGAGAGTTAACATGATGGTGGAGAGACAACAGATTAAAAAACAGCAAGGCAAAGGAGGAAGGACTTGCTGCAAGCTGTATGCTGCGTGCATGTGGGCACGGCAGGTAGAGAACAGCAACTGGGATGGTAGCATGCAAGGATTGGTAAAGTACTCTGGGATGCTTGGAAAGAGGTAAGAAGTCAGGAGTGAGAGACCGGCTGATGGTCAAGTAAGAAACATCTCTATCTCTATCTAAGTTTCCACTGATAGAAAGATGCAGCACTGTCCTTAGAAGGGACCTAAACTTTTATTCCTCCATTACTCACCATCTCTATAATTATCACTGATTCCCACTATGTACAGGGGAAAAGGACAACCAAGGTCACGGTCGTCTTGCACTGGATTTCCAAGCATTTCCTCCTGGTGTGGATGAAGCACAAGTTTGTAGTGTCCCATCACTTATTTCTTTGGACAATCTTATACTTTCCCATCTAAAACACAACAGCAACAATTCCCCAGGTACAGCTGGAGCAGTCCTTTTTTCTTACGCTGATGCCTTCTTTCCTGGAAGATCTTGTTTCTTGCAGTTATGCCCCTGTTAAGCAGGCATTTAGCACCAGCTTCTATTAGGAAAGAGACAGAGGCCAAAAAGTTTCTAGCCAGCCCCTGGCTCTGCAGGTGGACAAAGTCTCAAGTAGAGCTTATGGGAGCCTGAGGAGCTGAAGATGGATGTTTCCGCATCCATCAGGGAGACACACTGCCATCTGCCTGCTCCCTTTAAAACTACTGCGTGTTTTCCCGTTGCAACTCGCTGCCAAAAAATCAAGGACACTTCACTTACCCTCCAGCCCAACTCCGTGTATGACCATAACCCTCGTGATCACTTGGGGCTGAAACACTTGAGGATACAACAGCCCTGCAGGGAGACCCCTCAAGAATGGGTGTGTTCCTGTCCTGTCTGTTTTACAGCCTTCACCCCCAGCAAAACTGAATCTCACCACCGTTTCCCAGCAAGTGGGTCACTGCAAGTCTCTCAGCAAGCTCACAATAATCAGTCCACCAATTCAGAACTGTAGCACACTCCAGGATTCCTGCCTCCCATTTAGTTTGTATCCCATCTAAAACGTGCTAATGGGGGCTTCTGGGTGCTTTGCTGTGTAGTTTCACCCCTTGTTTTCATAAGCAATTTTCAACTGCTACAGCAATCACGAAAAAGAATTCAGCTCTCTTCCAGCCATGGTGAATTTATCTCTGCAAGAACCAGAGCTGTTTTTCACATGTCCTGACCTACACCTCCCAGGAGACACAGCCTGCTCATTTGTATGCAGCTACCAGAGCAGTCTACTCCAGAAGCCTGGAGCTTCTCATGTCCCGAGCCACAGGACAAGGAGAAAGCTAAAAGACATTCTTGACCACTCGGCATCAGAGTGCAGAAAACATCAGAAGGCACAGTTCAGGCTGACTTGTGGACTGTGGCACTCTAGCTGGTTGCACATTATTGGCACCGTTTCCCAAATCCCAGTTCCAGCACCTTAAAAGAACATCAGCTGACAATAGACCATGTGTTTTCCTAAAATCACTTTTCCATGGAAGCAGTAGCTGGTGTTGCTGCAACGATGTTGTTTGGTTGTGAATGATAAAGAACAGGACACAAAACAGCAAACTGTGAAAGGTGTCTCAAAAAGTCTCTCCCAAGCAATGCCTTTCTTTGCAATGGTCAACAGTATAAACAAACATGAGAACCCTAATCTATACATCACAGTGATCAACCAGAGAGACAGTGTATGGACTGCTTTGCTCAACAGACTAAATGCTCATTGGAGTTCATTTTTTGTACCTCCTGTGAAAGCACCTGAAACAACCAACCAGAATGATCAGTGTGTTCTTCCAGCAATGGAAACCCTCTCTGTGCTTCCTAAAGCACAGGAAGCGTAAAAGGAAGAACCAACCAAGATGCCTTCACAACGTAAATCAGCTGAGGCGTCACACAGAAAATTTTTAAGAGTAAATAGCTTTAAAAGCTTACCTCACTCCAAGAGAAAAAGGGCTAGGAGAATTTGAAGCCAAATCCAATCCTTTTAGATTCCCTAGATCATTCTCAGCTTCCCCCCTGCCTTTCACAACATGTGTTTACAACTCCCCAGGAGACTACATTTCACAGCTTCCCTTCGTAATCAGTCCTCCACTCCTATATACTCTTCTCTAGACCCAGAACAAGCCTCTAACTAGAAAACTTACCCTATAAATATCTTGGGACAACAGAATTTCACTTCCCATTTCTAGTACTTACCAAAAAACAGGAGTGCAGCAGAAAAGCTCAAGCTGCCAGATGAGCTTTCAGCTCTTGCTCCACTTTTCCAGCCTTCTCTGTAAATTTCTTTCTACTCTGAAGGCTAATTTTGCTTTTGTATTGCAAGCAGCTGTGGCATAGCCCCACAACCCCCTTATTAAGATTTAGTGCCCAAACCAGAAGGTCTTTCCTTGTTGCAATAATGTGACCTTTAAATCTAGGCAGCAAGGTTAATACTGAGGCATTATTTCAGAATTCATCACTTGAGCTGCTGCAACTCAGACATGATCCCATTGCAGCGTGCTCATTTAAGCACTGCTTCCAGGGCTACAATTTTTCACAAATGCATTTATTCCTAATACTGTGAAAAGGAGAAGGGAAGGAAAAGGGGAGGGGGGAGG
>JAVKLA010000002.1:16161282-16213296 GCA_034782735.1 Sagittarius serpentarius
CCCCCCCCCCCCCCCCCCCCCCCCCCCCCCCCCCGGAAGAGAGAGAAGGACAATATGCCACTGTGATTTATTGTAGAGTAGATTGTCTGCAATAGTAGAGTGCTCTTTCTTAATCAAAGCTTTATTAAATTCTGGTAATAAAAAGCTAAGTGTTTTCAGATGGGATAAAGGCAAAAAAAGGGTAGCATGTTCCTTTCAGGAACAGTCACACCAGCAGTGTGTGGCTGAGAACCCATGTTAAGGTCTTCAACACCCCCAGCCAGCTGGTGCAAATTTTAAGCACAGCCTGCCACAGCAGGGCTGTACCCCAACAATCACTAGGTCTCAGCCCTGTCTGCATGTTATCAGACCTGACAAGCTTGCAAGGGAGAATAAGGTAATCCCTTTTGGTCTACAGAAGTTTTCCAAGCCTTTGCCAACAGCATCGTTACCAGGTAAGCACATAGTACAACAGCACCACAGGACAGATGATGGGTCCTGGCCCTACTCTCCAGTGCTGCTGGAACAGAACAATAAGCATTTGTCCCTGGCTGGAGAGGTTCCCCATTTCTTCCATGTACCAAGCCCCAGGACAACCACTGTTCCCTAAATACTCAATACAAGGCTCTAGTCTGGCTCCCTCAGCAGCTTGCTCCCTGGGACGTGGGCGCCATCTCCCACAGAGCTGTGTGTCCACAGAGCCACAGGGCCCCAAGAATCATAGCTAGACATACAGGAAAATACTGCATTACTGCTTCTCTTTTCTAAAGCAGTGCTCTTTGGGACTAAGGGAAGAGGAGATACCAAGGGAGAAGGAGGTTCAACAGGGTCATTCTGTCCAGAAGCATAGCACAGAAAGGGAAGTCAGAAAGAATATGAAGAAAAAGAGCTTACTTGATTTCAGCAAAGCTGCCAGAGCCTCAATGGCTGCCCTGGGGAAAGAAGAGAGAGGGAGAAATTACGTTATTTTCTTCAATAATTTTTGCAATCTTCACAGTCTTCTGGACCAGGCTTCCCAGCTGGTCTAAACTGACAGCTTATGATGGGCTTTGACAGAACTGCAGTGTTCTACACCAGCAAAGGATCCAGTCTCTACAGCTGACTCAGTTATTCTAAGACCATTAGCCCTCTAGCTTTAGTGTTACACTGATTTGTAGTGACCATTACATTTACAGCAACACCCACATATCCAAAGTAATGAAGCAAGTCTTTAAACTGCTGCCCCAGAGCTATTTCTTTGTATCAGAGACTCTGCACATGCCCACTCCAGACACCAGTGCTTCTATCTACATCAGTAGATAACTTCTGCATCAAGCTGGGACATCCATGTCAGTATTTCCAGGCAAATTCCACTCCTTTCTCCATTTTCCCCAAAATAAGCTTTGCCCCCATCCTCCCTCCCACCAGCTTTAAGAGAACTTAAGTTTTCTTTTTACTTATTTACAACAACGTCTTGCATTGCAGTGGCATGTAAAGGTCCCCACTCAGATCAGAACTAATAAGAAAAATGCTAAAGCTCTGTGGTAAGACTGCTTGCCCCATGGAACTTAGAGAATAAGTCGCCAGAGGGGAGAGATACACAGAGATTTCTGTTGACCTTCTGCACAATTTCGGTGTGCAGGTCAGCAACTCCACCTGCCTGAGTCAGCATAGCACTGGTTTGAATAGGAGCTGGTCACTAACATTTGCAGCTTGAAAAGCTGAACTGAGGCATACTTTCTGCCCACCATCTGGATGCATTTCTTCCTCATCTGGTATAATCTCCATCCCACTAGCCCCACACAAAACTTCCTTTTCCAGTCACGTTCTGCTGGAGCAAGATGATCCATTTTCTAACCTGGCTGCTGCTGTGAAGTTTCAAGTGCCCACAGCTGATTAAATAAATACAGCTACAAAAGCCTCCATGCCCAAGGATTCTTTAAAATGTAATCTCTTTACAAACCAATCCCCAAATAAAATCGTATTAACTTCCATACTGAGCCAATTATCATCCTGCAGCAAAAAATAAATATTTTTTGTCATCAAGCTGCTGTTCATTGTGTGTGCTAACAGCAACCGAGACTAAGAAAGATTCAGGAGCTGGTTCTTGCTGGTGTTGGGTCAACATCCCTATCTAATGACATTCTTCCATAATGAATCTGTCAGAGTTCAACAACAGCATTACAAATAAACTGCAAAAGAAACACACAAATAGAGATAGAACAGGAAATCAGTAGCTAAAAATCTTCACCAGTAGAAGCACAGTCATGCTTTCATGGCTTCTTTAACTCCACCTAAACAGCAATCATTCAGCTGGTGGGAGAAAACTGTCATCCACAAGCTATTCACCATGCTCAGAAGAGGGATACACTACAGTCACTGATCACTCAGTCTTTCCCCAAATTTAAAGTTTGGGACAAAGTAAGCAGCTCTAAGCAAGTTAAAATTCCATCCAGAACACCTCCCAAAGCTCACACTCAAGTATGTATCTTGTAAAGGAGACTACATTACATACCTACATTCACAGGCTTGAGATGATGTCTCAATTACATGCCAGAATAGCAGAGCAGTGAAGGAAGGACCAGAGTTTCTAGCTCCAAGCAGAAGAGACTTAAGGATTTCCTGTAGGCATCCGGTTTATTTTGGGGGTGCTTATGCGTGTTGCAAAGAGTTTCAGTAGAGCTACACCACTGTCATAATGTCAACACTGCCAGCAAACCTCCCATCAACAAATCGGCAACTCTGGATTCTCCAATACTTTTCGGGGGTCTGTAAACCACGTTGTATACAGACAACTTCATTCATCCTCAGAGGACCTCAGGCCTCCCAATCCACATTCGCAGATAGTGTAAACTCCTATTCCTACTATCTTTGAGACCCCATTCTCTCTAATTCCTCATCACACTTTCCCCAGAAGACCTAAACTCTTCCTGGCCGTACCATAGCTGATCCTTCAACAACCTTAACCACCCCAGTCACTTACCTTCTCCAGGCTTAGACGGAGCTGGTCTGCTCCAAGTCAAGGGATAAGAGCTATTTGTGCCTTTGATGTGACCTGGTAGAATAGGTTTGCAACTGCTTTCCTTGTAAAGCTGAGAAACCCAAGACTATCATAAAAGACATATATAAATCCACCCAGATGGTACTGTGGTATGGAAAATTCAGACATATCCTAAAAAAGAAATAAATTAAAGGTGGTATCACACAGATCCCAGCACCACCACTCAGCAGAATCAGAAGTTTTCATAATCACCACCTACTTCTGAAGCAACACTACAGACCTGCAGCTGTAGCTAGCTGGATTTCCCACATCCCAGGCTAACAGCCTAGACACATCCTCATCTCATTCCATGCCTGCACATACTACTGCAATAAAAGAGTGGAACCAAATTAGTACATTTCATCTCTTCAAGTACTTCAATTCATCACAAGGGTTTTGGCATAGGCAACACGCAGTGTTCTGCGTGTCCTACAGCAGGTACTTCAGAGTTAGTCGTAAGTAGGTGCAGACCTCAATACTATTCCTTGCTTCAGAACAAATTTCAAAAGAAAAAATAAAGACATGAGGGTAAACTGCAAAAGAGATAAAACAGGTTTAAGGGATGAAGCAGACTTACCAAGAGTAGATCAAGCCAGCCTAACTTGATACCTTTCTTTGATAAGATAACTGATTTTTCTAGACAAGGGAAATGGGGTAGATCTAATTTATGTGTACCTCAAAGCATTTGATATGGTGCCACACTGGAAATTATTAGCCAAGCTGGAGAACATGGGGATTAGTGTAAGAATTGCAACATGGATAAGGAACTGGTTAAAGAGGCAGTGACAGGAATTGTGCCAAAAGAGAAATTATTAGTCTGGAAGGAAGTTATGTGTGGAAGTCCTCAAGGATGTTTTGAGACTGATCTTATTTTACCTTTTCATTAATGACCTTGGCACAAAAAGTCAGAGTATACTAACAAAATCTGCTGACCATGTGAAGTCAGGAGCTGCTGCCAATAGCAGGGAGTTCAGAATATCTTTCAGGAGTAACAGGACGTTCTTGAGTTCTGAAGCAACAGAAATGCGATGAAATGTAATAGCCAAAGTGCAAGGTTATGCATTTAGGGTTTAACAAGAATTGCTGTTGTGAGCAGGGGTTCATAATTTGGAAAGGAGTAGAAGGACACCCTGGATATGAGAGCCCATTAGAGGATGAGGACAAGCACGACCCAACAGGGTGACAGCCATGAAAAGGACAGATCAGGTCTCAGGAAAGCCACTGCCAGTGGAGAAGGGAAAGCATAAATGTTTTCATACAAGGCTTCACCTGAACAGCTGTGTGCAGCACTCAGAGGGACTCACGCAGAAAAGTGCTAAGGAAATCATTATGGTAACAGAGACGTACCTCACAGGGAGTCTTAAAGATCAGTTTTGTCACCTTAGCAAGATGACGGTTAAGAGGTGACTTGATTGTTCCCCATAGACACACTGGGTGGGGGAGAAGTAAACACTGAGGAAGGCAGAGAGCTACTTAAGCTAAAGAACAAAGTTGGCACAAGGACAAATGGATATAAAATGTCCGTGAATGAATTTCAACTGAAAATTAAAGGATGGGTTTTAAGCACTGGAAAATGAAGCTCTGAAATATCCTCTTGGCAGCAAGGGGATGAACAACCTAATGACTTTGAAAAGGGAGCCTGAATTGCTTATAATGGGACTGTGAGGCTCAGCTGCCAATGAGGAAAGAGTCTGAAAAAAAGTGACCCAGGAATGACTGTAGTCCTATATCCCTACGTTTTAATCATAGATAAAATGGAAGTGAAACGAGAAACAGGTATTCTAAGCACAAAGTTAATTAGCCAGGCCAGAGAAGAGCAGCTGCACCAGCTTAAGCTGAAAGTCCAAATAGTCTAGTATCCTGTGGCCAACAGTGGCTAAGGGAAGCATATAAGATCACAGCAAAAACACAGTGCTGGAACTTCCAGAACAGACTCCAGAAATTTGCAGTCCAGAGATTTCGTAAGCTAGCAATGTTACCTTTGGGAGGCTGTTTATCTCTTTGTTGATTTTGCTGCCATATATTTGCCTGGGCACTTTTGAACTTACGCAAACTCAGCATCCACAACTATCCTGGGAATGGAGTTCACACCTACACTGTGTAAAGAGTTATCTACCTGAATTTGTTTTAAGTTTGGACTTTAAATCAGCATTGTAATTTACACTTTAAGTCAGCTGTCAGCAAGTATACCCAGAATATTACCTATCTTTGATGCTGAACAAATTCAAACATACAAAATGCCCTATGGGAAACAAATAAGAAGTTATAGAAAAAAATGCAGAATGGACTTTCACTGAAAACAGCAGCAAGCTGATGGATGCATCAATAGGCTGACAGCAAGCCAGGCAAATGGTGTTTGCAATAATATCAGCACCTCTTAGCACCATATGGCAAACCAATAGCATCTTTTCTGGCATCAGAAGATGAGTAAGTCTGGGACAGGAAGACAGAGAGAAAGGAGGTAAGTTGTACATGAGAGCAAAGGGCAGGGGGGGAGGGCAGGGACATGGGAACAGGAGGAAAAGTTTAAGAGCACAAAGAAGATGACTTGATGAGCCATATGCTAGACCAGAGAATTTGATAGCATGCCCAGTGCAGAACTCTGCATTTGTCTCAAGACGGAATGGGGCGGGGGGGAAAGACATCATTAAAAAACTTGCCAAATCTGTCCAGATGCCTTCCTCTGATTTTCTGTTCTTTGTGGCAATTCGTTAGTAAAAAAATCTTAGCTGTTTTGTCAATCCCAGTATATCTCAAAGGAGGCTCATTTATATATTTCAAAAAAAAGGATGTATAAATAAAGTTGCCCTATCTTAAAAGTCATAATAATAAATACTGCTCCATAATCAGAAAACATTAAAAACTCCCTGTAGCAGCAGTTGAGACAGCCACTCTGAAGAATGGAAATCTCTGAAGTGTTTCCAAGTCAGCAGCTTGGATATCAGGGCAGGAGTACAACTAGCAGACAGATAGACAAACGCAACTTCCAGATCCTGTGCTTAGGAACCAGGAGCAACAACAAACCAAAACTCCGCTTCCCAAGCCAAAGCACAATTGGATTAGCCAGTAAAAACAGGTTGCTAAAAAGCATAGACAAAGAAGTCTCATGCCCTTCAGATCTGAGCTACCAGGACAGTGTTCACTGGAAATCACTGCAGACAGAGGAGACCGAAAGCCAGGATCTCCTAGGTTTTCTCCGCTTTGATCTCAGCTTACTGGTTGTAGCACTGGGCAGTATGACAGACAACGCGGTGCCTCTGTTTCTGTCTCTTGAATAGATAATTTATTGCTGTTCCACCCCAGTATTAAAAAAAACTCCTGAAAATGAAAAACCTCACTACTAAAAGAGATGCATGGTGGACTACATGAAAGGATTTTAAGACTCATAGGACACACTGGTGTTGGTGCCCACCTGTTCAGGACTAGCTTGGAACTATGGACAGAGAACAGCAGGGAAGTCAAAGACTGAGCAAAGAAATGATCCAAAAGGGCTCTGTGAATCAGCCCCAAGTAATTTAACCAGCCTTCCTTCTCCTGCGAGATTGTACTTTTTACATGCTTAAACATGAAACATTCTCTTCAAATTATTGGATGAAAGCTAATGACTTAGTGCTTCATTAAATACCTCTTCAACTTGATGCCTGATCGAATTCCTAAAGGCAATCACACCTGGGTAATAAAGACTTAAAGCACTATTTTTATAGAAATGTAAGAAAAGATTCTGCCCCTGCCTGGCAACCCACGTTGCTTCAGCCTGTGCTCCCTCCTTTTGCCCTTTACCCTGCTATTTTGCAGTATACTCACTTGTTGCTGTCATGTTTATTTATATCACAAGCAGCAGGGGGCAGGGACCATGCAATATATATTTGTACAGCATCTAGCACAATGGGAACCCTGACTGAGGGCTCAAGGTATTACAGCTTACAGGCTTAAATCCCCTAAGCTTCCATAGACCCCGTCTCTGGGAGAAATTAAGTGCCCTTGAGCGCACATGATGTCTGGCTGCATTTTGCCTCCAACCCCTGGGACTCGTACTTAACTACTGGAGTTTATACAGTCACAGAGCAACTCTCTCAAAAGACAATTTCACATTTGACAACTGAGAGACATTTAGAAACAACATGTAGGCACCACGGCAATAGGTGCTTTATAAATCCTACCAGAAGGTAGATCTCATCCGAGACAGATGCCTTGAATAGTCATTTCCCTTGTGGCCCAGAAACACAGATCTTAAATATGCAGGCACTTGCACAGTGATTTGTTTTGTTTTAAAGGCTTAAAACCAGCAGCTTCACAAGTCTTGGAAATATGGGTGGGCAAAAGCTGCTTATGCTGCTGGCATTTTTCATAGCACTGCTGGTCTAGGACTTAGGCAAAAACACCTATCATCATGTCCATTTTAATTCCAGCTTGTTAGCTAGGCATTAAAACCTAAGCTAAAGGCAGAGCCCGCTCACAGTCTGCAATCTCTCACATACTGCCAACAGGTGGAGTCTGGAAATCCAGCTGTTGTGCACAGATGTGCTTTTGGTGTAATGTTGAAGGAAAGGGAATAAAAGAGTCACACACTCCTTTTCTAACAGTTACTTCAATTCTAGTGACCAGCCTTTCCCCCTCTCCCTGTCGTGTCCCCCCCCGTTCCCCTCCCACCCCAAGAAAAGCATACACTGTCTTTAATACAAACATACATCTTCTATGGAACCTATTCTCTGTGATGCAATTCATTTTGCTGAATAGAATTAGTGAGCAAACAAAAAAGGTACAGAAATTAAATGCATACTGAACACTATTTCCTCCCCATCTTCAAAGATTTAGATGGCTATTAACTCTAAGAGGAGGGCTGTGAGGAAAAAAGTGTGCACAGGTGCCAAATTCAATGCTAACAGCCAACAAGACTTAACAGCAGAAGGAGTGATGATTCCCTGCTTTTTAACCCTACAGCAGATCCAGGAGCAAATTTTCTCCTATCTTGCATTCTGGTGAGCTGAACTCAACGTGTTCTCCGAAAGACATGCTGCTCCTTGTAGAGAAGTTACAGTTGTGATGCAGACGCCCCAGTGAGAGGTCCTCTCTTGCTCTCACGGCTAATACAGTAAGCGTATCTCAGTTGCCAGGTTCAGCTCAAAGCCTTCACTGTAGCTTCTTCCAAACATCTTTGCCTGCCCTGGAGCCTGTTAGGTTAAAATCAGTGAAAAGGTATAGCCTTCCAGCCTCTTTCATCTCTGCCTCCCAGAAAGAAGAGTCACTCCAGGGTTATCCACCAGGCATCCTTACAAGCATCCTACTGTCTCTTGTGTACAAGAGGCACAGAAGGAGAGACAGCTGTGTCCTAAAAATTCAACCTATTCTTTACAGCTCTAAATTAAATAAGCTTCAAAGTAGTAACAAAGAAGAACAAGAGACACGAAACACACTTAAATCCCTGCCAAATAAATGCCCAGGCATTTCTTACAGCATGGTGCAGAGCTGGCACTGCTTTCTCAGGCAGAAGCCATACCTCAGAAGATTTCCCATTCCTGTCAACTCCCTCTCTAGGGTCAGACGTCACCAATATGGCTGAGGCAGGCTGTGACAACTTGTCATTCACATCAAGATGAAGGGGCTGGAAGGATCAGAATCAGACAGGATTCTTAACAGATTCATCACCCAGGCAGTTTCAGGCTGACAGTGTGAGAATCCAGCTCTCCCACCCAAGGGATGCACAGAGAGGGACTGAGAAAGGGTCTTGATGCTATCCTTGATTGATGAAGAGGAGTGGTGAGGATACTCATCAAGGCCACATCTGCCAACAAGCACTAGCACAGCCCTACAAAACATCTCGTACACAATTAAAGCACATCAGTGAGTGGAGTTAAATCCCCCTCCTTTCCCCAGACAGCTGTCTTCCAATCCCCCTTCAGTTACTAGTGAGAAAGGGCCCAGTGGTATGTTGGCTCACTTCTTAGCTGTCAGTTTATTCATAGCTTATCAGTCCACTATGCCCAGCAGCTTTTCCTCTGGAGACCCCAGGGACTGACACGCACATTGTGCTCACAGCAAGGTAGGTGCTCAGTGCGCAGGGGAGAGACCCAGCCCCATTCTGCTTCCTTCTGGATTGTTCTGCCTCCAACTTTTCTGAATACTGTGTACACCCAGAGTAAGGGCAGGGCGAGGGACACAGTCCACATACCTGGTGAAACCCTGCAGACTGCATGATGAAGCCAAAGGGCACTGCTTGGTGACATACCCAGGAACCCTCAGCTTACACCTCAGCAGGGGAACTGTGACTTCTGTCCTCATTAAGAGAAACTGAATTGCAGGTGCTTTGCCATTGGGGAGTCTCTGATGGTGAGCTATAAAAGAGAAGGTAGAGCTTGGGGGTACCCAGGACTTTATGGTGCCAGAAAATGAGCCTGCACTCACACTATATTGCCTGCAAACAACTGCAACATTTTTATTTTATGGATACTATCAATTGCTAGCAGCTTGTGCCACCGACAGTCCAGGTAGCGAGGTATCGAACATGTCACTGCTTGTGCCCAGAGCTATTTGAGAGCACAAAAGGGAGGCTGGTTTCAAAGTAATCAAGGCTAAGAGCTGTAGTTCTCCGTGACTACTGGTTAGTACAAACCATCTCTAAGGCAGCAGTAATCTCAGGGTACATCTTTAAAAAGCACTTTTTAATGAAAGGTGCTCTTGAGCTGTAAAGCAGCAGTGTTTGAAACAGCAACCTTTATTGCATGTAACTAGGCTGCTGCAGTGGATGGGAAATTTGAGTTTTCATTTCAGCCATTCCTGCAGTTTCACTGCTTAGGATTTTGAGGTTTATTTTATTTGGGGTTTTTGTTTCGTTGGTCTTTTTAACAAACAAAAAAAATGTCTTTCAGGGAAACTAATTTTAAAAATATGGGCAATTTAAGAGACTTGAACATGAAATACGAAGCAGACAGACTGAGAAAGCACCATCTTCCTTGATCTCTACCAAGAACAAGGCTGACTTGTGTGGCAGCCTTTTCTTTAAGCAAAAGTCAGATGTTTCAGAACAAGAGAAGGAATGACTGATATTGAACATGAGACGAAAAACTGTGTTTGTTCTTTTTAATCTAATGGTACTGTTTCCATATGACAAGGCTCTAGAAATAGATCCATCAGTTTGATTTTATATGGCACTCCACTTCCCCCCCTGGTCCTATTCAGATGAAGCACATCCATAAAGTCCAGCCAAAGGAAACTTAAAGTTTAAAACCTCTAGGGAAGAGAGCTGGCTTGCAGAGTTTCTTTGAAAACGCCAGAGCAAGAAGCCATTTCATGCAAGCATAGCTACTGGAATCATTCTCCCTGTGCTGCGTGACAAGATGCAACTTGGGTGGTTGTGAACTGGCAATAATGTCATAACATGACCCTATAGCCCTACTCAGTTCTGCCTGTTGGTGAGTGCGCAGTTACAGTCTGCCTGTAGTACCAACGCCATGGTTTGGATGTGTGAGTACCTGTTTACTCATCGGCTGCAGCACTGACAGCACACTGTTACATCCACATTTGCAGTAGGGAGCAAGTAGAAAAAGATATTGATGCCAATTAATCTTCTTGCATGCAGCACTTTCCATTTATCCATCTCCATGTGCTTCCCAAGTAGGTAAGCATAATTTCCCTTGTTATGCGCACAGGTCAGGCAGGTTATATATATCTATCTATATATCTTACCTAAATTCCAAAGGATGGTGGTCAGAGATAGAGTTGCCTGAAAAGCTCACATGCAAGTGGAATTTCAACAAAATATATAGAAGAAAATATGTAGAAGCCATCACCAATTTTTTCCTGTTTTCCAGCTACCTCCACTTCTCATCTCTTCAGATGACTATGTTCCCTCACATACATACTTAGCCCTTCAGCACTGACTTTGCTGTGAATTGGGCACTTTACAGTTTGATAGTTCTAACTAATGCTGCCAAATATGAACATGCTTGGAAATACTGGGGTATTTGTTTGTAAGCCATGTGTGTACATAATACTGAGCTTAATTGGTACTATTAATTCAGTCTCAAATTGAGAACAATTCATAAACATGCTTGAGAAACAAAGTAACATTCTCTTACAAATTCACATTAGGCATCTTGACCTGAATTTAAAAAGTATTTTTGTCTAAACATGCAGCTAGCACTCAGCAGGATTTTTCAAAGGCCCTTTGTATACTGAGGTCAGAACTACCTTTTAACTGTGTAAGTTAAACCATTAACCTGCTGAGAGGCTTTCTGTTATGGTTACATTCCCTTTCATCTTCACACACCTAAACATCTCTGAAAATCCAGATACTCATTCAGAAAACTCAGTCCTCACCGACCCAAGTCCCTTCAGTCAACACCAATAGTCAGTTTAAGAAAATTTTCACACCTGTCTTGTATACAAAAGAAATGCCAGTTTTTACCTGCTGTATGTTGTCGAGACAGACAACTGCAAAACACGTGTAGAATAGCACTAGGAACATATAATACTGACTAGTTTTGTCAATAAGCATGAAGTCTTTGGGAAAATAGATGTTGCAACTGCGGAGCAGGGAGGCAAGCTTATTAACTTGCCTGGGATTTTCAATAAAGGTTTAGCAGGAAAAAAAGCCATCCTGCTCTTCACCCCCCTCTGCCATTCTGTTGTTTCTGTCTCGCTTGACAAGTGGGAAGGGGAAACAGGGATACTGCTGTATTGTGTAGTATGCAGACAGAGAGACATCTTTGCAGGAAAAAGAGCCCGGGTGTGGTAAGTGAACATCTTTCACACTGCCCTGAAGTTTCTGGACATATGATCTCCAAGCTGTGACAGGAAAGGCAGAAGAGTCAGAGGACCTGTGGTCAGGTTCAGACTAAATAGGATGGATGTTGCAAATGAGGACGCATCTCCTGCAGAAGCTGTCTGTGCAGGTAGGCTGAGCCACCACCACAAAAGGCCACAGCCTCAAACAGCAGCAGATGCACCACCGCTTCAACACCTGCTGTGAATTTGTCCTTGTCCTCGCTTCATCTCTGCAGCTCAGGCAGGACAGAAGGAGAACATCTTACTGCAGGGAAGGCAACCTACAGGCTGCAGGTCAGAGATGAGGCTCTCTGCAGCCACAGTACCTCAAAATATTTAGCATTTCAAAGAACAGCAATGGGCTATGTAAGATGGCAATGGGAATGGCATAGGTAGGGGTCCTGAGAAAGAGAGAGAAGTATGTTTAGTTTAGTAGTATGCCCAAGAGTCAGAGAAACAGTATTCTCTGTTAGATCACCCACGTTGCTTTCCACATAGCACTTTGCCCAGCTGGTGACTGAGGTACAACATGCAGGATGCATTAAGGCTTTGGGAGGATGAGCAGGAAGATTGTACTACCAGGGGCAGCCAAAGCACAGCCTCAGGTTTCATCCCCACATCTACCAAGGACATTTGAGAGCAGGCAGTATGCACTAGCCTTGAGTGCAACATAGGTCACTACAGTGATGGAGCTTGCAAGACTGGTTGAAAGCCAGCATCTGGCTGTTGTGGCTGATCCAGCCAACCACAGACTAATGAATTTCAGTCACACATGTATAATTCCTTATTAAGCAATAATCTGGTCACATCTTAGTGCTGGTGCCTGTTCTTCGTAACATCTAGCTGGAGGATTTAGAAGGAAGAAAAAGTCAGTAACAAGCCAAAAATGCAGCAAATACTGGGTCAAATTCTCCTGATATTTGCTGTTTGAAAGCTGCAATGTCACACTGGTATAACTGCAGGGGCTTTTTCAAACAGTAATTTGCAGAAGCATAAGTAATAAAAGATAGTCTATTTCCCCCCCCTCTCCTTTCACTGGAAAGCTTCCATCCGATATAATCAAGCCAAACCCTGGGATTTGAGAACAGACCACATCAAAGCCAAGGCTGGTAGAACTTGAGCTGTAAATATAATAACGAAGCGATGGGGATAAATACTTAAAAAGCACAGTAAAAATTATGAGCATTATTAGGATGGTTCTTCTACATGCCTTGTTTTTTTCTGAGCAGAAAAAATCTGGAAGGTGGTAAGAGCTGGAATAACCACAAATATGTAAGTGCAATTTAAAACAACAATAAAAACAAGAAGGAAATTAAGCTTTTGAGTAGACAGCGAGAGCTGTTGTACCATTGCAATGTAAGTCCTGTGATCCACACAAAGCCCAAACTATATCCATTTAGCACAGGAGAGGAAAGAAACACATGGAGTAGACATGCCAAAGATATGGGGTGATTTTCTCTCTTCTGTTTTGCAATAGTCTGGTTGTTACTGCAGCCTGACAGTAAAAGCTCAGTCTCAGAGCCATGACCTTTCCAAGGTTTACACTTCAGGAGGAGTTTCCATTCCCAACCCCAGAGCTGCAGGCATATTAGGAGTCAGCAGCCCTGTTCTTCCTCACCAGCCACTTCCTCAAGTTTTCAGGTTCTCCCCTCCACATTCCAAGCCCTGTCTCTGAACACATCCCAGAGCAGCTCAACTCTGGGTTTATTTACAGATTTTACTGGCATTGCTGCCATTCCAAGTGTTGCCCTGCAGATAAAGAGGCCAAGAAGAGCCCTGCCAGTGTTAGCAAGCCACAGACCTGTGGTACATCTGTAGCACTGCTGTTACAAAGCCTTCTCTCCCTAACAAAATTCGTTTCACCTGTGCTTGGTAAATACTCCAGTATTTACTATTTCTCTTTCATTCTCTATAATCAGTG
Source organism: Sagittarius serpentarius (assembly GCA_034782735.1). Lineage (NCBI taxonomy): Eukaryota > Metazoa > Chordata > Aves > Accipitriformes > Sagittariidae > Sagittarius > Sagittarius serpentarius. The sequence continues at coordinate 16,174,965 of JAVKLA010000002.1, forward strand.
TTCGATAAACTACGCAAAAGAGCCTGAAAGAGACTGTGAAAAATTTGGAGCGAGCGAGCTCTCTCCTGCCCACTGGAAATGAATCAGTTGTGTTGGCCCCTGTATTGCTAAAACCAGCTACCCCACTGCTGCTACAGCTGGTGCAGCTCCAACGGTGCTATCGGGACAGGGAATCCTAGCATAGAAAGGCTGTTGCTAAGGGCTTTGACACTGTCATGTAACTCTGCTCAGGGCAGGTCTAATCACTGTTGTGCTTTAAAACCACTGATAATTCTAGAGAGTGGCTTACGCTTCACCTGCCAGCATTGCCAGCACTGGTGGAGCTGGAAAGCAAGCCACAGCAACCCCAGAAAATTCTTAGGGCTGTTTTCCTTGTGGGGACAGCACCCGCTCAGGGCCAGCACTGTGCAAAATTGTTGCTGTAGAAGTTCTGCACTGAGGCTTCTTTTCATTGTTGTTTCCATCAAATTTCCCTTGTCTACCTTAGGACTGAAAGCTTTTGTTGTGAGGACAATTTCACAGCTGCTTTCTACCCCCTTCATAAGGGTAACAGGCTTCTGGGTGGGAGGAGAAATGGCAATAACTCAAGCGAAAGGCAAAGGAGAGGAGATTCCAGGGCTCTTATATGTGCTGACACACAAGCGAGTGCCCTCAGCTTTATCTACTCACTCTCTGGCTTCTATCATAGATTCGTGTCATTACCCAACTCAATGATTTCTGAGGGGCAGGGGGGTGTTCTTTCTTTGTCTCCTTTACACAGGAAAATGGATGCAGGCAAACAGGCAAGGTAGGCACCTGTTCATCACCTCTACGAGTAAACTCAAATAGGCTTTGCTTAGAAACCCCTTCCCTCCAGTTCTAGTCCCCCAGGGCTGTCTGGCTGGTGCTTTCTGAAAGGTTTGGCACTTCATGTCCACCTCAAACATGCTTAAGGTCACACAACCATGTTGCTCAACCCTCTCCTTGCTCTACCAGCTTCACATGCACTCCACAGTCTGTTTCAACTGCATCCTGCCCAAGCACAAAACCTTCCACAAATCCACTATGCTTTTCTCTCCCCTTTCTCATTTCCCCCCTCCTCTATCTCTGTCCTCGCTGAATGCCTCAGACACAACTGACCATACCCTCACTACCCTTAGGAAGGCATTAGAAGGATGCGGTTCTGAGTGCACACACTGAGCATGTGGAAAGTCTGATCTCGGGTCACTTGCCCACAGTGACACACCATGTCTCAGATTAGCACTTCAGACATGAGAACTTTTGGCTTCCCTTGTTAGATTTTTTTTGCCTTCTTTAATCTTACAGCCCTGCTACCACTGGTGAAAGCCTTCTCTTTGCACCTCCAGATCAGGAGCAGCTTGCCCACCCCTCATCTTGCAGATAACCCATCAACTCCCAGAGGTTATCCTAAAGCCTTCATTTCTTCCTAGATTTCAAAATATTCTGTAATCCTTCTAGCTCTGCTCTCTTTTTGATTTGGATTTATTCCGTTCTGTTCCTTCTCTGCTGTTTACAAAATGCTTCGCATAACAGTACACACCAGTCTTGACCTGTCCTTCTATGGGACTATCATATTCAGCTGCAAGGAATCATTGTTGACATTAGCAATTCATTTAACTCTGGGAAACACTCTGAGATGCAACTAATGTATTAAAAAAAAAAAAAAAATCAAGTCCTACCTCCTGTTTGGATGGAGTTATAGCTACATGGGAAATAAACTTCATAGAGAGCTTCTAAGAGGCAATGCAATTGCACTTCAGTGAGGAACCCAAATGTTAGCTTTAGTCTAATTAGCATAAAGACCAACAGTGAGACAGATAAGGCAACATGAATAATACTTCCAGACTGGATAATATGCCCTAAGAAGCTTGGGTAGCCCACACTGGAGGCCCTGCTGCAAGCCTTAACAGTTGTTAGCAGAATGAGGTAAATTAAAGCGAGGGCGGAAAGAATCTCCCACCCAACGAGCACAGAGTTGCCTGCAGTATAGACATACCCAAAGCCATCATGTGAGGTCAACCATGAATTGCATCTGCCATAGCCACTGGGTGTGAAAAGTCAAGAACCTGAGAACAGCAGTGACTTGCCCTCATACCATCTTTCCAAATATAACCTGCTAGCTCACCAAAGGGGAAGAAATAATGGACAAGCAAAGAAAGGCCTTTAGCTGAAAGCATTCCTTCTTTTTCAAACTGTTCCCTCTACCTGAAATAGACATAAAACATAAGCTAGACCTAAAAAAGGAAACATATCTTTCAAATAACAGTAACACTAAGTGGGTCCTTTTATAAAGAAGTTCCTCCCATCTCATGACATATCAAGTTAAGGTTAGAAGTGGCTTTCTCTTTATATAGTGTTCATTTGCCATTTTTTTATGGCAGAGGTAGATTTGTCTTTAAACTTGCCATACCAGAGGCTACCAAGAGATGGCACCAGGGTTTCTGTATGCAATATGTTTGTCCAGCCATCTGGAACAACCTTGGTATATGGTGTTTCTCTCTGCCTCATCAATTCTTCATCTATTTTCAAATCTCATCTGAAAGCATCTCTTTCTCCCTTGCCTCTACCTCTTAATTTTTCAATTTCTCTCATCTGCTGCTATTAATGCTACAATGCCACTAAAGTATAATTCTGCAATGCAACTCTATTTACTCTGCTAAGCAGCACTGAGATACCATCAGTCTGAAATAAGATTTTATAACTTATTATTAATATTAGAACAGGTCATTCTTTCAGAAAAACCACGCAGACTGTAAAAAGAATAGAGGAGAAGGAACTGCATAAAACTGAGACACCTTTGGCTCCAAGATAATTTCTTCTATTACAGTGCTCATTGCATTAAATTTGAACACTAGGGTTTATTTACTCATCTCAGTGATGTACCCGTCTCTGCTCCATGTTATCCGAGATACTAGTCAAGTTGAAAAGACACTCAGTATAAACAAGAATTTGAAAGACAACCCTTTTTCCCTTGTTGCTGGCATCATCTCGTTCAGAACAGTATCTACCAGTTTTATTTAGCAGGAATTCTAGGCTAAATCCCATGTAGATCAAGGCCAGATGGGAAGCACGTCATTTAGTTGTGACATGCTCAAAAGAACTATTTCAGCCCCTCCTGTGAATTTTCTGCAGGCATCAAATGAACCAAACAGCAATTTGAGAATAAGCAGGCACTAAGCATTGATTAATTCTGACCACATTCCAATAGAATTGTGTGTTACTTTCCAATTAAATATCCAAACTGCTCAACACAATTAATGGCAAAACATAGACTAACAAGAGGAATTAAGGATGATTTGCTTTTGATCTCCTATCGGGAACCATTGCCAAATAAACAAAAGGCATAAAGCTGTATGCGGAGCATTCCTCCAAAAGAGCCAATCACAACAGCTACCATATCAGGTTGCAGAGGAGCTAATCACCATGTTGGTGCGTTGAGTTTCCTCTCAGTCTCAAAACATTGGCTGGCAATAGCCATGCAACATGTTCTTCTGTTCAAGCAGAGCAGCTGAAAGTTTAGGACAATCCAGGAGAGGGAACTGCAGCAAATGTAAGTGGTAGTTTACTAGCAAGAAGTTATCCAGGATTAAGGCTGAGGAAACTCCAACTGTCTGCACTGGGTCTAGGATACATTTGCAATTGGATCTTTTCCATGTGTGTCTCCATCATTCTTAACAGAAGAGATGGAGTATTCTAGTATTCAGGTCATGCCTGCTGCACTTCTCTCAATGTCCATAAAGCAGACATAGCCCACTGCCATTCTGATTTCTTCTGTTGTTGTTAAGGTCACAGGAGATCACTTTTACAAGCGTTTGCTGATGTGGCAGCTTGGTCACTTTTCAACACTATGGGCTCAATGCTTATATTTTACCTTGCATCAAAAGCACCAGTTCCAAGATGACAAAACAGAATCTCAGCTGTGTGCAAATAAAACAGGTTTTATAGAAAAGCATATATATATATATATTCAAAGCCTATTTTGAAGCTATTTTCAGCCTCTTAACTTATATCTTCAGCATTTCCAGGGCCTTCATTTTCTTCTTGGTCCATCTGACACAATGTCTGGTTAAATACGGACCCATCAGATTTGGGCTTTTAGCTTTAGATGTACTCTCTTGATCGCCTTGACACTCCTCTCTTCACTTGCATCTTCCTAAAACCTTCCTCTCAGCTCACATTGTGACAGAAATATGTGATATAGGAATCACTTCCTGACCATAGCAACAGTGTTATCATTATTCTTGCATGTTTCAGATTCATGAGTCACTCCCCACTTCAAATCACCCCTGAGCACACATCAAAGAAAAGACACATCTGGTGTTCTCATTTCTTCCCAGGTTTTGAGCCCTGACACTAGCTGGAGAGGACTGCATTTTCCAAACCTCTCTCAGCAACCGTCTACCTGACCCAGCCTTAAATGCCCATCATACTACTTCTAAGTTACCCACTCCAGATTCATTCTCCACTCAGCAGAGAGAAATAAACACTTCCAAACCAGCTGAAGTTTCTAGAGGCAAACATTTGACACAGGTGAAGAGAACTTGCTTCTTTTTTCCTTTAGTATGAGAGAAGTCCAGATACCCATGTCAGATGGAATAGAGTTACACGAGAGGATTTCCTCCCTTTGGAAAGGGAGACTATGGGCAAGTGTTTGAGCAGCTGAGACAATCCAATAAGCACCGAACATAGGAATTGTGATCAAATATCAGAAGTGGGCAATGCTGGACACGAGCAAAGGCAGATAATTTCTGCATGTCACATTTTCTAGTGAAATAATTTGGCACCATTCCCAGGCCTACTTTATTCACTTTCCACTTTTAATTAAGTAGTCAAACTTTACTGGAACAGCTCAGTGCAAAAAGCCAAGTTTTGTGAATATTCACAGAAAAAGAGTGTTTAATTCTGACGAATACTCATTCTTGTTGCAATCTCTCATATGAGGTTTATGTGAACACTTACCATTAGCCAGCTCTACTCAGTGTAGTAAACAGACGCACACACAAAAAGCTTTGAGGAACAAAGACACTTTAAAAGACCCTCTAAAATGCTTTTAATAAAACTGCAGAAATAAGACTGCTCACCAACCTTCTAACAACAGAAAAAGATAGCGTAATGGAAGGAATGACTCAGACACGAGTCACACCATCATTTGCCATTTTCTAAAACACAGGTCTTCCTCTATGAAAGGATCTTCAGTTCTGAGGTTTTATTTTCACTCACTGTGATGATCTGCCTTCAACTTGAGGAGCCCTAGAAGAGACCCGTACAACATATAGCCACAGACAACATACAGCCTCCAAAGCCATTGGCCTGATGTGCCACCAGCTTGGGGAGCATGCCTGATGCTTGGCCACCTGGAGACACAAGTCATGCAGAAGAGACCCAGCTCCTCACTGGCCAGAGAGCAAACATCCGCCACTGTCACATTCCACGTCCAGCTGCCCACAACACCTCCAAATATCCCTCAGAACAAGTTGGGAAAATGAGCAAGGGTATTGAAAGGGACACTGGAAAGTAGGAGAAGGGTAGAAGATATGGAACATATGGGGAATAAGTAAGGTGGATGGTGAAAGAAGCAGGGGCCATTGCATTGTGTGGGGAATCAGGGATGTTGCGTTACAGAAGGGGTTGATGAAGTGAATATCTGAGCATCCCACACACGCACTTGTATTGGATATCCCAGCTATTGACATAAACAGAACTGAGAAAAACAGAACATCATCTGGCTTTATTTTAAACTGCCCCTATAAAAGGTATCAGAAAACTTTCTCTGCAGCACAGCATCACGAGAGATGATGGGCAAGAGTCTCCATCTCAGTTGGATTTCACAGTGCTTAACTCAAGAGTTCTCTAAACCTCAGCAAGTTTCACATTTTTCATGTGGCGTTTACTTCAGATACGGGAAGTCCTAGAGGGATCCACACAGTTACGGCACCAGCAACCTGAAGACCTCAAATGCCTAACTAAGGCCAATAAAGTCCACGAGTCACAGTCTCAGGGGAACCAGAGCTACTTGGCATGCACCCAGAGAAGGTCAATTGGAGCATGGGAGACTATTTCTAAATAACCCAGAGCTTTGCCACTGGGAAAAATAAATAGAACTATGTATCTTGTTTCCACATCTTAGCTGGCTAAATAAATAGCTCTCATAGTGCACTCTCCAGGGCAGATTCTTAAAGTGACCTTGGTCCTGCTGCTGCCCAAGACAAGAGAATGCGGGTGTATCCACAAGAGAAGTGGTGCATTTTCAATGCTGCATTCCTGGCTGCTGATCAAAGAACAAGGGTAATCTCAGCCCCCACAGTTGCCGGCTGTGCCTTCCCAGCAGGAAGGCAAATCATGGCAGCACATAGTTATGAAGTAGAGAGAAGGTATCAAGAGCAAATACAAAGGGAGGATCAGAGGCTTGCTAGGAGGGCTTTGGAGTTTTTCTCTGTAGGCAGGTCACAGACTGGTGTTCTCTTCAAGTTCCATACTGATAGCCAAAAAGAAGCAGATGCTTTATGACCAACTAACTACACCAAAATAACCCACTCCAGATTTCAGCATAGCCACAGCAACTTTGGAAAGAGCTACAGCAGTGTCAGATGACCAGAAGCACCTAGACAAAGCACATGACCCCTTTTTATTCTTTCTCCCCACCTCATAAAACCCCTCCATAAGCTTCCTTCCCCCCGTCACCCTTCAAGTTTTTGACTAGAGCAGCTCAAAACATAGAAGGACATTTTCACATGTACCCACCTCCATTTTCTGATGAACTGTAAAGATGCCTGGGATTTTCAGACCATAGCTATCCCAGGCATTCACTAATGCTGGGAAAGAAGATCTGTAACCCACCCTACAGTCTGGACTTCTGGTCTCAAGACCCAAATTCTTGTCAACAACATCTCTTGAAGCTGCTGTCCCCAGTAAGAGCAGTGTTTCCAAACAGACCGCAAGCAAACACAGTCCCTACCAAACAATAAGAAACTAGTGCCTTTAAATAGGTTGCAAGCATTTTTTTAAAACAAAACAGGTTTGTGTGCTGCTTCTGATGTAAAACAGACTGTCTCCACTGAGCTATTGACCTTCTCAGCTGCTCCTAGTTATTAAATGAAAGAAGCAGCTTTGAGCCCTAGGCAGGCCAGCTGAGTGGCTACCAGGCTTCAGCTGATTTAAGGTTTTTGCTTGTTAAACGAAGTGTAGGCTGGAGCCTGTGAGCTAGGTTCCAGGAAAGATTTTATCCTCTGTTTGCACACTCATCTAAATATGTTTTAGGAAAAAAAAGGAAATGAAGAAACTGAACTAGCAGTAAGGAAGCTCAGATAGACAACAATTAATGTATAAGATAGCTTTTTTCAAAGGGAAAATAAATCCAAGGTTTTTAGTAATAAATAAAATGGCTTATTAGCAATAAAACTGGAGTTTTATTGAGGGAAATTTTGATTTTGCATTTTCTGGTGTGTGCATCCCTAATGGAAAAAAAGATCCACAGAAGTTCAAAATAATTCTTGTACCTAAGATAAAAGGAAGAAAAACCCAAATATTGCATGTTGACAATCTGAAATCGGTGAAATCAAAAGCAGTGTGTTTCTCTGACGGTTATTTCTTTCCCTTTCTTCTTAGAAGTGAGTATTCTAGACCACTTTACAGCCTACATTACAGCAACCCTCAGCAGCACTAGCTGCATCTCCAAATGAATCTCAGCAAAAAGCCAGGCTAGAAATGTGTGACAGATAACAAGTTTTCTACTTCTCTCAGAGGAAACAGCAAATGGAAAAAGCAGCTTTGCACAAAATTCATTTAAAAAGCCTTTATGCAGCCAGTCCCATTGCTTAACGGAGAACTGATACAGGCCTAAGTCCCCTTACACACAGATCCCGACCTATGAGGGTATCACAGAAGTAGAACTAACACTAGTCTAATCACAGCCAGCACTTCCATAGGAAGGAAACCAGGGAATTGAGTGGAATTCACTTACTTAGTTAAGCACAGGCATGGACCCACCAATCACTTTTGGTTGCCTCAGAAGTCAAGCCCAACTCTGGGTCTAACTCATCTTAGGCGCCCCTGTCATACATAAAATGGTTCTCCAGGCTCCCTGAATCTTAAAAATTAAAGTTATAACATGAGGCCTGAGGGAAATCTTGGAGGGTGCTCAGATATCCTAGGAATAATATCACAGCGCTAATATTCTTTGAGTGGGGTAATATCTAAACCTCTGTGTAGGAAACATCCTGATATCAGAGTTTTGGACAGACCACGCAGAGGAATCGCAGGTACTCTGGCTAAGAAAGAAATGAAGCTGTGAAGCAGTTCCAGGTACTTAGCACTATTCTAGAAAGCCAAAAATGCAAGCAAAAGTCAGTTGGCTTCCATTAGCAAGGCAGCTGGAGGAAGTTGTGTGTCTGATGGGCCCACTCAGTATCTTATTTAGCAAAGCAAACTGCACAAGTTTTTTTATAGCCCCAGACATGTAGGCAGAAGAACTGGAAGAATGCTGCATTTAGCAAACAATGCTACCATGTGTTGACTTGCAAGTCCGTTACTTACGGCTAGTGGAAATTAATTCAAATTCCTTCCCATGCAATGTATTGAGTAACTGGTGACACTGGGAGAACCAGTATCAGTCTTTGATGGTAACAGCAGGATGGACGTTATTTACTGGTGCCCTACTCCAGCATGGCTGGCTCCCACTTCAACCACAGCTAAGCAAGTAGTGGTCAAAGTGTTGTGCCATGTCTGTCCATCCACTTCTCACCTACATGCAATGCTCAGCCTAAAGCTACTTCCTCGGTAATCACCAGCCACGAACCGCACTCGTGTCAGGTCTGTGCAGAAGGCAAAACTGACTGAATGTTGCCATGTCCTTGCTGAGATGTGCATGAACAAGTAGGGACTATGTGCTCTACAAGGCATTGCATGTCTAAGCAGAAGAACTGGCAGGTTCGGCGTTGCTTAAGCAAATGTGATTGCGTGGGCACAGCTCACAGCAGTAAATTCTTCCTCCTGTTTGTAATGAGCAAGCCACAGAAATGTGTTATGTCCTTCTGTGGATGTTTTCTACATTACAAAGTTTGCCTTGAAAGGCATCTGAGGAAGTGGTCAGAACGGACAACTTGGGGACTAATGTTCGCCATTAAGACGGAGATATAAAATGGACTTGCTGTCTTCAGAAAAAAACCTATTTGAATTATTTGGGATGGGCTTAAAAACAGACCCAGATTAATACTAGTAAGAACTGTCATACTTCAAAAATATCACAATGACCTGGTCACAACTCTCCGCAAAAGGAGGATGAGGCAGCACTGCCATGATTTCACTGTACCTGCCCCCGGGCTGGTGGCGGCAAGAAGTTCTTGCTAAGGGGTAGGCAGGAGCGGTTTGTCTGCTGCCAGCACATGCTTCTCAAAATCCAGTCCTGACTGGGAAAGGAAGGACGATACCTTGCAATCAAACTGCCATCACTGTATAGGGTACTCTACAAATAAATGGCCACCAGCATGAATCATATGATGACTCATGGCATTAACGTGTCCTTCGGGGAACTATTTCTGCCTCTTAAAAAACCCTGCAGATTTAAAGTGAGTGGAAATTGTGCATCCATTTCTGATTTCTTTGCCTTTTCAAGTGGAACCAAAATTTTATTTCTTGCTGCCCTGGAAAGATGAGTTCCCTTGGGGCTACTGCCTACCTGACTGTCCTGATGTGTCTCTTGCTGTAGGGGGTGATGACTTTGAAAAGCAGCTCCATGGCTCCATTGATGCCAAGTGTAGTTCCTGTGGTAACTAAGCCAATAAAAGAGAAAAGTAATCAGATCTGAAGCAGGCGGTCTGCAACATTGCATTTCGAGGTGATGAGGGGAAGGGAGTAGCTGCCCCTGGGGCTGTAAGCCGATTTCTTTGGGCTCCCAGCTGGACTTCACAGGTCATTTTACAAACACAGAAACTGAAGCACAAAGCTGTCTGTAGACACAACCTGAGCCAAGATCAGATGCAAAAACAGTCCTGCAGTTCTTCCCCAGGTTCCCCAAAGCCCCTTTTCCTGTAAATATTGTAGTCTCCAGAGAACAAATCATGTTAAATAGGGTCATCTCCCAGCAAAATGACAGGGCTCAAATTCATCCCACATTTCCAACAGGCAGCTCCATGAGGACAGTTTATTTCATAAGGGCATGGAGGGCAGAGTTTTCTTTCTGTGCTATTATTCAGCAGTATGGAAGCGGGTCTTGGGGGGAGGGGTGCTTCTGAATGCAGCTTAATTTCAGCTAGGCCAATTTTACCTTTAATCCTTCACTTGCTAACACACTAGGAACTTTTATAGATAGATTTTGCAATCAGTTCCAAAAATCCCTGATGCATAAACTAGGTGTAGCCAGACCACCCCACTATGAGGCAGGATCTCTGTGTAAAGAAGGGACAAATACAGCCCTGAAATATTAAATGCAAGCGAACAGGGTGAAAGGACCAGTAATCAACAGCAGCCAGAGGGAGACCTGGCTGCCTGCCCACTGCTGGGTTTTGGCTGTTTTGTAAATATCTTCCAGTGGTCATCAGAGAGTTGCCAGAGGGCCCATCATCTCCTGCAGTCCTACCGTGTCCCCGCCAAGTTGTCTGGTGATGGAAAGCTTTGCAAGGCTTGCCAGCTACTTTCACACTAGCTGGTAATTCATTAGAGACAGGGCGGTGAACAAGGCTGCTTGAACTCATCCTGCCCCAGAGCGGGACGTGGGCTGCCACACACAACTGGTGGCAGAGACTGTGAAGGGAGCAAACCAGAGCAAGGAACTGGTGCATGAGATTGTGACAAGGACTCATCTTTTCTGCTTTCATACCTAAGCACTCTCAGAGTTTTATATGCTTCTGGATCCTCTTAGTTTCACTCCTTAAAAATAATTTTTAAGTTTGGGAGCATGTAATCTCCTAGTTTGGTACCACATCCGCACAGACCTTCACCTAACCTCCCCTGCAGCTTCCCAGCTGGGCCACAGAGCCCACAAAGTCAAAGTTACTCGTGGAAGGGGGAAGCACATCTGGAGAGTGCTGGAGATGCCTGGAGGGTAACAGAGATGCTCCAGCAAAGGGGCAGAGGTGGGGTTCTGGGGTCTGACATTAACAGAAAGGAGGCCAGGCTGCAGTGTGCATCCTAAAACCTCTGCAAAAACTGCAGCTGAATTGGGATGCAGGTGCACTGACGCAGGGAGCAGGGAAGTGTGTAGATCATCATTTTGGGTGGGAGGCAGCACAGGGTCGCTACACAGCTGTGAAACCCAAATAAAGGCACATTTCAGCTTCTGGCCTTGACTGCATTTTCAGCCACACTTAGCCTTTCAAATACTGCTTATCACAGGGAGAGGGGTTGAATGTTGAGGCTTGGCTGCTTGCCTGAGAAAGCCCATTGCATGAAGCTAGCTCCTGTACAGAGAGAAGGGACCTGCAGGGCTGGGCGCCAAGAGTGCTAAATCTTAGGATGCATACAGCAGACTGCAGACAGGATGGCCATCAAGAATTATCTGCTGGCTGAGGGATGTGGGGAAGGAGAGGAAAGGGTTAGAAAAAGCAAAGGGAAATTTGTGCTGACAAATTCAGTGCTCTGTAGCAGGGAACACCAGTATGAATCTGTAATGATCCTGGGAGAGAATACTGGAAATCCCATTGCTTGAATCATTTAATATGAGGGCATTGCCAAGCAAGAAAAGCTGGGAGAGTGCATGGGGGGTGGGGGATACTAGACAGAAGACCAGGATCTAATATGTGCTTTCTGAGGGACCTTGAATGAGTAACTGATTTCTCTCTCCCTCTGTTTCTCCACACATATTTTCCTTCCTCATGGAGCAGCTCTGAGGATCAATACAATCAACAATAGTGAGACATTTGGCTGTTATGGTAATGGGAACTGCATGGAGACTTAAGGTACCTAAGTCTCAGAGCAAAGGAGTTGACTGTCTATGTTCTAGAAGAGGAGATCGTTGCCATGAATATTTTTCACTACAGCACTTTTATTTTCATAGTCCACAGAAGAAATACACTGTATAGGGCTGTATAGGCCCCCTGGGGAGCCCCTCTTTCTATGGTCGTTCTGGCTTTTGTGCCTGATTCTGTATATTAACAGTGCATGCAGGCACTAACCTTAATCAGGAATGATGTATCTTTGCACTGAAATTACTAAAGAAGAACTCCGGCAGTTATCACACAGAGGAAAAGAGAAAAATCCAGGCACTCACCATGGGAAGCACAAACCCGCAGGACCCAGAGGCAGTGGGTGAGGTGCAGGTGGTGGCCCAGGTTTCTTCTTGCCAAGCTCAGTATTATATCAGTTGCTTCTGCCTTCTGCACTTTCAGCCCAAACTTCCTATCTGTGAAAAGCAAAGAAGAATCAAGCTATTACAAAGACCAGGTGTCTGCAGCAGTGCTGATAAACGTATTTGCACCAAATCTTATAACTCAAGATCTCATAACAAAGGCATTCAAATGTATCAATGATCAGCATTATTTTCACCGAAAAGAGGAAAATACAGGATGTACCTACAGTCACCATATACAAATCACAGAATCATAGACTGGTTTGGGTTGGAAAGGACCTTTAAACGTCATCTAGTCCAACCCCCCTGCAACAAGCAGGGACATCTTCCAATAGATCAGGTTGCTTAGAGCCCCATCCAACCTGGCCTTGAATGTTTTCCAAGGATGGGGCATCTACAGCCTCTCTGGGCAACCTGTTCCAGTGTTTCACCACACTCATGGTAAAAAATTCTTCCTTATATCTAGTCTGAATCTACCCTCTTTTAGTTTGAAACCATTAGTCCTCGTTCTATCACAATAGGTCCTACTAAAAAGTCTGTCCCCATCTTTCTTACAAGCCCTCTTTAAGTATTGAAAGGCCACAATAAGGTCTCCCTGGAGCCATCTCTTCTCCAGGCTGAACAACCCCAACTCTCTCAGCCTTTCCTCCTAGGAGAGGTGTTCCATCCCTTTGACCATTTTTGTGGCCCTCCTCTGGACCCGCACCAACAGGTCCATGTCTTTCCTGTGCTGAGGACCCCAGAGCTGGACACAGTACTGCAGGTGGGGTCTTACCAGAGCAGAGTAGAGGGGCAGGATCACCTCCCTTATCCTGCTAGCCATGCTTCTTTTTATGCAGCCCAAGGTATGGTTGGCTTTCTGGGCTGTAAGCGCACCTTGCCTGCTCATGTCCAACTCGGCCAATTCCTTATCCACCGAATAGTCCATCCATCAAATCTGTATCTCTTCAATGTAGAGAGAAGGATATTGTGGAGGACCACGTCAAAGGCCTTACAGAAGTCCAGATAGATGACATCCATAGCCCTTCCCTTGTCCACTGATCATAGAAGGCGACTAGGTTGGTCAGGCAAGGCTTGCCCTTGGTGAAGCCATGATGGCTGTCTCAAATCGCCTCCATGTGCCTTAGCATAGCTTCTAGGAGGATCTGCTCCATGATGTTCCCAGGCACAGGGGTGAAGCTGACAGGTCGGTAGTTCCCAGTGTCTTCCTTTCTATCCTTTTTAACTATGGTGCAATGTTTCCCTTTTTTCAGTCACCGGGGACTTCACCTGACTGCCATGACTTTTCAAGTATCATGGAGAGTGGCTTGGCAACTACATCAGCAATTCCCTCAGGATTCTGGGATGCATCTCGTCAGGTCCCATAGACATATATGTTCAGGTTCCTCAGGTGGTCTTGAACCTGATCTTCTTTTACAGCGGGAGCGACTTTGCTCCCCCACTCCTTGCCTTGAGGTCCAATCCACTCCAGAGGTGTGGGAAGAGAGGTTGCCAGTGAAGACTGAGGCAAAAACTTGTTGAGTACCTCAGCCTTCTCCTTGTCTGTTGTTACCAGTTTGCCAGTTGTGTTCATCAGGAGGGGTACACTTTCTTTGACCTTCCTTTTCTGGCTGACATACCTATAGAAGCCTTTCTTACTATTCTTTGCATCCCTTGCCAAGTTCAGCTCCAGCTGCTCCTTGGCCTTCCTGACCCCATCCATACACAACTGGGCAGTGTCCCTGTACTCTTCCCAGGATGCCTGTCCCTGCTTCCACTGCCTGTGCATTTCCTTCTTGCTCTTTAGTTTGACCAGAAGGTCTTGACTCAGCCATGCCAGTCTCTTGACTTCCTTTCCTGATTTCTTACACATGGGGATCGAGAGCTCTTGCACTCTATGGAAAGTGTCCTTAAAGAACTGCCAGCTCTGTTCTCTTCCCTTGTCCCTGAGGGCAGTTTCCCAGGGGTCCTATTGACTAACTCCTTGAACTGCTGGAATATTGCTTTACTTTATATTGACTTTACTCTTTGCCTGTCCCGTATCCCTCAGGACTGCGGAATCCATCAGTACATGATCACTGCAGCCCAGGCTGCCTCCAATCTTGACATCACCTATTAGCTCACTTGCATTGGTGACCAACAGGTCCAGTAACACATCCCCTGTGGTAGGACTGTCTATTACCTGGTCTAAGACGTTATCCTCAAAGCAGTCCAGGAGTCTCCTGGATTGTCTGCAGCTCGCCGTGCTACTTTTCCAGCAGACGTCGGGGTGGTTGAAGTCCCCCAGCAGGATGAGAGCCTGCGAGCACGATGCCTCCTGTAGCTGCAATAAGAAGGCTTCAACAATAGGCTTTGTGACTTTGGCAACACCTCTGGTGTAAATAGATCATCATCCACATCATCCATTGACTGACATTCACCATCCAGAGCCTCATATCTGTTGTTCAGAGGCATCTGGGAAGGCAAAGTAGGCCCCAAGCGTAGACTTGCCTCCATTCACTCCTTTCCTTTAAGCTACTGCCTTCTGCCTGTTGGGTGGAGGATACAGGATCCCCTTGATCTTGTGTTTTTTCTGGTGGATGTTCCTGGTTCTGTCTCAGGGGGAGCACAGCATGGTTCCACCAGTCTACCTCTCTCGTGAGAGCTGCTGGCTCCTGGTGGGTCTTTCTGCTGCCCCGGCATTTCCCTGTCTCAGGAAACCCCACTGTGTGTCAAGATTTGCCACTCCGCCATGGATCGGACCGACAAAGAGAAATCATATTTTAAGATTTCGCTTAGGTTAAGGGAAAACAAAACAAAATTTCTGCTGGGGGAGCTTTCAGCCACAAGGCCAACCCAAGGCAGAACATCATAGATGAAACCTGTGTAAGAAGCTCTACGTACACGTACGCCTTCCCTGCCTTGTTGCAGGATCTCTACCTGGCCAAACTGCAGACAAGCAGCACACCCCAAAAATAAACTCACAGCTGTCTATCAGGCACATCCCAGTGATGGTTATTGCTGGGGCTGTCCGTTAGTTTTGAGCTCCCCCTACCCAAGAAGTCCCCCACCGCCCAGCAGTACCTCGTTGGCCGACCCTGGCCAGCAGGCGAAGCAGGGGCAGGAGGGTGCTGTGGTCGGGGGGCTCAGTCTGGGCAGCGGCGGCAAGAGCCTGCAGCAGTGCCTCGCTGCCCCCTTTGCTGATCACGTAGTGAATCCTCCGACCGGTCCCTGGTGAGAAAAGGAGAGACTCTGCTCAGAGCATCCCTTCCCTAAGCCATAGCTGTCGCAAACCCTCATCCCACATGGAGCACATAAAGGTCCCATGGCATTCCAATGGTGGTTTATTGCTATAAACCCAAGGGCATTTGAAGAACTGACCGTGGATCTCAGGTGCCCCTGGCCTGGAGACATGGCTAATGGCTGCATGGTGAAACTATGCACTCTGCTGCCTCTTGCTCCTGCAGTTGTTATGTTTACAAACCCATGTCCTGCAGAGGTTTTTCATTGTGCATTGAAATGCAGCAGAGAGGAATAAGCGGAGACACCAACAGGTTTCAAAGGAGCAGAAGGCTCAGTGATCTTTTCTTACATACTGGAAATTAAACAAGCAAAGGACTAAAGCTGCAATGGACTTCTGCCAAATGAAAAGGAATCCTAGGGAAGCTTTGGACACAGCTTTTGAACAAATCTAGGTCTCCAAAGAAACCACACGCTAATCCTGTGACCCCTACTGTGTCAACAAACACTGATTCATGGGCGACTTCAGCAGCGACTTCAGGCTCCACGGCTGGAGGAAGCTGCACGTTCAGCTCCTGGAGGGGAGACAGTACCTCCTATCCTCCACGTAGGCAACCCTTCCATCTAGCTGAGGAGTAACACTGCAGGGCTTCAAAAGGGAGGCCCAGCTGGATGGGCAGTGTCTGCAGTGGGGCTCAGGAGTGGGGAACACAGGAGGCTCCAGCACTCGCCGATGCAGCCCCCACAGCCTAGCAGCTCGGCTGGGTTGAGAATTGTTTAGCAAATGACAGTTCTGAGGTGGAGCAGGAGGGAGAAGAAATTTAATTACTTTTTCAGTTCTTTTGCCAATTCACTTACTTTTTCACGTGGCTCTGGCACATGCAGCAACGTGCCTTCCCTGCAACCCCAAGCTGGAGGTGCCTTCTGGGGAGATGCTGAACTCTCTCCATTAGAGAGTCCCTGTGCTCCGGGAAGTCAGGCTCCTCTCGCTGTCTCACAGCCCTCTCTCCAATGGCACTGGTGAGCATTTCCAGTGGTTGATTGCCACGGATTAGGAAATACTTTGAAACTCACAGGCATCTTTTAAACTATTAAAAAATGGAGACTTTCTCTAGGTCTTTTTTTTCTTTAACTTACTGAAAAAGCTCAGTTTTCCAAACACAGGAGTAAGGACTGCTGATCTATAGATACAATTCATGTTTTGTTCATCTTGCAAACACCTGGCCAAGCTTATGCCGGTATGAATTCCCTGACCTATTTGAGGACCCGCTTTCTGCCCCTAACCCACATGCATTGCCCCGGAGCTTTGCTTCCTTACCCAGAGACAGCAAGTCAGTGAGGACACCGAGAATATTTAGGATGACATCCTTGTCATGGGAGCTCTGAAATGGAAACACACCAAACATAGGGATCAGTTCAGGACAGTGAACTTCATGCTACACAGGGCTGCAGTGCATCATGCAGTGCAGAGGCACTGAGATCCTTTTTTGGATACTGAGCACTTTTTGTGCCATCTGGCCAGTGAATATGTGGAACCATATTGATAACACATTTTAAAAGCCTTTGACAGACATCCTGATCATACTACACAATATTTAATACACAGTAGCATTTCTGCAGAACTTAACATCCAAATTCTAAATTACATCTTTCTTTTTTGGTTTGGTCTGGCTACCTCAAAGTTGAGGAAATTCTGCTTCACACAGAAATGTTAAATGTGGGGTGGTTTCCCATGACAGCATCCCTTATTACTGGCAATTGAAAAGGAATATCTTTAAATTATATTAATCTTATTTACAATAAAATTCCCCTGTCTTTACAGCTTTGCAGCTACAACCACATGGAAGCCAGGAATTTGCGGAGCAGAAAGATGTCCTAAACTTATTTTTAATCAAGACCAAGTAAGCACCATACCTTGACATCATACATTCTGCTTTAGATTCACTTTAAATTTTGCACTAGAGGAAATAAGATATACTGTACTTGAGGAGAAGGAAACACATGGTATCTACCGTCCATCTGTGTGATACAGTAGACCCCTTCTTTAATCCTTCTCCAACCAGATTTCACTGCTGAGACTGAAGAATTAATCACCAGTCTGTATTGCTGTATGAGGGATTTCAGTTAAGTTCTAGATCCCTTAATTTCTCTACAGATACAATACAACACAATACAAATTTCCAGTATAATAGAAAACTTGCATTTGTGTAGCCTTGATCCTGAAGAACCTCCGGATCACATAAAGTATAATGGAATCACTTTATCTCCCATTAAACTACTGCAATAGGTGATATCTTACAAATATATGGCTCCTATATTTCTGAATGTTCAAGTGCTTCAGAAACTTAACCTACTAGTATGTATTCTTGGATCATTTTACCAGCCAAATTAATTCAACCATTCTCTGACATATTTAACATTATGCAACTGAGTATTTAAGACAAGGAATTGAGAAGTAACACCTAGCAAAAAGAAACTCTAGAAAGAATATTGGGGAAATCTAATTCAGATCTGTAATAATGACTATTAATGGAAATGGATGTTTTTTCCCATTGGATCCCTGCTAAAGACATAGCACAAACTGACATGGTGCTGAGGACTGTGTAGCTAATTAGGGAGCTGCGTATCATACCTCCTCCTCCTTTGTTACAGTTGGAGAGTGTATGCATTGAGTGAGACATGGGAGTGAAGCAGGAAAATGGTCAGTCTTCACAGCCAGAGCAGGTAACTGTCAGCCGGGAGAATCAGGCTTCCACCTCTGTCGCAAAACTCCCACAGGATGCTCGGCAGCTCCCTTCAACCAAACCTGCTTTTTTTATTGGCAAATTATATGTGCCGTCTTCTGCATGTAATATCTACATTAGTGCTGATGTTTCTTTCCCAACTTCTGTATCCTTAACATTATGTATTCATAGATTTCTTTTTTTTATCATAATTATTAACAAAAACAAACTCCAAATCTCTGAAAAACAGAATTCCCATCATACTGGTTTTGGTCAATTACCAGTGCTACCAAACTTTAACTGCTCAATATACGTTTCATGCTGGTATAAGGGAGGAACAGGGACAAGAGTATCAGCAGGGGAGTGGGACAAAAGAACAAGATGTGGTCAGGGGAAGGAAGAAAAAGGAGTCAGGTGAGGATGAGCGATTGCAGCAAACAGGCAGAGAATCACTTCTGAAACGGGGGAAGGAGGGTCTGTGAGCGCTGCTGCCTTTCTAAACACTCACCTTATTTTTGTTGTTAGCTAAAATCCACAGGAAAAGCGCATGTCGTGCCCATCTCAGAGCTGGCCCATGCCCAGAGCGAGAGGCTGCTGTTTCTATTTGTTACTACGTTAACTCAACAAGCAGCACTGAACATAAAAGTTCAGCCCTTTTATGAGCTGTGTTGAAATCAAAAGGCTTAGTACGATAGGATTACTGCTTCTTTCAGAGCCAAGATAAAGACAATATGTGGCTTTAACGAAACCCAGTAACTCTCAGTTCAGCAGGTATTGCCACCCTTATCTTAGAGAAGGGGTCCAAATTTGTGTTACTGGTTCAAGGGACCACACAGAGAGGAAAGTCTGCAGCAGAGTCAGAGCAGTTCTGAATACCGTTACTTCTAGGTAACACGTATAGTTTTAGTCATATGTTAATCTTGCTAATTCATGTCTTTCTTCATTAGTCCATAGTCCTGAGCTATCTCAAGTCTCCCAGAGCAAACAAAGAGCAATCAGAGCTCTCTTCCCGAGTGTTTCTTGGCATTTTTTAGCACAGGGATTTAACAGTCAGGGGCAGGCTGTCAGGAGTGATGAGTGTCCACCAAATTTACTGACTCCAGGAAGAGTTACTGTTCTCAGCACCTTTTTAAATATCAGGGTTGCCTAAATCAGACTGTCCTCTGATTTTGTCTTGCTGCCTCTCAGTATCCCTTTCCTCTGTAGGTGGATGGATTACACACTAAGGTTTCAGTAATGAAGTCTTCATTGATTTATGCTCCTATTACACTGAGTTGTTTATTTTAACTGATTGGATTGTGGGTTTCCTAAGCCATTAACACAAATAGTGATGACATAAGATATCCTCTGACTTTCCATGTGTTTTATCCAGGGACTCAGGCAAACAAAGGACTTGAGAGGACATGGAAGACCAACTTTTAAAATGTGCAAATTAAAGCTGGGTGATATTGCCAAATATTTTACCTGAGTATTTACTTTTGATATTTTAATACTAAAACTCTGACTGTGCTGGTGGCCCATTGTTCCCCTTCCTCCAGCGCACTAGTGAGGGAATGCGGTGACTTGTGTGTTTACTGAAACAGAGGATAAAACCCTAGTCCCATTTACAAATTCTGACATATTTCCCACTAACTTTAGTGGCACCATTGAATAATACAGAATACTGCAGAAGAACACAGCTCCAATTTATAATAGCAAGACAACACAGAAAAAACAACCTCAAAGTTGCTGTTGTCTTGCAAGATGGGAACTTGCCTGTTGAAAAGAAACAGCTCAGATTTTGACTAATTAGCTTGAGATTTTCAAAGTCATCAAAAATATTTGGACATTGAAATGTATTAGAATCAATTGCTTAAATTAATACTCATACCAAACTGTTTGTGGATGAATTGCCAACATACTCATTCATAAAAATATCCAGTAAATCTTTTTGAACAGTAAGTACAAATGAGAAAATCACAACTTCTGCCTGATCTAAAAAAGATGAATAGAGTAATTTCTTTAATGCAAATTACTTACCCAGCTCTGGTTAAAATAAACACATTAGTTATTTTTATTGAAAGATATGTTTGATGGTTCAAGAACAAACCATAAGCAAATAGAGGAGAGAAGTAAAATTCCTTTTGCTAAATATTTTCCAGTCCTGTTAGCACATACGAATGTTAGATATAACATCTATACATGCATAGACTAACGAAGATGCATTCATGGTATGTGGGTGGAACGAGAGCAGAGGAAAGTTCCCAGAGGCTCAAGTTAGGTTATAAAATCACCAACCTCCTGCAGGATTTCACTAAAAGGATTTAAAGTTAGAGCCAATTTGTTACCTATTAACAACAGCCTGTAGCTGCCTTTCACAGCTTGCAGCTGGACAAAGGCTAAAGCAGCAAAAAACATCATGTAAAACAGCAAGCATGGCTGTACTTTTTGGCTGGAGCCCCTCATCTTAGCCTTACTTCAGCAAAGCCTGCTGTCTTTCTCACCCAGCCAGGAGTATCACAGGGCTGAGTTCAGATGCATTTAATCAGCTCGCGGGTGATAGTTCCTCTCTGAGGTTTTTCTGGGAATTAATCCCTGAAACACCGCGGCTTTGGTTAGCTTGGCTGAAGCTCCTCATAGATAAACAGCAGGAGGATGGAGAAAGCCAGGAATAAAAAAAATACCCCAGCGCATAGTCTTTGATACAGGAAAAGCAGCAAGTGATTAGTTAGTGACATTGAGTTTGGAGGACAGCAGCTTGATCCCAAGTTCCTTTTGATGGGCAGCTCAGGTTATTTTGCTGACCCACGATTAAGCAGGGAATGAGT
Organism: Sagittarius serpentarius; assembly: GCA_034782735.1. NCBI lineage: Eukaryota > Metazoa > Chordata > Aves > Accipitriformes > Sagittariidae > Sagittarius > Sagittarius serpentarius. The sequence continues at coordinate 16,195,973 of JAVKLA010000002.1, forward strand.
TCCCGTCTCCTTGTCCTGCTCCTGGGTACACGCCAAAACAAGCTGTTATTTACTCCAGACAAGATTATAAAATTGCAACTAAACCACAGTAACAGGTAATCTTGTTTCATCAGGGAAGTCTCCTGGGATGTTTTCCACAAAATGTGAAGACCCAACAGAGGTGGGATTTTTCCTGTCCCACCTGAAGGACAGCAGCTATCACTGCAGTTCTGCTTTTAGCGCTGGCTTAAAATGAAGACTTCCCGTAAACTCAGTCTTTTGTGTAGCTCTTGGGCTTTCACATCTTTTGCCCAAAGGCAAGTATTTCTCCAAATGAGACATGCAAACTACTGAGAGTGTTTGCTGTAAGTCCAAGCATTAATGCTGAAAAAAGGAGTATGCCCAGAAAGAAATCAAACAGCATTAATTTGTGTAGTGCGATATTTACTAATAAATATTTTATTTGCGGAAAGAAATACAATGCAGTTATTCCACTCACAAAAATAATAAATGCAAAATTAAAGAAGTCAGTCCTGCAAGACAGTGCGTAACGATTTCTACCATTATTAAATTAATAGTCTCACAAAGCTGTGTGACTGCTTAGAGAAAAAACCAAACCACCTTGTTTTTAAAGGAAAGCTATTGCTGCACTGGGCCTACAAACTTCCAGATCTGTATTTTTTTTAAGAGAGATCAAGGAATAGCATGTCCAGTTCCAGGATTTGTTTGTTTGTTTGTTTTTAAATAGCCTGTTTCTAAATAGGGAAGCGGGATTTGACGTGTTCAAAATACATCCTTCTTTCTTCTCTTACCCTTAATAAATTTGCTCACACAAATAGCAGCAGTCAGAAGCCTAACCGTCTGTGTAATGAGACTTGCATCTGCAAGTAAGATTTCTCACTCTCTGCACTCGAAGCCTATTGAAGAGAAATCCTTGTGCAAAATTAATACCAGCTAAAATCAAGACTAGGCTAGGGGCCGAGCAGCATTAGTCCTCGCTCTCTCCTGAGACCTCTAGAAACTATTGGGCCGCTAATAACTATACTCACGCTTAAATCAGAGACTGCCCTCCCAACGTTCTGCCGTCAGCAAGGCAGAGGTGCGTACCAGAGCCAACCGCGGGGCACAGCCGCTCACCGCCGGCATTATGGATTTGCCAGCTGGATATCTTCTTCCCACAGCTAACTATCCCGCCTTACAATAACTGTGAAGCCAGGTTTGGTGCCTTACGTTCTGTGCCTTGTCAGAGTAAATTGCTTTTTCTAATTTAAGTAGAGCTAAAAATTCACACTTAAATAAGAGAGCAAAATACCCTGGAGAGTTTCTTGTCTGTGTGCTCCCATCCTCAGCCTCAATATTCAGCCAGCTAAATGTGATTTCTTGTTGTTGGAAGGTTATTATCTACAGGATTGGATACATGGAGCTTTAGAGAAAAAAATTAAATCCTTATTTCTGAGGGGAAAAAAAGGTTCAGGGATCTCTGTAATATCACTAGGCAACCTCAGAATAAGGGAGTATTCAAATTAAAGTGATTACGGCCTGAATTTTGTTATTACTGAAGCACTTTGTTACAATACTACCATCATCCAGCTTTAGAAGGATCCCAAGAAGTTACAGTCCTGTTGCCCCTGCTCCCAAAACACCCATCCAAACCTCCTCAGCACCACCACAGACATCGTCGTCCTCTGTGGTAAACAGTAAGCGCATTTCTTTGGCCTAATCCGGGTTTCCTCTGCTGAGGAGTCAGATCGGCCTGAGCAAGCCAGGGAACTCAAAGCAGACATGGAAGGGAAAGGGGCTATTTAAAGACTCAGAGAGAAGGACCTCGCTGTTCGGGTAGTGTCCTAAGTGACCTCTTTAATCCTGCAAGAAAGGCGTCCGCAGCTGCGTGGGATCACGTAGCCCTCAAACTGTACACAGGGCAGCCAAGGGGCCTCCCAGAGCAAGACACATGGTCCGACAAGTTCTCACTCCTGTTCCCAAGCCTTAGAGACGGGTCCCTCTCGCTGGCTCCTGCCCGCCCCTGTGAGGCATGGCTAGCACCCCATTTACCCAAGCACCAGCCGTTTTCATTCCTGCTGATGCTTAACACCAAGCCAACCTCTATGCATCAGCCCAAAGCAGCAGTTGTGGATTTTATACCAGGGAATACAGCAAATACTCACAAAAAATGTCCCTCTCTCTGGCCTGCTGCAGTCAGGTGGGTGGCTTTTTTCATGGCCTGCAGTGACCTGAAGGTATGTTTTTTCCTCATCCTTGTTTGCACTTGGGGGTGATAACCTGCAGTATTCTTTTTCAGTAACACACCAGGTCACTGCTGGATGTAACGATTACATACCCTTCACAATGGATGGCAGCTCGTCCCGGTGACTGGGCAGAAGTAGTGCCCCAAAGCCAACTTCTAACATGCTATTGTACAGGGCTTTGCTCCTACTCGTTCAGCTTTAGGGCTGCTTCTCGAAGGATGTATGCTACACAGCGTGGGACTGAACTGCTTCAAGGCAGAGATGGGCAAATTCCAGGCTTATATCTGAATGTGTTGAGATGTAACAGCTTGGCCTGAGCTGATCTGTAGCCAAAATAACTTGGTGAATAACATGGTGGAAATCACCCGTGCCAAGGAATCTTACTATATTTAATGCAATAAATTGCACTAACATAACACCTTTCATCACAGGATCATCACAGATTTCTTCAGAAATACTAGTTAACACCTGCCCCTCATCAAGAAGATAAGATTCGTTGTCCCCTATTTTCCTGGTGGGAAATATCACCCTGTGGTGGGAAATTCACTTAGTCAATACCTAAGGGGATCGGTCGCAGAGCCCAGATAGCTATTCCAATAAAATGAAGCAGAAACAGTGTCTGCGCAGAAGTATTATAGCTCCCAATCACACAGTTACTTCCATTTATTTGGGGGGGGGTTCAAAGACTGACTTCTGTTAGATCAGTCTTCTCCTCCCAACTTCCCAGGAGTAAGTGCAGCAGCAAAGACCTATCCCCTGCAAGGAACCCTAATGCCAGACTGGGAGAAGAAAGGGCTACTCACCACCAGTGGGTCCTGGCCCTGTTTACAAAGCAGTTCATCCTTATGCTCAAGGACGAGGGAGATGCTACATTTAATTCATCCATACCGGAATTAAGAAGCGCATAGACCACGACCTGACCCTTTTCCAAAGCACGTTTTACCTGCTGTGTCACAAAGACTCCAAGGTGTTTTGCCTGACTTCAGAGCAAGGTTGTTCATCATCTCTGTGCCACATCATTAGTATGTCATACTAATAAAATGTATTCAAATCCAGATATCTGCAGGAATTATGCCCTGATAGACTGCAATATCTTGGATACTGCTGGCAAAGTAAATTGCTTTTTTCTTTCTTCCTTTCTTCCTTTCTTCCTTTTTATTTGCCTTTCTTTTTTTTCTCTCTTTTTTCTTTTCCTTCCTTCCTTTCTCTTTCTTCCTTTCTTTTTCTTTTTTTTCCTTCCCTCCTTCCTTCCTTTCCTTTCTTTCATGCCAAAGCTCTATGTTCTCAAAGAAAAGATTGTCCTTGTGCAGAAGTTCCTCCTGACACAAAGTTCCTTTGTGTCACGTGCTCCTCTCACTAATGCATCTCTAATAGAGCAATTACTTTATTATGCAGAACCAGTGGTAAAACACATTATATAACCTTAAAATGCTTCTGTCAAATTGGAAGTGTTAAAAGAATGAGGAAACTTTGAGATAAATCAAAACACGTGATATTCTGCAAAAGGCTTTTAGACTTTCCTTTGAATATTTCTAATGTTCTTTCTGTAATTTCTACTGCAGATAAATTCTCTCAGGTTTCATCTCTTATTCCACAATAAGTTACCTATGACACCTAAAGATTTTGACTGGATTTAATGTTATATGGTTCACTTTTTTCCTCTTTTTAATCTATTTTTATTTTAATGCCAAAATTACCCTAGCATATGTCTTTCACACTCTCTTAATAAAGTTCTATAAGACATTAACCATTCTTGCACAATGGTCTCTACATGCATGTTAGCAGCTACTGTTTATTGCTGTTTCTTGGATTTATTCCTGTATTTTATGTTACTTTAGCTGTTACTGAACTATTTTAAAATATTAATGTTTCATTCAAATGCCACTCTGTTACAGCTACTCAACCAAACTTCCACCCAAACTTAATAGGGAGGGATCTTGATTTTCCATTCACCTGTAGTTTTCTTTTCCACTAGTAACAACAAAAGAGCAGCACGAAACATGCTACTATCTTTCTTTGTGAGATTTTATGGGTGTCAGTCCAGAGAACACTCCATCTTTCAAAGAAACAGCACATTTGGGAATTAACAAAGTTTTTTTCAAGCAATGGCATTTGTCAAAGTACAAGTGAGTCTGGAAGATCCTTGGAAAATTTCCAGATGTACTTGCTACTTAATAAGACCACAGATTTTGAATGCTGTAGCAAATGTGAGTATGTGCATGTGGAAATAAATAGCCATAATGAAGATGTTGCTATCCTTGCCTTCTCTGTGATGTTCCTGCTTGGGCTAGGCACGATAAAGCCGCAAGAGTCACTATGTCTACTCTCAGTCTGCCCTGGCACTTGCCTAGGATAATGCTGCGTTCAGTCTGGGCTTCTCTCTGTATTCATGTGCTAACACTCCCATTTGCTACACATTGGTCTGACATCGACTTGTACAGGCCGAAGAGAAAAGGATTACTATAAGGTACATTCTGGTTTAGAAGAACACCGGTCCTTTCTCTTGCCAAGACAAGTGTCCTCATGTGTCAATCTACCCCACTTTCAAAAGTGCTTTCTGGAACAGTAATGAAAATGCCTTTAATCAATCAACACTTAATAATGATGATTGAGCTATGGATAGTGGAGACAAACCGCTAATAACTATTGTTAGTCACGGCTTATTTTCTTAAGAGATAGAACCTGAAAGTGAAAATGATGAACCTATTTTTCCCATCTAGTCTAAATGAAAAATCAAACAACAAACGAAACTCGGCAGCCATAATGAATAGCAAACTCTATTTTGAAATTCTAATGATTCAAAATATTATTACTAGTAATGTAAAGCAGAACATGTGTTTAACTGCATTGCTGAGACCCATCTGTCTAGATTTAAACAGTAATCTTCTAAAATCTAAGCCCTCAGTTCTCTGAAAAGCCTGCCAAGTTTTTAAAAGGTATGACAGGGGTATGTCATTTTCCATCCAGAAGGTAACAAAGCTTTTTATTATCTTTACTCTACACCCAATGCAAGACAGCAACAAGCCAATGCCATCATGTTAAAGAAAGACACGTTTGGGGCTTTATTCAGTCCTTGTTACTTCAGTTCAGTAGCTCAGAAGCACTTGCAAACTAAGTGCTAGTCAGTCAAGCTAAAAGGCATTTTATTAGCTCACTGAATGAGCCCACTGCTGCATTTGTGCTCCAGGAAAACGTGGCAGGAGTTAAGTTTAAATATACGAGCTCACTGTCCTCTCAAGAGGCTCCTGAGCAGAGACCCAGGCTAATGTAGATCAGGGACGTTGCAAAGTGAGAGATGAACGAGAGCTCTTACTCCTGCTGGTGCCTTTCTCTGTGCAGCAAGACTGTGGTGCTTCCGCGCTGGAGCAAACTTCGACACCTGCTGTGCCCAGGGGTGACTGAGAGGCAACATCGACCCAGCACATCCTGACCCAGGAGGCAAGGAGCACGGCGTCCCCTGATGTGCCACCCTCTACGTGCTGTTTAGCTTCACCCTACTGAGATCCCCTGTGGACTTCACCAAACTCCATGGGCTGTCTCTCCTGAGACACTCTCACACAAGAACAGGCTGAACGTAGGATGGTGTATGTCTCTTGTGAAAAGAGGGGACATTCGGCAGGAGCCACGTGTTCCTCTGCTGCTGGCACAGCAATGGGGAGGGACCTCTGACCTCTCCGTAGACCCACACGTGTCTCACTGAGATCTGAGCAAATGCGGTCTTGATGTCACGGTGGGCTGATCTCTGAGAGAGTGCTGAATCTTCAGCAAATATCCAGTAGGAGATTTGGTCTATGTCGGAGTCTAACTCCGATGCCTGCATCCATTGCCAGCGCAGACAGTCCACCAAAAAGTAGTTGTTGTGTCCTATTTTATTCAAGCATGTTCTCAAGGAGACCTGTTGGTCTAACACTGCTTTACAGGCTTTGTTAGGACATAGCAGGGGAAGTCAGCTAGGAAGATTCCTGACTGTTTGATCAGCCAGCCACTCAGACAACCACCTTTTAGACAAAACCCTCCAGAGTTTCCAGTCAGTGAGGTACAGCTGCTGCTGCAGGAGCTTTTGAAACAAACCGCTAACGAGCATGGTTTTCACCTCAGAGAGCAAGTCGTTTTAATGCATCTCTGCTTCCAGCTGTCCCCTTGAAATCCCTGTGCATTATGGGGAGATCAAATGACCTTGTCCCTATTGGAAGGGAGACTCTCGAAGAAAAACAGAGCCAGGCACAGCTTCTCTTTCCCATTTGTCATCTCCAGTTCTCTCCCCCGCTTGCAGAAAGAACTTTAGCATGGGCCAAGAGGCCACTTAAATGCAGGAGATTTCCCCAAAGAGGAGGCCAGATAAAACAGGGCAGTAGTGCTGCTTTCCCCTAGCCTCTCCAGAAACTGTCCCCATGTGGATGGTGCTGGTTTATTCCTGGAAAAATGGAGGGTCGAAAGAGGCAGTTCAGTTTGTTCCTCTGACTTCATCAGATCAGCATTTTAATCACAGGGAAAGGTCAGGTGAACCATTCTCCCGCCTCCCCTCCTTTGCAGTGCAGACAGGTGGGCATTCACCATGCCAAGCAAAGTGCTTATGGAAGGATCTCTATCTCTCCCTGTCATGCTCCTGCTTGCCAGGTTCATCCTCAATAAAATGGAAGGCCAACTTTATCTTCACTGTAAACCTGCGGCTTTGGCCTTTCAGCAGGAAGCCCACAAAAAAACCAGAGGATGGCAGCGGACGACAGGCTTTGCACTGATTTTACCCAGTCTGCGTAAGTGTCGACTGCTCATGGAGTATGTTGTTCCACCCTTTGATCTGGGAAACAACGTGAACCAAGAGTCCTTTGCCCTAACTTGACGGATGAGTTTTATCTCCGTTTACTGACCAAACAGAAAAATCTGGAGGCACAGACATTAAATGAGTTTGATGGAGTTTGTAACAGTCCTGAAATAAAGCCAAGGACTGCTGCTTTAGCCATCGATACAACATCATTGTCTCTTTTGAAAGGAAGGGAATAGGTAGCAGAGAGTGCAGTGGAGCAGATGGGCCCAGGGGAGAAGAATCTGTCTCTGTTTAATATAGGGATCAGATTCCCAGTGGGCCCAGTGGGAAGCCTCTGCCGGTAAATTACACCAAAATTAATGTGCATAAAAGGCTTCACAGAAGTTGACTGCGGTAAAACACAATGCTGTGGTGCTTCCACGGCTCTAGTGTCAGAAAAATGTATGTTTTGGTTTCAAAGCATCCCTTGCTGAAAGGGGGAAAAAAGCCAAGATTTCTTTGGTAGAGTAGTTATTTCTCCCACAGGACTTCTGTGTCAGAATTACTCAATTTTGTAATAAGAATCATGAAAGTTTTGCTGTTTTCATTAATTCCAGCTCAACCGAAGGCACCTTTTGAAAATAAGGCTGTGATCTTCGAGAAGAACAGACCATGAGGAGAAAAAAATGCAACCTTGTTCCCTAAACCCCCTAAGGGAAGAAGGTTTAGCTTCGCCCATGGAATTTCTTGTCAAGTAGATGTTATTCTATCAATCAATAGCTGGTCTAAAACATTAATTCTCTTTTTTGTAGCTTAGTAGCGCCTGTGGGCAGAAGAATCTCTACTATATTATCTTTGCCCTCTCTAGGAAACATCTTATGAAATCAATGACAAATTCTTGATTTCAGAAACCCTGATTTCTTTATAATATGGTAGGTCTCCACTCAGTAAAACGAAGGCCATAACAGCACAACAGATCGAAAGGAAATACTAAGTCATGAATATGATTGTGATGTGTCTCCATTGACCCATGGAGGAGAATGACGAGGTTTCCCGTATGTTAAGGGGCATTCTTCATCACATTAGACTTTCCTTCCCAAAGCTGTACTAAGATAAATTGGTTTTCCTGTATGGAAAGGAAAAGATTATTCATTTCTTGGAGATTTGAATCTTCACCCAAAGAATGCACCTAGACTATATTTGGGTCAACTTTCCATAAAGATGAAACAATCAGAAAAAAAGTAGTTATTTTGTTTTTTAAATTATAACAGAAAATGTCTACAAATAGTTGAGGGTGGTTTGGACTCATGTTCGTGCTTCGAAGCCTTCTTTAATTAAACTGTCTTTTCTGAATTAAACTGCCTCTTCTGAAACAGCAGCACTTTAGTACTTTCCGTTGCACACATAGCTTCCAGGATTGCAGGCACTGATGACACACCAGTATGTCAACTGAGCTGGACAATTTAGTTGTACAAGAACATACCTTATGGCTTCCCCCTAACACTCATTCCTCACCTTCTGCAGCAAACTTGGTTTTGTCAGCAGGGAGAAGGGAGATCGCTTTGTGCTATTCCTGTTCTCCCTGGAGAAGGTTATAGCTTTCTCTCAAGGAGCATGTCTCACCAATTTCCAGGCACATTCTGGCCTCGCAATCCCCTGGGGACCGACATCAGCCTGCTTTGCCCAAGAATCGCAGCCCCTCATCCTTTCCTGTGGAGATGAGCAGCAAGCCCGGCATGCAGAATGGCCCTGGCTGATGGATCAGCGCTTCTATCCTATGGCCCATCGGGGCCTGTAGGCAAACAGGTGCACATAGACTGTCTGTGAGACAAGTGCTTATTAAAAGAACAGGGAAAGGCAAGAGGGAATTATTTTCTATCCTGGTCTGGTGAGAAGAACATAGTCACGAGGCTGGAGTCTGGCAGAGCCCAATGACATATGTGGGCACATGGTATGTCTATGGATTTAGGATTTTCAAAGCCATGTGAAAGCCTGAGGTTCTCAGGTGTGCATACATCAACCCTAACACAGACAGAAAAGGGCCACCTCTCTGCTGGAGCATGGCTCGTGCCACGAGGAGCTACTAGCAAACCCTGCCTGACTTCTGCACTTCCCACCGACTCCTCCTGGAGCCCTGCAGAAGGAGGGTCTTTCACCTCCACTTCCAGAGGCGTAAACCCCCCCCAAAATTTCATTGCAGGAGTAATGATGATACGTGTTGTGTTACCTACCCTGGCACAAACAGGAATGATCACACAGAGGCAGTGTCCCTGTGATAGCAACAACTCCAGGAGCAATTTTCAACCCTGCAATCCCAGACCAAGTGACACAAAATCCTTCCCCATCTCTTAAATTCCCAGTACATTTATGAAATGTTTTTCTTCCTGTTAACACACATCAGTAAACTCTCTGCTGGTGTCAGTAGACACTGATAAAGTTAACCATTATCAGCCCACGTGTTTTTCAATACAAGTAACTTTTTTGCGCTTTTTGCTAAATGTAATGTAATAAACTTTAATTCGAAGATGTCCATGAACATATTTTCTACCACAGACATTTTTTTCCCATTATAGATAAAGCCAAGAGGACTGTTGAAAAGATCTCTGAGCCATCACAACAAAATGTAGCATAATACACTGAAAATAAGATTATGCTATACAAAGAAACACAAGCAAGAGCTATTCAAGCAAACACCTCTTTGTATGAAAACTTCTCTTCATATATTTTACAGAGGGAAATTATTGAAGCCTGAGAAAAGGAGAAGGTGGAAATTTTCCATTGATATAAAAATATTGTTGTAATATATAAATTTATCTGTAGGCATACAGAACACATATGGAAGCTAGATAACCACCAATAATTATTCTTGACTTACAAATAGATAAGAAGATGCATTTGAATATATTTTTATACTGTTTGTGAAAGATAAATACTTTAAACAAATGCATATACTTCCTTACATAATGTAGTTTAATGTGTGTTTGTGTCTATAATGCAGCAGTTGTAGAAAAACACATAATACAAAGCTGCTTGACATGCTATAATGTGCCATTATATTACCTCCAAATAGTCTTAAGTTAAACAGCCTGGCCATGAGTACAAAGTCAGGCCCTCAACAGCTAAGAAGCACCAGTTTTAAAGCATTCATGATGTTTCGTTTGGCCCCCTGGAGTAACTGCATTTTTTAATTTCATGACAACTTGTTTTATTTCACAAAGCCTCTGCTTCAGGATGAACAGTGCCTGCTGCCTGGAAAATCACCCCATATAGTTTTTTGTCCTCATCATTTAGCATGTGCTTCTGTGCATTATTTATTGTGCAGAATCCAAGCCTTGCACTGAAAACGAATTATTAATTTACTCCTCAATTTTTTTTGCTGTGTTGTCACCAGAACTTCAGATATTTTTTTTCCAGTGTTCATTGCCTGATTTCTCAAACACTGATGTGAGGCATGGTGGGATTATTAGCCATTTTACACATGATTAACTCAGATGCAGAGGGTTATAATCCATTTCTCCAGACCGGCATTCAATGATTTAGCAACATGGCTACCCTGTCACATTTGCATTTCTGCAGGAAAGGAGAAAGGGGTCTCCAGGAACATTCATGACAATCTCATTTCTCCTCAAAGTACAAGCCATCCTAGGCAAGGATGAGGAACAGCAGAAGACAGACTGAAGCCCACTTTCCTTGTTTGACACAGAAAGTTCTGCTGAGAGTCAGGTTCAAACACACTCTTTTGCTCAGCCCAGCCGTAGTTGCTGCTGCTCCCATCCGTCTCTGGGTACATTTTGCGCCCTGAGGTCCTGAATTCTCATTAATGCAGTCGCAGGAAATTCTGGATAGCCCGACTGGAGGCATTTTCAGAGGAGCTGGCAGTGTGCTCAGAGAAACAGCTGCGGCCAGCCCGGGGACAGAGAGTGAAATTCTGGTCCCAGCTCAGTCGGTGGAAGGGTTTCAGCAGAGCCCAAGATGTGCCTCAGCTTCCTCTGAGGGCTTGTAGAGGTCTGCCCTGATTCACAAGAGTGCCAAACCTCAACGTTGCTTCCGTGGCCTGGCAGGATTTGGGGGTTAATGCATGGATGCTAGCCTCCTTTCCTCTTTGTTCTTCTTTGCTTAGCAGTGCCCCGTGGTGGGGAGCCAGGGGGTATAGGGAAGAGTTCTGGGTTACCTTTAGGTTCTCCTTGGACAGGGAGGAGATGACCGGTGAGCTGGGAAGAACAAGCAGTGACCCTGAAAGCTGGGGTGGGGGCCTGCACTACCTCTATAAGATTGTTTGCAGAGAATTATTCCTTTTCTTCCACAGTTAAAGCAGAAAACAGGCTCATGCTCGCAGTAGAGACACAGAAGAGCCGCTGGAGCATCCAGTGTTTCCCCGTGAAAGGTTTCCCCTTGAACGCTATAGCCGAGTGTCTCACTGTCCTAACTGCACTACTTTTGCTGCTCCAAAGCTAGAATATTTTTTGTAATAGGAGGACACTAAGTCCACTGCTGTTCACTTTAGGTACAACAATCTCAGTAAAACTCAGTTAATGAACCACATAAAAATAGCCATCTGGTTTTGAGCTGATTTTTTTTTTCCCTCTAAGGCTATTCCACTAAGCCCTGCCTGCCAAGCTGCCTCCCAAAACCACAGATCCAAACTTTGAGCATCTCCATCCGCAGCCCAAACCAGTGAGCATTCTGCTTGCTGAGCGGTTCCTGGGATTTTTGCATCTATTTTGCTCAAAGCCAGGAATCTCAGCAGCTCTGCTGACAGAGTAAGTGCAAGGATGCAGAGGAGACAAAAGCATTTTGCAAAATACGTTTGTATTCATTGTCACTGGAGCAGCATAGATATCTTCCCACTTGTCTTTACGATAACAATAGAATTGCCTTGTCAGCCAGCCAGCAAAACAGCTCAAAAGAGGCAGCGCAAAGGAGCGGAGAGGTTCAAGTTAGCAAACAGTGGATCCTGTATCTGTTCCCTGCTGGGCACCACAGCCATTCAGAGAGGAATCCCTTTACACAAACAACATCCTTCATTGATACGTAAGATTTTCACCTCTTTCCTTTTGAATCATAGCATTTGGGAACCTGTGCAGTCCAACATTGTAGGACAGAGTTTGAGCCAAAGATCTGCCAACAGCCCCAGGGGTTGCCAGCTTTGCAGAATATGTGAACGGGGACTGTGGCTTCAGGAAGCATGTGAAAACCATGCTGAGAGCCAACAGGAAATCTGGGACTCCTCAGGCAACACGATGTACGCTGCCATGGAATAAGGAGATGTTACAGGAGTAACCAAGGCAGGCTCACATCTGGGCCTGGCAAGCGAGGAAGAGAGCAGGGAAAAAGCACGGGAAGAATAAAAATGCTTCTTACTTAGCTAACTGGTTAGAAGATGGAGTGAGATGAGGGCCAGGTCACCCAGGAGTAGGAACTAGGATGCTCTACAGTCTCAAGGGATTCAGTAGTTTGGGACACAATGAAAGATACTGGCTTCAGTTTTCTATTGTTCTTAGGGACTAACAGCTGCTTTTAACTAACTCCCAGATACCTCCTCCTGGCATTAAAATCAACAAAGAGATCTAATTCCAAATCTCTCTGGGATTTTGCATTAGGGAGGCTGCCTGTAAAATGGGATGTTAGACTTTCTTCCCCGGTCATAAACTGTACATGGGGAGGATGTTTATTTCTGCCATGCTGTGGCCAGGGAGCAAGGTGAGTAGTAACCAGCCCAGCCTTGGTCTAGGTAATGCACTGTCCACGTATGAAAGACAAAGCAGAGCTGGATGTGAGGTGAGGAGGTCGATGTCATGCAGTAAGAGATGAGAACAGAATGGGGTAACACTATCCAAGCCAGAGGGATGGGAGGTGGTAATTGCAGGAGCACGTTGGAGGGGGAGAGTCAAGAAGAGAGAGCAAAGAAGAAGGTAACAGGGTTAGGAGCAAAATGAGAAACTACAGTAAACTCCTAAGAGCTTGGCTCTGCCATACTGACACAAAACCTGTGAGACAGGGAGAGGTTTTTCTTAAATCTGAAATTCACATTTTAAAGCTGCACCTTGTAAGCAGTGAAGCACTTTTTACCTAGAGATCTGAAATGTCACGTCTTCCCTGCAGTGACATTTTGGTGACAAAATGCAGCTGCGCTTTGAAAGCAGTTTTTGCTTTTCATCTTGTCACTTTTCAGAACATCTGTAACACGTTGCACTTTCAGAAGTTTGAGCTGTCTTTGGGGGATCATGCTCCTTCGTTGCACTGGGAACAGTTCTGAAGAACTCAGAAACCAAATGCTTTTCTTTCCTTGACTACAGCAGTTCAGTTACAAAGTGCCTGGTGTTCTGGTTTTGTTCTGCTTAATACCATCCTTACCAAAGCCAGCCTGTGAGACTAGAAGTAAGTCTATGCCAGGAGGAGACTGGGTAGATCACTCCCTTGGCTGAAGGTGATAGATTCGTATCTCAGGTGGGGACATTGCTCCAACTGAGAATAATTGGTGCCAGTGCTTGGAAAGGCGGTAGAAACTTAGCCCTGTGTGAGTGACTGAAGGAGAAAGGACATTTTTATTCTGAGGTTCATAAAGACTGGCTTGGTGGCTGAATGTTCCCTCATTCTTCAGCTGAAAGCTTTCTGCATACAAAGCAATATTATGTGCTAACAGAAATGGAAAATACACAGTAATATGCTGCGGAATAGCCTGCTGTATGCAGCAGACATGTTCTTTGTACCCAATAAAAGAATATGAACCAGCACTGACAATCCAGCAGGACACAAAAACAAAGCAACCATGTTTCGGTCAGCTGTTGCAGAAAATAACAAAGTGTGGAGAGATGTTATCAGCAAATGCAAACATCAACAAAACTTATTATTTCCCAAACCAGTGCTTTCCAACTGTGTCAAGTAAACGTCTTTTTTATCACACGATTTTTGTAGCAGAGATAGGTGATGGCGTTACAGTTGTTCTGGTAACGTTTTGACTGGAGATAGGGGAAGGAGGTGAATTGGAAAATACCAGCATTGTAATTGTCATCAACCACTTACTTTCAGTCCTCTAGCACTCAAACCTGTGCATCTAATTGAAGATACAACAAGAAAGCCTTTTGCTCTTCTCTAAGTGAATACAGAATTTTTCGAAACAAGGGTCTTGTACCAAGGTTAGATTTTGTAATACTGAGGATGAATGCTGTGCTACCTTGCAATTTTACCAATACCACCACCTACTTCACCTGCAGTGTTCCTAACTATTCCTACTCTAGCCCTCCATGTAGCTTTGTCAATGAATTGCATATGTGATTTTAAACTACAGCTTCCAACTTAATCATGGGCCTTGTCCAGTTCTGTTCCCAGATTATGCAGAGAGCACCAGGACTGCTAATGTTAGAGAGCGTAAGAAAAAAACAGGAGATGCACACTCAGCTCTCAATTATCCAAAGTAATAGGGAGAGGACTATAACCGGGATACAGCAAAAACATGATCTAGTACAAAATATGCATTAAATAAGCTGTAAGAACATAGGGCAAGCAAGTTACACTGCCAAAAAATAAAAGGACAGTAGGACAATTTTCTTCAGTGTGCCAGTTTACCTGCAGAACTCGCTGCCACAGGGTGCTATAGAGGGCAAACTAGGGTTTTGCAGTGATGTGAGAAATAAAAGTTGTTGACAGTTACATAAGCTTGGATAAAAATGTCAAGGCTGATTAGCCTCCACAACTAGAGTTTTGAAGCCAACTGCGTATTGTGGGGTTTTATAACCTCCTCTACGCACTTGCGGCTGGTCACAGAAACCTTCAGAGACACAGGGCTGGGAGATGTGAATCCTTGGGCTGATCCAGGAGGGTAGAAGTCTGTTTTGCACACCCTATCCCTCCTTTTCTGCTTCTGCAATGTGTGAGGTTTTGACAACACACGTAGCAGTCACAGGATGCTGCTGCCTCAGATGTGAAACGCTCGTCCCCCTGGGGCTCTGACCCACGTCAGCGCAGCTGCACGCACAGGGGCTCAGGGCACCCGAGAAGTACAGACAACTGGCATTTCACCCTAACTATCTAAAAGCTGCTTTTTATGCAGGCAGCTTGTCTTGGCAAAGCAATTCCTGCCCACCCCTCATGACAAAACGATGGCTCATGAAAGCACGGGTTCCCTCCCGAAACACACATCCCATTTCATAGGGTAGCTCATTCCTCAGCTTAGACATCTTCTCCTGCAAGACCGGGAAGAGCGCATCCATGCTGGTCAAAAACAGAACCGAGGGGACCGTCTACAGGCAGAGGAAGAGACACCTCCCCTTTGTCCTGTGGCCAAGCTTGTCCAACAAGTATGATCCTGGACCGGGACACTTCCCTTCCCTCTGCTCTTCGGGAGCATTTACTGAGCACACCCAACGCCAGCACCTCACCGATCTCAGACTCAAGAGTTTTTGTCACTTCCCCATGAGCACTTAAGGGTCCTGGTGAAGACAATTTGACAGGGAGGAACTTGCTGCTTTCAGGCAGATCTGTTTACTCGTCCCCCTCAGCCCCCGGCGTAGCGGCGTGCGCTGCTGGGGCTCGCCTAGCTCGCAGACTGACAGCACTGTCAGGTCCCATTCATTGCAAAGCAGCCGATTCCTCACACCTCCCTCGCTCTCCTGCTGAACGCAGCGAGATCTCGGGAGCCGAGACTTTGCCCTTAGACGGGGCTCAGTGATTGATGCATAGCAGTAATTGCCAGCGTTTATCTCCAAACAGTGAAACTTCATTTCATAAAGGTGTTTTAGGGTGGGAGGTGCAGGTCAGGACTCCTGCACGCTGATGCTTTTAGAGACAAGCCAGCAGAGAGCTCGTACGAACAACCTCAGCCCAGCAAGTTGCCGCTGGTGAATTAAAGAGGAAAACAAGCCCAAGCGCCTCTCTCATTAGTTCAAGTTGTTCTTACCTGGAGGGTGGAGAGAAGGACTTGCAAGCCACTGGCTTCTTGCTCTGCCATGCTGCTCCCCACTCACACTCCCTCTTTCCAGCAGCAGACACAATGGAGCTAGAAAGCAAATCTGCCAACTTGCCTTGCTGCTGCCCCTGTGCCGTTTAAGAAACGAAGAAGCTAAACTCAGATCCCCAGACACATGCACACTGCTACCACCAATAATCACAGCAATGCAACTCTAGACCTCAGCAGGAGAGATAAATGTACCCCCTCCCTCTGAGCTCTCCCACTGTGACGAGAAGATTAATTCCTATATAAAGAATCCTGGGGATTAAGTAAAGTGCTCAGGAAAGGTCTGGGTGCTTGGTGTGTGGCAGGGGGAGTGTGGGGAGGGTGGCAATAGCAACAAGAAAGCAGAAGAACTACAAACCTCAAAGAAAGCCAGGGAGAAGGGAGGGAGCACGCTGGCTGACTGACAGGCATTCCCAGCTGACCTGCTGATCCGTTCCAGACCCTGCGTGGACTCGTCTCTGTTTGACTCCGTTCCAGTGAAATCGGAGACACGGAGAAGGCAGAGCGAGCAAGAGAGATGCCCTCGGTCTTAACGAGCGCTGACAACGAACGGAAGATACACCCGGCATGAGGGACAGGTGGAGTGGGTTCACCGAGGCTCACGGAGGGTTTTGGGCTTCCAACCCCGACGGTTCTCCTGAGTCGCAGCTGCTACAGCCGCAGGCAGTGCCCCGCAGGGCAGGGAGCGCCCGCAGAGGGGCATCTCGCGGCTGCACAGCAAAGGCCAGGGAGGAAAGCCACCTCTGCAGGGTGCAGTTTTGGGGAGAGTTTGCTCCAAGGGCCGCTACGGTGGTTCACATGTACCGATCTCTGTACGTAAGTATAGTAACGCAGAGCCTAGTTCACTCCTCGGAGCACAAGACAAGCTGTAGTACAGTTGTAGCTCGAATTCCTAGGAGGGCACAAAGTCCACCTTTAGCTTCAGCTGAATGATATCAAAGGCCTTGGTAAACAAGAAGGAGCAGCTAAACCAGTTGAATAGGGAGTTAGATGAGGATTCTCCCGCTAAATGTTTTCAATGTGAAAATGACAATTAGTCCAACGCAAACATTTTTTCAGGGATGCAGCAATTTCACTTCAGCTCTCTTAACACCAGAATGGCATTTTTGGTCCAGAGAGACATCACTCCAGGGTGGTTTGAAGGATGACAGCGGAGACAATTACATGACATCCAGTGACCAGCAGGTCAGGGGAGGTCGAGGGAGGTGATTCTCCCCCTCTGCTCTGCTCTCGTGAGACCCCAGCTGCAGGACTGCGTTCAGCTCTGGGGCCCCCAGCGTAGGAAGGCCATGGACCTGCTCGAGTGGGTCCAGAGGAGGGCCACAAAGCTGATCGGAGGGCTGGAGCACCTCTCCTGTGAAGAAGACAGGCTGAGGGAGTTGGGGTTGTTCAGCCTGGAGAA
>JAVKLA010000002.1:16215359-16286112 GCA_034782735.1 Sagittarius serpentarius
GGGGCACAGCCTGCCTCACCGGGGTCTGCCCCACGGGCCGCAGGGGAATCTCTGCTCCGGCGCCTGGAGCACCTCCGGCCCCTCCGTCTGCACGGACCTGGGGGTCTGCGGGGATGTTTCTCTCACAGGTTCTCACTCCTCTCTCTGGCTGCAGGCTCTGTGCCGCCTCAACTTTTTTTCCCTTCTCAAATCTGTTACCCCAGAGGCGCTACCACTGTCACTGACGGGCTCGGCCTTGCCCAGCGGCGGGTCCGTCTTAGAGCTGGCTGGCATTGGCTCTGTCAGACATGGGGGAAGCTTCTAGCAGCTTCTCACAGAAGCCACCTCTGCAGCCCCCCCTGCTACCAAAACCTTGCCATGCAAACCCAGTACAGCTTTGGAGTTTCTTTCATATCAGCAGGACTCAATAAAACCTAATAACAGATGACATATAAGGAGGGGACAGAAGCAAGGGAATGCAGGCACAGTGTCCTCAAATGTGCTGGGTAGGAGGAAGGTGGATAATGAGTTTTATGAGCAGTGCCAACACGCTATGTCTTTCACAAATTAGTACACTGACAGAAAATGACTTCAGAGCTAATTAGAAGCTGTTTAAAAGAGCTCTTCCACATTGTCGCTTCGTTCTCTTTCTTGTGACAATTGTACCTGTCACTAGAGCTGTGTGGAACTATTAATTCCCGCTGTGTGGATTTTCAGAAGGCAGTGAGAGCTGATGGATGTAAGCAGGCAACAGCTGCAGGCAGCCTGGATGCCCTGGATCCCCTGCCCTACCACATCACACAACCAGATCCCCCAGCCCTCTTGCACTAAAATGGATCGTAAATACCACATGGTGATCACGTCTCCCTCTTGCATCATAAGGTACTGGATGAGTATTTATCTTTCTGCCCTACCTAAAACACAACATTGGCCTCTGTTATAGGATTCTGTTTCTGTAAGCCCAGTGATCTGGTTCTTCCTCTCTGTGTAAAAAAGTTTTAGAAACAATTGCAAAAATTTCACTGTAAATATGTCAACCCAAGAGGAAGGGAATATTAACAGCAAAGCTTGGGGGAAAAATCTCTTACGTTCTTTAAAAATTTGGGGTAGTTAGCTTGGTTGTGCCCAGAGAGTACAAGAAAGCGTCATATAACAGAAAGCTCTGGAACTTGCATTTGATTTGAAAACAAGACACAATAAGAAGTGATTAATAAATACAATGCTAGTGAAAGACCCCAAAGGTGACAGTGATGTTTACATTGATGTAAGGTGTACAGCAAAACCCCTTTGAAACCAACTTCTCAGCTATAAATCTCAGAGGCTTCTAATTATTCACCATTCCATAGCAATTCTTCCAGATTTTGTTGAATTTCCAATTTTGTTGTTAGTTTCTAAGAACAGGAGGTCCCTCACCTCAACGCACAGAGGCTGAATAAATTAGAAAACCTACAGAGAGATAAATGCCAAAACTAAAGCATACAGATTCTCCCTTTCCATTCATATTACACTGCCAACCCAGTCTGAAGATTAACTTGTTACTTTAGATTGATGTCATTGTTGTTTCCCCGGTGCCCTTAGGTTTATGTGATCCTTAAACAAAATGAAAATTAAACTCATGGCTCCAGCTTCCTACTAGTGCCAAAGTTAATGTGCTTGTGGGGAGGACAGAGGGGATTAGAAGCACAAAGGCAGGACCTCTGGGCTCTCTGCAGGTGCTGCACAAGTTCAGACCAGTAGTTTCCTTTTCTTGTGCTCCAGGGCTCAGACACACAAACAAATTAGAGATGTCATCTGATCTCCAGTAAATATGTGTACACACTTTTAGCCCATAGCAAAGGGAAGATAATTCAGGATCATTTTACCTGCATTAAAAGAGCACTCAGTCCAATTATTTCACATTTTATGTGCATATGCAGAAACCATTACCATGGATCAGCTGACGCTAAGTAATATATCAACCACAGAAACTTGTTCCTGTGTCTAAACCTATGTTTTCCCTGCCTGTGAAATCTTGATGTTTTCCTCATGGAGATGTACAGCTATAAAATTTGCAAGCCTTCATCTGGCAGCATTATACAGAAAAAAAAAATATTTTCAGCTACAGCATTGCATAAGAATGATGTAATGTTAAAAATCTCCCTGGATGAGATAATCTGGAAATTTTCCTTGTGAACGAAGTGATGAGAGGAAGACGGAAGTCCTCCGCCAGGTATCTAGCAACCATAGTATTATTGATTTGTAAATTAGAAGTAGGAAGCCCATACAAGAATTTAACATATTTAAATAAAATTTTCCCATGTTATTTTCACATTTCCTCTGATTCTGTCACCTCCAAAACAGAATTCAGCCTGTTCTTACCCATCTGAACCCCCACTGAATCACATTTGAAAGTAATTTACAGGCTAAAGCAAAATTATCCCAAAGAAGACTTAAACACAGCGAATGTAGCACCAGAATCAATATCAACAGAATAAAGTGACCAGCCACAGCCAAGCTTCACATTTCCTGTCTAAAGTCTGTATCAATGAACTGGAGAACTCATTCAATTTTTGGATATTAGCATTAAATGAAGTCCAAATAACAAAAATCAGCTTGAAAACCTGTGACTAACCCGAGGTTATTTTCCTCCTGGTTCTCAAAAAATTGACATCAGTTTTGCACTCACATTGCACACCTAGTTTCTAATAGGATTATTTCAATTTTTAAACCAGTGAGATAGATAAGAGGACAGCCAGGTTCCATTAAAAATGGCGGGGGGGGGGGGGGGAGAAAAAATTCTAATTGGATAAATTATTCATTCCAGAGCCAGCCTGAGTTTTATGAAATGCAATTGAAATATCACTGTGTAAAATACCCAGTTAACTGTCCATGTTTCATTTATATTAAATAGAGGAATGAGTTCCCCTGTGAAAATTATGCGTAGCCAAGAAATGTATACATATTAATAAGGGGATATTTGTTTTTCTGTTTGGATGCGCTTTTTTCTAAATAAACCCTTCATTTTCATTGTCTTTCATTCAAGCACAATGCTTATCGTAAGTGGTCACCAAAACAAAATTAATATATATGAATGTGGAGAAGAGATGATCTTCCATTTGTGAATGCCTATGTAGAGGTTTACCCCTCTGAATAATGTCATCCCCCCTGAAATAATTTACTCTTCTACAGTAATGAAATGGTTTAAATGGAAGCGAAAACACAAGTCATGACACTGAAACTGATTTTCAGATGCTGCTGGAAGTGACCCAAGGCTCCTGCAGCCACTGGACGGGAAGATAATATCTTCTGGGTCAGACACAGACCACTGGAAACTGCTGGTGTTATACTGGTTTAATATGAGGCTGGTACTGTACAGAGCGCCTGGGGCAGAGAGGGGAACAGTCAGGCTTAATCAGAGCTTTGTTTCTCTGGAGACATCCCTATCCATCCTGCCTTTCATTTTGTCACTGCGCAACGGCATGGCCTGGGGAGCATTGGCTGGGGGACAAACTACGGCTCATTTTGACAGCAGCGTGATGGCCAAGGATATAGGATATACAAGACCACAGGGCTGGTGTCCTGGAGCCTACTGTGGATACATGGTATGCTGTGTCAGGATATGATACAAGATATTTTCTTGCATCACTGTTCTTGCTAACTAGTGCTGAGAGGCATGCTCCCATAGGTACTCCCATTTCTTTGTCTCCAGGTTTCTAAAACCTACACCATTTACAAGGGCATTAATAGAATCAAATAAGAGACTGGCTGCAATAACGTGTTAACCCAGGATTGAAAACACACCCTGCATTTGCAGCCTAGGCTCAAATAGCATTCACATGACCTCCATGCACTTTGGATCTCTTTTGGAATAACAATGGACAATATTTTGGCACATCAAACTTTGAGCTGTTGATCAATTCAGCCACGAACTGTTTCATAAACCAGGATCTGAAGCATGCTGGCTCAGTGCCATGCTGTTTTTTCCTTCATTTAAGAACAAAAATTTTCATTTGTCAAGTAGAATGTATGTTTCTTACACCCTGACAGATTGTCAAATATTCTGAAATATACTTTGTTGGGTTCTTATTTAAATCTAGTTTATGAAAAGCCAGTCATATACTAAATACACATACACAACTTATCTTGAGAAAGATGTATTTAACCACTTGACTGCTGTCAAGTGTTCCCACTTTGTCCCTACAGAGCCCCTTACTGTGTTGTTCAATGTCTCAGATACAGCAGGTGGACAATACTTGCTCTGCTACTGAATGCTACAAGTATGTCCAAGTCAGATCTACCTGTTGCTTTACTGATCGCTCCTGGTCCACTAAGAAAGGAGAAACCTGCTATGCCAGTGAATCTGTGAGATACAGGCAGCTAGAGTCCCTCACTGCGCTGCTGAGTCTTCTGGCTGTTGATAAAGCACACACAGTGGGAGGCTGACTATCCCACCTCTGGCCAAATAGCCCATAATGTCACTCTTGTGTTGAAGGACAACAGTAAGGATGTACTGAAGAAGCAGGGGATGTACTAATGAAATAACAGCGAAATGGTTAAATTAACAGCGTTGATGCTTGAATCCTCTTTGTCAGGTCCCTAGGCAGAAGTACAAGGCAAAGGCCCCTTGTTCTGATGCTTACAGCTCAGTAAATGTTTCTGCTGGACAAAACATCCTCCCCATTTTCCTGCAGACATAGCTATGTCAAGCTTTTCGATTGCTTATAAAAGGAAACCATTCTTTTTCCTATCCTGACAGCCTGGTTCTCCTTTTCTTTGTCACTTGTGTCATCAATTTTGTCTGCTTAAAATGTCTGTATTCTAATTTAAAAGTACGTGGCACCCACATTGCAAAAGTGTGAGTACAGACATAAGTGCAAGATGAGGAAGAATTTGTTTTGTTGAATGTTTAAGGAAATGGACTTTATGCCAGCCAGACACAGCAGTACACAAAGCTTTCCCATTAGCATAACAAATTTTGTTATATCTGTCTTTTCTGTTTGTCTCATGTTTAGTGTCTCTGACACACACAGCAATATTCAGTATGCAAATGTGCCAGAAGAAGAGATGGCTCTGAAAGGGCAAGAAACAAACTAAAAGGAGAGAACTCAACCCAAATGAGCAATCTGGTGGGTTAATTATTTTAACAAGCCCAGCATGTGGAGGAGAACATGGAAAGTTGGGCTGCTATAGGTGATACCATATCAGGACACAGAAAATTAACAACAAAAGGGGTTCCCTACCGCAATTTTTGTAGAAACTTATCTGAGTTCGTAGCCCACCCTCCTTCCTCTTGTTTTGCTTTGGTTGGCACAGCCTTCAAAAATGAATGAATATCAGTCATCTTCCAGTTCAATACAGGGCTGAACTGGACAAGCAGAACACCCACAAAAACACAAGAAGCAAAGGAAAAGCAAAATGCGAGAGGTACTGGCTTGCACAGATCACTGAAGTCTCGTAATGCTACGCTATTAGCTCATATTTAGTGCTATGCAAAGTAGCTTGGCCAAGGTAATGGCTGAAGGGCATTTTCAAGGGATTTTGAAAGAGGATGCACCTAAGGAAATAAGAAAGCATTTTAGACCACTAGGCCTCTAAACTTGACCTTCACAGTGGTAACAAATGCTGTGACCCCCTATAAGTTTGCAAGCACTTTATCCCATGCAATCAATGTTTCCAGCAACAGCAGGCCACTGAACTTTATTAATTGTATTTGAGGATCAATACCGAATGACTTTCTCTGCCCACCCACCCAGATGCATCAGAACCCATATGAGTGACTGCTCTCTAAGTCTAATGTAGCGGCTGCAAACAGACTCCCAGGAAAATCCCTCCTTTATCCCCGTCTCATGAGGCAGCAAGGACAAAACCAGTGATGGTGGGAGAACTCCTATCCTGTTTCCCCTGGGCCCGTCAGACCTGGCTTTCTCTAAAGCTGGAGCTGAATTCTCCAAGTCTGGAGGAGCCTCAGCACATATACTGAGATTTGGCTAAGACTGAATCTGAATAATAGTTTGTGACCTAATAAATTTAGCAGTGCTACAGAGGCCTTGGAAGCAGGCTGTCATCATTGAGGGCTGCATGAGAAACACAGCTGGAACTGAGGATTGCCCGTTATTTACAATTCTGCATCATTAAAATCCTCCCCATCCTGAATGATGAAGGGTTCTCTTGCGAACAGGAAGACAAAAAAATTTGAAATGCAGGGAAGTTTGCACTGCGGGGAAGGAAATCATCTCAGAGACAGAGAAGCCGTAAGACTGAGGGACAGCATTTGTCTGCATTTTGCTTTGACTGATTGAAAGCAGGCAGGGTTCCTGGAGACTTGGCTCTGGAAGCAATTCAAGAGTATCTCTTAGGAGGATATATCCTTCTGACTCTCCTCCACTCCATAGTACTCAGAAGTACATTCCACCGCTCAGCCCTTCGGTTGTGCAGAAAAGCGGCTTCTTGCAAACACTCCAGGAAGGAAGCAATTCAGAAGGGCTGGCCCAGTTTCCTGCATCCATGAACCTGATGGAAAGACTAACTATTGGCATGCTGTGTTATGCCCACAGATCCTATCTGTGATTCCAGGCTCTGCCTGCTCTCCCCATCATAGGGGCTTTTTCCCTACTCTGATCTCTTCTGCCTCCCTGGAGGAACCCCTGCAGACCTGCTAAAGGAGATGTCTTGATACAATTTCAGAAGAGCCTTCTTGTCAAAGTACAAACGCTGTGGAAATTGTCCTGGGCAAAAGCTATTTCTGGAAGCAACAGAGTTACTGAAGCTCAGCTTCCTATTGAATGCAGTTTCACAGTTGACCAGCTGTGTCTGAGAGCCCAAGCTTTCCAACTGAAGCGGTTGGGGCAATCTTTTTCACGCTTTCCTGGCTCACAGAACCTTCAGAGTCTACTAGAAAAGCCTTTTCCTCATCAGTGGCACACAGCATGTGTCTCACTTATAGCCAGACACCTATTTTTACTAAAACCCTATGAACTACATTATTTTAGGGATTTCTGCTTCTCTGTTAAATTCATTTTGAAGTAAGACAATGAGTTCATAAGTTTTTAGGGTAGGGGGAACAAACCCAGAAAGGGCAGGATTGTATCAACCATGTTTCCAAAGGAAACTAAACTAAAGAAGAGCTATTAGATGAATAATCATTCAATGCCATTTTCACATAATCTCTGAATAAATCAATAATGCTTACTGTGACCTACCAGTGCAGGTGTGTTACAGACCCTCCTGCATAGACCTACGGTGGCTGCTATGAACATGACATAGTTGCTAACAATCCCCAGACTAGTCCTCTTGTTCAAGCTGTGGCCGCTCATCCTTTTAGCCCTGGATGTGCCTGGTACATTCCCTGGTGTACCTGTCAATAGCTCTTGACGTGTGCAAAATGCAGTAAATATTAATCCATCAAGTCTCACAACTCCCTCTCGGGGAGTTAGGCAGTCGTTTTTTTCCAGCTTACGCTTTCCAGAGTTGAGGAGTCTCTCAGGGATGTCCACAGAATCAGTGGTGGAGGCAGGGGGACAATACAGGTCACACTGCCCCAGTGCCACCACAGGAAAACTCAAAGCAGTGGTATCTGGGACTGAAAGAAAAAAATTTCATCATCTATTCAGCTGTTGAATTTTTCTCCCTAAAATCAAAGAGACTGTGTCCGAGTGCACATTTGTCAGCATTTCAAGCAGGCAGCCCTTATTACTGATGCCTGAGTGTTCATCTGAACATCTGCACCCTTTTGTCCTTTGGGTAGCATTTGGCGAGCCTTTGTCCCAGCAAGATCGTATGTGAATCTGCGTTGTTCTGGAGACAGGCTCAGTGAAATCATGAGGTTTTTGCCTAATTTCTAATGAAAACTCGCCTCTGAGGCCAGCTTCCATTAAGAGTGGCAGCAGAGGTTCGTATCTCCACCTTTCTTACTGCAACATGGAGCCAAGTGTTGATTATTCCAGGACCTGTCCCTGGGGCTGCTGGTGGGATGATGCTGGCATCTATGAGGACTTGGCCTCTCAGGTAGAAGTCAAGACCTTGTGAATACAGACTTATCCTGGGGGAAGCAGGGAAATAAACACACAGCCAGGCAGAGCCATATGAAACAAGCTGCCTCTAAACTTCATTATCATAAGTGTTTCTTGTTCAGCTCATTACATTAACCCAGTTCTCCATGTATTTCCTCCAACATTTGTTAGGGGAGGGGAGGCCTGTGACCTGATATATCCACTTCACCTCCCTCCTCCAACTGAAAACTCTTCAATCACTGCCGACTCTTTTCCAGGAAAACCTTCATTTCATTAAAATTTAATTATTGGTTTAATTAAAATAGGCAAGCAGCAGTGTGAGATGTGTATGGTTTTTTATGGCTGAAGGAGATTGTAAAGTCCTCATTCGTTTCCCAAAGTAGCTTCTGCAAAAAATTGGGCTGCTTTTTTACAGGCCAATTCTCAATGCTGCTTTCAAATGGATCCCACAGCCATTCATATAGATTAATTCGGGCAGTGAATCAGATCCTGCTCATTGGCTGCCTTTCAGAACATAGTGATGATGCTCCGGGAGCCCTGCAGTAGAGCCCTGAGAGTTGATGAGACTCTCCAAATGATTAATTAATCCTCATCCAGGCATTTTTCAGTTCTGTCTTAATTTATTCACTTTGCAAAACAAATTTAGTCTTGGTGAAATGGGCCAGATTGACAAGCCTTGTGTGACTGACAATTGCTCTGTTATTCCCACAGCAAGTGTGGGCAAGGTTCTCCTATACTGGTGAAACTTGTGCTGTGACACAGGAGACAACCTCAAAGCATACTCAGACCCTAGTTTCTCCGCTAAAACTGTTAGCTGGAGGAGTGGCCCAGTTTCAGGCAACCTTTGGCCCCAGCAAGACTTGGAGGCAAGGCCCGTATTATTTTTAAAAAAGACAAAAATACAGCAGTGCTTGTCTCTTCTCTCAATGGCTTCTCCAGCATCCCTGTCCCCTTATCCAGCATCTCAGGAACAAAAGCCTATACACAGCGGGAAATCAGCACAAAGCAGACAACACACAAAAACTTGGCTTGGGCCACCGTTTGAAGAGGTCTCCAGCTGCCCCATGAAGAAGGTGGGGAAGGCACAGTAACACCTGGCAGTGGGTGGAGGTATCTCTAGTGGTAGAGACAGCACCATGTAAGGAGTAGCATGAGACATCCTAGTACAGTCACGGTTTCCCTGAGAACCAAGTCTGTTAGTTGCTGATGATTTTCAAGTAGTAAAAGTGGATTTGACCTCACGACAGAGATGCAAATCTTCAGAATCTCTTCAATCCCCAAACCATCTGGTCTTTGGATTGTTTTTAATCACTCTTCTCTTTGCACCAGTAAAATGAGTTTCAAAGAGCTGTGTAGCTCTTTGTAAATGCTGGTTAGAAAATAATCACAACAAAAAGGGGACTACTGAAACTCTCAAATATTTTCAGCTCATGCTTCTAGGCAATGCTGGGCTGCCTTCCCAGCCTTTTGCAATCTTCAGATCTCTTCGGCCATAGTCCAGAAAGAAATGAGAGAAGTAGCCTTTCATTTAGAAGCAACCCTCCAGACACTTTTGCAAGTACCTGCAATGACCTTCATTTACCCAACCCTTTCCAGCAACACTAGCTGAGAATGCAAGTGAAGTGCAGGGCTAGGAACAGAGTGTGCTGTTTCAAAAAGCTTTTACATCTCTTTTGTACTTCCTGGAAATCTACTCTCATCATTTTTCATTTTAAATATCTTCCTATATATGCCTGGAGGTTGTGGATCTCTTTTCATAACAAAAAATATAGATCGATCTGCAGGTAGAGGTCTAATATTCAACATTACCACTGAGTTCCTGGGGACTCTGGCAGTGCTTGAGAAAATCCGGTAGCAATGCTGGTATCCCTGTATCTTTCTCCTGAAGGTAAGAGTATTGTATGATGGTGAAATGGAAGGACTTCTGCCTTCTTTTCTTCTCCACGTGGCTTGACTCAATAAGCAATAATGCATTAACTGCTTGTTGTTGATGCTAAGATGCTACCTGGCTCCATGGACCCTATTGCATCTTAACGGATCTACGAATAGGTCCATAGGTCCTATTCAGAATTATTAACATCATAAAAACCAGCTACAGTTTAGAAAACCTTAGAGCCACAGATTAGGCATAGGTTGGAAGAAAAGAGTACTTGGAGTAGCAGATAGGGTTTCTTACTGGCATGCACACAGACGAAACAATTCTAGGCGGGACAGACCTTCAGTCTGAGCCAGTAGAGCCCTAGGAGCTGTTCTTACGTGGTTTTGTTCAATTTCTTTAGGCTCTCTTGTCTTCATCAGTAACATTAGACTCGCATCACAAGGGCTTGTGAGGCTTTGCAGCTTTGAGCTCCTCAGCTAAAAGGAGCCATATAAGTGTAAACATAATTGTATATTATTGAGGAATGCTGCTGTAATAAACAGTCTCTATTACCAACTGTCCAGCTGTAATATTTGTGTTTATGTCAGCATGTAAAAATCATTGATCTGCAATAAACTCAGCGTAGGGAAAAGAATCTGACCCAAAGGTCAGAGAAGAGAAATGCAATTTTCCTCATCAGAGCCTGAGAGAGCAAGGCTGGAGAGCCGCTGCACAGAGCTCAGCCAGGGAAATGGTGGCTGCATCAAGCTTCACTGCTGCTCCCTTCCCCACTGCTAGAACAGCACTTGGGGAGGGGACCCAAGATCAAAGTTGCTTGCAGCACCGATCTGGTTGCAAGACTAATCATCGTTAGTCTGCTGGGACTGCCAGATTGCAAGTAACCACCCGCTGTGCTGTGGGCTGCTGTGCCAGTGCTGCATAGGCACCTTCCAAAGCAAGAACGAGCCTCCCCATATCCCCGCCCAGCAGCAGGGCGAGCTCTGTGAATGTCTACTAACAGGTTTTGCTCCAAACAGAGCCTTTGAACTAGGAGCTGCCTCATTTCATTTTATCTGGGAACAGGAGAATTGCTGAACAACAGGTATTATGGAGAGCAATAGCCCAGACGGAGTCTGCCCCAGGGGACACGCTATTGAATGCACAGTAGCGTAAAACTCTCCTCCTTAGTGCCTGAGGGCAGTACGTTGCACACTTTATCCCCTGAATGTGCTTCTCTCCTCAAAGGCAGACCCGTTATCTTCTCTTAAGATAAACCTGAAAATATCCCCCTCAGACAGCTCCTGATGTGTTCCCCTGCCCCTGAGTAGCAGCAGACATCCTGCCCCTCCAGACAATCTGGGATTCTCCTTTCTCCCATCTCCTGCAAGGCCGCCTCACTGCCTGACTCCCCTTCCTTCAGCGAGTGACCCAGAATTCTGGTCCCTTCGCTACCCTGTCGCCACACATCCCAGCCGCCCACTCGATATTAAGTGTCTGTGTCCTCCTATCCCAGAAGTGACCTGGGACCACCCGTGCTATTCCCTGCCTCCCCGCTCTGTCCTTTTTTCGCTCCTCCTTTCCTCTTTCCCCAGCCTTGTTCTTGAAGGCGTTAGAGCTACCTAGAAGGGATACCACCTGCTAGTAGCTGGGCACTTTGGAAACAGGATTTCTGGAGTACAGCATGTTCCTTCCACCTGATCTCCCCACTCCATGCCTTGCCACGTCCCTGCTCCATGGGTTGCAGGGAGTTTGCACCAGGGCTCAGACGGAGGGGAGCGGAGCAGGAGGCAGAACTGCTCTGCTGCAGCTCCAAGGTTGCTGGGGGGTGGGCAAATCTACACTCAGATGAGGAGGAACCAGCAAGTTGTTCCTGGGTCTCTGCTGCCAGGTTGCGTGGGACGAGCTAACCAAAGTTGGTCTCTTGTTGGTCCTAGCACATTACAGGGGAACTGCAGAAAAAAATGAGAAAGCAGATTGACTGTGTCCCTCCCCATGCACCAACATCTGGGAGAAGAAGGGGCAATGCAAAGGCAGAGGGCTGGCAGTGATGACAAACAGGGCTAACAGAGGGTGCCAGGGCTGGCTTCAGTGACAAAGCAACAGTAAAATAGCACAATATCATCACCTGCCAGCTCCTTCCTGTAATCCTGAGTCTGCACATCCATAATTGGGGACTTGTCTCTACCATCTAGGGCACTTGGCAGCCCGCAGCTCTCCTCCCTAGAAGCAAAGTTTGTGATCAGATTAAAGCCCATTTCATGTTCCCCTCGCTCAGGTCTCTGTCGCTCACTGCTCCCCCTGATGTTTACGTATGATCGGCTGACTCATTTCCACATGAACAGCTGACTTTTCCCTCTCAAATCCAGCGCGGGGGTCATCGGTTGCTAAGTTAAAGGGAAAAACTACAAGGAAGAGATTTTTCTAATCACTGCGTCAGATTACAAAGGAACGTAAATCACTGAGCGGTGTTTTTTGTTAGAAGCGAGAGCAAGGTTACTTCAGGTAGTTCTCAAGAGCATTTTGATATTTCACACGATACTCCCACGTGCAGAAGCTCACACACGTTCGCACACACACTGCAGCAGAGCACGGCTGTCCCTGAAATCGTTAGGAGAAGTTCACGGTGGCATGGGGAAAGGAAGGTACTCTGATACTGAGGAGTGCCTCCATCCTGTGCTGCACCCCAGAGCTCCCACCTGGTCTCCACAGGGTCACGTTTTGCCCTGTGCCTCTTTCTGCCATCTGACAAACGGGGGTAATATCCAGTCCGTACTCTGGCAAGGACAAGTATGTTAAAAATACAGCAAGTAAGAGGAAGCAGAGAAGTAAGCAAGGCAGATAGGGGACGTATTACCATAAGGTTACTAACAATAAGCTAGGACCAGATTTATCTGCATGTGTTATAATAACGGTTATTCACAGAAACGTCACTACAGACTTACAAAAAGGCCACCTGATGTATTTAACTTTAATTTTGTACTGTCCCCCTAATGAAGCTGCGATGGTTCAAGGGAAGAGGGAAGGGAACAAACCAATAAAAGGATATAGCAAAATGTTCCTCTTTTGTGACAAGTGTTGCAGGGCGTGGGAAAGAGGATATAAATTGTCCTGGCCTGCAGCATCCAGCAAAGGCATTGAAGGTGTTACAGGCACTGCCTGCAATGTTCTTGCAATAAAGATGTATTTTGTGTTTCTCACTGTCTTCTGGGATTTTTGGAGAACCTTCTGTGAGGCACCTGCTAAAGTCCTGCTTCAGAAAAAGAATGGTAAAAAATGAGGAGCGTTTAATCGTGACCTGAAGCCGACTGAAATGCTCCGGAGGGGTCTCCACGCAGCCCTGCCCCAGCCCTTTGTGTCTTGAACAAAGATACAGTGGGGGCAGAGGAGGGGAGGACAGATGTGAACTGCCTCTCCCCTGGCCAGCAAACTGCCACCCAAATCAGGCAGCACAGTCAAGGAAAAAAACCCAGAGCCCATAATCATTTTATGATTCTAATTTAACTTTTATGAACATGTTTTGAGCTCCCCTAGTCAGATTCTGGTATTGATCTTTTCAGTATTGTTAACTCATAACCAGACCATATTTGAAGACATAAACTTTAAGAGGGACAATAAAGAAGAGCCAGACTGCACTGGCTTTATTCTTCTCAGCACAGGGACTGGGAGCTGTAAATCCTACTGGAATCAGTGAAATTATGCAAGTGGAGATTAACTCCTGGCTGTGTCAGTTTTTGAGATATTGGGCACCAATGACATCAGTTTTTATTTCTAGTTCAAAGTGGAACTGTCTTGGGATATAAAGCAATGGGAGAGCAAGAAGCTAAACAAGGGAAAAGAGAGCACCAACTTCTCTCTGTCTGCATGCTTTTGAGAGATGGGCCAAATTGCAGCATTTTGACCCATTTCTGGACCAGCTGCAGGCTCTCCCCAAATCACTCATTGCTTAGATTCAGGTTCTTCCTTCCAACTCCATTCAAGATTTGAGCCAAGTAGGAGCATTTAGATCTTGTACATGGTGTTACTCCTTAGTGAGCGAGCTGACTCTGAGCACTACCACAGTGTGATGGAGATCCTGGCTTCGCTGTACTGCGTGTCCACTCAGTGTTTCAGGTCAGGGAGGTTTATATACATTGCTCTGTGCTTCTGACCGATGAATAATATGAAAAGCCTAAATAACAATATTTATGGGCTTTTTTCTCTCAATGGAAACAATACAAAAAGGACAGCTTTCCAGCCTCTGGCTGCTTCTGGAAAAAAAGGAACATGAAAATATGTGATGGGTTTTCCTTGTTAAATGGATCCTAATCTAACAAAATGAGGGCAGGGGTGGGGACAGGCACTGCTTTCTGCCCTGTGTATGCAAGATGTGAAAGGTGTTCTCAGTTTGAGTAGGAGGCTGAAAAATCTTGAGGTGAAAGTCACTCAGTTCCTCTGAGGTCTAGCCTGGTATTTGAATTTACAGTGCAGGATGGTAAGCTGTCAAGTTTAAGTGTGAATCTGTGTCTGCTTGCAGACCGACTTACTGGTCCTTGTGCAGACCTTACCCAGCTGTGTGCAGCTGGGTATTGCACATTGAATCTCACAGACAAAAGGCGATGGTAAAGTCTCAAGAACTCAGTGACCCCCTTTGTTAGAAATGATCCACAGCTCTCAGTTTTCAGTGCTGAACAATGTCCTGAAATAAGTGAGTTATTACAACTTCAGGTTTTGTTGTAAATGCTTGAAATAGCACAACTCTCTTCCCGCTCAGCATCTCCAGTCCTCTCGACACCCTGCATCTCCCCAGGCTTGTCAAGGCTGGAACGCGTCCCACAGCCCTAATTCTGCATTTTCCATGACTCACACCACCCAGCATCTCTGTGCTCTCTCATGCCAGTTGGAATTAAAACACAAAGGGGATCTTCAAAAAAATAAAAGGCTGTGCAGTACATCCTGCCAACAGTTTGGAGGGAGTTCAGCGAAGAGCGACTGGAATGATTAGGGAACTCAAGGCAGCGACTTTTGAGGAAAGATTAACATTGCTAAAAATAGACCACGTGGGTAACTAATGACTAGCAGAGTCTGTGATAAAAGTCACTGTGTATCTAAGGGTATAAATAATCACAGAATAAATAATCAAGGATGGAATGAAATTATTTAGAGCGCACAAAGGGCAACTGCTGGAGTGCGTTACTAGGACTGATGGCATTAAATAAGGAAAGTATGGGAAGCAAAATGGGGACATCACCTCCTCTCTCCCTATGACTGAACTCTGTTTAACTAGGACTTGAACTAAAGCCTACTGCAGTCACTGGAAATTTCCCTCCAGCACAGCAGTACCCACTGCAAGAAGTTGCCAACTATAATTTACAACTACCTCGTCAGGGTTTTCTTTAGAGGCACATGTAATCCAGGACACTAGACGGGGAATCCCTCTTTTTCCCCTCAGTGGCCTGTCTGCCCTGCAAACCTGACAGCA
Source organism: Sagittarius serpentarius (assembly GCA_034782735.1). Lineage (NCBI taxonomy): Eukaryota > Metazoa > Chordata > Aves > Accipitriformes > Sagittariidae > Sagittarius > Sagittarius serpentarius. The sequence continues at coordinate 16,230,643 of JAVKLA010000002.1, forward strand.
TCTGGAAGGAGCCAGATCCTGCTCTCCTTATGCAGAAGCAGCAGCTCACTGCAGCTGGCAGAGTTACAGCCAGAAGGGATCATTATGGTTGTTTAGTCTGACCCAGTGCGTGACACGTGGTCTTTCCGTGCTGCGTCTGCTTCATTGGGTGAGACAGGTACATATCATTGAACAGAATAAACACTGTATTTGTTGCTGCCCTTTTCTCTGTGTGACCTTGGAGTTACCATGGTATCAGCACAAAAATACTACTATGAGCTCTAGATCTGACTCAGAGAGAGATTTGCTTGTCCCTTCTTCACTTATTTCTCCCCATCCCTTAGGCACCCCATCTCTCTGGAGCTCATCCGCACATCTCTGTGCAAGGCAATTGCCTTCCCTCTTGCATTGAGATCCATTCTGCAGTTTTCTTTCGCTGTTGTGGTGCTACCAGACAAGCACTATGTGTATGTGTTAAGAAAATAACAGTAAGCTATTGTACTATCTTTCCAGAGTAAGAGACTATGTGCCTAAGAAGTAGCTTTGCTGTATTTTGGCTTTCTAAGGTTTTAACTGTAGTTGCTCATGATAAACTAAGGAAACATACTCATATTTTCTGTGAAGAGCTGTTTGAAAAGCCATAGCCAGAGTAATAAATGGTTCATTGTCAGACTAGCAGGGTATGTATGTCTCATGGAGAATTTACGTGGTGCCTCTTAGTTCTGGTGCTGCTCAATATTTTCATTAATAACCAGAATGATAAAATAGAAAATAAACTTGTTAAATTTAGTCACAACACTCTATTCAGAGCAACTAAAATCACACCGGAGGACAGGCTTAAAATTCAGCACAGAAGAGATGAGCAGGGATGGTCAACAAAATAAATACAGGGTGGCGACAACTGGTTAAATAACTGCACAAAAGGGGATCTGGAGTTACCATTAAGCTGAACAAGAGTCAAAAATGTCACACTGCTGAGAAAGGAGCAAACCGCGCTGGGATACATAAACAGCACTAAGGCCTGTGAGATGCATAAAGTCAGCTTTTTGTTGACTTTGGAGTGGTGCGGGCTCAGCTGGAGAACTGCAGCCCGTCACAGGCATCGCATGGCAGCCGAGGAGTGGGTCAGCTGGAGAGGTGCTGGAGGAGAGCGGCAAAACAACACCCGCGTTTTGGAGAACGTGACCTACAAGGCACCCGTGAAGGAAATGGGGCTGTTTGGCTCACAGAAGACAAAGCGGGAAGGAGGGGAAGAGAAAGAAATACCCACTGTCGTGCATAAAGGCTGTAGCAAAGAGGGGAATAGTCTCAGTCTGGTGCAGAAAGGACAAGAAGTTAACAAATTAAATTGCACCAGGATCAGATACTAGGGTAAACCAAGCGCTGGGAAGACTGGTGAAGCACTGAAATAAACTGTGTGACAAGACTGCAGCATCCAGCACGGCCAGTGTTTAAGAACTGGCTGCACAAACATCTGTTGAGCGCTATATGATACAGTCAACCCTGCCTTGAAGTAGGCAGATGAGCTGTGCAGTTCCTTCAGGGTCCTGTGTTCAGACATCCATGCCCTCCCACGTTGCTTAAGCTACCGATACTTGTCATCATTACACCTTTGGCACCCTGAGTAACTCTGCTTGGTAATAACCTTCATCTGTGCTTGAGACCTATATGCTGACTCCTCTTCAGTTAATAGGGAGGTGACACTGGATCTCAGTCAGGAATTTTTGGGATGCTGTTTTGTTTTATTTGCACCGAGACCATATTTATTTTATTTCCTCTGACAACTGTTTTAGACCATTTCACTCTCTGCTGGAAGCACGGTAAGGTCCGAAATGTGGGTTGTAAATAGATGGGCAAACTGCACATTTAAGTCTAATTTTACGTGTAGCATCTTTTATTAATGTTCTAACATTTATTGTGTATTTTAAGTCATCATTGATTTTTATTTAAAAAAGATACTTTTATTGGATGTGCATGCTGCCAGCAAAATAAAATATTATGTTTTTCCCCCCTCAGTATGAATTCTCATTAATCTTCTCTAAGTGCACGAGAAAGTAAGAAGCCAACTCTCTCAGTCCAAGGTAGTGTCAACACCTAAGCTTTTTGACTGAGACACTGATAAGTATTCATTCCACTGGGATGCAGAAGGGCTGCTTAATCGCATAAACCAGCATGTGTAAGGTGGGCGCTGAGGAAACAAAACACTCCCCTGTGACTTATTATATCTGGGACTGATTAGCTCTGTTATTATATAATTAAGATTCACAGGAGAGGCATAAAACAACCGGCAAGGACAATGAAAGCTTTCTGAGGTATGTGCAGGCAGCTAAGAGGTGGGGTAAGGCCGGGCACAGGAAGATAACAGTGCATTTTGCATTCAATCTCCAGGTGCCTTCTTAGGTCAAGCTGTATTGGGTCTTACTCATGACATGAAGGTTTTCCAGAAGCAGAGCAGTGCATGCTGAAGAGATCCTAGACCCCCGAGAAGCCTCATTCATTAAGAGTTTTGCTACCTAGCATAAGTAAATGAGTAATGGGTAATGATTTTTGTTTTATTTTCAGCTAGATCAGGTAATGTAGCTTTGCATTAATCGAAAGCTTGAGTCTGATCTTGCATTAACTGGGGAGCAGACTGTAAAGATATGATTGCTCATTAGACTGGAATGCAGGTAAACTAGATCCCAGACAGTTTTGGTTCTGGGCATTTTGATAAGACATCTGCAAGCATTGGCTATAATAATAACAAAGCCATGACAGTGGGGTTAACGCAAACATCGTGCAAATATAAACAAGTAAATGCCGTAACAACTGAACATGGGGTATGATAACGTATACAGTTAAGGAAATGAGTACGTCAAGTAGATACATGGTGTATAAAGGAGTATATTTAAGGCTAGAGGTCTCCAAAGCTCTTTTCCCCAAGATACTGGCTTCAACACTGGGGGATCATCTTGTCGTGCCACACCAAGAAGTTTGTGAGCACATGAAAGGAAGAGCTGCCTGCTGGCAGGTTTTGTGTGTCTGAGCGTTGCTTTGATTTTAGTGATAAAGGGGACTCATTTACCTCTAGTTTGTCTTTTACCATGCAGGTGTGCAAAACCCCAAGTGCTAATTTCAGGTACCTGCTCAGACATGTGAGTCTGTGAAGAGAGGCCACCTGGCCCAGCTGCATCCAACCATTTGCAGTCACAACCACCTCCGTTAGCGTCACCTCACCGCGAGGGTGTCTGCTGAAGGCGCTGGCAGAACCAGGGTGGGTTTGCTTGTGTGGGCCTAGCTGGGAATGTCGGGTCTATGAGAAAACCACCTCCATTTCCCTCCCAGAAAAACCTCCTCAAAAAAGCAGCTCATTTCTGAGCTTACCTTCACCCAAGCACATCCCAGCACTTAAGGAGCATCCATCAGGGAGGGAGAGGTGCTGGTCCAGATGCTGCCAAATACTCCACAGAAGCAGAGCCCACCCTTCCCAAGGGTTTTAAGGCTCAATGGCTTATTAGTCTTTTTCTAGTCATCACAATTAAGGCCCTGTAATCAGCTGCATCAACACCGTAATCAGCCCCAGCAATCAGCCTCCTGCCTCTGACGCTGATGAATGCCAGGAAGGTGCCACGGAGTCAAGAGACTAATTGACCACTTTGTTAAAAAACAACAAAAAGAAAAGAGGGTGTTAGTGCATTTATGCCTCCAGATTTGGGGGACCCAGGAAAGAGGCTGGTACCTTGCTGAGGCCTTCAAAGCTAGTTTGAATTTGCCAGCTGGTTTGCATTTGTTGTGAACGAGGGCTGTAGAAGCGTGCTGGTTCGTGTCACCCAAAAGACTGATCTGATCTAAATCTGCATGAGCCTGAAATCAGGGGGAACTGGTGCATGGGTTGCTCTGGGATGATAAGTACGTGTTCCTGAACTATATCAAAATTATTATCAGAACTATCTCTCAATCCAACATTTGTTAGAGGAATGATCCCAAGCATTCAATTAACAGACAACCCTTCCTTTCTCTCTGGCAGTTTAGGTTTGACAAGGTAAAAATAAATCTAGGATCCTGACTTCCTGTTAAATATTTATTATATGTATTTTCATGGTCCTTAAAGTCCAAGATGTGAACTGAGCCCCTGCTTTGTATCAAAAAGAGAAAACAGTCATACAATGAAGGCATTTTGCATATGAATCACACTAGCTTCTCCAAGTTACTCTGCAGTTGGGGTTGTTCAGCCTGGAGAAGAGAAGGCTCCGGGGAGACCTTCTAGCAGCCTTCCAGTACCTAAGGGGGGCCCACAGGAAAGCTGGAGAGGGACTTTTTACAAGGGCATGTGGTGATAGGACAAGGGGTAATGGCTTTAAACTGAAAGAGGGTAGATTTAGATCAGATGTAAGGAAGAAGTTCTTCACTGTGAGGGTGGTGAGGCACTGGGACAGGTTGCCCAGAGAGGTTGTGGGTGCCTTGTCCCTGGCCAGGCTGGATGGGGCTTTGAGCAAGCTGGTCTAGTGGAAGGTGTCCCTGCCCGTGGCAGGGGGGTTGGAACTGGAAGATCTTTAAGGTCCCTTCCAACCCAAACCACTCTATGATTCTATGATTTTACCCACTTTTAACATACTCAGCTCACTGCTGGCAATTTCTTTGCCCAAGGCTCCATGATAGAGACAGATAGGAAGTAGATAGGAAGTAGCCGAGAGGCAGAGGGGCTATGCTTCTGTTGTATTTCATGCAGACCATGGCTGGCAATGGGCAGTGTTCCTGCCTGAGAAATCATCTCCATCTAGGAAATCATCTTTGAAAAGGAAAGATTTGTTCTTGTGTTTCAGATGCATCACTCTGTTTATTGACCCATTAATTATCGGTCTGTGTCTTTTGATGGTCAGGGCAGAGCAGCATACTGGGGACGATGGTTTCAGTGTGACTCTTGTGAGAAAAAAATAGCAGAGCTGTTCAGCCCAGTCATTGTAACAAGGTTATAATGTAAAGCACTGAGCAATTAGCTGGGAGATTTACCTCCTTGTCTTAAAAGCATTTTTATTACTTAATCAATCACAAGCAATTTATAAACAAGGCTGAAGTTTTACATGGAGCCATAAATCTGTCTTATTTGCTTCCACAAAAGCAGGAAAAACAGACCCGAAGTTTCAAAAGACATTTGATCAATTAAAAAAAAAAGGCAGAACTACCTCAAAAGAAGATAAATGGTTTTTCAAAGGGAGGAAGGACTTTAGCAGAGGCTGGAGGAAAAAAAGTCCATCTGTCTATTTGCTAGTCTATAACATCATCCATAACAGCAGCTTGAAGTAGTAGCATTGTAAAGTGAAAATGTGAATCATTTGGGGCAGGGACTTTGTTTGTCTGTGCATGCCTTCCTCAAGCTGGATTGCAGCCACTGAATGCCAGCACTGTGTAATTGCAAAATAAAAATATTAAGAATGCTGAGTCGGCAACAGCATGTGTGCTCCAGATGCCCTTTTTGCTTTCAGAGCTTCTGACTCGGTGCCAAGACAGGACGGCATTAGGAGCCTGGTAGGTAAAGATACACTACTTGCTGCCTCCAAAAAGAGCTTCTCCCAGCCACAGGAGTGCCTAGACGCTCCTCATTTTCTCTTTTGATTTGTCTTGTCATTAGAAGGAGGTTAATGGACACAATTCACTGGCAGGATTTCTGCATACCAGAAGCAGCTGACCATGTGGGGTAACACAGAGATACACAAAGGTACACAGGGATGCCCCAGTCTGAATCCTTCATCAGTCACTGAGGCCAGGAGGCTGTTTTGCATCCCTACCCCACCACTCTCCCAGCATATACTGGTTGGACCAGTTAGATTTCCATACTGGGCCGTTGGGATAGTTACCTTGATGTAGATGGAATCAGTACTTGCTGGCTGAGTGTGTTTTAGTTGGTTTGGCAGCAATCTCAGCTCTGCCGGTCCCTCTACCTCTGACATTCAGTGTCTCAGCAATACTGCTGACTTCGGCGAAACTGGGGCACTGATACAGACATGAAAGTCCCACTTTGGAGAGAGCTGCTGAAGAGGTCTCTACCACACTATATGCAGGAGCCAGACTGGAGGCTGAATTCACCTCAAATTTGTGGTGATCTAATTGTTCCAGCATCAGCTTTTTTCTGTTTTTAACTGCTCTGATTTTACAACTCCCAGTCCTGATTCTTCTGCCATTTCCCACCCTACCTGTCAGCTCATGATTTACACCTTTCCAAAGCAGACACATACTGATTTCAATTCAGAACAGTGTTACTTCTATACATCCCTTACTTCTGTATGGGATGCAGATTGATGGAAAAGCAACTGGCTTTCTGAGAGGGTGACCTTAGGGGAATAAATGGAGCGGATGCTCTTGTGTTTGCACTGTGTTGAAAGTCCGAGGCAGGTTCAGCTGGGAGAACAGGGGGAGCTTCACCCAACCCCACTCCACCACATCTGCGACGCAGGAGATACAGAAATCTGTGCTGCTCCCCATCCCAGGACAGCCGTACCACCACCTACCTAAAACCCCAAGCTCAGACCTCACTTGTGTAGCTGATGACAACATGAAGCAGCTCAGGGAGACACTTTGGACTTTATAGGTTTTCTCATACTGTCTGCCCCGTGTTTCAGGTTCATCTGTATAGGAGAGAGCAGCAATTCTCTATAGCTCCATGGTGACAGGAAGGAAAAATTGTCTAGATTAATAGACCTGTTTACACAAGGTATTGCTAATCAAGATTTCCTCTCCCCGAGCCAGGCAGGAGTCTCCCATGTTGGGCAGGTGTTTGCAGTCGCAGCATCTGCTCCATCTGCAGTGCTGCGGCCGAGCCTCCGGGAGGGCTGGGTGAAAGCAGGGCGTGCTGCACGGTGGCATTGCACGTGGGTGTGACATTTCAAGACCTAATAGGATCAAATGTGTCATCGCATAGTTCAGTGATTTAATGGCTCTGAGTGTTTTAGACAAATAGGCACTTCCTGGTTTCAATTCATACACTTTTATTGCAGATAATGAAAGTCAGATGCTCGTTAGTTCAGCACTGAGGTCTTGTGTAGCTGAAGCACAGCTTTTGCCCAGAGTGATATGAAAAGTCGTAGCCCAAAACTGTCACCCCCGCACCTCTGGGCTACAGATTCCCGTCCTGAGGTTTAAGAACATATTTAACACAAGAAATGAATTTCATAAAAATATCATAAAATATTTAAAAATTAACAGGAGACAATGTTGTCCCAGCTGATCATTCCCACTTTAACAGTCACAAATAATAGATGCACATAATTCCTTACAGTATATATAGCATGGATTTATCATTGGATGATTTAGTGTCCCAGCCCACCACACTTGCACAAAATAAATACTTCTAACTGGCACTGAAAATGCAGGGTAGGTTTCATTGCATCCTGGCACTTATTATCAACATTATTTATTACTGGTCAAGTACTGACAAAGGCTTTCAGTGTTCTACAAACATAAGAAGATAAAGCCCTTGCCCCATTAAATATACACATAGTGTTTAACTCTGAAGGGCACCAAGAAGCCCGTTAAAGTCAATGTGCATTGACCTTCTCATGGGAGTATCCACAGACAGACCGATTCAGATGTGTAATTCTCCTGTTGAAGGCCAGTTACAGTGTGCGCTGTGAATGCGACTGGCCCCAAAACTGTGCTCAGTCACAGCCTTTTCTTCTATGAGGGCATGTTGGGTTTTAACACGGAGAGGCAGTGAGAAGCAGGTGATGTGTAGCAACATCCATGTTCTGATAAATACTCTGGAAGACAAAGCAATGAGTCAAGACAACAGGTCCTCAGTATCTAAGCAATGTGAATAATATTCTTTATTGCTCCAAAAAGCTCTGGCTGCTCACACCAAAGAGAGAGAGAGATGTGGATGTTGTTTCACTGGACTCTCTGAAAAGCTTCTGACCTATTCCTGCTCCAGAGCAGAGTAAGATGAGTCCACAGCAGTTGTGGGAGAAGGTTTCCTTTCAAGATTGTTCCAAATAAATACCAACAAACTAGGAATGTTATTAGTAGCCAACACAGATTATTTAATTTCTTTATAATGGTGAACTGTTGTTTGTCTGAAAGCAGACTTTCAGTGAGGTTCACAAGGCATGTTCAAATATGCGCTAACAAGTGCTGCAAGAATAAGCTGTTACGGCATCTCAGCATTTGTGAGTCCAATTCTTCTGGAGACTGAAAGTGAACTTTACGTCGCTGAGTATACCACAATACCCAGAAAGATGTCCGGTGGATTTCAGTGAAAATTCATGAACCTCTTTGAATTAGCCAACCTGTTCCATACATCGCTACTGCAAAGACCGGTTGGATCAGCGCAGGTTTCAGGGGTGAATTTTACAATAGTGTGCTGCTTTCAGATGCACAGATCTTCAAGACCTCTTCAGCTTGCAGGTCTTACGTTTTACTTCTGCAGATGTTTAAAATTGCATGCAGGATCTAAAAAGAAATATTCCATTTATTTATGTGCACCTGCACTTTGACATTTTATGAGCTACTGAAATAAGGCTGTGTGGCAGGTTTTATTTCTTTCTACTTTTTTATAGTATAAATGATAGCTTGTACTTTGCCCTGTTTTTCCTACCCCCAGACTGGCCTCAGCAGCGATGCACGTCCACCCAGAGTCTTTCAAACGCTGAAATTTAGATACATTTACTTCCCATCCCACTTCTGCCATTTTTCTGAGTTGCAGGCAATTGATTAATACAGTAAGTCTCATCAACTACAAATGCAGTACAGCAGCTATTGAGGTAATCTATCTTATTTCTAAGAAGTTTTTTATCATGTAATTATTGCAATTACTTTAACAGACAAAAAAACTTAAGTACTAGGAGCTTGCTTCTCCACTCAAGCCAGAAATTAGCAAAAGGGCTTTTCTCTTGTTTGTTTAAGCACCAGAAGAAGTATTGGATTTTTCAAAAGAAAAAGAGCCTATCACAAGTTTTACAGCTTCTGAACAAGGATTAGCTTTAAACTGTGGAAGAACATGACTGAAATGAGGGGTAGTCAGAAGAGCAGTTGCTGTATCTAGGATGGGATATTTAATCTCCAGCTTGTAAGGAGCAAATATGAAGAGTGGATTTTGCTCGCAACTTCTATGAACAAAATCAGAGGGTGTTTTGTGAGAATGAGGATGAAAACCAGTGCTGTGGAATCTATTTCCTTTATGAATATAACTCCAGCAGCTCCTTGGATTGTATCTTAATGCCCAACCTGCAGTTTACCACTGAGCTAGGGTCAATGATGTAAGGAAAGGAATGAAGCACCATGGTTGTCTTTCTGAATTCTTTACTTTTCAAGCCATTTTTCTTACAATGTTCGTATGATGCTAAACAGGAGGTGGTAGAAAAATGGAAAAAACAAACTCACACATGAATGAATGTTGCTCTTATTCAGCAGGATCCTTTGCAAAACATATTCTTATTCTTCAGAGTATAATTCTTTAATTATTTTTTTTAAATAAAGAATCTATGTGAAACATTCAGTTTTGACATTCTTCACTTGCCCTTTTTTCCTCAGTTTTCTTTCTCTGATCTGTTTTCCCTCATGTTTCTTTTTTTCCCTGTTTATCACAGAAAAGGAGGCTCAAAATAGGAATAAACAATACATTTTCAAAGGCTTATTTAACCCAAATATTCACATCTAGAAGAAAGAAAATGTAGTCAAGTTCAACAGATATTATCAATAAAAAATCCACTAGTTCTCTGGGAAGTGATTAACCATTGATTGTAAATAATGTGGACTTTTTGGTAACTGTCTTCATACTTCTGCCCTTACCTCAAACATATCAGAAGCCTGCATGGCTGTGAAAATGTCTCTGGGGATAGTCAGTTTAACTTCCAGAGCTTGTCTCCTTAACACTAGCTTTGTCACATGCTGTAAAATATCTGCCTGAAACCTTTCTATGCAGCATTACCTTGCAGAGCTCAGTGCTGCCATGGACCGAAGAACCTCCTGGCTGTTTCCAGTTCCGTGATCCACAAAGAGGGTTTGAGCTTTTGTGACTTTTAAAGGCTCTGAGCTTCACTTTCTGGGGGTAGTGGGGACGCAGGAAGCCAGGACGCGGCTGGGCATTGCGCCTCCACCCTCAGCCCCTCTGAGCACATGCAGCCGTATGCTCACCCTTGGGCTCATCAACCAGCCAGGACAGAAGTTTGTCATCACACCCTTCCCAAAAGCTGCTCAGCAAAGATTTGGGCTTAATCTCGCCCAAATGGATCCCCAGTCTGATCTTCAGTCATCTTCATTTCCCTCTTTTTCACTGCTAGGCTCTTCCCAGCTCTCCAGACAAGGGCAGAGAGCAAAGCAAAGGAACCAAACTATGTGATGAACAGCAGAAATATTCCATGGCTTGCTGCCCTCCCTGACATCTGCTCTCTTGGATGTACGTTTTACCGTGTATATCATCTTTAAATGGGAAACGGACAGGCATAGTTGTGCACGCATACTTCTGCCTTTCGATGCCTGTTGCACCTGTAGAAATCATGCCTTTTAGGCCCGTGGGGCATGTTAGCCCAGGTAGCCAACGGAGCAGTGAGATCCTGGGTAAGCACACTCCATACTCATAAATTAGGCGCCAGCAACTTTGGAAATTGGCCCTTGGCATCCCATAGCACGTTCCCTTCCACACCATTACTGCAAAGCTGTTAGGGGATTCACTGGGGCGAGAAGCATTTCTAGGGACTCTGTGAGCCAGCACAAAATGCACTTTGCTGTACCTTGCATAAAAATATGATCTTTTAGTGTGCAGGAACTTGTTATGCCAATTTTGTCAGAGGTGGTTTCTTCTCCTTGCACCTTGCTAGACTCTCTTGCTTTCAGAGCAGGAGCTGTGATGTTGCTTGGGGAAGTTCCTGCCACTGGAAGAATCAGGCTCATCTCTCTCTGCCTCATCAGCTCTCTATTTCTCTTCAATATTCATTTAAAAATTAATTTCTCTTGTTCTGCTTGCATCTACCTCTTCATTTGGCTCATACTCTGCTATGAGTTGTCTGGCTGAAATTTATTCCCCAGACAATGTCTTTATGACTGCTTTGCCTCATTTCATACTAAAAAAGAAATACTTTGCAATCCAGTTTCTATAGAAGCCTCCTTACAAAATAACTTTTTGTTGTATGTTATGGAGAAAATCTGCAAAGCTCTTACATTGCTGCATGCAGGATGTTAATTCCAGCTTGTGAACATGTTTCTCTGGAGGTCTGCAGCTCTCTAAGTGGAATTACTTTGATGACTAAACTGCTAGATCAACACTTGTCTCACTCTCTTTAAAAATAATTAAATCAACCTTCTTTCACCTGCCACTGAAACAAACAGAAAACAGACAAATTAGGATCCTTTGTTGTGACTCAACATTTTCAGCATTTACTGAATCCTGTCATGATTATTTTTTCCTCTTCTGTGAGTAGTTTTAAATTCACATTTTATGGCAGAAGTAATAGAGGTAGAATTTCCATTTTCTTCCTACTTTCATGTGTTTCTGCTATTTGAAAAGATTTCAGAAACCGAAGAAATGGATGATTTAGCACTGAGAATGGGACAGAGGGGCCAGATAAAGCTGGGTCACCACGTAGCCCCAGTCCGCACAAATGGAATAGCACTGCTATCTGGTGGCTGCTCCATGACTCATGGAAAATGCCTCGGTTGTCTCAGGCCTCTATTTGGAGGACACGTATACATAGCACAGAGGTTTGCAACACAACTGATCCAAGCAAAGAAGCCAAGGATTAGCCCAGCTGCCAAGCTGAAACTCACTTTGACTGATGGGGGGGGGGGGGGGGGGGGGGAAGAAAAAAAGAAAAAAAGAAAAAAAGAAAAAAAGAAAAAAGAAAAAAAGAAAAAAAAACCCCAGAGAGTGCAGTTGGGAGGGGTGTAATGGGGAGAATATATTTGCCAGATTGCTGGGGGACAGGGAGAGGTTTGCAAAAAATTGTTTTCATCGTGACAGTTTCCTGATTGACATCAAATTTCATTCTGCAAAAAATGAAACAGATAATATCAGCATGTCCCACTTCTAACAGTCTTGGAATTGAAAGCTGTCACGTTGTTGCTCAAAACATGCTTTTGAAAAGAAAATGGATGTTTCTTTTGTTAAAAAATATTGTTTTAAAGAGCTAACATCTGAACTAAACGTTTCAATTGTGTTGAAATGTTACACTTTGACCCAAGATCAGTGGGAATGTGGGATGTGGAGAGGGTTCATTTAATACAGTATTTCCAGTCTTTTCAGTCCTATCTTTGGTGGCAAAATCAGACTCAAAAAATATATTTTCAAGCAGAACACCAAGATCCCAGCCAAATTATGTCAAGAAAGTAATTTGGAAGAAAATTTCAATTAGGAACAATGCAGACCATCACTGCAATTTAGGTTGTGGCCGCCGTACAGAAATGAGCCAGCCATGGGGTCTGGATCTGGAGGCATGCCCGTGAATAGAACTGCTCCTAGTAAAACAGCCTGTGTCCAGCCAAGACCATCCATCCAGGCTGAGGAACTGCAATTCTGTATTGGTGAGCAAAAGATGTGTCCCAAAGAGGTCTGGACCCGCGAGCTGAAGATCTTAATTACAACAGACCCTTACCTCACCTTGCGTTTGACCATCAGAATAAACATTGTTATTGACTGAGGTGAAATGAAGCAGTGAAATCTATTCTGCAGAGATTGTATGAGGATTTTCAGGGCCATCTAAGGAAGCCTTGCTTTCTCCTTGACAGTTTAAGGACCAGACATGAACAACTGTGGCTGTGACTTGCTGCTCTAAATATAGAATAACACAAATTATCACATGCTGACAGGTTTCAGTTCCATGGATGCGTCTGCCAGCAAGGCCTTGAAAGCATCTCCGCTCGGCCGTCTGCGAACCGAGCCGATAAGCTCGTTGTGAATAACGTGGTGAAACCAGTAGTTTTCTTCATTGTATAGGCCAGCTCATCTCATGCTCTTCCCCGTCGCTCTTAGGATAAACTCAGTCCATATGAGCATCCTGCTCTTTCTTGTCACAAGATAGATGCTTTTCTCATTGACATAACTTGATGGGGGAGAATTATACCTCTGCGTTAGACAGCACCTGATTTTTCTCTTATAGCAACAGTTATAAATCTGTGCCTGGCACTCTATTATGTACATAAATCTGGCCCTACAGACCACCAGCCAATGAGTTTTCCTACTTCCCACACAATTAAAGGTGCCAAAGATTTTTTTCCTCTTAAGTCACACTTCTGACAATTTTACAAAAACAATATTATGGAGAGAAAGAGTTAGCATCAGACCAGCAAGTTGTGAAATGTAACAGTGTTGAGATGTTTTGCATTCTGGCATTTCAGGCAATTAACCTTCTTAATGCAAATTTATTACAGCTTTGAAAAAAACATTGTTTTGAATAAAAAAAGAAATTCTCAGAAAGTATTAGAAAAAAGCATTCCAACCATTTCAATGCTAATCCTCAAAATATTAGCTGGGAGATTTATAATACAATAATTTGTGTCATCTCTTTATGTGCAAATTTTGAATAGCAATTGGCTGTATCAAACACCCGTTGTCGTGTGCTGCAGAGCTAACCCATTGTCTGGAAAATGCACCTTGTACTCGGCGAGGGAGGGCAGTGCCTGCTAGCCCATCGCCAAAGAGGACTGTCGTTAAGATTCAGCAATGAGTAGACACATTTAGCCCTTAAAAGCAGGAGAATGAGTCCTCTTCTTCACTGTCCCTGCAAAGCTGGGTCTAACTGGGATTTCCCCTAAAGGAGCACAAAGTCAGAAGCTGTTAAAAGTGGGGTCTTCTATACTTGGGGTCTGCTATGCTTGAAGGACCCACCAAGCAGCAGAGATGAGCAATGGGTTTGTGTTTTCGTAGCACTGGGGACGTCATCCAGCTGTGGGACCAGCCGGAATAAAAGGAAGCTGAGTTGCAGGTGGACGTAGGGGGAAACAGAGGTGGTGATTTAAAGCACCCACATCCGTTAAGCAGGCTCTCAGGACGCAGAAGGACTCTGACCAAACACATCGTAGCAAGGAAAACAGAGCAGGCAAATGCAGACAGGGTTTGTCCTTCTGGCATGGGTTGGTTTGTATTCTCCTCATAAAGTCACTGTGTTGAGAACCCCTGGAAAATCCTGGACTGTTTGTTTTGTTTTATTATCATGTGTCCCTGGAGATGTAACTGCAAACCCGGAGGGAGCGATTCATACCACCAAAGTTAGGCAGCTACCTCAGGCACCAAATTAGGAGTCTTATCACCTGTCCAGATAATCATGGAAAAGAGAAAGGGCACTTCAGCTTGCCTAGGATACAAATTACCCTCCAGAAGTGCTTATCTGTCACCACTGCTTTTACGGGGAGCCTGGGGCGATCAGAGCTGTGTGGAGTGAATTTTCCTGATCCCTCTGGACCATGGGGTAGAGCCGTGGGAAAGAGGGTGCTTAAGCCACGGGAGAGCAGCTGGACCGTGGGCCTTCTGTCTGTGATGGCAAAGGACCCTCTGCCCACAAAGCGTGCCATAGCACGGCACTCCCAAAGCTGTCTGAGGTGTAGGATGTAAGTCTTTGACTTATCATGAACTGACCTTTTCCAATGTGAAATTATTCAGCCAGCAAACTCCCAACCAGCAGCCTTTCCCTCCAAAACTTCTACGCAGAACATGGCAAGCCCCAAAGGCTTTTTTTTCTCCTTGTTTTTTTATCATCCCCTGGCAGAATCAGCATTGCAACAGGGAACGGTTTGTTCCCTTGATCCTCTCCCTGCTGATGCCTCGTATCCTTTACTTACATGGCTCCATTAATGCCTTGCTTTGAGCACATGAATGCAGGTATTTTGTGAATCTCCTTCACTCCAGGGACTGGGATAACTCCTTATTCATGATGGAAAAGCATATAAACAGAATATTTAACGAAATGACTGTAAGCGTCAGTTATACCTGAACAAAGAACTGCAAATGGCCCTGTAATGTGCTTTATACCTGCTTCTTCTCTTAGATTGCACTGCAGGCTATTTACAATTCACAATCCACATATCCCTGCATCTGAAATGTCTTTCTTTCTCACTTACTTCCTGATTAAGTGACAGAGATTTCAGCACAGCCTCCAAAGTCACAGCAAACACAAATCTTCCCAGAGATAACCAAAATAGCTGTTTTATTTATTTTCATTCTTTTGCAACTCAGTATTTGCATATTAGAGTGGTTACTGGGAGGAGAAAAGTCATGGATGCAAATTTGACATTCAGATGTCAGCTCCTCCATAAATAAGGTCAACTGTGATGAGGACACTTGCTAGTCTCCAATTATAGGTCTCTTAATGCGTAAATAACGCTAATGCATGGCATCTGCCATCAGAGCACAACTCATAAAGAAGGTGTTAATCGAAGCCAACCCGGCTGAAATTTGCCCCTCTTGCTGTTTCCTGGCTTTTTGACTCGGAGGAGATCAAGACGTTGACCTGAAAGCGACTTGAATCACTCAGCGTGCATAGCTGCATTCTGCCCAGCCTTCCTGGATCAAAATGTGTCCCGTGTCACCTTCTCCCTTCTCTGGGCACCCTTCCCAGACTAGAGCAAAGAGTGGCCTAATTTTATGAACTAGGGCGAACCCAGCTCAGGTTCCATCCCAGGCGCTGCCACCTGCAATTCAATCCCAGTGGAAAGAGGATCTTGGCCCTTTCCAAAGAGGACACCGGCCACTGCTGTGAGGACACCTTCTCTCAGCCCATCTCAGGAGCTGACAGGGTCAATGACACTTTGGTGAGAAGGCTTAGTGCCTCGGAAAGAGAGGGCTGACAAAGTCATTGCTTGAGCCTGGCAGAAGTGCCAGCGTTTGACCTCTTACTATATTTTCTCAGGCAGATAGCTCCCTGCAGGGCTGTACGCTTCCGACTGCATAGCACTTGTAGCTGGAGCTAATTGGTGACTCCTTTTTATCACCTCTCCAGTATCATCTGGATAAACTGGCTCTATCACTCTACAGCCCCAGAAACGTGAGTAGGGTAACAGGCAGAAGATGAGAACCTGGGGCTGGCTGCCAAATACTTCTGGGGCTTGCTCTGTGGGCATCTTGGTTCCTCACTAATACTTTTATCCCCTCCCCATAAATCTCTGTTTGCATCAGGTTGGTATTTCTTGCTTTTTTTAGAGCACTGCCACGGCAGTTCCCCAAGTTGGAACCCCTGGTGCAACCTTCAAACAGAAAGTGAAAGGCTCTGACGAGCGGTGAGGCGATACGGCGCAGGCAGCAACACACACACGAGTCTCTGAACACCTGGGTTCTTTGCCTGGTTTTGCCTTGGCTTTCAGGGGAACCTATTCAAGCTTTTTATGCCTCAGTTTCTCAGGAGCTGCTTGCAGCCATCTTTATAAAATACTTGAAAGCTTTGTGGACAGGAAATACACAGCAGCAATGGGTTAGTAATATCGGGGTCCGATACTTTGTCTTTCTCAGATCAGGGCTATAAAGTACCGATGCAAAGAGAAAGGCAGAAACAGTTAACACTAGGAAAGAATTGACTTCCATATGGTACAGTAACTTCCTTTGGGCTTTTCTCCAGTTCTACCTCAATAATCTCCTTTTTATTACCCTTTATATGAGTTTCAAATTCCCTGGCTGCAAAGGCTGGCAGCGACCGAGCTGGAGCTGCCCTTCTGAGACAGCTTTTTTGGCTTTCTCCAACCTGGTGACTGTAAGCTGGAGTTCAGAGCAAAAGCTGTGGTGAGGAATGCGGGCAAAGAGCAAGTCTTCCCGCTGCTCTCCAACTTCGGTGTCCCTCCTTGTAGCAGCAACATGCACCAGTAAGGCTGGGGTTACACAGATGCACTCATTGGGGCTACTCCAGGGCTGAAGTGGGAGACTAGCAAGTCAAAGGGCAAGTGTCTAGCAAGCAGCTACCTGCAGCTGAAACCTGCAAATGCTAAGCACTTGCAAAGGTTTGTTTACAAGCAGCATGAAAAAAGCTGTGGATTGAAATCAGTCTTCACAGTAGCAATAAGAGAGCAGCACTGCTGTGAAAGCCAGCGGCTCCCGGCATCAAGAGGAGCCTTTCAGCCTTGTCCTGGCCTTGCCAGTAAGGTTTTCATTTACAATTTCATAAGAGGACAGAGCTGAGGGGTGTCTGATAGGGAAGGAGCAGTCACAGGGGAAAGTAGAAATTTTCTCCCTTTTTAAGAAGCACCAGTGAGCTGTGAATCCTGGAGCATCTGGCATCTTTGCTTCCCTGGTCATTCTGTACCACTGTAAGGGCTTCCTGCAGCACCCCTGCCAAAGTGATCCGTGGAGTTACCCCTCCTGTCCAGGAGAGCATCCTCCCCTCCAGGCCCGTGAGCCATGTGCAGTGGTCAAGTGAAAACAAGACCAAACCTTGGGTAACTGATGAAGTTAGTGCAATACCACCAAACCCTGGGTTACTGACAAAGTTAGTGCAGAAGTCTGGCTATTTGTTTTGTGGCCTTTTTTCTTCAAGGCAGCAGATAACCATTCAAGCAGATCAAAGATTTTGGTCTCTAAGACCTTTATTCATTACTACATTTAATAAAAAGTATTTAAAATCCTCACATCCAGCAGCCTAAAAACAATAAAGAAGAACAGCTCACACTCAGGCAGCAAAGTCTGGCTCTGGGGTTTGCATATGACCTGAGAGTCTCTTGCCTTATTCCAGGGATTTTCTTATTAACAGGAATTCACCAGCACAAAAGGAATTGTTAACAACTTTCGGATCACAAAGTTCTCCCTTTGTATTCAATGCAAATGGGGAAAAGCAGTCGTATAATACAAAATGTGCTAATATTCCATAATCTACTCATACATTATAAGACTTGCTTATTGCTCTGGTGATTGATTTATATTTAGTATGCAAGATGCTGAGCAATGTGTGCCTTCCAACTGCTTGAGCACAATTATTGTATTGATTTGATGTGACAGTAGCTCTGTGTTTAAGGTGGTTTATGTTTTTTAATTTGCAATTAAATAAAAAGATGTCTGCTCCCCAAGATGGCTGACAGTTGTTTATACCCTGCAGTAGCTGATGAAGCAAACTTTTATTTGGCTTCATAAAACATACTTGTCCTGTCACTCTGAAGCACATCAGCTAGAGTTCTCAGAGTGGTTTCTTACCTAGCGAAAGATAAAACTAAACTCCAATCTATTTTAAAATAGGCCAGGTAACAACATCAGTGTTGCAATGGGACTATAATGAAGTAAGTGAGCTAGCAATATTGTACTATTGGTAAAAGTAATAGTGATAATATATTTCTATAGCACCTTTCATCCTGAAGGGTCCTGAACTGCTTCGGGTATTCACTTGTTCCTTTGCTCTCTCCCCCTTCCCTTCCTTTCTTTCATTGTATGTATATAAATATACTTATATATACATATTTTTTATTTAAACCCTCCTCTTCTTCTGCTGCTTATATCTTCTCAACTTTGCAGAAAGGAGGAATCTTGACAGCTACTTAAAATCAGGTACTGCACAATGGTTACCGAGCTACAGATGAGATGGCTCCATTGTCCATGACTCTAAGGGAATAACCCTCCTAAGGAAGATCCCTATTGTCTCTCACAGAAGCAGGTACTTCTTTATGCTTATGCTGCATTACTACTTCACAAATCTGAGGTGCTGCCAAAACAATGGAAAGATAACTTTTTTCCCTGAAAACGTACACTGTTGCTTTATAGCTATCAGTCAGTGAAAGAGCCATAAATGTGAGCTGGGCACATCTGTGAGTCCGTCTCTTCTCCACAGACCATGCATGACAATGGCAGAGGAAGATTGATCTTCCTCCCACACATACCATAACCTCATCTCAAGGTCCCACTCTTAAACGTGGAAAAACTCCCCTATCACGACTGCCAATAAAAGAGGAAAATCATCACCGAGTGCTCCCTTGAAAGCTTGATTCATTATCTCTTGAGGTTAATAGAATATTTTCTACCATCTTCAGTGTCTTTGAATTGCTCCCAATTCAGTACAAAGGCAATGGATATTTGCCACCAGCAGATAGTTCAGCTTGGAGGGTCTATCAGCCCTCGCTGCTTTGGTGCCTGCCAAGCTAAAGTTAACTGGAGGACATTTAAAACCAATGCATATTTCAAGCATAGATAAGGCCTGGTCTTGCTGACCTATGTCCAGCTGGCCTGTGCCCAGAGCTATAATCTCCAAGTGATGCGATTGCCATCTTTCCATTACCTTCTTCATTCCAGAGATACCTCCTCACATGAATGTGGCATGCAGAAACACAAAACACCGGGAGGGTCAAATGTTTCCAAATGTTGTATAACTCATCTCTCCAGCCTCCGGTGGGCCTCCAAAAATTCCACAGATTCTGGGCTATCCATTCATCAACGTAAATTGAGTTCTCGTGTTTGTCGTGCCATATGAAACGTGTTGATTATCAGATGATGTACTATAGCATATATACATCAGAATTACTGTGTCACCTTGTGCTTGTTCAGACAGAAACTGAACAAAAATAATCTATAAATATCAGGTCAGACCCCGAGAATAGATTTGTTTTGACTGCAGCAGTGCCACTTTTACATGAATATTCCAGCAAGCAATTATAACAGGAATGTAGTAGAGACTACTATTATCGAATACTCCCCTCAGTGAGACTATTAAACTAGTCACCATGTCATCATTTGCCATTGTTCAGTCCAGAGACCTGACTTAAGGAGTTGGATCCATCCAGTGTAGGAACCTGTATGTGCCACGTGATCTCAACATCTACCCCAATCAACCAATCTACCCCAATCAACCAAAATAATAAATTATGAATATTAAGTACACCAAACATTGTCGATGGCCAACCATTTATAAGCAGCCTACATGCTAAAATGTGCATTCTATTGTCTGATCAATTTTCAGGGCAGACAAGACAATTACATCATCCAGCCGCTAAACAGGAGAGGCCATTATATTTCAGTTTATCAGCTTTAAATAACATGACATAGACTATCATCCTGGTGCAATACATTGTTGAGATACTGGTGCACAGATCCAAAACAAGTTTTAGTAGCTGAAGGAGCACGCAATGTAAGTTTATGACATACAGACACATCTCTGGCAAGTTCTGCCATCAGTGAAAGTGAGATTAACACCAGATTGGCTCTGCAAAGGGATGGAGGTGGAGAGAATGCTCTGAACATTTACACAGCAACAGAAACTCCGATTAAAGAAGTCTGTAATGCTTTAGTTATTGTATGTCATTTCTGAACTTCTTGCTTAATCTCAAATCTTCTGATTTTGTGGGGAGTTTGGAGAGCACATGAAGAATAAATACATAGTGCCCAAAATATAGACAACCAGTATTGCAGAGTAAAAAAATTTAAAAGCTATTTTTCTTCCACCATATATGAAGCCTTCATTCCAAAATCTCTTTGTCTCCACACATAATAATAGCCTCTTATTTCAACTACAGGTGATACTCTTAAGTGACCGATTTTTGAGCTATCCATTTTCCAGCTCTTTCATGTTGCTCACAGTTTAAAACACATTTAAAGAGACACTTTAAGGTTTTATATAATTTTAAAAAACATTTTCAAAAAAGCCCAGTTTGTAAAAGAATGTATATTTATTATTTCTTTCTTAACAGAAAACAGTTTATCAGAATATCATCATTTACATATCCGTCAGATTCCTTGGAGTACTAAAAAAATCAAAATTAATGGATGAGTATAGGAGAACTAGAAGAAATGTTTAGAAAACAAGCAAGCCCATATGAACCCGATGGAAGGCACTCATCTAGTTCCACCACCTTCCCCTGGCTTCAGGGAAACTGTGCTGTCCTACACCAGCTGCAGATGTGGCCTCATGTGTTAACCAAAACTGCCCCACTGAACTCTAGAGTGTCATACAGACCTCAAACAACTAGAGTTTTGACCCAGGATTTTCGAGCTGATAGACAAACTTACAAAAATAAGAAAGGTTATTTAAAGAGAAAGTGTTCTTTCATATTATGCAGGTGTCTGAGAGAGTTATGTGGTGCTTGGATTAATAATGACATGGTCTGTCTTGTGTGAAGAAATGACCTGGCTGAATTGGTCCCAATTCTCTTAGCTCATGAAAACTTTGTGGCAAACCTTGCACAGACAAGGAAAGATTGAATGACAGAGACTCTGTGGTTTAAGAAACAACAAATTTCTACCTTGCTTAGTTAAGGCTGGGCATTTTCCTTCTGTATAAATGCATGTGGCAGCCTCAGGCCATCCCTGAAACACAGGTACAAGACCTATCTCCAAACCTTTCAGCAGACCTCTGGCAAACCGCTCCTGGGCACTGTTTCCCATATAGTTGCTGGCAGGATCTATATAACTGTTACATAAATACTGCAGCGTGGGGTCCTACCCTCTGCCCACTTCCTCACCAGACAGGAAGGTTTGGTAAATGTTCCGTAAATTTTTAATGGTATCCTCTACAGCTTGAAGCTGTTTTCTATTCAGTCATAAAACGCATATGCTTTTGGGGTGAGCGCAGAAGGGCAGACCAGGGTGACCTCCAGAGGTCCAGCCTTCCTTACAGACTTTGCTGGGGTTGCTGCAGCGGGGAGAAGAGGAGAGAGGGGCACGCAGCACTGTGAACCTTTACAACACGTGGATATTTGGTAAACTGCGACTTATTGCATACAGATGCCAGACTGCGATAACTGTAGCTTACAGCCAGCTTGGGTTTTGAGCTGACAATCCTGAGATAAACAGCTATTGGTGCCGGTAGTTTATGCCACTTAATTTTCTCGCTCTTCATTTATGTCTCCTGCTCCCATCTGCCTTCCACCCAGAAAGGAGATACGAGTGCTCCACTTCAGTCCAGGCTGCACTGGCTGAAGTGCAGGCTTTAGCACTGACAACAGATGCAGCAATGAGGTCTTATTATTATTTCTTTTTCATGGCTCTTTGAGCTGTGAAGATGCTTCTCGTCAGATAAAAAGAAAGAGCAAATGACCCCACCTAATAATTCAGATTCCTGCTCGGTATTGCACCATAAGCAGTAGTATGGGCAGAACATTGAGCAGGAACGTTTTTTCCCGCCACCTCAAATGATGACACCGTTTCCTTTCCAGGGAACCCAGGTCACATATGCATCACCCTCTCTGTGCATGTGCACGTTTCTTGCACACCTCAAAAATACAACCCTCATCACAGGGCAGCAGTCTGTGCTTAGGAGGAACAAGAGAAAGACGCGCAGAGGAGGTGAAGTGGGACCAACTTTCAACCAGCTTGGGCTCTGTTTTCAGCAGTGTTTAGCCTGTGTTTACCACAGGGAACAAGTACATACATGGTCATTATTATAAACTGCTTTGTGACATAGGCCAGATTCAGATGCCCTGGTTGTAGGAGCAGGAGATTCAGAAAGCACCTTAAACATCACCATCTCTCCCCACAGGAGTTTAGGACTACAGCAAGGGCTTATGTAAACACAGCTCTTTGCACACCGCATGTCCCAGAAGCGCCAACCAAGGTCCCATCATAGAATCATAGAACTGCTTAGGTTGGAAAAGACCTTTAAGGTCACAGAGTCCAATCGTTAATGTAGCACTGCCAAGTCCACCACTAAACCATGTCCCAAAGTGCCACATCTACACGTCTTTGAAAGGGATGGTGACTCAACCACTTCCCTGGGCAGCCTGTTCCAATGCTTGACAACCCTTCTGGTGAAGAAATTTTTCCTAATATCCAATCTAAACCTCCGCTGGCAGAACTTGATGCCATTTCCTCTCGTTCTATCACTTGTTACTTGGGAGAAGAGACAGACACCCACCTCGCTACAACATCTGTTCAGGCAGTCATAGAGAGCGATAAGGTCTCCCCTCAGCCTCCTTTTCTCCGGGCTAAACAACCCCAGTTTCCTCAGCTCCTTCTCATAAGACTTGTTCCCTACACCCTTCACCACCTTCGTTGCTTTTCTCTGGAAACGCTTCAGCACCTCAGTGTCTTTCTTGTAGTGAGGGGCCCAAAACTGAACACCGTCCTGTTCTTCCCACATTACTCGGTTTCAGTGCTGACAGCAGGGCCCAAGACTCAGAGCCTGCTGGGAACAAAACCACACTGATATTGTTGTGTTTTGCTGCTCAAAACAGCAGACTTCAACTCGGCATCAGTGCAATGCTGTAATCGCACTGTGAGATGTTAGACCACAAACAATAGGCGCAGGAAAAGTTTTTCCAATCCTGCAGACAACTTTCCAGAATTACAAAGCTGTTCTTATTCCACACTGTGGAAAAAACAAACCCTATTGAAGGCTTTTGATGCCACAAGAACCCAAGTCCGTATCTGATTCAGTGACTTGAATCTCAGGACTTGCCTGTGCTGTACACCGCTTCTGAAATCACGTATCAGCGTGATTCTGAAACTGATGGTTGCTTTTTAAAGAGGATTATTCCTGGCCAATGGAGGCATATGGTGCTGGGAACCATAGTGGTGGTGTACGGTGCGGCGCGGGATACGTGGACAAGCATATGCGGGTGCTAGTACCCCTCTGCTTCACGCAGCATGGTGCACTAGCCACAACACATTTCCCATGACCTCGTTTACAATCCAGACCAGGACACTATTCACTATTTCAAGAAGACTGCAGCTTTCTCCCCTGCTACCTCTCTCTGTCTCTCTCAGAGATCTTGGACTCAAACTAACAAACCAGCCACGAATACTACTGTGAACATTGCCATAAATATTCCCATTTCTTTGCACAAGATGACCTGTGCTGTGACCCTTCAGTTCTTATTGTATCTTATAGCACCAAAAGCAGTCCCCTAAGGCTGCGCAAAGAGATAATCTCCATTGCAAGGAGGCAGCTAACAAAACAGATGAGAGAAGCAATTTCCTTCTTGTTCACAGAAAAGTTTATTAATTACACGCATCCCTTCAGGTCACGGGCACAGGCTCTGTAGTACTGTCATGCATCTATACCGGGAATTATTTCAAGGATTTAGCCCCTGGGAGGGTCAGTCGAGCCCCTTCCAGACAGTCAGGGACAGCCAGTGAAGCCTTTGTGTTTCTGAGTGGCAGTACTACACACAGGGACCCTCCTGGGGTTGGTGACCATCCTGTGCCCATTCCCTCAGTGACAGCATCCTCTTGCTTTGAGCTCTGTGCTACCCTCACTTCTCTCAAACACAGACAGATCAAGCAGCCTATGGCATTCTCGGAGCAATACTCCCCCCAGGCAGCTGCTGGGACACAGGTAGGTTTTCGTGCTAGTCTAAGGCATCACTTGGAAATAGGTTGGTCGTGTAGAGGGGAGGTGCCAGCCAAGCACTTTACACCAGCAGTGGGGATCTTCCCTGCAGGGCTGTCAGGGCTGCGCTTCAGGCTCTTAGGAACGAAGCAGGGTGGCGGCTGATAGGCACCGGCATGGGAGACTGCCAAGGAGCCTCCGGTGGTCCTGGTGACACTCTGCAGTACTTGTTTACTTCAGATTGAGAATTGTCCCAGTTGTATGACCCTGCAGCTGCTGTAATCCTGGAAGTGCTGGCATGGGTGAGAAATCAAATTCAAGCTTTTACTTTCCCAAAGTTTAGTTTCCCACTATTTGGATCTTTCCAGTTGCCCATGATCCTTAAAGACAGAAAGTAAAACTCTCTCCCTGTGAAGCTAAGAGCACCTCCTCACCCTCTGATTTCAGCAGCCAAGGGTTGCATGCCGTATCTCCCTAGGACAGGCCTGGGAGTCACCAGAGGTAACCAAATGAAGATGTCTGGGTAAAAGTCCATGGGGAAGAAGAGCACTAAAGAAATGGGAGACTGTTTTTCTGGGTGTGCTGTGCACTGAGAGCGCATCTCCAAACACACGGACCCAGCAGCATGTGAACAGATTGCAGCCAGATTTTTGTGGCAGTTCCTTTGGGAGCAGAAGCTTCTATTTGCTTAGAGATCACAAAGGCTGGGAGTGATTTTAACCTAGAAAGGAGAGGTAAAAACCCGAACCTGCTCCCATTGCAGTCGTTAGGTGTTTTGTCTTTAATTTTAAAGAAAGCAGGCTCAGACTGTGAAGTGGGGGGCTTGGCAGTTAAGAAAGAAAATTAACTCTGTGGTGAATCCTGACCTAATGCTCCTCTTCTCCCATCCTCCTAGAGTGGGGGAGAATTTTTTATTAAGCTAAAAGGCACATAATTTGGACGTGATGGGAAGAAAGCTGTTATTTTTTTAGCACACTGCAGACACCCTGTGGAATTAGCTATTGCACCAGGTCAACAAGTCAAATAGCTTGTAAGGATTCAAACCGACTCAGCTAGTCTTATGAGGACAGACAACCACTGGCAAGAGCACAACACCCAGCTAAAGGAGGCAGGGAGAAAATCAAGCTGCCTCCTCCAGACCCAGCTTGTCGGCCAATCTTGCCTGCAGAGAAGATGAAGGAACGGCCACTAATGCAACAGCACGGGAGGAACAGCCGTAGAGAAGGATGATGCAGCTATTATAAAGTGCTACTAAATCTTGTCCACTGCGACTGTTCTCCTCTCCCACTTGGGATGCTGAAATAACTCTCTCCATCAGCTCCTGCTTTTAGCCTCGTGGGTTGACAGAGCTCTTCAGGAGACAGAAATCTTATCCATGAGAAATATTTTCAGACACAAAAACCAAATCAAATTACATTTGGAAGAACCAAATGAATTGTTTCCACACATCACATAAGGCTGCCTCTACATTAGCATTTTGTTTCAGAGCAGGAGTGGGATTGTGAAGTAAATCTTCCAGTCATCGGTTTACCATGCATTGGCTCGGTTTGCAGAGCTGTTTTGGTGCTCATGAACTAGATTCCTTTTGGACAAAATTAAACCAGAAGCTCCATTCCAAATGTGCAGCAAATGTGCTCCAGACCCTAAGGCAGACATAAGACATAATGACCAAGTTGATGTCTGGTGCTCCAGACAGCTTGGAATCACATGGATGATGGAGACATTTGGTCCATGGGACCAGACTAGGTCTAGCCAGAAATAAAATTCCCAAGTTTCATGTAGCATAGCAGAAGAGCCTCAGCGCCAGCTGCTTCAAACCACTCTTCCACTCTGTTGTGGTTTAACCTGGCAGGCAGCTAAACACCACACAGCCTTCCGCTCACTCCCACCCAGTGCGACGGGGGAGAGAATCAGAAAAAAAGATATAACTCGTGCATTGAGATAAAGAGAGTTTAATAGGACAGAAAAGAAGGAGAAAATTAAAATAATAATAAAAGAATATACAAAACAAGTGATGCACAATGCAATTGCCCGCCACCCGCTGACCAATGCCCAGCCAGTCCCCGAGCAGTGGGCCATCACAACCCAGCCAACTGCCCCCAGTTTTATTGTCCAGCATGACGTCCCATGGTATGGAATATCTCTTTGGTCAGTTTGGATCAGTCCCGGCTGTGTCCCCTCCCAACTTCTTCTGCACCCCGAGCCTACTCGTTGGCAGGGCATGAGAAGCTGAAAAGTCCTTGACTTTGTCTAAACATTACTTAGCAACAAATACTGAAAACATCAGGGTGTTATCAACAATCTTCTCATCCTAAATCCAAAACACAGTGCTGTACCAGTTGCTAGGAAGAAAAATAACTCTATCCCAGCTGAAACCACTCCTACTGCACTGATTTGCTTGCTGATCCAGCTATAACCTACAAATTAGGGGTGGGTCTACCCCTACAACTTTCCCCATATAGTCAAATGAAGAGAAATGAAGAGAAATACAAATACAAAGAAGGATTTCTGGCATCCCAGGGTAAATAAGGAAGGTAAATAGGGGCTATTTCTGCCTGGATGGGAAATGTCTGACTATCTCCATCAAGGACTCATGGAGTGGACACCACGCGTTTTCTGCTAGTTAAAGCTGTGCAAGAAGACTCCAGTCCTTTGTGTTCCCTTTTGAAGGAAATCTCTAGACTCGCAGAGTTAAGCCACAAAACCAGCAAACATGCTACCAAATAACAGAAGATTCATGACATATTCATGAGAGGCAGCTCCAGATACACATTTAAGACACCTCATTTCAGCATTGGATATAGGAGAAAAATGCCAGCCCTGAGCTTTCTCTCTTTGCCTTTTGAATAGAAAAGCCTGGGTCCGTGTGCAAGATAAATTTACTTATTAAGTGAAATATTTCTCATGTCAGCTTGGTATATTTAGGCCTTCATTCTTGCATTCCTTTGGGTTATTTCAAAACTTTAAAGGGAAGACAAATGTTAGAAGTAAAAAGATCTTCTTTTTTTAAGATCCAACAGCCAACTAAATGTTAATCTTACATGTTATTCTAGACTTAGGTCAAATCCATCATCTTTAATCCCTGGGGATCATCATCCTCTGATTTCTTCTCTCAGCTTCCAAATCTTTTTCCTTAACAGAATTTAAACATTCCTTCAAAGTAGTTAAAGAATATTCTTTTTTTGTATCAGAAGTTGCCAGCGAGGAGGACCCCTATTGCTTCTGCTTTACTTACTTGCTGGAAATACTGGCAATCCCAGCAAGAATGGATGCAGCTTGGGAAAAGTGCTTGCATGTTTGTAGGCAGGATGGAACTTTAATGGTTTTGATAAGTCAAACCAATTGAAAAGGTGCCTAGTGGTTAGTGCACAGGCTGAAATGGTACTTTTTTGAGATTCACTGTGGATTATCATTGAAGAAACAGGTATCTCCTGGTTTGTTTGGTTTTTTTCCTACCCAATTGTAACAATTCAAAAGCAAGCCATATTTTGAAATCAAGCCATGTTTTGAAAGCAAGCCATATTTTCACCCCTTGTACTCAAGGAAAAAAATCTGCTGCTGTCACCTCATGCTGTGAGTTTGAGGTCAACCCATGGCCTGTGCAACTAATCCAGAGCAAAATGATGGAGGTGGTTATCCAGCATCAGAGTTAATTTAAGCACTAAATTCCTCTCTCTCCGAAGCTTCCTAAGCAGAGCGGGACAGAGCTAGTCCAGTCTAGATTTGGACCAGAACCCTGGGGAAAGGTTAAATTTCAGAACCCCAAGGTGTTCAGAACTGAGGCTCCAAACCCTGGCTCTTCTCTAATGAGAAACAGTTTGTGCATCTCTTCACACACAAAGGGAATATTGCTCAGCTTGACCTCCCTCCAGTTTTATGATTGGAAGAAGCGTGATACGCAGGAAGCAAAATCTCCAGACTGAAACACTGCCAGAAAATTCCCTCACTGAGTGCAAAAATGAGAGACAAAATTGGATTTGAACCAATTTAAAGTTTTGGGAAAAGAATAGACTGTGGCCTAGCATATCGGTGCAGCATTATCCCTCTGATTCTTTCTGGCAGCTTGATCAGGCTGCTCTCATTAGTTCCAGCGCAGCAATATAAAAACCTGAATATTGTCTCCAAGGCAAAAAAAGACGTCAGTGGAGAAGAACCACTCTGTGTCCCGCTCATGCACTGACTAGTCTATAAAGTCATCACTGAATGAGGGATGGGTGCCACAACCCCTTTCTTACTCTTAAGATATCCTTTCTTGAGACACCAATGATATAACAAGGGGAGAGGGGGAGGGTGTGAACTTGTCCTACCCCTGCCCATCCTATGGACAGTGCAGCCACTGGCCATGGCTTTCCAATGCCCTCTCTTCCACTCTAAGTTGGCACTAGATGCTCTTCCCTTTTGGAATGCTACTGAATCGCACCAAACTGGGGTCCTTTCAGCAGTTCCACCCTTTGAGGAATCATCAATGAAAACCAGAGTCCTTTTTGCAGGGCTCATCTCCCTCTCCGTTTCCCTTAGGTCTGCAGCATGCCTGTGCATATTGTACGCAGCACCTAAGCGCATTTTAAATAGCCTGGAAGTGGGTCACTTCTGCAGAGCTCTGAAACCCTTCTTTCTCTGCGCTGTCAGACAGAGGAAGCCACTGCTGCACTGTATCGTGTCTGCATTGAGTCGCCACTGTGGTTTTCTCTGAGAGATTAAGCAGAGATTTATTTCTCCCCTTCAAGTTTTTTTTTTTATGCTGCCACCAAGCCTGGATTTCAAATTTGAGCTTGATTGGGCTTTAATGGATTTTCTACACAGCATGGCCATTGAACACCTCCTGTGTGCTTCTGGAGTGACTTTGCTGCACAGGGATATAAAGTGCTTAAATGGTAGATGGTGCTGTTACCCACTTAGCTACCAAGGTCTGGTTCTAAACAACGTCAAAAAATTCATCTAGTGTTGCTCTCCCTGATAGCACAGTTTGCAGGAGCCAGTATCCATCTTTTCAGCACAGGTTAATCAGTGCTGGAAAATATTATGTCTTAGACAGGATATTTATTCATTTGTTACAGGGCTCAAGCAGGGACTAGCTCATGCTGTCAAGCTGCCTACCAAGAGTGCCTGCTTTGGACTGGAAGTAAATAGAAAAGAAAAAAATCAGTCCTTGGTGAATCCCCATCCAAGGGGAAACTTTGCAACCTTTTCTCCAAAGAAATGGGAAACAAACAAAAAAAAAAACCAACACAGCAAAACTCAGCTGAGACAGTGATACGATAGTGGGAGAAAGGCAGGAATTTGCATCATGTCCTGGATAGCTGGACTCAAACCAGTGCTCTAAAAGGTTATTTTGCCTGATGAGAGATCCACAACAGGTTCAGCTCAGTCTGGCCATTATTACCAATTTTGGCAAGGGAGAACAACAGGGCTGGTCAAGAGGAGGCTGGGACTGAGGACTGTCACCAAATGACACCAGGCACCCCCCAGACTAGGTGACTGAAGCAGCATCAGCAGCAGATGGGGCTTCAGAGCTGGTGGGGCATATAGTGCTGTGGGTCGGAGCTGGGTGCTGGGCTGACCCAGGGCTGACACAACCTCCAGGGCAGGAGAGGGCAGTGAGGAATGCTTTCCACATCACACTCTGTGAATCAGCAAGTAAACCCCCCCAGACTACAATCTGCCCTTTGGAGATAACCTGTACCTGACAGCAAAACAGAGGGACTAGTAGCTTACAGTTTTCACTCTAAAAGAAGAATCTAAACAGCCCCTATGAATATTTGTATTATCTCAGGTCTTCCAGAGCTGTGAAGAAATTGAAATTTCCTCTTTAGTGTTTGCCCATTGCCTCTTCAATAGATACAAGCTTCACCAAGCACCCACACTAAATCTGCCAACACTTATTTTCCACCATCTGCATAGTAATTGCACTAGGAGCTGAGTTTAATATCCTTAAATTCCCATTTTGACACGCTGAAGAGCTCCTGGCGCACAAGGTGCAAGGGGTTATTTAGTCTCAGATTACTGACCCAGAATGAAGAAATCCAAGTACCGGCTTTTCTCTCCCCTCTTCCCTCACCTCAGTGGCTCCGTCAATTAAATATTTTCTATCTCTTCAGCAGAGACAGCTCTTCTGTCACCAGGTCCATCCACCCTATTCTTATTTGCTTAGAAGGTCTCCTTCCAGCTGTGTCCTTCTGTGTTTGTTGTATGATCTGTAGTGGATGTTTTCCCTCTTCCTTCCCTTTGCCACAAACTGTGTTTTCCTGACGTATTCCCATGTTGTCGGGCAGGCTGTCGGTGCTTCCCCATGTCAGACTATCAGAGAGCAGCTGGTCTGCGAGATGAACTTCTCAGCTGACTCTCTTCCTCTAAGGGGCCCCAAAGCCCGGTCTCCCCATGCCCCCAGTAATCTGAATGAAGTTGCAATGTTTGCAGCTTGGAGCTATGTCTATCTGTAATTAAAAAGTGGATTTTGTTCTCAGAGGAACCCTCCTTCTGTTTCCGCCCAAAGAAAGCACCCTTGGAGGCTGTGAAGCGGGCTGATTTACAGGTGGAGGGGTGGGGAGGCCGTGGTGAAGACCTTGTTTCTTCATTTCTGTGAACTTCCTATCTATAAAAAATGAAATGCTACCTAGCCTTATGTCACTTAGGACTAAATGCAAAATTCATCTCTTTGACTTGGTATTCCCAAAATACACTACCAACACCCACACAGCCTGTCAGGCACACCTCTGTCCCCACGGAGCTCCCCTAGACCTCCCTTTCTGTAATTCCTGGTACCTTGGGATTAGGTGTCTTGATCCCAAGCTTATCCCGCCATCCCTACTCATTCACTCAGAAACGCAAAACCTTCAACAGCACACAAAAAAAACCAAACCAGCCTGGAGTATCCTGAGATAAAATCTTAGCGTATGAGACAATTAAAAGTCCAGGGCTGATGGTAAATCAGGTAACCAATTCAGCCCCACCACCCCAGTGCAATCCAAAAGCTTGTTAACCTTTGCAGGGCAGGTCTGGGTCGGAGCGTGCTGCGTGGTCCGGCACCGCACCGCCGGCCAGCTATTGCTCTGGATACTCTGACATGTCTTTTCCATCAAGTAAACCCAAGAGGATAAACCTGATTTGCGGGCAGTGATCTGGATGACAGTGAAACATTGCCAGCTCGCCCACGTCCGTACAGTACACTTCTCCGAGGCGTCACCTTGCTGAGAGTGGAGCAGAGCTGCCTCTGTTCACTGCTTGAAAGCACATCTTTAGAGACCGGTGAGGCTGCCTCAACACACGAGTGTGTGTGCAAGCACACAGATACTATAAAAATAGCTGTCTGAGTACATCCCAGCTAGGATTTGGCTCTGTATGTATGCTACTGAAAAACAAGCCTGGTAATAAATGTATTCTTCAGCCTTCCCTGGTGGAAGTGGTGCCGCTCAGACACAACACAGAAAAATACTCCTTTGTGTTGGATCTTCCTTGTATGTGCACTGAGCATGGCTTGAATGGGGGATCGTATTCACCAAAGGCTCCCATCACGTTATGTGAGGGAGAAGCTCCATCGGTACGAGGACGCTGTCACGCTTGATGTAGTCTAGCAAGCGGCGGGGGAACGGCAGACCTTTCGCGAGTTCGCTCTGTGTGGGTGTCACGCAGATCTCCCTCAGGAAGCTGCACAGAGAAGGAAATTGCTACGTGGGACAGAGATCTGCAGCACAAGCACAGAGAGGACAAATTTGATCTCGGACTGGAGAACAGGTAGGTAGAAAGCTGCCCTGATCCTCTGAGTAGAGGTCAACACAAGCCTTTTCAAAATGCATCTTTTCTCCTAGAGTGAGAACATTTTTTTTCTAAGCATGGTGAATTCATCTTCACTGCAGACATCAGATCTCACAGCACTGAGAACAAAGGAGCCCATACTATACAGCACAGTTGCTTTTTATGACTTTATTTTTATTAGTATGCAATGCCACAAAAGCATTTAGTTAAAATAAAACAGTAGTTAGTGTTAAAATAAGCCATAAAACACACTACAGGGCTCATCTTTTGTTTAAGTTTTACTAAACATATGGGAAAGACAAAAGCTTTGGAGGTTTTTCCCTTAATACAAAATATTATTTATTCTTTGTCAAGGGAGAAGTCTCACTAAGTGTTTTAGAACACATCATTACCCGTCAAAAGCATGAAAACTCCCTAGGTTTTCTGAAAGTTTAATAGCCAGTGAAATGTTATAAAAAAATAGCAAGCCTCCCATTTTACAAATTCTGTAGTAACTTTTAATGTCAGGAATCACATAAACACAATACCCACAAAAGAAGATTCAGTTCTAGTTTGGAGAACCAATTGCCAAAAACAATGAGGAGCAGACACCAAAACCGATATGAAACAGAAACTAAAGGAGGTTTCTCAAGTGCTTGAGCTGACACAAGTCCATAAATATAGAAATGGGGGTGGGGAAGTGGTTTAAAATTATTTTGGTTCCCTTAACATTGAAAACAATAATTTATTTAAGCTACATGTTTTTGTCTGCCCATTTTTGTCTGCCCATCAAGTTATTCAGGGGCTATGAATAGTACATGCGTAGAAATGTTACAATTTTGGGATAAGAGGAGACCTTATTACTGTTAAGTTTAGCCCACTGAAAATTCATTGCAATTCCTAACCTGTCTAAATCAGAATTAACTTCCATGTTCACACAAACCCTGGGAGCCCACTTTTAAGATCCAGTCCTCAGAAGCCCCCTCTTACTTTTGCATATAATATGAGATTTGCGGAGATGTACAGGAAAGCACATCCAGAGGCACAGATGAACAGTCAGGCTTTCATCTTCCCTAGTATGCTTCTGCCCTCTCCCATCAAGTTTTGCAGATACTTGCGTGCCCATATAACCCCGTGGCAGAAATAAATGCTGCTCCTGCCTTTGCACAAATTGGAAATGAAGTGCCCCTGACTAACGCCTCTACTGCTGCAGCTAGGAAGACAGAGGAACATAATATTCAGAGGTTTCCTCTTTTCTTCATCTGTATGCGTGTTGCATAATGCGTAGCACTTTAACATCAGGACCAAAATTTTTATTATGCAAACTTATTGTGACTATCAAGTTCTCGTTGAGCATTAACAAGCTCTGAAAGATACTATTAAATGTGTCACTTTAACTTCAAATTGAAGCCCATGTATTTTTAATTAGTAAGTAGATGTATATGAATGTAGCAGACGTTGCAGTTAACTATCTTACCAGGTTAGGGAATGGCAAGAGTTCTTCCCCAGCCCTGGCTGTGAGAGCATATTCTCCTGTTATAAACTTGGAAACCAGTGTACAGGCATGTGCATAACAAAAAACAGGCTGTGACTCCAGAGGAGAGGGCACAGTTAATTAGACCTTTCGTTTCATCTGTGTCTCTGATCTCCACCTCCTCACTCCCATGATTTTGCCCTTTTCTTCTCTCATTCCCACCTGCAACTGCAATCAAAGGGTGTACGTAGGAGGGGTGGCATGGGCAAGGTTTCAAGGGGACGGTAACATGCTTCAGCTGGCTGATACATAGGAACAAAGAAGCCACTGGAAGGCTCCCAAAGGCTGCGGAATATGGACAGAACACGGAAAGGAACTGAGGGAAGAAGCACCTTCACAGGGATGGTTGCTTTCCATCCTCTGAGCCGGTTCCTTACCTACTGTACATGGGAGCAGGCCTTTCTGAGGTGAAGGAGAATATTTACAGGAGGCAAAGATTCGTTTTCCAATCTTCATATCCTCTGGAAAAACACCTTCCTTTCCATGATAAACTGTTTTAGCTGGAGTTGGCTGTGACACAGATGCTTGTCATCCCTTGACCCTGTAAAAAGGGATGGGATATTCAGGACCCTTCTTTATGGAAACCTGAACCCCTTAAAACCCTCCTGGCTTTGGTCAAAAATTGCCAAGGGTACTAACGCCTTGGGCACTATGCCCAGCATCTGGACTTCCTCTGGTCTTTGAAGGCCAGGAAGGGGGTCTGAAGAGAGCAAAGGGATAGTTATCTTAATAACAAGCTGTTGCTGGAAAAGTGGGATAAGCTGATTACAGTGCAGTCTGGGTGTAATTTTAAATAATTGACAGAGCACTCAGAACTCATATCAGGATGCTTTTTCACTGTTCACGCATCAAAAGGAATTAAATACATTAAATAAACCTATTTGAAGGGTGAAGTGTATTGAGCTGGTAAATGGATACAATCTGATATCATGCAAATTCAGATCAAGTAGCAGGCGATGATTTTGCTCGAAGTGCCTCTAGCTAAAAAGAGCAGTGGAAGGAGGCTGCACCACCTATTCCTTCCTGTCTTTGCTGTTGGGCTTTGTTAGCTGTATTGCAAAGCCTGCTGCCTTTCAGACCTAGATCAGCACGCAAAATAAGGGGGGAATTTGCTCTTTGCTCTGATCCCAGTAACCCTTGAACCTTGTCATTCAAGGTCGTGTGTGCTCTTTTTAAATAGGTTCCTCAGTGCCATTTGATATACGTCAGATATAAAACTAGGAAAGAGGAAGATCCCTAGAGCCTTAACTGAAAACAGAAAGCGTCATTAGCTCACACTGTCTAAGCTCCCATACATTACAGACCATTGAACTCAACCATGGTATTTCTGTTGAGTACAAGAATTTGTGCCTGGCTAAACTGTCCAGGAATCTGGTCTGGGAACTGAAAAGATCTTCAGATGAAGAAACTACAGCTTCCCTTGATAGTTTTTTCCAGTGGTTGATTGTCCTCATCATCAAATCATATGTAGGTTATATTTCTGCCAACTTTACCGTGATACTGCCTTTAATAATTTACATAAACATGTTTCATATGGTTATGTGCTGCTCTGTATGTGTATGTGTGTGTTTGTGTGTTGTCTCGTCCCATTTTTTAAGCCATTTAAGCAAAGAAATCTTATATAAGGCAGTAGTTGAGGGATGAAGTTATCTCCGTAAGTCTAATGTAGAAACGGAAATCTAACCCAGAGAGAGACCTCAGGAATTCAATTGTCTTAAACACCCATTTTGAAAAAGCTAGTAAATTTTAAGGGTATCTTTACCCAGGCAGGATAAGCAGGAATTTAAGTCAGTCTCTTTTGGTCCCATTGGTTTAAGCATCTGTATCTTGTGGATGTCAGCAAAGCCCAAGCTGTTCTGCTGATATTTTATAATCTACATGGCCACTCCAGCATAGTCATGGTCCATTGCTATAACCTAACATGTCACCAGTTTCACCAGCTGGCAAACCCAGCAACAGTGGTATTGTCTACTTTACGGATAATCAGCATCTTAATAGGAAACAAATATTCATTTATGAACTGATGGGAATCGAGTCACAGGGGATTCAGCCTTCTTAAAAGCCCTGTTCCACCAAAAATTGCCTCATCCATCCAAAAAGTTTGTGTCTCCAAATTAAGACTCTAATCCTAGTTGCCTCAACAGCTAGTAGAATTTATGTCTCTATACTTCTCTCTCCCTCCCCGTCACTGTCTAGGATTATTCGCAGTATGAGAGGGTAAGGAGAATGCCAGTAGTTCTCTCTGTCCAGCCAAACAAAAAAACCACTCATTGGCTTCCAAAGAGAGGAAGAAAAAGTCAAATCAAAAAAGGACTGAAGTAAGAGGACATCTGGGGGGCATGAGGGGGCATTCACTTAGATTAAATTTCCTTTATTCCAGTTGTAGTAATAAAATTCCCAGTACACTGCCACTTCATCTCCAGTTCATCGAATTCTTTTCTGATGGGCAGTTAGTTGCAAAGCATCCCTTTCATGGCAGGAGGAGGGTGAGAAAGAGCTGCTTTGTCTTCAGAAAGAAACCATCTCTGCTTTTGAACTACTTCCTTCAACACTGACAAAAAAGGCCTTTCATCCTCCTTTAAGTGCATCCATTTCAGCTGGAGTCAGTCAGCTTTTCAAAGTTAACACAACTTGATGAAAACTGAGTTAGCCTTGGAAACTGCACATTAACTAGAATTTGATGTTAGATTAAGGAAGCAAAGTACAACACGAAAAGTTCTCAGACTCTTTAAATATCTCCTGTAGGAAGCATTCAGGCACTACCTCATCTTTTCTGCAACTGGAAGGAGAGGGAAAGACAATACAACGTAGATATTATTTAGACTTAAGCTGGGAGGCATATGCCAACTCAGACACTGTTCTACAAGAACCCCGGCTGATTTTGTGAGCTCTTTGTGGGAGTACAGCTAGTGCTGGAAGCTGCTGGAGGAGACTAAGGATGCAAGAATTCTGCTTATCCCGCAGCTTTGTGGTAAAAGCACGTTTTCCTCATGGCACTTTTACCCTCCACCCTGACTAAGGGCATCGTGGCACATCGGCTAAAGGACTAAGAAATTATTTTGGCTATTGCATCTGAGCAGGTGTCGGCTTGTCAATTCAGCTTGTTGATAGGGTAAATGTATATGGATGCAAATACGGGTTATCGGGGGAGAAGCAGCCCAACTCGTGAAAAACAACCAATCATTTTGAGAGACCAAGTTATTTCTGTATAGACCACCAAATAGTGAATAATTTCTGGATGCTTCCGGTTTGGCCATAAGGGGCCTTATTTCTCTCAGATAACATTTTGAAACAATTCAACTGCAGAGACTTCTGTAAAGTCACAATTGGAGTGAGAGGAAAATGAAGTTCTTAATGTCCTTCTGCTATTATATCCTGAAACTGATGTCCTGAAACATTTCATCCCACTATGTTGTACTACTAGCAAAATTTATCCTGGTCTCTATCTCTCCTTTTATTGCAGAAAGTGAAGAAATATTACAGACAGAAAAGAGAGACTGATTTGCAGAAACACAAATAACTGCAATCTCGTGTTGCAGTATCAAATTATGAGTATAATAGCATGGATATTTCAACTCATAAAGCAATTTCTTGATGGGCCTCCAGAGAACCTGTAGCAAAATTAAGCCCCATAGATTTTCTTAGAGGGGCTGGTAATATTGCTGCCGCAAGACTCCATGTATTTCAGACCTTAGTGACTCTTCTCAGCCCTGTTGCCTGTGACATGCTTCTTAAGACAAATATTACACACAATGAGCTAAGCCAATTTCCTGTGCTTTAGAGGCATTTTACTAAACCTTCTTTAAGAGTGGTTAGCACATATTTTTAGTGATAAGGAAATCTCTTCAGTGCCCAAGCTAGAATTTTATTGAGTATTCCACTGTAGGTTACACACATTTATAGAGATAAATGGAAGAGTGGAAATAATCATGTAATTAAGGTTGCCACCTAAATTATGATGTGTTTTTCTTATTTATGTGGCCAATTCCTCCACTAGAAAGTGGTTCTCAGACCACAGTCTGCAGAGAAATCCTGATGTCACATCTTCTACACTACAAGGTCTAAAATGCTCTATCTCAAAAATGCTTGAATGCATTTCAGCCCAACCAGAGGTTTCCAAAGGAGCAATGAGTGTTGCAGCTTCAGATAACCGCACGGGTCCTGTGGCATCCTTGCTAGGAGGGGCCAATCTGACAGCTGGCGTAAGTAGAGATACCTTCTTCAGTTTCCATTTGTGATTTGGGAGAATTGTCCCGACAGCAAAAATGTGCACAGTGAGAAGGGGAGAGAAATCCTGTTTGTCGTGGTTTAACCCCAGCCAGCAACTAAGCGCCACGCAGCCGCTCACTCTCTTCCCCCCCACCCAGTGGGATGGGGGAGAGAATCGGAAAATAAAGTAAAGCTTGTGGGTTGAGGTAAGAACAGTTTAATAGAACAGAAAGGAAGAAACCAACAATGACACTAAAAACAACAATAAAGTGACAATAATAATAAAAGGATTGGAATCCACAAGACAAATGATGCACAATGCAATTGCTCACCAGTCGATGCCCGAGCCGCGCTCCTCCCCGCCCCACTCCCATCTGGGCATGACGTCCCATGGTACGGAATAGCCCTTTGGCCAGTTTGGGTCAGCTGTCCTGGCTGTGTCCCCTCCCAACTTTCTTGTGCCCCTCCAGCCTACTCAGCAGGAGAAGCTGAAAAGTCCTTGACTTAGTGTAAGCACTGCTCAGCAACAACTGAACACATCAGGGTGTTATCAGCATTCTTCTCATACTAAACCCCAAACACAGCGCTGTGCCAGCTACGGGGAAGACAGTTAACTCTATCCCAGCTGAAACCAGGACACCATTCTACATAGAGGGGCTCTGGTGTCATCTCTGTTTCATCGCTGATATTTGAGGGGACAACGTAGCAACTAGAGGTATGTCTACGCTGAAACCACGAGGGCCGAGAGCGGGTCCCAGCCCCCTAGGGAGACTCCCTGCGGCAAACAGGCGTTGCCTTTCCATCCTCCTGGCTTCCGAGCCTTCCCGGCGGGGAGCCGGGCCCGCCGTTCTGCCGGCAGCTGTCAATCCCGCTGCCTGACGGGCACATGAATGA
This sequence comes from Sagittarius serpentarius, assembly GCA_034782735.1. NCBI lineage: Eukaryota > Metazoa > Chordata > Aves > Accipitriformes > Sagittariidae > Sagittarius > Sagittarius serpentarius. The sequence continues at coordinate 16,269,112 of JAVKLA010000002.1, forward strand.
TGCGCTGGCGGCGAGTGCCACCGTGTGGGCAGTCAAACCGGCGCGCCGGGCGCCCAGCGCGGGCAGCCCCAGGAGCGGCAGGCATCGGGGCGAGGAAAACGTTCAGCGCTGTCAGTAAGTCAGTAAGGCACCTCGGACCCAGCCGAAATAGCACCGACGGCCAAATGTCCCGTCCTCAGTCGTTGACTCAGTGTTCTCTGTCTCCTGCTTCGTTAACTAGCCAGAACGCAGGATTTCGAGTAGACAACAGGCCCCTTTGCCTTTAGGCAGGGGAAGGTGCCGGGTGTCTTTTAGATAGAGGCACCTCACTGTCCCAAAACCAGCGTGGGCACATCACAACTGTTGTTACTAAATCCACATTACTGCTGTTCTCCAAGGCTCAGCCACTATCAGGGTCTCCTTGTGCCAGGTGCCAGCACATTTCAAGACAGTCCTTAATCTGGGGAGTAAGATCTCCACCCTGCAAAAAAGTACTCATATTTTAGATTTTTTTCGTACAATTAAACAGTGAAGTAAGTCCTAAATCTTTGCACGACTGGGGATGAGGAAGAGTAACCTGCTATTATTTTTCTTTGCTATGGGGTGTCACACTTCAGTGGCTTCACTGAGTAAAGGTGAGATAAATCATTTAGCGGCACATTTCGGAGTACATTTTGCTCCTTTTTGCTCCTTTTTGCTCCCAGCTGTGATGGTCTATGCCCTGTGGTTTGCAGCACCCTCCATCTACAGTGTCCAAGGAATTCTACAGTCATTTTCTCATGTAAGACAGGTCAACATGAATAAGCAGAGCTGAGGAAATCACAGCACAGAAAAGTTAAGTGACATACCGCGAGAGTCATTGGAACAACCGACACAAAGGACCCCACTGTCATAATCATGTCATACATTCCCGTCTACTCTCCATAACATCCCAAGCAAATTCTGCCATCGCAGATATCAGAGCAACCTCATTAAAACCAATGAGGTTGCATGGATGTGAATAGGGACAGAATTTGGCCAGCTCACATTCTACAGCATTTGTAGATCTCTTTTTATGGACTATTTAGCTGCAATTATCCTTCAGTGCTGAGCCAAATGCACATCTGATAAAAGCCACTCTGGGTAATATCCATAAACATAGAATCATAGAATCATAGAATTGCCTAGATTGGAAAAGACCTATAAGATCATCTAGTCCAATCAGTGCTAGTTTAACCTAGCACTGACAAGTCCCCCACTAAACCATGTCCCTAAGCACTACATCTACATGACTTTTAAAAACATCCAGGAATGGGGTTGTTCCAATGCCTAATGACCCTTTCAGTAAAGAAATTCTTCCTAACATCCAATCTAAACTTCCCCTGGAGCAACTGGAGGCCGTTTCTTCTTGTCCTATTGCTGTTACTTGGGAGAAGAGGCCGACCCCCACCTCTCCACAACCTCCTTTCAGGGAGTTGCAGAGAGCGGTACGGTCTCCCCTCAGCCTCCTTTTCTCCAGGCTGAACACCCCCGGCTCCCTCAGCCGCTCCCCGTAAGACTTGTGCTCCAGACCCCTCACCAGCCTCGCTGCCTGTCTCTGGACACGCTCCAGCCCCTCCATGTCCTTCTTGTGGGGAGGGGTCCAAAACCGAACACAGTCCTCGAGATGCGGCCTCACCAGTGCCGAGCACGGGGGTCAAATCACTTCCCCAGTCATGACAACATGACAGAAAGGGATCAACTTTAACATCTTTTTAATACATGCATCCAAGTCTTCCAGCAAGACTCACACCAGGGTACCTGCTCCAGAGGACTTTTTCTTCTTTGAGGCTCTTCTCCACTTAGGTTTCCATAAGCTGAGACACTTTTTCCTTTGTAAAAGCCTTCAAGAGCTCCACATCTCTGCTGCAGCTCTCCTGCTGTAATCTGCCTCTGGAACAAACATCTGCTCTAAGCAACTCCTTCACCTCCCTGCAACTCCACAGCCTTCATCTTCTCTCCCACCTGCAGTCACTCATGGCCAGCTGGAGCTCTGTAGTCAGCTACTACAGGCCAGCTAGAAATAAAAAGCATTGGTCTGACTTCTGGCAGGGCTAAATTTGGCCTCATAACCCCTAGCCAGCCATGCTTAGAGCCTTCCTACTTCCCGCATGGTTCTGAGGAAATCCTGGTCCTGCTGAAGTCAATTGGAAAATTAGCTTAAACCTCCAAGGAGGAGGACTTCATCCCTGTTCCAAGGCTTTTGAGGTCATTTGCCAGCACTGGGGAGTCCATTTTCCTGGCTAGACCTGTCAGTCTCATCACAGTCTACTCTGAGTGCTACCCAACAGCACCAGGAGACAAAGCGGACAGCTTGCAAGCCTGCTCCACTTCTAAATCAAACCATTTTAATTTCTTCTTCCTCTCACCCTTTTGGAAGGCATTGGTCCCACGCCACTGCTTCTTCGGGGTGTTTGTTGTCTTCTCTAAAAGGCTGTAGTGCTGACAAGCCCACTATGTTCTTTCTATAGGTGCATTGATGCTTTCTGAGCAGGCAGAGGTTCATTGGAGTGACTCTTCCATACACACCAGCTATAAGAGAGTTTGCCATTCTGTGTGGGGAAAATAAGGCATTGCAAAATAGTGAAAGCATGTGAAAAAGGAGTCTTAGAACTCCATCCTTCCTACAGCTTCTTCCCAGTAGGGAAAGTTAGCCTGGGAACGCACAAAATGTAATGGAGAAATAAAATGCTTTCTAATGCATGACTGGAATAAAGCAGCATGACACAGTTAGCTTGGCATTGCATTCTGATCAGTCAGATGGCAAAGACATCATGCTTTGCTTAGCTCCAGTGCACCCACTATGTGACACGTATGAAAAGATACGTAGAATGGAGAGGAAGAGAAGGCTGCTTCTGGTCCAAAAGACCTTTCTGACCCCTGCTGCACTCACAAAAGAGGTCCTGAATAGAAACCCAAATGAGCCTGGGGAATATTCATACGATCTTAATGTACCATGACTGCTGCCTACCAGCTCCAGATAAGTTGGATTAATAAACTGCCTTTCGCTTGTGACACCTCGGCATGAATTTTGCATTAGGCTCAATTCAGTAAAGTTCACAACTGACACGCTTCCTTTTATGACAATCCTTTTCAATTGTTTTTTGCACTGGGATGTCATAAAGATGTTTGAGCTTTTTTCTGGCAGGGAACTGTCTTTTATCTTGAAAAAGAGCTTTTATAACCCACTCATGCCAATAGCACTCTTGAATTAAGTTGGAAGGCAAAGCCCCTAGTCCGTTTATACCATTAAGAAGACAGGCATTTTTTAGTGTCAATGAAAGCAGTGATGTGCTTGCTTCAATGCTGGGCTTGTCACAGCGGAAAATTTCAATGCAATGGGGGTGGGGCTGATTAAAACACAAAGAGGACATGATATGATAAGATCAGCAGAACCTTTTGGAGTTATTAATGCAAGACAAGTGGATCATGTCCACCAATTAGAGCTTACATGGCACTCACTAAATTTATCAGACCATGAATCTGTTCTTCCTTAATTGATAAGCAGGTGGTGTGACTGATCTGCATCCAGATTCTGCGAGGAGGGATAAAAGTGGATGGATGGATGGATGGATGGATGGATGGATGGATGGATGGATGGATGGATGGATTGATGGATGGATGGATGGATGGATGAATGGATGGATGATATGATTATAAGCTGCTGTCTCAGCAGCAGCTACTCAGATCAGGGATCCTTTGAAAGATGGAATTCCATTGGCAGTAGGTAAAAATGAGTGGTATAGGTTTGGGGGACTATTTGGGGGAGCATTTGACTGCAGCCTGACAAAATAACAGAAATCAAAGCTGGCTGAAGGATTTACATTCCTGACCTGAGGTGCTGGCTCAAAGCCGTTACCCAGAACCCAGTCCTGCAAAACCTTACAGAACTCAGCTAAAGTCAGTTCCTGAACAGTTCCATCTGTGAAATGGGGGAAACACTACCATAATACTTTTTTCTCTTACCCTTCGTCTTTTGGGCCTCTTTAGACAATATGTCTTTCAGAGAAGGAAATGCTCCTTACTATGCACAGAGTCTTGATCTCACCTGAAGTAGCAAACTTACTCGAATACATCTAGTTGGGCTGCAAAGACAGAGCAGGCTTATGTGTGCAAAGATCCATTACCCACCTGCTCTCTGTAGCTCACACCATTTACTCCCAGGCAGTATGAAAGGGAATTTGGTACCATGCTGCAATCCCAAATGCACTCTAGCTCCATTTTTTTTCCCTGAGTGTAAGTAGGCGCAGGTTTAAGTCTTGCTGTGTGGAAGGGAAACACATTTTCTAAAGGATCAGGTCAAAGTGGCTATGCAGATCCTTTCCTTCCTCCATGAAATCCTCAAAGAACATGGAAATATGGACCCTGAAATGTTCTAAACACATGATGAACCTGAAACATCTCAGCTTAAATATAGGGAAGACAACCTACAAGAGCAGGCAGGTTTCATCCATGTGTACTTTGGATAACTGCTTGACTGTGGCTCATAGCTTCAAAACGATAAACCACAGGTTGGTTCTGTAGCTTATCCCAAATAAGCCATCAAAACCTATATATTAGCTCAAAATTGGCCTGGAAAAGTGATTCTTCAGTTACATAAAATGTATTGCAATTATTTTTATTCCCATGCGGACAAAGCCAAATGTCTTGGTTATTGCTGCATTCAGAGAAGCAGGAAAAGCAGCACATCTAAAAATGGCTTAAATTAGCTCTTTGCATAACCAAGGCGGTACTTCGGGAATTTCTATATGGATTAGTCTGACTATGCTCCCTTGCAAACAGTCAGATCCCGTTTTTCACCAGGGGCAGAGCTCCAGTTTCTGACTTATCAGGTGTCTGACTGTAATACCATGATTTTTACATGTTTTCTCTTGTCTGGGTTGTGAGTAGAGAACATTTCAAGGGGAAGAGCAGATTGCTTGAACTATCAAAGAACTGGGGTTTCTCACAGGACTCAGAGGAGAGGATTGATGCAGTCAGGAGTTATCAGCCATAGGAAGAAAAAGGACACACAAACCCAGGAGACCTTCCTAGTCTCTGGTAACTTAACAAAAACTATCCTGCAAACCCTTGTCCCTTCAAATCAGCCATGGACCTTTCTGTTATGAGCAGTTCCTTCCCTCCCTCCCCTAGAAACGCCATCCTATGTTTGATGTGCTGTTTCCATAGCAACATTTAATTAATATAAACCCCTTACCCCCTGCACAGCACAGGTAGTATCTGCAACTAGCATTTAACATGAAATAAAAGCAAGGATTTCAGGCAGCAAAAGGCCTCGCTCCAGTCTCAAGTGTGTTTACAACAGCAGAGTGGTGCCTGTGCACTGAGGAGGGGAAGAGATGCTCTCTCTAGCTTTTAATTACAAGAGGTACGTAGCAGGTAATTAATACGGAGCAAAGTCCAGAGACACCTGAGCTTCCAGCCCTCTAATCAGCAGCGCAGCGCCGGCACCTCAGATCACGCACGTGGGATGCAGCAGCCCTGTGCGTGATGCAGCATCCTCTGAACATTTCCACAGCTCCCCGGGTACCCCCCGATGCGCAGTGATTCGGGCACGAGGACCAGGGCTCGCTCTCCACCTCCCACCACAGCTGTCCCCCCCAGTTTCTCCTTCCTCAGTGTCTGGGAGGTCAGGGACCAGACATCTCTGATTAGCACCCCACACACCCTCTCTCCCCTCCTTCGGGAGCCATTTTAGCATCTCCTGATGAAAAGCATGCAGGCTGCAATTACAGCGAGGCATTAGAAACAAATGGTTCTTATCATTTATATGAATTGCAGATGTGTGGAGCCTTTTCCACTAATAAATTCTGAGCTGTAAATGGATCAGGCATGTGATGTTGTGGTTTCTAAAGATAACAAAGCCTCTGTGTTTTTGCTTATTCTGGCAGAGCACCTTTACAGCATAGCGCTTCCAGGGAATTAAGAACAGGTGAGAAGATATGTAGGTACAGAGGAGAAGGCACGATGCTCCCTCTGCGACACCAAACCCCTCTTCTGATTTTTTTTGTTTCACTGTTTGTCTAATTTAACATGAAAGTGTCTAAGAAGTCATGTGGAATAAGGGTCCCGTGAGCTAGCTATATCATCTTGCATAGCCCCAGGGATCACAGAGATTTTGGGGGTAAACCACTGTGGTTACGAGACACCATCCAGGTAGACAACGCGGCGCAAGGTCTCCTCTCCTCCTCCATTTTAATGATCTGACCCTTGCTTTTTCGTTCAAGCAAAACTTCTGCAGGTGGCGGCAGGATTCCTTGAATTTGCAAAGGTCCTTAATTTGGTGGTCTGAACAAGACAGGTACAGTCAAAATCAAACAGGCGACAAGGACTAGTGTTGGCAGTAGCCTGCTTCAAGTGGGAAGTTGTATGACCTTCGGATGTCTGTTCCGACTGATATTCCTACGACCTCATGAATATATAACTTTTCCCTTCTCCTAGAGGAGCCTCCTCAAGGCAGTTCATGGCTGAATGCCTTACAGCATGGAGATGAGAGCCCCTCCCCAAAACGAGGGACGTTTCCTTTCCCAAGAACATGCAGACAGTAGGACCTATAGGTGTTCCTCTCCGACATAGAGGAAGATCGCGGCAGGAGGCTGAGGAAGCGGGTGGAGAGCGGGAAGCGGCATTGCCATGAAGGGCGAGAAGGTGTGTTGCCTGCTGCCTCCCGCGCCGCTGCAACAGCTTAGAGCAGAGCTGTGGGCACCACCATTCCATACATCCTGATGTGATACCTATGGCTTTCCCAGGGACTGGAGAAATGGGGGAGAGGGAGAAGGCACGATTCCACCATAATTCTTTTCTCCTTTAATTTTCACTTCGGAAATTAGAGTAAGGAGAGAAAGGGGTAGGAGGGGAACCAACAAAACCCAAAATGAAATGACACTCTCATTCCTAGACGGAGGGAGGAGCAGGCAGATACTCAACCAGATACCTCTGAAAGAAGGTGATACTCGGACCCTGCTGTAAAGGCCATGCATTTCCCAGCTGACTCAGCTGATGCCTCTGACAACTCATTATAGAAGACAGAGAACAGCTATCTCCCCTTTGTGTGTGAACATGGGCTTTCACTCACATCCTTTGGGTTTTCTGGTCTCTTGTGGGAAGACAGGGTAAGCCAGGAGCTGCAGGAGATACCCGCGAATGTTCGCCTCAAATCCAGCGCTTGGGGAAACAGGTTTCAGTCTCCCTCTTCCTGGGGTGTGGAAGGGATTTGCTCTGTGTGTCAGTAGTTAGATTTCATCCTGGGCTTTAAAATGAATGTCTTGTTTATCTGAAAAAATTTGTTATCCCAGAGCTTTTCATCTAGTATAGTTGTTCTGGCATGTCGGTTACCTGGTATCTGAGTAGTTTTCTTTCCTGAAACTTAATCCTCATATCCATAAAGAGGAAGAAATTAATCCAGTTAGAATTTTACAGTGAACAACTTTTGGACAGAAAATGTTTTTACAGTGAAAAAAAATATGTTTAACAGTCTTTGTTGGAAATCTTCCATTTCAAAAATTGGAGAAATTTGAACTACAGAAAAAAATTAAATAATTGAATTTAGAGTCAGTAGCTGAAAATGGACTTCCTGGTTGTCACTGAAATTCAGCATAAGGCAAAGGGAAGGTATGCGTGAATACAGTACTTCATTTTTATCACAATTTTTACTGGACTGGAGAAGACAAGGGAAGGAGAAAAAAGGGAATTTTCCCACTTGGATGCAACAATATCTGCTCTCCCAGGGTCCTGGCAATGGTCTGTTTGTTAATCCACTTGTGAAAAGCCACTTTGAAAGTGCTTTGAAATCCTCCTATGAGACATAGCAAAATCAACAGCCAAACAACAGAACCCCAGGGGCTCATTTCTTTAGCTGAAACAACACTCTAAATCTCTGTTACTTCAGCTTTATGAAACCATTATTATTTACTAGTACATAATACTATTGATTCGGACATGAGGGGATATATAAACTAATGCAGGCAGGCAGGACTGATATGTGGCTGGCCGCTCAGTTTAGGTTTACAGTAAGCACTTCTGAAATCGGTCTAATTAACAGTGACACCAGCGAGCATCTGGACCCTGCAGAGGGTTTGGCAGAGATAAGCTTAAAGCCTTACTTCTCAGCAGAAGTATTGAAGGAGGTGTCTGTGCTTACTGGTGGGACATCAGGCCTGAAGAAAAATAATTACAGTAAATCAGTGGAAACGGACCTGTAAATTCAAACGCATACCAAATACTGCAGCTTTCAGCTAGAAAACCTTAGCAACTAGAGCACAGAGTCTGACTACGTAGAAAGCTGAAACATTACATGAATTATTTGAATATATGGTACTTTATTACATACAAGGGCCAGAAAGGTGGAGGAATCTCCAGCCTGGGAGACATTCAGAGCTCAGCTGGACAAGTGCCTGAGCAACCTAGTCTAGCTGGGCTTGTGTTAAAGCAGAGTGTTGGACCAGATGACTGCCTGTGGTCTGTTCCAGCCTAAATTATTATGTGACTTGAGGACTGTATTACTTTTATGTGTTGGTTCAAATACAGGGTAAATATTGAACAGCATAAATACTTTTAAAAAAAAATTCTTAAATCCTCAGTCCTCTGAACTGCTTGTTAACATGCCTGTAGTAGCATTTTAAGAGGCAGCATCCTCCAGCCTGTTAACAATTTTATGATCCCTTTATTTCTTGGTCTTTTTGATGCTTCTTAAATTACATAGCCCATCAATGACTAGCAAGTTGTCTTCAGCAGGTGTTAATAACAGCTATTCCAATGCAGAAGCTGGAATTCAAAGGGCAGTATTCGCAGGTGATTTTTCAGAAGGAAGAGGAAAAAAGACTCTTAGGAAAGAAACAATGTCCAATTATTTGGTTGCAGCATATGAGAGTGTATTGTGTAATGAAGTCTTAAACCTTTGTAAGATTTCTTCCTTGGTTCTGAAGCAGAAATTGAACCACGTTTGAGAAGGGAGAGAGTGGGGTATCAGCATGATGATCTCATTAGGGAGGGGAGTACCCTGTGAAGGGTAGTGCTTTTCTCTTTAGCAGAGGGAGCTCACAGCAGGAAGTAGCTTTTTTCTCCTCTATCACATATTCAAATTGCTGCAAACGCCATTTTGCTCAGAGCTGTGCATGGATTTTGCATAAGGCCATGTCCTTGGACTGACAGAGCAGGGGAACAGAAATAAAGTAGGCTTGGGGGCAACATGAGAGAAAGGAGACAGAAAGGGGGAAGTGAAGAATACTTTAAATTACTTGGCTTTGAAATCTCATCTAAACTCAGCTGCTCATCTAAACCCACCGCTATGGCTGCTGGGGACTGAGCTGGCCTGTGCTCTTCAGCACAATAATGCTGCACCACCATCCAGTTTTTGTCTGAATTTTAAAATGACAGATGTTTTGGCACACATGTGGTGACGATTCAGTTCTCCAAGTTCTCTCTCTTCAGTCGTTTCTCTGAGCAGCAGCGACCACAGAAACTGAGTGGGCAAGATCCTGAGTTTTTTAATGCATATAGGGTTTCAACCCACCCATCTGGAAGAATAGTGTCTCGCCTTGGATGGGAGATGCTATTCGGAACGGAGTAACTGAGGGATAGCGGGGAGGAAGATTGTTTTGTTTGATTTTGGACCACTGCCTTTGACACTGTTTGTAAAAGGTTAAAATAGTTGCATTGAATTTGGACGTTGACATTTTTCGTGTATGCATTTTTATGTAAATCAAAAATAGAAAGGGGGGGGGCGGGTGAGTTCACTTGGGAGGACGCTTGGGTGGTTTGTGAAATGTTCACCACTAGAGGACTCTACAGCAATAGTTAATTGTCTCTTTTTTCCTTTTTTTTTTTTTTTTTTAAGATATGCACCCTTCGGTAATCTTTTCTCAGAGAACAAGAAAGCCTGCTCCAGAAGCCCCAGGTGCTGCGCCTTGGCACTGTTGGAAATGTGCCTTCACAGGCCAGATTTTGAAACAAGTTCTCAGACGAGGCCAGATTGGAGTCATTGAGCTTGCCCTGTTTAACATGGAGAATAAATGACCCCATTTTCAAGAGAACAATTCACATGCTGTCCTGCGGGGAAGGAGGGTGCTGAGGACCTCCTGGGATCACCTTTTTGTCCCCTGCACTTGCCCCTGCCAAAAAGAGGGAGTTTGGGCTCATGGAGGTGGTCAGCCCAGGGAGGTAGCCTTCAAATCCCAGGAACGAGTAGGAAGCACTGACACAGTACTGGGCCTGATTCACAGCAAGCCAAGTCTGTCCTCTCTCTCCTGCTAACACGATGCTGTCAGGACCACTGCCCAGCTGGAGCCGCTCGCTGCTTCCTCTGGAGTCCCTTGGCTCCCTTCGGTACCCCCTTAGCCAAAGAGGGCAGCCAAGAGGCCCGTTGTGCACCCCGGTCACACTTCCTCTCTGCCTTTCTCAGATTCAAGGGATGGCAGAAAACTGGCCATTGACGGATAAATTAGGTTCTTGGGAATGCTTTTTGATTTTTTTTTTTTCTTTTCCCTCTGGAACCACTCAGAAGCAAGTCTGGGTCTAAAACACAGACATTTAAACTCCAGGCAGCCAGCCAAAGTCTGCATCTGCTCTCAGACCGTGAACGCTGGAAAGCTTCGCACTAGGTCAGCAGCAGCCCTGCTTTGAGCCCTATGTGCTGATACATGTGGATGAGCAGGGACCAGCTCTCCAGCTGTCTTTGGAAAGCTGAGACCTTGCGGTGTTTGCCATTTGCCATGTCCTTGAGCTTCAACACTCACAAGTCAGCTGAGTCTAAGGCTTGTGTTGGCAAGCTGGCCTCATTTAGCACAATCTCATGGTATGAGAACATCTCTCCTTCAACTGGGCTGCTAGGTCTTCCAATCCTACCGGTGCATGGGCAACGACCAGCAGTAGGATGGCAGCTCTGGCACCTTGGATGTTTCAGCCTTCACCACTTGAAGGCAATGGTAGAGAACGGTTTCTTGGACAGCCTCTGAAGAGAATGGGGCAACCCATCCATGCATCTGCATTGCATAGGAAGACCTGACTCACGCAGCCTACTGCTGCCTTGCTACGACAGGTTGGTTCGTGCCATCTCCAGAGGACAGCAGCACCTCTGCACGTGGCCTTACCTGATTTCTGTGACTTCGGACACCTGCAATGGGTGCCTTTCAGCAAAAACTGCTCCCAGTGCCTCCCCCCCTGACACACACCCTACAGAAAGAGTGCTTGGGAGAAGGCCAGCTTCAGGTCAGCATGCACAAGGGTACAGTCACCACTTCCATCATCGCAGAAAGCTCTTCCAAATCAGAGCAGTAATAAATCTGATGTCAGTGAGTTACAGACAGTCATCAAATCTCCAAGGTTCCTCTCAAAGAGACATGATGGGGATCACGATGTTTAATGGGATACAGAGCACACTCACAGCCCATGGGAGGCTGTTCAGAGACAGCCAGCCAAGCCAGGGCTCAAAATTGTGGTGGCTGTGGGGCACAGCAGTCCCTGGAATAAGGGTGATCAGTGCCTACAGCTTCAGCATCTGCAGCGAAGTCATTTGTCAGGAGGACCACTTTTTCTTCTGGTTGCCCTGAGGTTTGTGCCAGACCAGGATTTGACATCCATCTGAAGCAGAATGGCACTGAAAGCAGAAATGGTTTAGGATACTGTTACATTTCTCTTCACCACTCTTTGGAGTTGCTGAAAGTTGCCTTGGTGCCAAGAAAACTCTTTACTGCAGTTCTAAGTCACTTGTTCCAAAATGCCTTTGATCTCCGGTGATTTTCTGGCAGTGTTTGGAGAGTATTGTTTCAAATCAGTAACAATCCCTGTTTATGAACATCTTTTAGGTGTAAAAGGACTGGGTGTTGATTTACCCATGTGGCATCTTTCCAGGGCTGTTGGAAGTAGGGTGTGGAATCAGCAAAAGGGGGGTCCCCATTAGCACGGCCCACGAGGTGCACGTTGTCCCAGGCATCCGAAAGTGGCATGGTGAGCCCAGGTACACAGAGCAGCCCCAGGCACCATGCCGAGGCATGCTGCTGTGAGCCAAGCTAGAGGAGAAAGAGGGTATTAAAACAAGATGGGGGCTTGAATGCAAAGCCTCAGCAGCCGCCCAGGGGGATCTCTGCGGTGCCGACAAATGTGGCAGCTGGGGCCAGCCTCTTGGTGAAACGCTTGGTAGTCTCGTTTTGCAATCAGCTCTGCCAGCTCCAAATTGAGCTGGGAGTTTGGTACCCCAAACAGAAGACACTAAGTAAGGACACACAGAGCCTTGCCTGCCTGCCTGCACCTCTGGGGTAAGCTGGCAGGGCTGAGGGAGGGAAGGAAGAACAACGTCCTGTGCTCTGCTTTAGAGCATGCACAGGCACTGCACACCACAGGGCTCATTTTGTGCTTGAACACCTAGTCGGGATGAACCAGGGAACATTTTCCACCACCCTCTTCTTTTCTTCCTTTGTGTTTCTACAGAGGGATCAGTTATCCTAGGCAAGGTGAGTGTTATTGATCTTTCCGACGCTATTATCCCCATTTGCGGTACTTGCTACAAAGATCTCAGCTACCCTTTAATCTTGTCACACTTCAGAGAGTCAGAGAGCAGCCAGGCTAAGATCTGATAACAGTGTTATGCTAGAATTATTTGCTTTGAAACTGAAAACGAAATTGCTGACCACTTGCAAATGAAATAAAATAAGTCTTTGCCAATTACATTTTTAATTTGAGTGGCTCGGATGGATTTCAGCACAAGGAAAGTCTCTGGGTTACCCTATCACATTTTGTGCTTAATTTGGACTTGGTCCAGTGAGGATTTTTGATGACTTTGTATCTACTTCCTTGTGTTTTTCAGGATCGTTTACACATGGCCGTTGTCCTGGGGATGAGGTACGGTTCCCTCTGAATGCCTAATTAAGCTCTGATTAGCATTTGTTCTAGGAGCAGATGCAGCTTTTCCAGCCCAGCGAACAATGCCATCTGTTGTTCCCTTGCTGTAAGTTCCATCTGAAAGTCTGCTCTGCTTCTATATTTAATTGTGAAGTTTCCTGCTGCCAAAAAAGTAAGGTCATTTAAATTTAGCACCAGGAGGAAAAGGCCGAGAGGGAGGGAGATTGGATTTTTATTGTTACTGCAGGGAATGCTAAGTCGGTTTAGTCAGACTGGCAGCTCTGCAGCCTGCTCTCCCATGCAGGACGAGCCAAAGGGTGAAAACTTTAATCAAGACTCCCACTGCCGCCTTACATCCTCTCCTTGAAATCAGGGCTGCCTCTGCTGGGAGCCTTCAGCAGCGTTTTCCTGCCTTTGCTACCACAACTCCCCCGGATAGAGGTGATAGCGTGATCCTCAGACACTGGCACTCATAGCATGGTGCTGTGACCTCCTCTGAAGACTTTTGGCATTCACAACAGAGGAAAGTATTCACAAGCAACCTTGTCTATGCTCCTAGCCTTGGGGAACTGCTGAATTTGCATGGCCTTGACCAACCTGCTGTGACTGCCAACAAGGAAGCCAATTAGAGTACTGATTTTTGGGCATCTGTCAACTAGCGTCTGGCTTGAGACACACTAAACTAATTTCACACCGACCACTTAGCAGCCATTAGCTGGTTGTGGCACGACCTGTGGTGGACTACAACCAGTGACCTAGAGGGGAAAACACTAAATTTTATTATTTAATACCTTGAACAGTTGGGGTTTGTAGGATGGGAATGCTCAGTGAAAAACAGAAAAGGATGCAAAGAAGTCAGCGTGGTATCCTGGCCAGATTTTATCCCTCCTGCTACTTCTGTGAACGTCACCTACTTAGTCAACTACCTCAGGACCTAGATCTATGATATAAATAGATAAAACCAGCTAGTGAATTTTGGCTAGGGTAAATCTTTTGACTCTCCACCTTTGGGAAAGCAAGGATTTAATGGGAACCAGGCAATTAGGGCTGATTTCTATAATAAGTCAAATGAAACATTTAACTTTGCAAATATTTAAATGTTCCTTCCATAATTAATGTTATGCTAAACAAATATGGCCAAAGGGTAAATGTTATTTATTTAAAACTTTGGGTTTTTTCTTCCAAATTTTAACATTTAACTCCTATTCCCTTTCATGCGTCATGATGGAGAGGATCTCAGTCAGCAGTTTTCTAACTTATTTTCAGAATGCCCAAAAGTTGTAGAATCATGTCGCCCCAGCTGGCTAACACTGACTACGGATTATGTACAACAAACCAAAGGCCAATGCAGAGCATGATTTGTTTAAAAATGCAAGAGAATTTCCCCTATATGCTGAAATCATAGCCACAGCACTAGTCCCTCAAATACCCTCAGGGATGCTTGAGGCCAGTATTGTATGTAAGGAGCTGGTATGAACATTCATCATAAATTAAGATTCTTTTCCCTACACAGGCTTAGTTCTTAAATACTCTTTAATGACAGACTTAAAAACATTCTAAATTGTCTGCCAGTTTTTTTTCTTTTGCTATTAAGCATTCCTGTTGTGCTCCCCCTGCTTTCTCAGATGTCTGGCTCAGCTTCTCCTCCACGGTGAGGAGCTAGTTGTCAGTTGTGTACCTGGTGTGCCCCTCACTGCCATATCTGGCCTTCTGCTGCTCCCTTGGAACAAAAGCTACTATCCTAATCCTATCTCCTTGAGCATCTTAACACCAGATGTGTGCACTACTACAGCACAGGATGTTTCCTGCAGTGTTTGCTGGGACTGTTCTCTGTTTAGCTCTGCCAGAGATGGAGGAGTGAGAGAGTTAAGCAGCTAGAAAGCTGGTGGATGGGAGATTAGCGTTAGACGTTGTAGCGTTAGACATTGTAGCATTAGACGTTGTGTCTTAGAAGCATCTTTTCAGGTAGAGTTTTGCAGAGAGCTCTTCCAAGCTTTGTAGGTCCCTGTGACAGGCAGCTGCCAGAAATTCTCCGTGCCAGGTTGCAGAAGACAGGCGGGGTTCACACACACAGCTTGCTGGGACAGGGTTTTGCAATTGTAGTAGCACCCTAAAAGTGCTTCAGAATTAAGAAACATGACCTTACTTTGCTCCACAGCTCTTTCATACTCTGGAGCAGCTGGGTGGAGCTCAGCAGTAAAAGGGAAAATCAATTTTGTCTTTCATGTTGTTGTTGTTTAACAGATGTGTTCAGGATGCCACCACACCCGCCTCTTGCACAAATCCCTGTTGTCTTCCTGAACAGCTCATTAAAGTCATTAACAGGCCCCCCAGACAATTTTCAGCCTCTTCAAGAGTAGCTGTGCTGGGAAGATAACAGCACTCTAAAAGTTAAACTGCAATGACCTGGACCAACACAGATCAAAAAACTGGGAGTTTGGTACAGTTCAACATCTTCAGTGTACTTTGTTATTTACCATACACAGCCTCTGCCAGCTGTAGCTGGTCTGTTTCAACCTGGGAAGAGAAGGAGGGACTGTATTTTGTATTTATGGGGATTTTTGTTTCAATATATCGCCACAGCAGCCACCTTCCACCTCCTCCCATGTCCACACCATGGAAAACTGGCCATGCAGGTAGCACTTCATAGGAGTCATAGCTGCAAAGCAAGGACAAGCAGTGGCAGTTACTTCAGTGGGAGACTTGGAGAGATTTCCTTTACTAGGTCGGAAGGAGCAGCCCTTAAATAGTCCATCCCTGGGTGTGGAGAAGGTTTGGCACATTTTGGACATGGATGTTTCCATCCAGCTATTATCTAGGGAGATACATGTAATAGAACTGATAGTTTTTCACTTGAATCTTACTACTGAACACTTGTGACTGAATATAGGGACTAGGGCCCTGGAGAAATGGGGTCATGGGAGAAGATAAGGAACACCTCTTCCCTGCCTCCTCTGTGTATCCAAAATTTGTGTATCCAAAACAGCTTTCACCTTGTTTTTTCTGGTAGCTGAAACATTACACATACCCCAGCAGCAAAATTATGCCTCGGGCCAGTTCCTCAGTTACCTGTTGGGCCTCTCTCCGGAGCACAGGCTGGAAAACGTGTGGGGATGAGAGGCTGTGCTGTTACCAGTGCTCCTCCAGCTGCTCTTGCCTCATGTGAAAAACGTTATTGTTTCTAAATGAGCCTTTTCCCCCCCTGTTTGGCCCATAGCGCTTGCTAAAGGCAGCACTTACAAGTCCCCCCCCTGCTCCCTCCAGATGAAGGCACCGACCGACTGGTCGTCCCCACCCGGGGGGGACGGACCCCGGCCAGGCTCTGCAAATCCTTGCGGGCAACGGGACTCCGTGGGAGTTTATTGACCTTCACGTTCCCCACGTACTGAACTTTCGCTGTGCTGCGGCCAGAGAGAGCAGAAACCTGCCTGGATTTTAGCAGTTTCAGTGACGTTGACTGGCCGGCTGCAGGCTTGGGTTGAAGGTAGGTGAGTGACACGCAAGGACGACAGACGGTGACGGGCCGATCCTGCTGAACACGGAGGGCTGAGGGCCTGGTTCCTGCCCCGGGAGCCGCAGGGGCGGCCGGGCAGCCCCCAGCAGAGCTCTGACCCGGGGGGGGGGGCAAAGGCCAGCGTCAGAGGGGAAGGGTTTCTGCCGCGGGGTGGCTCCGCAAGAGGTCCAAGGGCAGTCCCGGCAGTTATGCAGCGGGGTGCCAGCGCAAAGCACCCCGCAAGCCCTCCGGGAAATGCCAAACCAGCCGGCGTGGGGGGCTGCAACACACCCGCGGGGGGAGCAGAGGGCCGCGCAGAGCCGCTCAGCTGTGCTGCAATGGCGGCAGGCAGGCTGTAGGACCCGGGGAGTTGCGGGCCGCCCTCGTCCCGCCCCCAAGCCGCCTTCCTTTCCTCCTATTGGCCGCTGCTCTCCGCTTGCGCCCTCCCCCCTCCCATGCGCCTCTCCGCAGGGGGGCGAGATGGAGAGTAGCGTCACGGTCTCGGCCCTCCCTGAATGGCGGCGGCGGCGGCGGCCGGCCCCGCCCCCAAGTCCCACGCGAGGCAGTTGCCACCCGCTGGTTACATTGGACGCAGGGAGCGCGCGGGGCCGAGCCGGGCCGGGGGAGGCGGGGGCGCCGCCGCGCATCGCTCCGCGCCGGGGGCCGGGGAGCCGCCC
>JAVKLA010000002.1:16286134-16327703 GCA_034782735.1 Sagittarius serpentarius
CCGCCCGCCCGCCCGCCCTCGCCGCCGGGCGCCCCGCGGGGCTGGGGGGCTTCGGGGCTGCCGCAGGTTTCGGCTTGGCCAGGCGCGGAGAGAGACGGTGAGTTGTTTTCCTCAGCTTTGGGTTTAAGCCGCCTCTTCCAAACCCGGTTCTGCCCCCTCTTAGTAAGGCCGGGTTTGCTTTCGCGGGGGTTCAGAGCCAGGGGAGGGCCCGGCGGCGGACCGTGCCCCGGCAGAAGGGCAGCCGGCGTGCCGCCCCGATTACCGGCCCCGGAGCTTGCCTGGGATTTCGGAGCGTCGTGGTTCATAGGCGGGTTTCGCAGGTGTGGAAAGCTGGCAGCGAAATGCTTAGGGAGGGGAAGGGCTTTTCTCTTATAAAGCAAAAAAAAAAACCAAAAACACCAAACCAAAAAACCACCAAAACCTGCTATTCATGTCAAATGTGAAAGTGGCATTGCTCCCCCCCCGCCTTGTACATTTTCTCCCAAAACTATGGTTTAAGGGACACGACTTCCATAGCCTTTCTGATTAATTTAGTGCAAGTAAACCTGTCTGGAGAGGTGTGCAGGTTTGTATGAATGACGGAGCTGAGCTGACAGCAGGGAAAAAATAGTTCTCCATCCCCCTGCTGTCCTTACAGGCCTCTTTGCATTTAAAAAAGTTAAACGCCTGTTTGGAAGTCGTGGGGTTTTTTTGCTTTGTTTTTTTTCATCCATCCGCTTGCACTTGTAGTTGTTGTGGTGGGGGGCTTAGACTAGCCAAGTCTGTACTTGGGAAATCTTTAGTCCTCAGCTTTTCATAAGCAGATGCTTAAGTGTTTCATACTATTTATATGGAGAGCCCTAGCTTCATAACTGATTTCTGTTTTCTTTTCCTGGCAATCTCTGTGTGTCATCTTCTCTTGTGATCTGCTCAGGTGACTTCCTTGGTCAGGGTGCCATGGGCCATAGCTTTTGTTGTCATTTTCCAAATGTACTTCTTTCTCTTCAGGACAGATCCAGAGCTGCAGGATAAACAAGCAACTCTATAACCTTTATACTTCCCTCATTTTCGCTCTCCTTCCTGTGTCTTGTGACACTTATTTTTATTGAACTTACCTTAGGAGCAACTGGACATGTTTGTAACACACCCTACACGTTTCTGGTGGTGGCGGTCAGCTGCTCCTGTTAACTCAGCTGTGCTATTGATTGTTGCTTTGGTAATATTAGTCTCCTTTCAGAGTAGGTGTAAAACAGGTCTGAGCTCTCATGTATTTTCTTTTCTTTGTCCGTCTCTCAAGGGGTCTGACTTCTTAGTGAGATGGGACTCTTTCTGGGGCCTCTCTGTTTTCCTTGTCCTGTATGCTGCTTCAGATCAAATCTTATCTCAAAACACATTTTGTCTCTTTTGTGTCTTTAACCCTAACCATCTGCTCTGTTTTATCTCTGTGATAAGGCTGTATTGAGTAAAGCACTTGGAGGAGGCAGAGGTAGAAGTTTGCTCTGCAGCATGAAGGTGTGGGGTGGGCGTAAGATTCTCAGGACTAAAACCAGAGTGAAATTTGCTGCAGAAGCAGATTAGCCGCACTGTAATGTGGACACAGAAGACTGTAAGCAGCTTCAGCACTGAGAAACTTAAATTTCCTATCCCTTTTTTGTTCATTTTTCAAGTATTTGAAGATTGTTATTTGAAGTCCTTCTGCCTCAGCATGTATGTGAAAGCATACCCTGTGCTAGCCTCCCATGCTGTGTTTGGGGGAGGTTCAAGTAACTTAAGCAGTGATGATGGTGTCTCGGAGGAGGTTTAAGAGAGGAGATAAGGCCAGTTGAAAATCGTCTGACTGAAGGAGCTAGACAAATGAAATTTGTGAAGGCAGACAGCTTGGGAACAGATGACATGATGCTGCATGACACATACTCCAAACGTGTGAAAATGAGCGTGTGTCTGATATATAATATGGTCCCTCCAGCACTGGAGTGAGTGCTGGACATGGTCCTGGACGGGGACAAGGAGTGTGTGCATATCTATGTGTGTGTATGTATATGTGAATTATGATAGTGTTTTTGTCCCTACAGTGGTAACCAACCATTCCCCAAAGCCTGCAGAGTTCAGGTCCTTCTTCTTCTTAACAGCCAGAGAAGGTTTTAGGCAATGTTTAGGAGGTAGATGAGCGAAACAGGAAGGGCAGGATGTGACCATCTGTGGAGGTGGAAGAGGATGGGCAGCGTGTTGCGAGATGAGGAGGGAGGTGACAGCATTACAAAAGAGAAGGTGTTGGGCAGTGCCTTGGCCTTGGCCGTGAGTAGGAGGAGCAGGACGGGCAGAGCTGGCCCAGGGCATCTGCAGCAGCGACAGCGGCTGACGCTCAGGGACTGTGGAAGGGGGGCAGGTTTGAAGAAGCAGTGTCAGCACTTGAACTGAGGAGTAGATTTATTCCCATCTTTTATAGACTGTAATTGAGTTGCAGTGGATGTAGCTGGCATTGCTTAAAACGGTGGCTGCAAGAATGCTGGCTAGGAATCATTTAGCTGTAACAAGCCGCCCCAAGCCCCCTGGCCTGACCTTTAACCACCATCACACTGGTCTGTCTTTGCTTATCAACTTTATATCCCCGCAGTGACTATTAATATCACTGCAGCCAGTACTGGCTGCTCTGTCTTCCCCCCATCGCTCAGGCCTGGGAACGTTGCATGTCCCATAACCACTGTCTGCTTGCTGACCATTAGAGTTTGCAAAGACTACCAGTTTTATATGATAGCCTGTCAGACTGTGGTGAGGCAAATTTACTACTGTAGCACACTGGCAATCACTCTGGTTTGCTTGCAATGCAAGCACAGATGCCTAGGAGAGCCTGGGCTGCTGCAGTGCTCCCATGCTGGTCTAGAACTTGCAAGCTGAGTGCATGGCTTGATGCTGTGTTAGTACTGAAATGAAAAGATCAGAGATGGGTGTCAGATTTGTTTCTTCTGTCCGGAGCCAGAGGGCAATGAGCAATGCCCTGTCTTGCAGCCCCAGACCCTTCAATATCTGTCGGTCCTTTATGATCCAGTTGGGAATGGCTGTCTTCCCTGCCCATCAACATCAGGGGCTTATCGGCTCAGGGGGCACGAGGGCCTCCCATCTCCACGGCTCTGAACGCCAGCCAGAATTGCAAGTGAGCTCCTGCAAATCAAAGCTGGCAGTATGAGCGTATGGAGCAGGGCTTCTGGTTAGCCTGACCATCGGAGCAATCAGCTCTACCAACCTCAGCGCTGGCAGCTGGGCACAGTATGCAAAGAGAGAGTGGGAGGATTTGAATATGCTTTCTGGAGTCAGCAACTGCAGTGGTTATTCTGGCATTAATTTGACATATACCACATCTCATCTTCTAAACTCTCCCTGGGAAGTGGCATGTGGTTCCACTCCTCTATGTTTGAAGTACCAAAGGCCTTTTGCCTTTGCAGCACATTAGCAAGTCGGCTTGCTTGAAAAGGACTTTATCCTGCCCAGATGGGGCTGGGGTAGATACTGCGATCAAGTAGATTGTTTCCATTCTGGAGCCTTTTTGAGTATAATTTGGGAGACGGGACTGCAAACTCACTTGCATCCTCTGCAGCCCCGCATTCATTTTGCAAAGCGACTGTGATTGATCTGACAGAATGGGATTTATTCACTAGCGGAGCGAGAGGGCAGGCGGGGAGGACAAAACCCCACAGCAGCCTCTGAAATGAATCACAGGCTCTGAAAAGACCCACTGGGGTTAAGGCGTAGCAATGAAAAGCTATTGTCTGGAGCCTGAACTGTGGCTAAAAGCATTATTTATCCCGATCTGGGTAGTGGTTGTAGGAGGGTGTGGTATTCCCAGGAAATGCAAAGCCAATGTGCTCAGTGGTGAATGTGAACTTTGATTGCCTCACAGGTAGCTCAAGAAGCTTTATGGAGTATCTCAATTGCAAAGTAGCAAGTCGAAAACCTGATTTGCAAATAAAACTGCATGTATTGCATGTAAAGCGTATTTCCGAGGGTATTTTTATTTTGGTTGGAACATGGTCGCCTTTGGCTCAGATTAGTTCGTGTCTTATAGGTTTGAGGCACTACTGCCCCTTTTACCAGTGCTTTTGCAAGATAGAACAAGAACCTCACTAATTGGTACAGCTTGGCAATACTGGTTTTGTTTTCTATGGTAAGTGGCATTCAGTAGATTCTTGTGGTGGCTTTGGGCTCCGAGTGGAGCACAGGTATAGAGGGAGGAATGATGGGTACTAGTGAGAATGGGATATGAAGCAGTGGTGGACAGACCAAGTTTCTGAGCTCAGATTTGCTTTAGTAAGCATGTTGACGTTCAGATACGTGCCCGGACCTTCTCCAGACAATCTGATCTCCCGGAGCCTACAGAATTGGGCTTGGAAAACCTCCCAGTTTCTGTCTGAGCCAACAGAAGGAGCCTTTCACATGGTCTGTCTGTTTTGTGTCTAGGAGATACAGGCTAGACTAGAAAGTGAGAAAATGAGAAGAAATGATAAGGATGCCTTCCATTCTCAAAGGCTGGGGCAGGATCAGAAATTCTGCACTGAGGGGATGGAGTCAACTGTCTTTGCTTGACTACCCGCAAATATGATGAAACAACGAGAGTTTGTCAGGAAGGCTAAATCTGGCTTTGTTGCAGAGATACCCTCTGATTCACAGCAGAGTTACGTTACCTGAATTCCAGCGTGCAAAGTCATAGTTACATCTTTGCTGCGTTAGTCATCCTGAAGAAAACAAGAACAAATTTGGCTGACACGGGCAAACCACTAAATTCACCAGAGCTGCTGGAGATGAACCCAATTTGTTAGAGAGCAAAGTCTGCATCGAGGCACGCAGGAGCGTGGACAGAGCGGAGAGCACGCCTGGGAGATGGTGCGGTGAAGGTCCTTTGCTGCCCACCTGGCAGCAGCCCAGGCTCCACGCTCAACAAGTGCAGTGCTGCACTAAATGCCAGGTGTATTTTAATTCCTTTCATCTCAAGCACTCTTTACAGAAGGGCATTATTAGTATTGAGCATTTCAAGCAGCTCCAAGGTGTATACCTGATAGTCCACTGTGTTATGCAAGGACATGAAAATCATCTGAAGACATCTTTACATTTGTTCCTTCCCCGTTCTTGTTTTCTATCTCCCCCCCCCCCCCCCCATCTTTTCCTGTTTTCTGTTGGGTTTTTTCTGCTTTTGAAGCTTGAGCTGTGTCTGTGAGTACGTGAATGCCTGCATGTAATAGATCCCCCTTCTCGACCCTTTTGATGGTTTCCAATGCTGGGAAATTGCATCTGAAACGCAGCTGTATCTGGGTTCTGCGTCTGACACTGTTGCCACACTGCTCTTTCTCCTAAGCAGCCTTGCAAGGAGCTCTTCCCCGTGAAGACAACACAGTAGCTGACTTTAGGTTTCTGTACAGTAAAAAAGGGGAAATTTGTTCTATACCAGTAATTTTGTCCTGCAATGGCGTTGCTGGCTTAAGCACCAGGCGGTGGAGTCCATAGAGGCATTGGAAAGGTACAGATATTTGGGACGAGGAAGCAGGCGTGTTGCTAATGGGTCGGGGATTTATCCCGCCGCTTCCAGGGAGAAGTTGAACTTCGGCTGAATTCAAGATGGCATTTCACCCCAAAGGGTTGATATGGTGAAATTGAAAATACAAATGAGTCTTATGCCTGCCTCCCTGCGGAAGCAGCCATCGCTGGCTGCTTGAGGCAGATCTGCTCTGGTTTGGATGGAGTGGCTATAGGTTGTAGTGCAGTCCATATGTGGAGGGCCTGTATGGCTGACTGCTTAGGAGTGAATCTCTGCTGCAGCGTGAGCAGCTTCTTCCAAGTGTTCTGAGCTGAGCCAGCGGGGAACCTTACTGCTTATTTATTTACTTATTTACAGCTTTAAATAGCTCATGGTTGAGTGGGGCAGAAAGGAACTCTTGCTGCTTCTCTGAAAGTCTGATTGGCAAACAGAAACTGCCAGCTTCGGTTCCTGGGATTTGTGCTCCTTGTTGGTGTTTAGCCAACCTTCACGGTCCTGGGAGAACACTTATAAATCCTGTCGTTTTGCCCTTCTAAGCAGAACTGATTCTTGATGCCCTGAAGTCCCACTGGGGAACTTCTTATTCACTCTCAAATATTGTCCTCTTGAAAGGAAGCAGCATCTCAGCTGGCGATTCCCTGCAGATAGTGAATGAACTTGGGGACTTGTGGACAGCCTGCTGGTTTAAGATGGAGGGGGGAACCTCAAGCCTAGCTAAATATAGCCCATGTATCGATAGTCCTTCTGAGCTGTCCTCTCCTGTGCAGTTTTGTGATTGGGGACCAGGGCCTGATACGGCTTCAAAGTATCTGACTTCTAAGCGCTGCCTGGATTTTTCAGGCGGTAATAGAGTGTTTCCTGAGGTTATCCTAAATGACTCATACCAGCAGGGCTCCGATGTGGTGACCTGCCAGCCTGGGTGCTGGAGCATGGTTTGTAGGAAGCAAGAGGTGCTCGGCCAGGAGAACTGTGGCTGTTGTTTGGGTGGGGAGTTGGCCAGCTCTGTGGTTTTGGTTTTTCCCCTTGTTGCCATTGCCAGCTTTGTCCTGTCCAGAGATACTGCTGGGGTGTTTTCTTCATGAGCTGAGTTTTGAGGGACCTTTTCTCCTTGAGCCAACTCCTGCCCTCCTTCGGGGTTGCTGTCTGCCCTGTGTGGGTGAGTGGAAGGGTTTCCAAAGCGCCCTTATCTTGCTTTGCTGGAAAAAAACTGTCTTTCTTATACCTGCTGTACGAAGGCTGCAGACAGCCAGGGGAATACTATAGCCGGCAGACAGTGTTGGATAGGTGTCAAAAAGCTGATGCCCCTCTGTCCGCATCCATATGGAAGAAGGGTTATCGTCTGCGTCTGCGTGCAGTAAGATCCTTCTAAAAGGCTGTGCAGTAGATATTTATTTTTTCAAAAACTGCCTTTTGAAGGAGAAAAATGAATGCAGTGTGGAGAAATCCAAGACCCAGTTTGTTCAGGTCATGCCTTCTGCTATTCGCGTTGACACATCTGTTCTAGTGATAGCTTCCTGCGTGATGGAAGATGCAGCTGGGAGCTCTGATAACCCCCTGAGCTCTCGCAGAGCAGGTGGGAGCTTGGCAGGAGCCACTGACAGGTTTCTTTGTGTAAAATATTCCTCATTCTGAGTGGTTCTGTTTTTCCTCTTTAGCTCAATAGCTGGGTAAGGGAAGTGAGGAATGTGGTAGGGGCCAAATTCTGCTCTGCATGCATCTGCTTCTGAGAAGTGCCTATAAAAGCACGTCATGGGTCCAGCCTGTTCATTACTGCAGTTAAACGTATGCTTCAATTTAAGCAATGTTTGTGCATGTCATGAAAAGTGTAGAAGATCCTTTTAGTTACAGGCTTCTGAGGTTTATAAGGCTGCTAGATTTTGGAAGAAACCCATCAGATGGAATAGCTGCTGCCTGCAGTTTCTGTTCATCTGATATGGATGGGATGATGCCAAGTTCTCTGGTAGACCGAGAGGTGCAGTGGGGTGTGTTTGTGAGGGGAAGAATTACTACCTGCCGCTTTTCTGCTTGTGCCCAGCTATGGTAGGATTCAAGAAGCCTTCAAAACAAGCTGTTTGGAAGTTGCTGCAAACCACAAGCAATCCTTGCTGGTGAGATGGCTGCACACCAGAGTTCAGTGGCTGCTTTAGTTTCAGTTTAATGGTCTGTCTAGTCCTGCTGATCTGTGACCAGTGGCATCCAGTGTCATAACTTGGCTCCAGGAGAGGCCAAGTAAAGGGGCTGTGGCTGTGGCCTCTTTAGCTTTCAGCCTTGCAGCCCTTCTGGGGATCAGTTGGTGCCTGTAGTGGGACAAGGTGATACGAAGAGCATTGCTAATGGGGACTGGACTGGAACCTGCCAATTTATTCCCTCGATGCTGTTCAATACCCATTGGATAGAAATATTATTTGGTTAGCCAGTGCCCTGGGTAAGACGTTGGATGTTAGAAGCCTGAGATATTACATATATATATGTGTGTGTGTATACATATATGTGTCTGTAGATATATAAAAAGTGGCTCTGCTGCAGCTTTTATTATAGACATTTTTAATTTCTAAATGACCTGCTTCTCCCATTCTGAGTAGTGGCTTTTCTAATCTTAGTGTCAGAAAAAATGACGCTGCCTTCCTGCAATCTTTTTGTTTGTTTCCATAGCTGTCCTATATAAATTGCTTAATTTTTTGTGCATAAGCAAATCAAAGGTTAACATTGCATAGCTGACCTGAGCGGCAAGCAAAGAAAGCAGTAGCATTGGCAGGGTGGTTTCTGAGGTTGTAGGAATAGCAACCTAAATCAATAGCTTTTAGCAGACTCATAAATGTTTCATTTGTATTCCTTGCTTTGGCATTATAGAGCTTTGACACGGGAACCCATATAACCTCTTAAATTAGTGTCGTCCCTGCGGTGGGTGTAGATGTTGGAAACCATTTCCCTCAGATGCACTTCAAAGTGCTGCTCCATAATGGCATTTTCCTTCCTGTTTTGGAGCCTTAGATTCTGCGCAGACTCCAATCACAAGTAAAATGAGTTTGGCAGCCTCAGCCCCAGGCTGCAGGGATTTTTGGCAAAGAGCGTGCACGTATCCAACCCAAATACCCATGTCAATGCTCCTGCCTGGCTCAGAGGCCAAGCAGGAGTTGTGTCTGCTTGGGCAAGCTATCGTTTCTGCACAGAGAAGCACAGAGACCTTTTCCCTGGACTGCAACACAGCCCTGAGGAATGAATGAGGCCTCGGGAAGACCAGCCTCAATAATTCACAGCAGCGGTGGTGGGGAAGGAGGGATGTGCCCACAACTAGTTGTCGAATTTGGACTCTTTTGGAGGCTCTGGAGAAGCAGGGGGTAGGAAGCGTGCGAGCAGAGCGTGAGTCAGGCAGCTTATCTGGCCATCCGCCTCTGCTTGAGGTTATCCACCCATGCAGCGTGGGAGGGTTGTGCGGCTCCAGGTCTCCACCGGGTCAAGGCTGTGACCTGCCGGCAGCCTGGGAGCGCCGCGTCCGCTCTCTCGGTGTTGCGTGGTTTTCCCCAGGACCCCGAGTGCAGGGCTGGGGCGGTGGTGGTGAGCTCAGCCTAGCTGGGGAGGACAGGGCTGATCTGTAGACTTTGTGCTTGCAGAGGAGAAAGACCCTTGAGAAACCTTGGGCTGTGAAGAGCAAGTAAAAAAACAAACCCACCACCACCACCAAAAAGAACGCAACCAAAACCCCTTCCCCAGCTATATCCATGCGGCTAATTACCAATTTCTAAACAGTTAGGTGGCTGGAGTGGGATGCTGTGGGGTTTCAGCCTGGTGTCTCCATCCTGCAAAGCAAAACTGCAGCGTTTTTGGGAAGACAGGGTAGAAAAAGGATAGAAAAATAGTGCTGGGTGAGAGACAAGATGTAGCAGAGGCAGGTAGTGTTTCTCGAGCAACCCCTTTTTCTCTGTGAATTAGGCCCACTTTCCCCAGCTTGTAGCTGATCGTGGCGGCTGCCTTGCATTGGCAGGGAAGTGGAGCTGAAGGCAGGAGCTCCTGATGCTCCTGCGCATCCGAACAGGGTCCTCCCTGCCCGAAGTGCTGAAACGCCCCCGGGACAGTTCAGACCCCCCAGGCTCTGTGACATGCCACCATCTTTAGCCCATTTAGTGGGCTGCCTACCTGCAAGCTCCACTTTTAGCCAGGAGAGTCTCTTTTACTGAAAACCGAATGTCAGCTAGTGTAGTGCCTGCGATGGCTTTGCTGTGTCTGCTGCCACAGGGGCCCACAGCAGAGGCACAGCAGGCTGACACCATTTTTCTTTCTTTCTGGGCTCGTTTTTCAAACCTCGGGATAGTTGTGCTACCAGTTTCAGTACTGACTTTCTGCTGTAAGAGAGGACTGTATGCGTATCTGTCTGTCTACTTTAGTTACATGGGGAACAAAATAGAGCTGGCTAAAATACTTTGGAGTAAACGACTTGGATTTTATCATCTAAGTAGTATTAATTTGGTCCAAAGGGTTTTTCTTCTACAGGCAAGGATAGGTTTCGGGTAGCACTTAAATGAAATAGTAGCTAATAAAAGCCTGTGTTTTGCTTCTGCCTGTCTGTTAAAAAGCGTAATTTAGCTCTCTCTTTTGTCTTACTCTCTGATGTTAGTCTGTCCTGCAAAATGTTTAAGTCATATGAAGTGTCTGGTGAGTTTTATCAACAAAAATTACAATGAAAGGATTTGGTAAAATTTGTTCAAAACTTTTGGCTTGTGCTGGTAGCTAAATATTCCATAAATAGACCCTGTAGCAATTGCCTTTCCTAAGCCTGCAGTAATCTTCATGAAAATCAGAAGCCAAACTTGATTTCTGCTGAGCCAAGAACAGACCAGTGCCCTTTATCCTGGATAGACTGCGCTCTTAATGCTGTTTTCTAAGGAAAACGAACTCTTCTGCGGTTTGCCAATACCCTCTAGGGGCTGTTGAGACAATTTACCATCAAGTTTGGGTTTTGATTGCTTCACTTTGTTGCTCCGTTGCTGAAACCAAAGTGCAGAATTTCCCCCTTCACCCCGCTCTGCCTTCCCACACTGCTCAGCCGGAGTTCAATTTTTGGAGGATGTGAGGGTGCAGGAGGCACGGGCTCTGCAAGCCAGGGTGCAGGAGCACCCACAGAGCAGGAGCACTGGGATGTCACCTGGTGCCTCACATTTGAGGTCCACTGACAGTGTACCAGGGCTGGATAGCAAATGCATATATTCTCCATGCCTTACCTCAGTAAGGACAAGAGAATAATAGTTTTTGTTTGTTTCTCTGCAGGCAAGAGCACTGTCATCATGTCAGTCAGCGTCCACGAGAACCGTAAATCCCGGACGAGCACCGGCTCCATGAACATCTTGCTTTTTCACAAAGCTTCCCACCCAGACTGTGTCCTGTCCCATCTGAACACCCTGCGGAAGCACCGCATGTTCACTGATGTCACCCTTTGGGCAGGAAATAGGTCGTTCCCGTGTCATCGGGCAGTGCTGGCTGCCTCCAGCAGATACTTTGAAGCCATGTTTAGCAATGGCCTCCGGGAGAGCCTGGATGATGAGGTGAACTTCCATGACAGCCTCCACCCGGAGGTGCTGGAGCTACTGCTGGACTTTGCTTATTCCTCTCGGATCATCATCAATGAGGAGAATGCTGAGTCCCTCCTGGAGGCTGGAGACATGCTGCAGTTCCATGATGTCCGAGATGCGGCAGCTGAGTTCCTGGAGAAGAACCTCTACCCTTCCAATTGCCTGGGCATGATGCTGCTCTCAGATGCTCATCAGTGCCGGCGGCT
The DNA here is from genome assembly GCA_034782735.1 of Sagittarius serpentarius. Lineage (NCBI taxonomy): Eukaryota > Metazoa > Chordata > Aves > Accipitriformes > Sagittariidae > Sagittarius > Sagittarius serpentarius. Next base: position 16,297,408 of record JAVKLA010000002.1, read on the forward strand.
CTATGAGCTCTCCTGGAGGATGTGCCTAGTCAACTTTGAGACTGTTCACAAGAGTGAGGACTTCAACAACCTTTCCAAGGACACTCTGCTGGACCTCATCTCCAGTGATGAGCTGGAAATTGAGGATGAAGAAAAGGTCTTTAAGGCTGTCATCCAGTGGGTGAAATACGATCTGGATGAGCGGAAGGCTTATCTCCCAGAACTTCTGAGGAATGTTCGTCTGGCCTTGCTTCCTTCTGAATGCCTCAAGGAAGCCTTGGCTTGTGAGGACTTGATCATGGTGGATGAAAGGAACAAGCTTGTCTTGGATGAAGCAATTCAGTGCAAGAAGAAGATCCTCCAGAATGATGGGGTGGTCACCAGTCCCTGTGCCAGGCCTCGCAAAGCTGGGCACACCTTGCTGATCCTGGGAGGACAGACCTTCATGTGTGATAAGATCTACCAAGTGGATCACAAAGCAAAGGAAATTATCCCCAAAGCAGACCTGCCCAGTCCACGGAAGGAGTTTAGTGCCTGTGCCATAGGCTGCAAAGTATATATCACTGGAGGCAGGGGCTCAGAGAACGGAGTTTCAAAAGACGTGTGGGTGTATGACACTGTTCATGAGGAATGGTCAAAAGCTGCCCCAATGTTAATAGCTCGGTTTGGGCATGGCTCAGCTGAACTGGAAAACTGCCTGTATGTTGTTGGTGGACACACTGCAGTAGCTGGAGTCTTTCCTGCGTCTCCTTCTGTTTCCCTGAAGCAAGTAGAGAAGTATGATCCCATATCCAACAAATGGACAATGGTGGCTCCTTTGAGAGATGGAGTGAGCAATGCTGCAGTGGTGAGCGCCAGGCTCAAGCTTTTTGTCTTTGGTGGGACCAGCATTCACCGAGACATGGTGTCCAAAGTCCAGTGCTATGATCCATCTGAGAATCGGTGGATGATCAAAGCCGAATGCCCACAGCCCTGGCGCTACACAGCAGCTGCTGTCCTGGGCAGCCAGATTTTCATCATGGGAGGAGACACCGAGTTCACGGCAGCATCCGCCTACCGCTTTGACTGCGAAACAGACCAGTGGACACGCATTGGGGACATGACAGCCAAGCGCATGTCATGCCATGCTTTGGCCTCGGGGAATAAACTCTACGTGGTGGGGGGTTACTTTGGCACTCAGAGGTGCAAAACGCTGGACTGCTATGACCCTACGTCAGACACATGGAACTGTATCACAACGGTGCCTTACTCGCTCATCCCCACAGCTTTTGTCAGCACCTGGAAGCACCTGCCATCATGATGAGGGTCAGGGCTTGGGGGCTTGTATCCAGGAGGTCAATAAGGTAAGGGTCTCCTCCTCTTAGATTGAAACTCACTGTCTTGCCTCAGTTGCATCTGCACACACCGTGCCGAAGCCATGGGTTCCGGGTTGCTCACATTTTGTGAGAAGGGTACGTTAAAGGTGGGATGCAGTGCCGGAAAAGAGCAATCACCTCTGCAGTGTTGTAAGTCTAGCTAGCTCTAGGTTTCTCTTGTTTCCAGGTGATCCTCCCAGTATCTTAAGGGATACATCTACATAGATGGTTGCAAACAGGCCACAGCTCCTCTCCCTCTGCTCCAAGCTAGCTGGATGTGCCAGCATCACCTTTCTGTGTGTGGGTGGGTAGGGGAGGGCAGATGTGTCCATGCCTGCTCTCACGGCTGTCACCATGGAATACATCCTGTCCCCGTGCAGTTGAGGGGGTTAAGGTTTCTAAAAGCGCTTGCATATGAGTCCTGAGAGGACAAGTGCTTTGGAAAAACTCTCGGTAGTTCGATATTTTTGCTGAGAATCTGGGTGATTTATTCGGAGCTGATGAATGTGTAGGCAAGTGACCCTCGGGATGCTGGCAAATCCTGGATCTCCTTTTATGCTGTGTATTTACATTTCAGTGGGTAGCAAAAGCTTAGAAGCCATGGTGCATTTGATGGTCCTGGTGTTTATTTAACATCCAAACTGTTGCTTGTTAAATCAGAACTTCTGAGACTTCTGTGTGAGATCTGAGTGGGAGGGAAGGGGTTTTGTAACCAGAAGAAGAATGTGTTTATCGGTGTTTTGGGGTGTGTGAGAATAAGAAAGTTGGTGGAAACCCGTGATGTCCTGTCTCATTCTGGTGCTCCGGTTCTCGCTTGCTCAGGGAAGGTTCTATTGCAGTGCCACTGGGACAGGGCTGTTGGTTCCTCCTCTCTCCTCCCCAGTGGGATGTTTGGTTGCCATTCTGGTTACCAGTTTTGCTCCACAGAGCTTTGAATGTATTCACCAATCTGTGCTGAGATGCAGCTCGCCAGGCAAAGGTCAAAAACTCTTCTCACCTTGCATTGTGAAAGCAGATACTGGTACAGGGCAACACTTGGATAGCATCATCTTCCCAGGAAGTCTGTAACACCTCCTCTAGCTCAGTCTGCAGGTTTCGCAGAGCCGGCAACGCATACAACCCTGCTTTGGTGGGTGGAGACTACATCCCAGCTAGCTGAAGGAACTAGGAAACCCTCGCCTATGGGGGTAGGATTGACAAGATTCACTTCAGGTTTTATTTGGCAAGGGGGGACTGCGGGGAGGGAAATTCTTCCACAGTCTCATCAAAATCCACTTCACTTGATACAGGGAAGAAAGAATGCTGCCCAAGCCCTCTAACACCCTCTCACTTCCCTGCTTCCCACTTGCTGTGGTTGGTGTGCCTGAGAATCGCCCAGCGGGTGAAATTACTGGCATCTCCCAGGGATCATCTCTTTTGATGCCAGCTGGGAACCAAGGAGGAGCTCCTGGCACCTCTGCTGGGCATTTGCCCAGCGTGACCACCTGCTGTTCTTGGGTGGGGAAAAAAGCACCCAGAGCATTATGCTGGCCTTTGATTTGTGAAACACCTGGTTTTAACATGGGTTGGACCACAGTGAGGGCAGGGTAAGAGTGGAAGGGGTTAAAAGGAGATCCCTCAGGGCTTTCCCGGTACTGGAAGATAATGGCCTTTCCCAATGCTCCTCCTCAGGCGTTGCCTAGCATCTGTCACAGTAGCTCAGTAATCTCATTAACTGCCACTCAGCTATTAAATATTGCAGCAGAGAGTGTGAGGACTCCATCATTTTCAACTCGGGTCAATGGGGCCTCCCTTTAAGAGCCGTCCTAGAGCTGAAAATTAATTTTCTCTGGTAGCAGATGTGTCTGAATATTAAAGCTCAACACCAGCTGCACTGCTGGGAATAGGAAGAGGGAATATTTTGAGGTGGGAGCTGATTCTTCTGCCACCAAATAAAAAGTGATCTCCAGAGTCACAGAGATGTTATATTCCTGTCCTAGCTTTTTTCCTCTGTACTGTATTTGGGTTGTTCAGACCCAATAAACAGCTTGTGGGGGTTGTATAGATATTTTTTTGCCCTGTAATCTGGAGCCTGGCACAAGCACAAGAAAACTAGGAACTGTAATATGCTAACCTGCAAATAAAACTGGTGAAAAGTCACTGTGTGAGGGTTTTATGTGCTTTTTTGGCTTCAATTCCACTCTTCGGTTAAAAGAAGTATTTAAAATATACATGAGTTCTTGCCAGACAGAATGTCTCTTCATTTTTCTAGAGTGCTGGGGTTTTTTTTTAAACTAAGTTATTGTTAGGGCCTCAGCCATTGTGACAGCTCCTTAAATAAAGCACCAGGATGGGTGAGTGAAGGCCAGACCTTGATGTCCCTGATGTGCGTGCATTGCCCACGCTGCACCAGCCACATCCTACATGCTTACCTTGGCTGTCCTGGCTGCACCTGTGCCAAAACTGGGCTCAGGAACTGGGATAACTGGCTATAGGGCCCTAGGACTACCCTGTTGTCCTATAGCAGGTCTGGCTGAAGGATCTTCTGGGTTACAGCTCCCACCATGTAAGGTCTCTGCTGCAACACCCATTTTAGTCCCTGTGGGATCCTTCTTCAAGTAGGGGCACCCAGAAGGCAGGTTGGCCAACACGTGCCCAGGTGCTGGTGTGCTTTGGGAATGCTAACCCTATGGGAACCCCCCTTCAGCTGGGGAAGGCTCAGGAGGGACCATCCAAGATGCCCTCAGAGCAGAGCAAGCTGGGCTGGGGCGGAAAGGCAATTACATGGTAAGAAACAGTACTTTGTACTCATGGTAAAAAAACACCTTCTCACCTCTAAACTGGTGAGGTTGCATTCATACTGGCCCTGAAACTCAAATAATATGTCCTTGAAAAACGTTGATCATAAAACACCAAGCCTGCTTTTTTATTTACAGCATAAAACTGATCAGCTGGAAATGTTTCCTCAAGGGCATGGCCTTCAGCCTTCCCAGCTGGAGCCAGGGCACCTTTCGGCAGAGGTCCCAGAGCCCCTGCAAAGGATGACATTAATTCAGTGCTTACTACCTGCAGTTAATTCCAGGGATCAAGCGTGATTAGCAATATGAAACGTGAAAGCCCGGTCTCCTCCCACCTGTGGCGGTGGAGCCATAAGGAAGCCAGTTGTTACAAAAGGGAAATAAAATACTGAGCACTTGGCTAATAAAGACTCTCTGTGTTTATAAACACAAGCAAAGCCCAGCCAGGAGCTCACGGGACAATGCTGGGTGGTCTGTTGCAGTCCTGTGCAGTGACAGTTGATGGGGACAACTCTACACCTCCCAGGAGGTGACTTCAGGTGGTACCAGGAACAGGTTCTCCAAGCTGCCTGTCTCCAAATTAAAAGTGGCTTCTCCAAACCATGTCCTGTGCCATGCTCTCATTTTCATGGGGCAGAGTCACAGATGGGTTTGGGCCAGAGAGAGGAGCCTTCAGCTGGGGGTTGGGATGGTCACTGGGGAAGACGGAGCTGCTCACAGGTTGCACGTTCCAACTGGGGAAGATGAGATGGAGAGGGAAGTCGCTGCATCCCTCTGTGCTGGCTCCTGAGCCGCAAACACTCCCCTGAGGCGGAGATGTCAGAGCTCACATCTCAAAACGAGCAGGGACGTAACAGCTAGGAGCCGGGGCTTCCCCTCCCAATGCCTTTCAGCTCCTGCAGGACCCTCCTCACGGTCGGGGCTGTGGGAAGCAGAGACTGGTGGCCAGGCCCTGCTCAGGCATTTATTCCCGGGGCTCATCTGAAAGCTCAGAGCCCATTTTGTGGCTCCCGCCGGAGCCCTTTGGTGGGTTTGGCTCCTGCGAAGGCTGCGGGGTGGCACCAGCAGCTCGTGCCTGCTGTTGGGTGGGCGCTGAGCAGCCGAGGCTGCAGGAGGTTTTGAGGTAGCTCTGGCACTTGAAAGCTGAACTTTGGCCCCAAAGCTCCCGCAAGGATTTAGGCAGCATGCCAGGCCCAAAAAACTGTATTCTGATACCATGGTTACACTACATGTTGGATCTGTTCGGTGACTTTTCCTTATTATTTAATTACAGCTTAGATAACAAGCCTTTTGTAGAGACGGTTGTACTGCTGCCTGGTTTGGCTTCCCTTCCACGTGGAGCGGCGCTTGGTCAGCTTTTACCTTGCAAGAAGCTGCAGGGTTTTGTTGCGGTGCATCGCTCCTAGCTCCATCCGTAGAGCCCTGCTCCTAGCCGGGTATCTTCCCATGCAAAAGCCCTGTGTGCCTGCAAACAGCAGCCTAAAAGAACCTTAGGATAACCTCCCGGCTCCTAAAGGCCCCTGCTCCCTGGCGTGCTGCTGAGTTGGTTGCTTGCAACCTGTTACAGCCTCGCTGGTGTTGCCGGAACAAAGTCACAGCTGGTTTCTCTCGGTGGCTCCTGGGGAAATCCATTTGCATGCGTATAAGAGTGAGGCCGGATAAACAGGGACTGGAGTTTTTTTGCTGCCGCTGCTCTTTCCAAGCGGCTGGTTGTCTCTGAAGCCAGTTTATCAGGCAACGTTGGAAGGGAGTGGCTGGCCTGGGGAGGAAAGTCGATGAAAATCAGGCTTTTCCTAACCCTGGGCAGATGGAAACATGTGCAGGCTGAGCTCAGCCCCAGACTGGATTAATCAACCCCTTGGAAATGACAGTCATATGGATGGTTTTGGAGCAACTGGTGGAAAAAGAGAAAAAGGGTCTTTTTGTTTTGTCTGTTCCAGTTCTTGGGCCCTTCTCCCTGCCCTAAAAAAAAAGGTAAAACTTCATTTCCCTCAACTTTTCATTTTCTTGTCATGGCCACAGAAGTTTCCTGGCCGACTCTGCCCGGCTCCCCGGTGCCCTTAGCCCTCCCCAGCTGAATGCCCGCTCTCTCCCCTCTCCTGCGAAATCAAAGCACACCCCCAAACCCCAGATAAAGCAGCTGCCATCCACCTCCACCCATCTCTGCAATTCGGGGTCGGGGATTACCCCAGTAGTTGCCAATGTGGAACCCCTTTTCTAGTGCTCCCCTGCACGGGCTGAGCCGAGCATCGCGCCTGTTAATGAGCTTTCTCTTTCCCTCCCCAGATGCCAGTCACATCCACGTCCCCTGTCTCGCTGCTGGAGCCGACGCAGTGACCGAGTCCCTTCCTGTCCTCCCACACAGGACTCCGAGGAGCCTTTGGCATCCCTTCCCGGCCCCAGGAGCAGGAGGCACAGCCAGACCCGCCGCCGGCACCACGCCGGGGGGGACACCAAGGGCCACCCAGCCCCACCACCGGCTGCCGCGTGGGGACGGCGAGGAGCCGGGAGCGCTGGCTGCTGGGCTGGGTCTGGGCATGGGGGTGCGGGGACGGCTCGTCGGCACCGGTGGCTCGACGGGACTGGGGAGATGGAGGGTGTGCACCGGGCTGCATCCCTTGGCAAGCACGGCCTGGGGAGCCGTTAGGTACTTTTCGTTACTCGGTTGCGGGGGTTAGGAGATGATAATATTTTTTTTTTTTTAGAGGCAGTGAACTTGCCATTGGCCATGCCTGCTGTTTGGGTGACTTGGAAGTGTTTTTGAAAGGAAAAAGGGGTTGAGAGCACCTGGCTCTCCCCATCCTCTGGCCGCTCTGCGTTGGCAATGGCTGTCGAAACATTAAAGCGTGGGAGCTCGGGGCGGCTGCCAGCAGCGCTGGGTACTGCGGCAAAACGGGGCAGGTGCCTTTTGTTTTGCACTTTGGGCCTTTTTATGTTTTTTTTCCCCTTTCCTCGCTGCAGCCGGTTGCGATTTGGTCGGAGGCCGGGCAGCTCCCCGCGCGCAGCTGCTGGGAAGAGCGCGGCGGCTCTGTGAGCGTGCCAAGGCACCAGCACCTCTGCTGAGATATTCACCAGATAAAACCTGCTGCGTGCTCAGAGCCGGTCTTCTGAGTTTCCCCACCGCACTCGCTGAGCAGCGCGTGGGTGAGGGCGTAATTAGCAAACCAGCAGAAACAGAGGTGCAGCGGAGCAAAGCTCGTGCCTTGGGAGGGGGCATCTTGCCTCTAGCGAGGCCTCGGAAGGAAAGCGAGCAGATTAGGGGAGCGTCACAGGGTGGGCTGGGGAGGGGTCCCCCCCCTTCCTGCTGTGCCATACGTCCTGGCTTCACCTTGGAGAGACGTGAGCATTTTTGACTGCACGTTGCCTGCCAGTGCCTGGGCTGTAGCTGCCGCAGGTTATCTGTGCACGCTGGCTGCCGACTGTGTTTGGCTTTATCCACGGAAGAGCTGTCAGCCCGAGTCGCTCCTCATTCACGGTGTGGAGGAAGGCACGTGGCTTTTGGCTGTCAACACAGGGACGCAGCTCCTGAGGGATGCACCGCCGGAGACTGGTCCTGCACCGCCCCAGCATCCCGCTTCCCTCCGCAGCAGATCTGGTCCCGCAGATGCTCCGGGCTTGCCTTTCGCCCCTGGATAAGGTTAAGCTGTAGCCTGGCCAGCTGAATGATGCAATGCAATGAAAAGCCTTGACATGGCTTCAAACAACAAAGGGCTTTTTGGAGCAGCAAGCGCCTGTTGCTGCTGGGAAGAGCACACTTTGTGCACAGCCAGTCTGCCATGCTCTGAATGACATTTATTTACATTTTCTAGGTTGTTTGGGGGTTTTTTTGTTTGGTTTTTTTTTGGTTTTTTTTTTTTTCCTTCAGCTGCTTGTGAACTTTAATAAAAATGATGATCTGGGAAACCATTTGTGTGTTTTTCACAGGAGTCTTCATTCTTAAGCAAGTTGGATTTAGGTCTAATAACAGGGCCAAGGAATAATAACAGGGTTGGCACTTGGTGGGGCAGTTCACAAACAACCTCCTAAGCAACCAGCCCGGCTGTAATTATTATTGCTTCAGCGCTTGGGAAACTGAGGCACAGTGATGTCAAGTGTCTTGTCTAAGGTTAGCGGTAGATCTGAGAATAAGGGCTTCTCGTGTCCTAAGGACTTCACGTGTCTCTTTCTCCGCGGCTGCTCTCACTCAACTGTGCCATGATTTTAGGAGAACTTGCAAGTCTGCCATCCTAATACCTGCCAAATAGGTTGAGGGGGCCCAACCCAGACACAGCCGTACTCCTGCAGGGAAAGCCAGCAATTTCTAAGGAAGATGAGAAGAATTTATACTTCTGTTTTCCTTATTTGCTTTTGCTTGGCTGCTGCAGCTCCCAAGAAAGGGCCCCATTGACAGGCAAGATGGGCTTTCCAGCTGGGGCTCCTGTTCACGTTTCTTCTCCATGTGCATCTCTCGCCGTCCCAGAGGAACAGATTTGATCCAGCCCTGCTCTGGGAAGGCTCTGGGCTCTCCCCTGCTGAGAGACCAGCAGCTCCAGCTTTGCTCAGGACTGGGGGCACGGGAGCATCGCTCAGAGCAGCTAATAGGCACCAGAGAAAAATACAACATTGCAAATTCATATTTGCCTCCTCTTACTAGTAGGGCCCATCGGGCTTGGGAAGCAAAACTTCCTATGGGTGTTATGCACGGTCTCAAAAGGATTTGGAGCCTGAATTTCTGAGCTGTAAAGGAGACTGGGACCGTGTCTCCTTGCCCATGGGAGCTGGGTGGGCAGCAGCATTAGCTGCCGTGAGCTGGGCAGATATGAGTGTAAGGCTCCATAGAAAAAGCTCATTAAAAAGCCCTTTGGGAAACTAATTCAGAGTAGAAATTACTGTTTGATGAGCAGGAGAGGGAAAAATAGAGTGAGTCTGTGAATGAAAATCCCTTTCAGTTTTGTTGATTCAGGTTTTATATGGGATTCTGGGACTTTAAATACCAGCTTGGGAGGCTTTGTGACTGGCTAGATTTGATATGAGCCATGCAAAGACCTGCTCTTTTGTATTTATTCTGGAGCTTGCCTGAAAGACAATTCAAAAGCAGTCAGCAGCTGCTGTGACAGCAGCAACCTGTTGCTATGGAATTAAATGCGATGCAAAATACAAAGGTTTCTTAGTTAGCAGCAGTAAAGTAAAACGGGAATAGGAGATGGAAACGGATGTAACAGTCAGAATAAAGCTACAGCCAGAGCAGGGCTGGGCTTTAACTGGGAGGTACAGGGGAAGAAATGTAAACGTGAGTTGTTTTGCTTTGTTAAAAGAGCTTTTTCGCCATCTCAGCAGGTCAAGCTCGGCTTTGTCTGGGGGTGAGCGCTTGGGAAAGAGTCGTGTCTGGTGGCATTAAAAGGGTTGTATGTTCCCAGGCTCCTGGGAACCATGCCCACATGCTATAGCCAGCCCTCGCTGTAGGGTGTCAGGAGCTCAGACAGCTTCCCCGTGAGGCAAGCAGGAGCCCAGCGCGGTGATCTCCCAGAGGTGCAGGGTCTTGCAAGGATCCGGCCCTTGCTCAGACCCAGGCACGGCAGCAAACTGCTGCTGGCGGACCCAGGCCCCCAAAGGGTGGCTTGTCCCACACCTACCTCCTCCCTTGTTTTGCAGGGGCCTGGTCCCACAGGAGAGCTTGGACAGGGGACAGCCCCTTTCAGCCCACCGACTGGCCAGGGCTGGAGCTTGCCCATGAGCGCTCTCCACCTTGGTTCCCCAGCTCTGTAGCAGGGTGCTGCTCGCTCTCCAAAAAGCATTTGGGCAGAGAGGGCAGGGAGATGGGACCGGGCAGGCAGCTAGCAGGACAAGACCTCTCCCAGGCCCAGGTCTCAGGACCTCCATCCCCAGGGACTGACCATGCTGAACCTCCCCAGATGCAAAAGGCTGATAGTCCCATGTCTTATTTAAATGAAATTCATAGTGCATTACTGGTTTCTAAATATGCATGTTCCCAGGCTGACCTCATCTGCCCTTGAAATAATACTATTGTGCAATGAAGCCCTATGGGGAATTATCATATGAGCTTGCTCTCCCTTTGTCACTAGAGTCAATTAAAAGCAGAGTAGCTGGTGATTTAATACCTCCGGTGTCTGAGGAAGCCTCACATCCATCCAGAGGCTGGCTCTGGCATTTTAGACACATAAATGGGGTGGAGGAGTGTTTTTTCCAGCCATCCAACATGCTTTCAAATTCATCCACGTCTATACAGAGCACTGAAGCCTCATGTCCTTGGCTTGTCATCTTCTCTTGCACGTTAATTAATGCCCCAGACTTGCACATTCTCCCTGTGATATGTCCCATATCAAATTGTTTTCCTGTTCCCCATGCACCTTCTCCCTTGGGATAAACCCAACACGTTTTTTTTGTTAATCTCTGACGAGGGTCCAGGCTCACAAACTTCCACCCCAGGAAACACTGCTCAGAAATGAAGGTAAGCTTCCAGGAGCAGGAGAAACCATTGCCCCCAGCTCCCCACAACCAACTGGAAATTTCAACTGGGCCCAATCCCTCTTGCTCCAGTGCAGAGCAGGAGCCCGGTGCCCTCCGGCTACAGGCAGCGGTGCCGGCGGGGCCCCAAGATGGGAACCTGCAGCAGGGACTCCTGGTGGGAGTGAATAGCAAAGGCTGAGCTCATTTATTCTTCCTTCCTTACAATGTCCCTTTTCTTTCCATTTCACCACCTCCTTATTTAACATCATCGGCTGTTGTGCAAAACCATCAACCCTGTTTGCAGCAGTGTGACCTACTTTACCACGCCGTCCTGACTTCCTCACTGAAATCGCAAGCTCAGAGCCCACCCAAGCCATTCAGTGCTTCTCAGCTGAATAACAAATCCAATTAGGTGGAAGGAAGCCTGGCTTTCACGCTGTCAGCGCTCGGACATCTCACTTCCCTCTCCCCAGCACACGCTGCACTGCTGATGGCCATGACTCACAGACTTCGCGGACAAGGACCCCTCTGTGTGGCCCCTTCCAAACGAAGATGGGGGAAGGATTCAAGAGGACAGATCCTGGCTATCCGACATGGCCCTTCATTGCTCCTGACAGCCCCCAGGGACCACGGTGCTCAGGAATCAAATAATTTGTGGGGTTTCAGTTCTGGCTCGCTTGGGAAGCCCGCCCTTCCCGGCTGAGGCTGAAGGAATGGTCCAAGGCCATGCCAGGACGGCAGTACTTGTGCTTGTTAAAAAGCTGCTAGCACTTTCAGCCAGGACGTGATTTAATGACTGATAGAAAGTCCCGTCTCTCAGTCCTGGCATCACACCTAACCCCAGCCCTGCGGCTCTGTCCAGAGAAAACATTGCAGTTCTGCCCCTTGCTGCTCCCCTTACTCTCTTTTTCCGCCCCAGCAGGGATCCTTCTCCCTACAGCCACCAGCAGGCAGCCAGTCCCCAGGATGCTGGCTCTTCTCTGTCGTGGGGGATAGCTGCGTATTAAAAGGGATGAGTAGGGACAAAACAAGAAGCAAAAAGCTTAAGGGCCACCAGGAAAAGCCCTTGTGGTTTCTAACTTCCCTGGCCGGGTAGGATGGATAGACATCCCCTGCCCCGATATGCGCCCAGCAGCACCGGGGCCCGCAGCGCGTTGCCGCTTGGCTCTCCGGCAGGCGCAGGGAGGCAGGGAAAGACCCATTACCCCATTTCTGGGTCACTGTCTGGAGGAATTACACATGCACACACAAACGGGAGCTGCTTCTCTCCGACGGCTGCTTCTCTGCACCCAGCCGAGTGCTTGCCGCCTCCTGGCCCCCTCCTCTGCCCACGCCGGGCTTAGGGCTGCTCTGGGGCTTCCCACAGGGCTCTGCTAATGACTCACCGCTCTTGCTCCGCACTAATTAGGCTCCTGTCTAATTAGGCTCACTGGAAAGATGCAGCCGGTGAGAAGCAGCTCTTTGGTGAAAAGAAAGGGGATAGAAACAGCGTCCGGAGATGCCGAGCGCCGGAGGGAGAGACGCCAGGCTGCGGCGAGAGGTCAGGGGCTCTCGGGAATTGCCAGCTGAACGACATCCGTTCAAGGGACAGACTGGAAAGAAAGGAGAGGGCAAAGGGTCTTAAACAAGCTGCCCCCGCCGGGGACCCTCCTGGGGCTCAGCCCTGCCCCGTTGGGGAGCAGGAAACAAACCTCGGCTCCATCCCACTGGGCCGGAGCCTGGCTCAGGCGCCGGGATGTCCTCCAGCCAAGAGCGAAGGTGGCTATTTATAGCCCTGTAGAACAAGTTACCGATGTGCAAAAGGAGCCCCGGGAGGCCGGGAGAGCGGGACAGGGCTGTGCAGGCAGCGGGGCAGGGGGAGCAGGTCCTGACCCTGCAGCCTCCTCCCCCGAGCCACCTCGGAAGGGAGGGCAGGAGAGCAGGCTCTGGAGCAAAGCCTTGTTCGGGGGGTATTTCGAGAGGTGTGAAGAGAGCTTTTTTGGGGGGATGAGGGGCACTCCTTTTGTCTGCCCATCCCTGTGAGGGCTGGGGGTGCTCACTCGTATGGGCTCTCGTTTCAGTGGCTAGTGTCAAATATTATTTTCCCCTTAATTTAAACATGTTCCAACCCCCAACAAATCAACACATTTGCAGTGTTTAACAACCCTCTAACTAATTACCAAAACCCAGGTGCCTTCTATGACAAAGGGTAAGTCATTCCTTTACCGTTCACCTTGTAGCTGATCACAAGGCATCTCACTCACTCACTGAACTAATTAGGGTTTTGCCTTTCCATCTGTTAATGAAACCTCCATGAACGAGCAGCCTGTCTGCAAGCCCCAGCCCAGCCCACACCTGTGTCCTCCCAGGCCTCCAATTTCTCACTCAGGAGCCAGTGCCAGGACTGAACCCAGCAAGGGCAGGAAAGTGGAAATGCAGATAAAGCAAACATTATAGGTGTCACTAAACCGCATTTCTGAAGAGCCTCTCCTGTGCCTGTCAGTGCTCCTTTTCGAGTCCCATCCAAGCGTAAGGAGCCTTTATGGCCCCTTTTAGGTGGAGGTGCCAGTGAAAATCCAACCACATCCAGACGACCCACCGCATGTCCCGGCAGAGGCCTTTTGCCCTAACCTTGGCTGCTAAGGAAAAGCCAGGGCTGGGGAAGAAACCTGGGATGCTCAGAAACACACCACTACTGCTTGGGGACTACTGGGCAAATAATTGACCCAAGCGGTGTGGGGAGAACATCCATTTCATCATCTTAGCCGTGCCGTAATGGCTCAGAGCACGGACTGCGGATGAGATTGTGGAAAGCTGGTTCAGGATATTCAAACTGCCACATGGAGATGGCCTGGGGAGGTGCGGTCCTTCATTCCCTCCTCTGCCAAAGGCAAGTTGCACCGCACGCCCAGGCTCCCCTCCGGCCTACGGAAACAGGGGTGGTTTGGTTTGTAACACGCAGGAGCGGAGAAGCTCACGCTGCCTGGTTTGCTCTGCACCCTGGCCTTTCCCTGGCAGGAGCTTGATTCTGCGAGAATTTTATTTTCCACATACCATTTGTCACCAGTAAATACGCCCTTCCTCCTCCCGTGACCAATGCCCGTTGTACCCCCGCCGCCGCCGCCGCCGCCGTTGTTTCACCGGAGCGATGCGAAGGCTTGGGGTAACCCAGCGGTGCTTTTGTTGGACATCCAGGTTGCAGAGCCAAGAAGGGCCACAGGCAAACGCGCTCTTTAAACACCACGCACAGGAGCCGACGGTTCAGCGAAAGCTTTTATTCACTTCAGTAAATAGGTGAGCTGGGACAAACGGGAATGCAAATAAAATGAGGACTACTGAACAGCCGTCGAGATAAATGAGCCCTTTCATCCCGTCTCACACCCAGGGAAGCTGCCTGTCTCGGAGCAAGCGCTGCGTGACGGGGCGTAGGTTTGGGTTCATTGCCGTGACCCAGGTTTTTAGAACAGCGCATGCCACCCAGATACGAGGAGGGGGAAGAATACGTGCAGTGCGCTCCTGGCTAACGGGGCACAGGAGGGTGGGTTCGCATTTCCTAACGCCTGTTAGGAAACAACCCAACACCGCCAAGCAGTGTTCGTGTCAGCGACCTGAAGGCTTTGACCAATACATCCAATTCTCCTCAAGCATCCTCTCTCCTTCCCTATCTCACCTCTGAAGACAAGTGCAATAAAAGGTGGAAACAAAGCAATTCCTCTGCCTCAAAATCCACACGCAGAGGATGAAGGGTGCAGGTCTCCCTTCTCCTTCTGCCCGGGGAGGGGATGCTCAAGTCCCACGCAGGACTAGCGCTACAGGGGCAGCTGCGATGGCTTTTACAGGTAAAAGAAAATGATGGCAGAGAAACTCCCGCCATCGCAGTCCTCTGTGCCAGCTCCTCATCGCGCAGCGGAGCAAACTCTGCCTCGGCTCTGTACTTTCAGCACCTTCTTCTGCCTGGGCTGATGCCTGCAGGCACTGGGAACCCGACCTACCTTCACCTCCCCAGGGGAGGGGAACGACCTGGACGCCGGCTACAGCGTTTCTGCTGGGCCTCCTTGCCGGGGACATGGAAATACATAAAGCACACCGCATCGGGGGCGCAAGCCCCTCTTCCTTTCCCCATCCCCGTCCCTGCGATGAGACGTAGCGTCTCTAGTTCTCTCAGCCAAATGAGATAAGCCCCCCGCACCGTGTCTAGGATTTGCCGAAGACGCAGAACTGTTTTAGCGGGTTCAGAAACTCTGTGCCGTAAGACAGCACGTGCAGCTACCAGACTGCCATTTATCTCGGCTTATGGAGCTGAAGTGGCCGAGGTAACGGCTGTGACACTTCCTCTTCTCATAAAAAGATAAAAAGCCCTGTGTGGGGGGGAAAAACCCAAGGAGCTGAATATTACTATGGCCATATACCCTTCAGCAAAATGCAAATCTTCTAAGGGAAGGAAAGTTAAGTTAAAGAGTCCAACGGGTGCAGACTGGAATCTGGATGATAAAAGCAAGGCAAACATTTGATTACAGGTCAGGGTTACATCTATTCATTCAGCCTCGGTGAAACAAAGTCAACAGCAGAAATACCAAAGGCGTGGAAATAAATCGGGCAGAAAACGCCGACTTAAAATCCAATTTATTTAGAGGAAAAACGACTTTACAAGAGGTTGATGCTGATAACTAAAAGGGAAGATAAATAAAAGCTTGTTACAAAACCTAATGGTTTCTGGCAAGTTACAGAAAAACTGAAGAATTTTACAGTCAATAACCTGCTCACTTTTTACATAATTACAAATTAACATACAGCAATTAGGTTTTACCCTCTTTTTTAAAAATTCTTTTTTTCAACTTTTTTTTTTTAAAGTTTTTTTTAACAGGTTCAACATGAAAATGCAAAGCATTTTTTTTTATTTATTTATTTAAGAAACAAACCAAAAGGAGAGGTATATCAGGTTATTATAATACACCTCCTCAACGCTCTGGGAATTACTCAAGTGCATTCCATATTAGTACAAAATAAACACCAGGCTAAACTTTAACCATAGGCGAACTGAACTGGACATACATTTTTGGTTTTGTTTTGTTTTTGTTTTTTTGTTTTTGTTTTTTTTTTTTTTTGAGTCAGTGTTTAATATCAATAAAGAAAACAGTAAAATACTTCAGAGCATGGAAAGGATGGATACCTATAGACAGTTTAAATACATACAAAGCTTATAGCTGTATGCAAAGCAGTGAATGTAATCCTGTTCCCCCCTCCCCCCAAGCACTGGAAGCTGAATATATTTGGGCAAAGCATCAGTGTCAGTGAAATGCGTGTGGAAAGAAAGGGCACCGAGCCCTGAAAACGCAGGTGGGAAGGGAATCAACGTTACGCTTCCCATCACAGAAGAGCATGAGGTGTATGAGATTAAGCCAGTTCAGCTCGCCTATCTTTAAAACTTAGCTGCATCACCGGATCAAGAATCACTGATTGCTGCCCCTTCTGACAAATGAAGCAAGAATTATGAGCAGCAGGGGAGGTTTTTTATTTAAGAGTGTCTTAAATTATGTTAAATTCCCAAACCTGGCCAGCAGGCAGAATAGTTTCCAGAGTTCTGGTTAACAAGGAATGTTTTGTGGGATTTTAGCAAATACTCTCTTGTGCCCCCTGTCCAGTCCTCCCTTGCCCTGTGCCGCAGATATCCTTGACAGCTTCCTTGGGATTTGGCACCTGATGAACCTCTTCTGACTCGGTGGCATTTGGAAGGACTGGATTTGGGTGTTTCAGCAATAGCTCTGAGATATCCTAGTGCCTCAAGGAAGGTGCAAAGACGGTTAGACTCTATGGATGCTCTTGCCTTCGAAAGGCAGTACAAATCTGCACAAGCTCATGGCATTACTGTGCTTCTCAGCAGTGGTCAAACTTCAAGAGTGAAGAGGCTGCCCTCAGTGGTGGTGAGAGCTCCTGCCCCAGGGATGGCACCTGGGAAGTCTCCCAATGGCCTGGACAGTAAATAACTCAGTGCATGGGAAGGGCCTTACTTCACACTTACTTAGTTGCATCCCCCCCCACCTCCTTTGCTCTGGGTTTCTCCAAGGAAAAGGAGATGGAGGGCAAACCACTGGCAGGACTGCTTCCCTACCCACAGCAATACTTGCTGTGAGGAAGGTGATGGTGACGCCGCCATGGGCTCTGCCAGGGGATATACCTGAGCCATCAGTAGCCAGTTCTCTGGTCCTGCCACTCACCCTGTCTGCAGTGGGACTGTAGTCAGATTCACACCCACTTTGGTCTAAAAATAATACAAAAAGCTTGGCCCTTCCTCCCCTCCCAGGGTAAAGCCAAACCAAACCAGGAATATGCCTACTTGCAGCTCAGATCTTGCTGGGGATACAGAGGGGGGAAGCAATGGCAAAGCTGATTGTCTCCACGTAACCAAAATAAAAAGGGACAAGACCAGTTCCATTTAAAGTGCTTTATGGCATCAAACTGACATCAAGTTACACATTGAGATGATCACTTTGTTTAAAAGAAACTAAGGCCAACCCCACACAACTCCATCGACTCTCACACAATTTGCTACAGCTACTCTTATCGCTGGGGTATTCTGGCACTGCCAGCTAATACTGACCACTTTTGTACTTCATCTGAGCCTGCGCTCCCACTTCCCTGGTCATTGAAACCCCTTCTGTTGGGCAGTGAAGACGACCAGGCAAAGAAAAGCCCAAGAAAAGCAAGTCTGATTTTCCCCCTCCATGAACACTAGCACAAAAAGCTCCGAGAGCCCTTACAGGGTCCTCTTCTCCCTCCAACAATATGGGCTTTGCACAGACATTTTTGAACCTGCTCTGTGTCCCAGGAGCCCAATGCAAAACAGGGTGGTTTGGGTGCTCCAAATGGGATCAAGGGACCGGCTCTGGGAACCAGATACAGCATCAGGCTGGGCTGAAGAAGCACACCATGCTTTGAACAACTGCAGGATGGATGCCAGGTGTGGAACTAGAGCAAATGCAATTTTAAGGCCAGGAAGAGGAAAGGCTTTGGCGCTGTAAAGCTGGGACCATACTCTAGCGGACAACCCTAGGCAATCTGCAGGGATCAGAGTGGGAATCCAACTCTGGGAACCTATGCCAAGCCTTTCCACAGAAAACCTGAGAAGGGAAAAATAAAAGGCTAAAGAGAGAAAAACAAGTCCTCCCCTTCCTAAAGGTGAAAGAAGGAGGAAGCAGTGTGGGAGTAAAGGCTTCATTCCAAAAAAGTGAATCATACAGTAACATACAACCTCCTGGGACAAAGGTCTGTCCACCAGAATTTAAGACACAGCTTTGATACGCAGTATTTCTGGTCCGTGTATTTCTGACTCACACCTGTGGTTTCTTTGACAAGGAACCATGGGGACTTTAGGAGATAACTTTGCAAATACTGTTTTCGCTTAGGGCACTGAATGCTCTTTTTGATTTGCGCAGGTCAGAAGAGACGGTCGAGCTAGGCAGAGACCCAGCCCTGCTGCCCTGGGTCACGCGTCTCCCTTCTGATGCCCTTCTTGGAGCCATGGGACATTCCCGTGTCATGAATTCAAGATGTGTTGGGACTGGAGAAAAGACAATGGGATGAAAAGAAAAGCTTATATGGGCACAGGCTATTACAGACTGAGGGGAACTTTCAGAAATACCGGGGACCTGATCTCTGTTTACACAACAGTAAATGAGCCATGCGCTCCTTTGCCTTCCAAAAATTTCAGCTTGGCACATTCATTTTCACAGATGTGCAAACAGCAGGGCAGAAGTTATTTTGTGAAATTGGTGTTTTTCTTATGAAAAAGATAACACCACAACACCGGCACATGCCTCCTCCAGCTCCTTTCAGGTTCAGGAGAAGAGCTGTCTGGATCTCCTTGGACAAGCGACTGGAACCTCACATCACTGCAAGACGTTCCACGTTTTGCTTTTTCCTTTGTCTCCAAGAGGTATGAGAAAACCTAAACAAAATATTTTAAACAAGGAAACTGATAGGAGGAGTCTTGTCTGAAGTCACTGCTTCTTTTTCCAGCCTTTCTTTGGCCCAAAGATGCTCTGCCTTAAAGAAAGCTCTCAGCTGAAATTGTGTAACTCTGGGTACGGCAGGGGCTGCTAAGCAGCACTGCCCAAACCCTGGTTTTGTAGGATGCAGGGAGATAAGAACATTTGGTTTACCAATCTCTTGGTAACAAAACAAAACAACCAAAAGAAAAAAAAACCAAAAAACGGGTGGGGGGCAGGAGGAAGGAAAAAACCAAACCACCCCTCAAACCCCCAAACAAAAGCAAACTGAAAAGTAAAAAGAACTAAAAAAATAAAACCAAGCAAACTTCTTTTAAAAAAAGAACTCTTTCAAATAAACAGAAAGATAAATACTTTTTGCAAGCCCTGCTTGCAATTAAGAACAAGCACCAAATAATACTAAAAAAGGCAAAATAAAAATAAATCTAAAACCTTTTTCCTTTTTTTTATTTTTTTTCCTTCTTTCAGTTTTAATAGCTTAGAGAGCTTCAAAAGCAAGCAGGTGGTTTAGGATTCCTGCACTGACCAAGACAGACCAGTCTAAGCATCCACCTCACCATCAGTGCTGCTGATCCTCATCAGCACCGAACTCTGAAAACTGCTGTGGGTTACTAGCTTGTGAGAAGCCAGAGAGCAAACTGAAATCAAATAGTGCAAGAAGAGAATTTCCCTCCCTCCCCCCCCCCAAAGAAAAACTGGTAGGAAAGGAAATGCACTTGACAGTTTCATACTCTGAGCAAACCCTTGAGCTATTTTGAAGCTGATAGTGTCTCATAACTACTTACAAATCTGTTCGGGCAATTCCCAAGAGGATTTGGAGGAACAATAATTTTGGAAAAAGGCTTGGCTTGCTGCATTTCTCTTCCCCCGCTGAACACATCTCTGTATTCAACAGCTGTACAAACACCTCCCAGTCAGCATAGCGAGAGCAACCCTCAGACCTTCCCCTTCTGCTGATGGCAACAGGGGCACACACGGACACTTCCACCCTAGAGCCCACGGCAATGGAAACAGACCTGCCACACTGGACCTTTGTACCTGTCCCACAGCGTTTTTGTCCGTGAGAATGTATTACCTCCCCAGAAACGGTTAGTAAGTGCACGGTACTGTATAGGCATAGCGACTAAGAGCTGCCTCTTTGGAGTTTGCTCTGCTCACAGTACTCAGTGCCCTGACCTGCCACATCTCACTGAAGTGCTCTGAAACTGCTGTTGCCTCATTCTGCCTTAGAAACGAGCAAGGGAAGCTGACAAAAATCCAAAGAAACGGAAGCCCAACGTTAACACAGAGAAGTAGGGGAAGAAAAATACAAACAACAGAACAGAGGTCCCTAAAAGCAGATTTTCAGCCATCTCTCCAGTAAGTCATCAGGCTTGTAATGAAGGGACATCAAATACAACTGGAGAACTATATTCTGGCCAAAAAAAAAAAAGAAAATCTTTACTTCTGGGGGGATGGGAAGGAGGGAGCTGGACCATAAAGAGATTGCATTAAAAAAAGTTGCTTAGAGTTGTTCCCACTTGAATACTGTTTGTTCTGGCTCCCTGGGGTTGCCTTACAAGCCTACTGGATTTCTCTTTTCTGCATCATTTTAAATATACCCAAAGACATTCTGCTTGATTCTGGAAACAGTCTGACATTTAAATCCTCTGCCCTACGGAAATCTTTCAGAATGACTTCATTTTTTTTTTTTTTCCCTCTGAACTTTTGTTTTAAATGCTGTTACTGCTTCCTGGTGTAAGGTACCTTTCTGAAACCAAACAGTCCATATACCACAAGCACAAAAGGGCGTGCAAGTCCATGGCGTTACAATCGGAGCAGTAAGGGCAAGATATTTAATATCTACACGCTCCCTGAAAGTCATCAGGTATCATCTATCCCCATGGGCCGAGCTAAGCTTGGCTGGACAGACCGTAAGCATATCCCAGTGGATACATAGATACATATATGTATATATACAGTATATCTATATATGCCAGTGTGTACGCACCATTTGTAGAGTCCTAATCTTTTGCTAAATGCTTGGTTTTGGTTATATTCCCCAGAAAAGGGGAATTTGAAGGCACAGACCCCTTAAGGCTATGTTCTCTCATCCTTTTGCAGTAAGAAGAGACAGAAAACATCTATCCCAATCGATTTAACCCAAGGTTTGCACAGAGAGACAGTACTATTTGCCGTGCAGTCAGCCTCTGCGGTGAGAATTCACACAAAACCACAGGAGAGAGGCCCTTTCCCACCACTTAACAGACTTCATAACATGTTTTATTTAAAACCTCCAGATGCTTGTCAGATGCAGGCACCAGCAGCGTGCTGTGGAGCGGGCAGGGAGATGTCTACTGTACCAATGCCGAGAGTGACCAATGGAACCGTCCGTGCTCAGCAGAAGATCTCCTCACCCTCTGGAGCTGCTTCTGATGAGTGAGAATCTGCAGCACAAAAAAACCAGGTGGGAATCACTATGGGGATAGAGGAATACACAGCAGGCAGAGCGGGACTCCACGCACACGGAAACCCCACTGTCTGCCCAGTCCACAGGGCATCTTAAGATGTCCAGTTCTCTGATGAGCTACCATGAAATTACATCTCGTAATTGCTGAGCTTTCCTGTCCACAGACTGGAAAACATCAGTGAGTTAATATG
Source organism: Sagittarius serpentarius (assembly GCA_034782735.1). NCBI lineage: Eukaryota > Metazoa > Chordata > Aves > Accipitriformes > Sagittariidae > Sagittarius > Sagittarius serpentarius. The sequence goes on from JAVKLA010000002.1 coordinate 16,318,591, forward strand.
GATAAGCCGGTCATCTGAGGGCGTGAGATCAAATTTCATGCGGGTCAGAGGTTTGAGGTGCAGAACTGAGTCCTAAGGCGATGCAAAACTACCAGAGGAAAAAAACCTGCATGTTTTTTTGTTGTTGTTTTTTTTTTTTTTCAGATCAAGAGACAAGATAGAACAGCTCGAGGGGAAGGGAGAGGCCACTAGAAGGACTGCAGGTATCACTTCCAAACTAAACCAGGATTGAAGCAGGCAGCAATGCCACAGGGGCTGCAACAGCCAGGAGCATCCCAGCAGCAGCTCCTGACAGTACATACACTGAAGCAAGCAGGATGTTTTCCTCCTTGAAGCAGAGCAAGCTGAAAAATAAAGGGACAATCCAGCCTGTGGAGGCTGCTCAGGATGGCATGGGAAAGGGAAGGAGCAGGGAGCAGAGCATGTCCCTCTGACAACCCCAGGGCTGCAGAATAGGCAGAAAAGCCCACAGCAGATCACTTCAAGCTGGGAACTCCACTCATCACAGTTGATCTTCTCCATCCCTGTGTTACCATCCACATTCAAGGCTAGATTTCATGGTTTCCACAAGTTTGCTGGCTGGAGGGAAAGGCCAGCTCGCTGACCCTGAAAACACACCTGTGACCTCCCCTGACACTCACCAGATTGTTGGGAGCGATGCCCCCTGCCCTGTTTCTGCTTTTCCTTCTTCTCCTTTGGTTTGGCTAAACTGAAGAGGCGGGTAGGCATCTGGTGCTGTTCCTCAGCTGCCTTGTTAGTCTGGTTTGTTGTGCTAAGCAAATGGAAAGTGCTTTTCTCTTTGTGTGTCCTTGACAGACTGTTCCTTTTGGGGGAGACAGACAGTTCTGCATCAAAGTGCCCTTGTTTAGGAAGGGAAGGGCTCTTCTGCTTGGAGCAGTCATCGATGCTGGATTGCGACGGGACTCTTGCAAGTTTCTCATGTAGATTTGAAACCTATAAAGTAAAGCAAAAGTCTTTCATTGGGGCATGGAAGAGGCTAGCAGAGAACCTGGATAGGAAAGGTGTGTCCCAGACCACTCGTAGAGACAGAGGTTGTTCTTGTGACTGTCCAATCCATTCACCAGCTAAAAAGTGGTCCCCATCCAGGCAAAGCAATGAGAGAAGAAGCCCTCTCTGTTTAAGACAAAGAAACGAGGCATGTGAAGAGTAATGCTCCAGTATCTTTTGCTCCTACATGTACTATGCTATGTATCAACAAGCCAAGGGCAAATATTCTCTAAGATCTCAATACCAAGACTCACCCTGCATCGTTTGCGCACACAGGTGGTGGCAGCAGGCCAAGGAAAAGTGTGCCTCTCCAGCGGGAGGACGCCAGCACACAGCACTGGAGCGGCATGTGTCAAAGGAAGCCTTCCCAAGCAAAAGATGAAAGCAAAAGCATTTTTCCTGATTTTTTTTTTTTTCCCTCCTACCGGCTGTCTCGGGATATAATTGAGCCCGCACACTCAAAGGGAAGATCAAAACAACAGCTCAACAAAGCCTTACCGAACCCTCTATTAATAGCTCTGAAATGTCAGTAAGATACCTGCCTCAAAAAGGTGCTTCCTTCTCCTAATCCCCCAGGCCTCACAGTTATTTTACTGCTCAGCCTCTCCCATAGCATCCATGCCCCTTGCATGTCTATGTGTGCTCGATGCTGGAACAGCTTCACTGTGTGCTCAGAAAACTTCTGGCCTGATCAGGAACCAGGGTGGGAGGGAGCAAGCCTTCCTCTGATGATTTGCTTTTCAGAGCTCACTGCTGAGCTCCGCAATTAGTCCATTCAGGCACCCAAAATCATTTCCATTCCACAATCCAACATTCATAAACTAATTTTGCTACAGCTCTTAGCAAAGTATATTCAAAATTAGTGAGTTACAAACAAGCAAATGATCAACAACAGGCTTAAGGATCAAATCCAGCCCATGTTTTGCCAACGGATGCTTGCTCTCCTCAGCCACACTGCTGCAGAGTTATGAAAAAATAAACCCCAGCTTGCTGAAAAATGCACAGAGCAGGATCTGCGTGGGGGGCTTTTCTTTCCGGTTGTGGGCAGCCAGACACCAGAAGGCTCTTGCAGCAGAGCCAGGGACCTTTGCTCACTTAGCCATGACCGGACTGCAGGTGCCCAATCTCTTCAGGACAGGGACAATGACCGTCTCTCTGCTAGATATCCAGATGCTTTTGGAGATGGATTTAAGCATACAAACAGCTTTCCCCTGCAGTTATCAGCCCTGCAAGTGGCTTTCGTGACAGCTGGAGAGTCCAGGTAACCCACAACACTCAGGCTGTTTCTGAGAAGGACGTCTCATCTGCCTGACCGCTCCCCGGACCTCAGCCCCCATGGGGTGAAGGCCAGTGTCAAAGGCAGTATCGGCCCCCTGGGACTGCTTAGGGCATCTTCTCTGCAAACCAGCCACCTCTGCTCTGCCGTTCACCAACACACTGGACAGAAAAGCAGGCAGAGCTCAGGCTGTTGTAACCACCTACTGCTCAGGACTGGCCAGGCATCCTGAATACACCATGTTGCATCAACACTGGTAATGCCTCAGCAGCTCTGGAAACGCAAGAAATGTAGCCCAGCACATCACGTGCAAGGAAAGAACCAGTTTTGTATACCAGGCCCTGTGTGTCTAGGGCTGGGATGGCGTCAGCCTATCGCTGCTGGCACGCAGTTGGCCCAGGAGCCGGCCAGGAGCTCCCTGCAGGGCACGGCTTCCCCCGCAGCCCGGCTGTTGGCATCATTTACCTGGTTGTGGTCAGGCTCCTGCCGCATCTGAGCTAATCGCTCCACGTCTTGCTTGAACTGCACCTTCTCCCTCTCCAGCTGCTTCTGCGCCGTGCGAAGCCTCTCCAGGTCGAGCTGGTAGGAGGCCTTCTTCACCTGCAGCTCCTCTCGCTCCCGCTCGAGATCCTGCCACCCTCTCTGGATCTGCTCCTCCCGCTGGGCCAGGTGGGCCTCCTGCTCTGCCAGCTCCTTCTCACGGACTTCCCACTCCTTCTCTCTCCTCCGCCTCTCCTCCTGGTGCTGGGTCTGCTGCTTCTTCAGGTTGGCCAATTCCTGGCGCTGCTTCTCCAGGTTGCGCTGCTTCTCCTGCTCCAGCAGCGAGGTTGGCCGGAAGAAGCTTCGGGTCAGAGCCCTCTCGCTCAGAGCCAGCTTCTGGTCCTCGATGTAGGTGTCCTGCTGCAGCACAACGCCCTAGGAGAGAGGGGACACAAATCACTGCAGCTCCCTCTCCACGGAGAGAGGCTCCATGCCCAAAAACCTCAGGGTGCTGTATTGAACCCCTTCTCTTCCCACCAAATTCACAGCTCAGCACTGCTGCCTTACGGCTGGGCTACGAGAGCATGCTGGCAGAGCATCTCCCCCAGCAGCTTCCCAAATTCAGGCGAGCACCAGTTCACTTAGGCAGCAGCTCATTCCTATGACCTGCCGGCATGCTGCCTGCAAGCCAGCCGTGGGGTATTCAGCCTGGCAGGGATGTGACAGGCAAAGGGGAAGGGGAGGTGCGGGGCGAAGCGCGAGTGGCTGTGACTGGCTGGCAGGATGCGGAGTTCAGGCAAACACAGCATGCAAAAGCGGGATGAATGGCCAAGCCTACCTGCAAAGCACTGAGCAACTTATGGAGGCTGGTAATGGTTTGGAGGACCTGCTGCGAGAAAACAAAAGCGTTGCTATTAGATCTCACTGGGTGCCAGGGTACGCGTAAAGCACCCTCCTTTTCCACTGTGACCCACCGGTGGGTCTGACAAGCTGTATGGCCATCCTTCCACACCTTCGTTTTTCTCGCTCTTCACTTATAATGACTGTGTCATCCCCCAGTACACAAATACATCCCTTGGGCATCTCTCAGAGGTGCCTGGCATCATCTTCCTCACTTTCCTAGCCATCCGTGTGGCAGGGGAGGAAATGTCTGCAGAAGCACCGAACGGCACAGACCTCATGGGAACTCCCCAGTTGTGCCTGCAAACGATTTCCCACAGCATCAGCTTGCTCAAGAACAAGCGGAGTAACTGGGATGAAACCCAGCAGTTCACTTAAAAATTTCAGGGAAAGAACTTCAAGGGGTGAAAAAAGAAATCTTAAAATGAATGTGGACTATTGGTACTCTTCCACCCCCAGCTGACCCATACAAGTCCCACTGTCGTTAGACAATAAAACTGCAATACAGCAGGCACACAAGTACAGCAGGTATGTTCATGGAGGCTGTCTCAAAATACAAGTAAATGCAAACACATCATGCATCAACACAGAGCAAGCTACTTTGGAGCCTTGCCCTATCCCTAAATATATATATTTAGCCTAGCTAAAAATTTCTCTGAATCTCTCATATCCTACCATTACTTTTAAGAAGAAGAAAAACCACCACAGTATTTGCAATAGTGGTGTGATAGCCAGTATTAAGAGAACCGCTTCTCATTCTGCCATTAATGTTAATTGGGAGTTATGAATGTGTATCAAAGGGAGAAGAGAAATCTAATTGCCCCAATTCACTGCACCTGCAACATAAAATTAAACTCCCTCTGTCTGCAGATGCACAATAAATACAGCCCTGTGCATCCTAGTGGTAATTAACCCTTGCTGCCCATAATCAGCACATATCATCCTGCTGGCAAGCAGATGACAATCAGCGAATTCCCTGCCTGAACATCCAAGGTTAAACAAATAAATGACACAGTGGGTTCAGCTTAATGTATTTAGAAGTCTACATGCGTTTCAGCAAATAAAATGTATTTTATTCTACATTATCACCTATTGAGACAAATTCACTTGCCACTTAAATGAAGCAACAGCTGAAGAACGGAATCAATTCTTACCTCGTTATTCCTTTTCAACATGAACATCAGATTAGCATTTCCACCCTATGAAAAGATCACAGATTTAATATGAGGACAAATGAGAAATCACAGCAAATGTGTTCTGAAGCTGAACTAATGACAGACACATTAAACCCCCCCCTCCATCTTCCATACTGGGAGAATTCATGCATGTTTTTTAGGCAAGTTAAAATCATATAAAATCAAATGTTGATTAGCTATCATTTTGTATTTATATGATGGATCGATCCACAGCAAGAATAGGTGCAAGATTATAGTTGACCTTATCATTTCAGTAACAATGCATAATTAAACACATGCTTTAGCTGATCTGCAGACAGACGGCAGGTAACCTGTGCCACAAAGAAATACAACTCATTTGCAATGGTTTTCAAGTCAGGTTTTCAGCTACAGCAAAGTGGTTTTGGCTGCATACTTCCAATTTTATTTTTAACTTACTAGGATACATCTAATTGTCAAGAAATTCAGGCATTTTTCAAGACTAGAACTGTCACTCTCTTGATATCTGAACTCAGTGGCAGCAGGCAGATAAACCAAGTGATACCTTCTTTAAAATGCTGTCCGACTCTGTTCTCCGAAGGTCCTGAGCATCGTCGCCTTCATCTTTCGCTCCACCTAAAGGAAGAAGCCAGCATTGACACTGGTTATTCAACATTTTAAGCCATAGATGAACTTGTTAATGTCTGAGAAATTTATACAGGAAACTCAGATGTTTCACAAAAGGGGACACAGACCTCTTGACACTTTTAACTAAATGCATTTGCTCACTACACATACAGCACACGTCAGCACCACCAGAAAAAAGCGGATATGAATTCAGATTAGGATTGACTTTGATTTCAGACAATGTGCTGATAAATTCAGCACACTCCTATTAATTGGTGCTCTGCCTAGCCCCTGCGCTGCTGTCTACCACCAAAGAATACTTGCTGAGAAGACATGAGGCAGAATAAGAGCAGATGGAAAACAATAACAGTATCATATTAATGTATATTATTGCAGGTATGGTTTCAATGCCTCTCTTGTGCAAGTGCAATTTACAGCTGGGTCAGATACTGCTGTGCAATATCCTGTGTAATTTTATGCTGACGATTTATCCTTAAGCTTAGTTATCAGAAACCTCTATCTTCAAATGGACGCTGGACTTCTCTTTCTAACTTCCCCCGGATGGCTCTTATCAGTGCTCCCGAGCAGGACCGAACTGACCTGTGGGGCCAAGAGGGCTGCAGCCCTCCACCTGCACCGCCCTTCTGCTCATGGGCAGCAAAGGAGTCGCACGGCTCGTCGGTCCTCTAGCTCTTGCCAAGACTCTTGCACTCCCCTTGCCAGCTGAGATGCAGCCCATGGGGAAAACCCTGCCTACTGCCACTCTTTTAACGATAAACAACTTTACATACACCTGTATCTGCAGCAACGTGAAGGACACCGAACCTACTGCAAAGGCCCTCTCCTCCCACCACCCCCCAGGCAGGCTTTGCTATTAAAGGCTGACCCTCAAGTCCTCCTAACAGACCTTCTCTCCTGCGCCACGTCCTGGGACCTTCCACCTCTTTGCAGGAGGAAACACCTCCCTTCTGCTTTGCTGGAGGGGAGAATGAAGGGGAGTCAGGTTATAAGCCTTGCCCAAGGTTGCACAGGTTGTGAACAGACGAACTGGAGATGAAAGCCAGGTTTCATGCCTCCCGGCCTCCAGCTGAACAAACAGGCCCCTGCATTCTTTTCCCAAATTCTCCCCAAGACCCTGCAACTATTGAATTACAATCTAATTCAAAAGAGGACACTTCCACAGGAAACCTAGTGCTGGGCAATGAACAGCCTGAAGTTGTCCCATTCGTCACTGCAACAGAGAGGGGCCCAACCCTAAACAAACCCCTCCAAGTATGAATATATTTGTCATTATGATGACAAGGCCTGTGGAGGGCTTTGCAGCTTTAGAGTAGAGCTGGGAAAACCTCTACATACTTCTCATGTCTGACTGTCTGGAGCTAACACTGCTCCTTTAATGCAGAAGGTCAGACGAGGTCCAATGATCTCAATGCTGAGACAGACACTAGCGCAGCAAAACTGGCTGTATTGGGAGTATGAGTGAGACCACAGAGAAAGGAATTTGAGGACAGGGAAGTTTCTGATGACTAGGCCAAAGAAAGAGAGCATTGGGAAGCAGCCAACTATGCAGCTGAAGTAAATATTCACACATTTCTTTGGGAGACTTAATTGCAGGAATAACACATGCAGTTGTATGTGGAACACAAATGCATAGAGAGCAGAGCCGGGGAGAAGGTGCTTGATTCAGCAATATCCTCATCCACCCGCAAATGCAAGAGCACCAGGCTCCTACTAGAAGATAACTGAAGAACGAGGAATAGAGCTGCAGATATTTCAGTAACAACATCAAGAAACTAGTCTATTAAGAAGCCAAATGCTTTCCTGTGGCATGTAAGTAAAGGAGTAAAGATGATGTAAAAAGAGCACAGAGAGAAGCGAGGAGTTCAGATGTTTAATCCTCGTGTAGCCATTTCTCAGCTATCATCATTCCACCTGTACGTAGGCTTTTTTTCTAATCTGTTATTTACTGGGGCAACCCAAGTCACCAGCTGCTGGAGTCCTTCTGAAGCAAGAGAATACAATGATATTTATTAACAAATGCTGATGTGCACACGTGTAACTACTCACACTTGGAGGCGTTCATCTGATGACTGTCAAACCCTCCAAAAGTTTCTGCCCTTCTAGGAAGAGAGATGGGGCCAACTCCTCCTTCTTGTTCCATGGCAGTGCTGCTGACCTGCTGTCCGAGGGCAGCGCCCAGGCTCCTGTTCACCAGGTCTTGCAGCAGTTCAACTGATAAAAAGCAACGGTATCTCTGTTAAAGACCACCTCAGGATTCTGAGTTATTTTCATCCCTGTCTGAGCTGAGGCTCAGAAATTCACATGCTTTGCTGTACTAAGAAACCACGTTTCTATGACAATGACATGAACAGTACGCATTCCTCCTGCAAAAACTCAAGTCTGTCTGACCATTAACTCCAATTCCTGGAGCTCTGCACAGGCTTACACCTCCCTCTCTTCCTCCAGGCAACCCTGGTGTGCTCTGACAACAGCATTTAATCCTTTTTAGCCTCTTCAAAAATCACACTGGAAAGATGCCTGAGTTTCCATCTATCCTCGCCTTTGTCAACAGGCTTGCTTGTCCCTTGCAGGCACCACAAGTGCCTGCTGGAACCCGTGCCCTGCTCTCACACCTTGCTGAGACTGAAGCAGAACAAAAGGCTGGATGGTCCAAATTTAAGCCAAGGATAACTCCTGTGCTGCTCCTGACCCCAGTGCAGATTCAATGCATGGCTGTTCTCCGTGCTGACTTCTTTTCTGCCCTCTTTCAACAGCCATCAATATCTGCTTCCTTTCCTGATCCTCAATACCTGTCCCTGAGACAACACCCTGAGTAGCAATATGTCCTCATCTGTCCTGTTATTCTCACAAAGAGAAGACTTTGCCTCCAAAACTGATGCTTGAGGACCGACGGCTTCACTGAAGGTGGGTCCGCTGGTCAGTGTGATTAATGTGTCATCCTGACTTGCTCACCTTCATTTATTGCAGTTTTCATAATGGCCTCTCCTTTTGGTGCCTCTTCTGTGTTGGCTCTGAAGAGCAGCCTGGAGCCTGGCATGTCTTCCTGCACAGAACTGTCTGCCATGTCCTGGAAGATCTTAGTCTTCTCCTCCAGCAAGAGGAGGATCTGCTTATCCTTCTGCTGAAGTTGTTCTGTGGACGTGAACAGAAAACAGAGATGAAGACAGAAAATAGAAGCTTCAGCAAGGAAACTCAGCGATTCCTGAGATACTGGCCCCATCTAGTGGAACCTGATGATACAACCATACCCTGTGCAATCCTGCGCAGCAACGACACCCAGCAGGCTCAGAAAATAAATACAAAGCAAGGTGAGGTGCAAACAAGGATTGCAATTATTTGCTGGATGCAGGATTCTCATTCCTTTGAAAAAAGTCATAGTTCAACCACAAAACCCAACACAACAACTCCTGTAAATTTTTCAAAAGCCACTCCCCAGCTCTGTCCCAGGCAGGATTTTACCTTTCAGTCCTCTCACTCTGGCATCCGACACTTTTTTTTCAAACTCAGACTCGCAAGGGACTCCTTCATCTTCATCTTTATCCCTGGACAAGAGACAAGTCTCAATTACTACTAGAACATGACCATGTGCATCACCTGCCTTGCAAGGACAGCTTGGTAGCTTACATGGTGTTCATTGTGTCTTGAAT
>JAVKLA010000002.1:16327803-16389423 GCA_034782735.1 Sagittarius serpentarius
TGTTCATTGTTTCTTGAATGATATGTATCCAGCCGTTACGCTCTTCTTTGGAGCTGGCATGGACTTCCACCATTTCGGGATCTTTTACACCCATACTGATCAGGAATAAACCTTTCTCTTCATGGGCCACTTCTCGTACAATTAACTTCTTCAGAGAGATCACAGTGGATTTCTGGTCCTTCAGATGGAAAGAAACAGGTGAGGAAGGTGGACAGTACTAGTTCCCAGATGCAAACTAGCATTGAAAAGGTCCCAATAACCATACTGCTACTTCTCTTAGGTTGTAAACATTCTCTGAACCCTATTGGCTAATTAAAAAAATTTATCATTTTAATGGGGTCAAAGAACAGGCTGGCTTGCTTTCCTCCATATGCTCTGTAGGAAAAGCAATTTCACCTTGTTCCATTTCAACAAAGAATTAATTTAAAATAGACTTTGTGGTTTTGCAAACTCTACCATATTTTTCTCCAGCAGACCTTTGATCTCATCTCATCCTGCTCACACTCTCTCTGTCATTAATATTAATATCACAGCTCCTTAAACTCAGTGCAGCTTGCTAGCGCCTGCTTCACACACATTATCTTCACAATCTCTCCCTCTGATGGAGTAACATCTTGTTTTCAAATCCCACAAACACCCTGCTGTTCTCAGCAGCTCATAGCTGAATCCTATGATGGAGAAGACTTGCGTGTAAGATCACATTCACTGTGTGCTACGCTCTCCGTGTAATCAGCCTGCTCGGTTAAAACATCCCTTTGCTGTTGTGACATCTGCATATGGGTCAGCCCCTTCGTGCATTTTACAGGATGCTACAACTGGGGTGATGTGGTAGTGGTTCACTATCAGGACTTGTGTGCAAATCGGCTCCCCCTGTGTAAGGCACTGAGTCTGCACAGATCATAGGTGGAACTGGAGTAACAAATAATCAGCTTTCAAAATGTTCCAAGAGTGGAAAGGTCACAAGGTTTAGCCAGTCTAGACCATGCCCGCAAAGTACAGCCCCAACAGACTCAATTAGGTACTAGGTTTTCTTTAGCAGGTCAGCGGGCCTAGCCCTTTTACGAGTCCTGCCTTCAAAAGCTGAAGTTTTTGGTCTTGTGCCTAATAAATATATTCCTCTGACATTTATTTTCAAGCTGTTCTGTTGAATTTACTGAAGTGGCATTTCACCCCCCATAGCAGCTCAGAATGTATTAGGACATTTCCTTCTGCTAAGGTTAATTTTTACCATGTCTGCATTACCCCATTGCCCCCTCCCACCCCAATCACCGCGACCATTTGCACAAACTGAAAAGGAGTAAGTGTATCAAGTGACAGGCAGGTTTTCAAGGCCAATTATCAGCTGTGCCAAGACACTGCAGAAAGGGGAGGTGGGGCATGAAGACATGTTTTCCTATCAAAAAGAATGGAGTCTGCTCAGCAAACAAAAGTATTATAAGCAAAAAAATTAAGTTGTTTAGCAGGCAATGGCTGGCTTCGCTGCACAACACACATCAAGGGTCTCTCACACAAAAAACGAAGGAAGAGAAAAGGTTGAAGCCTTACCAGTGAGGCAAAGACATACTTCTGGTCCTTCTCCTGAAGGAATACAAGCATGTCAGAGAGGAGAACAGCCTGCACTTCTGCAAAAGAAAAAGCATACCAGTGCTGTATAACCATGCAACCCACCTCGAAACAGATCTCTTTTAATATCACCAGTGCTGGGGAGTAGTAGGGCTGGTTTGGCCAATCCTGGAAGCAGGGCCAACCTCCCAGGCATCAGGAGGAGCAGGGGCAGCTCCTGGAGGTGCCGGGTCAGGTTAGCTCTGAACTGACTCTGCGTTAAGCAGAACACAACAGCACCTGGGAAATCTGCAGGATTTTCTCTCATCTGCTGGAGCAGGGGTACTCCTCTCACACCGGCCACATGCTTTCTACCAGTTAGGACATGGGCATAACAGCGAAAGCTAGAGGTGCTTAGTGAACAGAAGCGCTGTTTTCTCAAACAATATTTTAGCCCTCGAACAAAATATCTACACAGGAAGTTTTGGGTTTTATGGTTCTCTTGATGAGTGGTTTGCGGAGTGTAAATTATCGTGCAATAACAACATTTGCCAGCTGGAGTTTCTTTCCCAGGAAATACTGACTTCAGGAGCCACCACTAATTCCACTCACAGACAAACACAACTCTTGCTGACTCCAAGGGGAGCCGACAGAGCCTGCGTGAAATGCAGGACCTGGCTTTCTTTCACGGGAGAAAGAAGCACAACATCAAGCCAACAGAGGATTTTAAATCAGAATACAGCCTTTTCCCAGAGTACATGTAAAGCCTTCCAAGCCTCCTAATGACATATCATAAAGCTGCAGAGCAACTACCAAGTATAATGCCCCACCCAGAGCCCCCAGTACAAAGAGTTTTTGTGTAATGTACTTGGGAAATCTTGTGACAGAGAGGAAGCAAACCAAAAAGTTAAATCATCCCGTGGGTAATTCCTTCCATTCTGTTTTGGGAAGACAGGATCCGTTCCAGATAAAAGAACCACCAAACTTTAGTCAAAGCTGCAAAATGAACTCCGAGCTCTAGGAGGTTTGCAGAAGCCGGTATTTGACTCAGTTCTTCTCTACCGTCTGTGCACTTTGCAAGAGGGGAAATGCTGAAACCCTCTAAGAAGATGTCTTCCTGTACTTCTCTGTGCTGCATTTCAAATCCCACAAAATAGCCTGAATGTATGAACTAGCTACTCTTTCCCTGGGCTCTGCAGGACCTACTTTCACTGGGAGCTTGCACTGCAGACGGAGGTATGTTTATGCATTTCTATGACTTAGAAATGCAAATGCAGCCTGTACTTATCACAAGATTTCACAACAGCAGCATAACTTGCTTAATCCACCATCTGAAGTCAATAGGAATCTCAGGTGCCTAGAAACCATCTGTAAACTTCCTGTTTCCAAACCCTCAAAATAAATCATAACCAATATGGAATTTCACGTTATCGCTGCCTCCCTGCACACCACAGCACCAGCCTATCAGTCCCCATTCATGCCCAAGTACTGTGGTTTAATCAGCCAGTGCTGGAGTGAGAGAAGAAAAGCCCAGCCTTCCTGCCAAGCCTGAGACACAGCCCTGCCTGCTCTTACTGCTACTGTGGTCCCAGCTGAAGGCTTCCTTGGGAGATTTAGGGTTTAATTTAGCAGAGAACTTCAGTGCTCAGCAGAGTACAGCACCTTAGAAAAACTGTTTCTACCCGATAACAAACAAAAAGCAATTCAAGAAAACACTGACCAAACGAGGCAGCTGCAGGGACACGAGAGCCTCTCCTGAACAGTTTGCATCAGCAGCTCAAGAGGTTCAAGAGCAACTGTCCTAGTTTTTGGCTGGGATAGAGTTAATTTTCTTCCCAGTAGCTGGTACAGTGCAGTGTTTTGGATTCAGTATGAGAATAATGTTGATAACACCCTGATGTTTCACTTGTTGCTAAGTAGTGCTTATCCTAAGTCAAGGACTTTTCCGTTTCCCATGCTCTGCCAGTGAGCGGATGCACAAGAAACTGGGAGGGAGCATGGCCAGGACAGCCGGCCTGAACTAGCCAAAGATATTCCATACCATAGGACGTTGTGCTCAGTATATAAACTGGGGGGAGCTGGCTGGAAGGGGCCGATTGCTGCTCAGGGACTGGCTGGGCATCGGTCAGCAAGTGGTGAGCAACTGCATTGTGCATCACTTGTCTTTCTTGGGGTTTATTTCTCTCTTACTTCCCTTTTCATTATTATTATTAATATTATGACTATTATGACTGTTATGACTATTATAATATTTTATTTCAATTATTAAACTATTATCTCAACACACGAGGTTTTGTTTTTTTCCCAATTCTCCTCCCCATCCCACTGTGGGGAGGAATGAGCGAGAGACTCCGTGGGGCTTAGCTGCCAGCTGGGGTTAAACCACGACAGGAACAAATGCCTGGGACACCTCTCTGGATTCCCAGTGAAACCAGGATGGTAACGCTGAGCCTGGGCAGCCCTACTGCAAACTTGAGAGCAAAGGAAAGGCAGCGCTGCTGGTGGAGAGAGCCACCAGGAAGCTGAGGTTGGGTTTTGGATGTAGTTAGCACGCTTCCCGGAACCGCTGCACGTGCGCATCACGGCACGGAGATGCGACTCGCTTGTCCGGGCAACTGCAGCCCCAGTGTGTTCTCCTGGCCCAAAGAATCCCCCAGCAACTCCGCTCCTTGGCTGCCCCACGGAGGTGTCATTGTGACCCAAGCCTTCAGCAGGCATGCAGTCACCAGGAGGAAAAACAGCTATGTATCACCCCAGAAACCACATGAGGAATCAGAAATGCTGCGATGGGAAGTGAGTGTACAGCACGGGGAAAGCTGCTGTGAAAATCTCTCAAAGCAGAAGAATAAATAAAGGCTGGAGACACCAATCTGAGGACTAATCCTACATCTAGAAAGGGCGAGCTGTATCCTCCCCCAGCAGAAGGCAAGATAAGTCTTACCTTTTAACCGTCCAGCTGCATTTTTTAGTGAAACAGGCCCATCTCGGATGAGCTTGCGATGCCTCAAGTCCTCTCTTGCAAACATCTGGCCACTCTTCATCCTCATGATGGACTTGCTATCCGTCCGGTTGTAAATCTCACCAAGACGCATTTTCTTTTCATAGTTGCTGACTTTGCTATTGACTGCAGCAATCACATCTTTAACGAGGTTTAATGACTGAGTCAAGTCTTCATGTTCCACTTCATTTTCTTTGAACAAAAAGAGAAACACCTCGATTTCACTTCATCCTTGTGGACTCTTAACTTCCGGATTTTACTTCCTTCCTTCCTCTTCTTCCTCCCAAATTCCCACATTAAAACTTTTTAATACTTCCATGGGACAGGCTGCATTTTTTCCTCCTTAAGGAGAGTTTCACAAAACCTTTCACATATATGGTTGAGGTCGGGGACTATTCCAATATACTTTGTTTATGAGTCAGTATGGATGAAATGCACAAGTTAACCACGTATTTTAGCCATTACCAAAAGCAGCAAGCTGGGAGACTTTGAGGTCTAAGCGTGTTGCTCCATAATTAGCTACAGACAGACTTATAACAACTAAATGAAGGCACCCGAATAACTAATCCTAAATGGAGATATGAAAGTGAGTTATCTTGTTACAGCAGTGTGAGACAATGACGACTGGATTAATCGGTCTATTCTAAGAAAATCTGCTTCAGCTGAAAAGGATCCAAGAAATTTACACTGGAGGAACAAATGCACGTTTAGATAGAGGAACTGGTCCCTACCTTTGGTGTACTGCAGTATCCTTTGTAAAAGGACGGGGTACTTTGTGATTCTCTGTGTTACCAACAAGATACATTCAGAAATCCCAAGACGCCTCACCAGGGAGCTGCTCATTTTTTTCTAAGGAACAAAGAAGAAAATTCCAGTTCTGTAGCAAAACGCCCACCAGAGTGCAGAAAGGACTTACTTTCCCCGTCAACTATGTCTGTTCTACAAGTTCCTACCTTGACAAATGCCTGAAACCGCTTGTCCTTTGAGTACAGATCTTTGAAGTTATTTACTGCCTCATTGTGATGCCCGCAGAATTTGCCGTATGTTTTCTTCATTCGCTCGGCACTCTCACCAGAGAACTGCAAGACATGAGACACAGAGGTCCAATTTGCAGTAAGCTCCTGGTGTGATATCCCAGCAGTGCCTGCCAGTCTCTCAAAAGAACTTGATGAAACCAAATTAGTCCAAAGCATCCTAAACCAAGCAAGTAGATCTCTAGAAAGTGAAGAGCTGAGTTTGGGATGTCACTGAGTTCACACTTACTGCAAAATTTGGGATTCTACTCATGGGGCTTAAAAGACAACAACAAAAAAGTCAAGACAGACAAAAAGAAGAAGGGAGAAAGCGCAGCTAAGGAAAAGTAAAATGACCCACCCAAAGTTAAATAGCAGGTCAGTAATGCAGCCAAGAAACACATTGGGCATATTTGGCTGTGGGCTGTTGCCTGCCCTCCAGGCTATGGTCAAACCATTCTGTGCCTCTCAGGGAATGCTTCTCTTTCCCACAAAATAAACGGAATTAATTTTCATCATTAGACCTTTCCCTAAAGAGCAAAAAGTGCTTCAAAAAGCAGAGGTGGAGATTTTCACATGTGTGAAGATAAAGGCGCCATCAACTGTGATTAACTAACAGGAATAAACAGGAAAGAAGGAAGAGTGCCTGGTTTCCAGCTGTGCTCTCAGAAGTGCAAGCATTTTCCAGCGCTTACTTGATTCACTAGGATGTCACCTATCCTCTTGATAACAAAGTTCTTTTCACTTTTGTCTGCCAACGACTCCTTCTTCCTTTCCAGAATCCGCTGGAAGAAGTGACTGTGGATGTGCAGCAAGTTTTCCAGGCAGGGAAAGATCTTGTCCACGACTTGTTGATCATACTGCAGTTCCTTTAACATCCCTGCACTGTACACATCGTTCATGATCTTCAGGGTGCGGACGTGATGCATTTCTGTCTGCATTAGCTCTGTACAGGATGAGGACAAGGTTAAAACCAAGGTCACTGTAGAGTACATAGGTGTACAGTATAAGGAAAAGCTGCCATTAGAAAGCTCTTCCATACTTGGGCTTCTCTTAAGTGGCTTCAGAAAATTTCATGTCAGGTATTGAAACATCACTCAATAGTTTCACATGTGGGAGAAACAGGGGGCCAGAGGAGACCCACAATAAAGAGCTTTGGACATTGCTGCTAAGGTCTGAACCTTCAGCACTGTTATTTGCTCCCTCCTAACACCGCACTGCCAGCCGCAACATAGTGGGCTTTTGCCATACAGGATGGCTCTTGCGTCCGGCAGGAGAAGACTTCCTAGCTAGCTGCTCTGCTGTAACGGAGTTTAAATGTCTTCAGCAGACAAATGAGGAGAGGCAATTTCTGGGGGTTTTTTTGATGGCTTCTGGATATGTGAAATGCAGAAAGAAGGCTTTCACAGAATACATTAAGTTTCTAAGAACTTCAAGAGTGAAACTTTGGCTTCTGAGGAAACCAAGTCAATGTTCCTATTCACTGACCTAAAGCTTCCTAAATCCATGAACGCGAGTATATCAAGAAGCCATATATGAGTGAAAAATTAAGCTGCAGGCATCTCACCATAAATGACATCTTGCCGTTTGACAACGTCTTTGTTTTGCTGCTGTAGGAACTTGCTGTCCACTACTTGGCTCCAGGACTCTGCCTCCAGCTGCTTGGAATCTAATTCCAGGTCTCCCATCAGCTGTCCTTCATTCATGTCCGCACCTTCACAAAGCAATGTAGTGCCATTAAGAAGCGGGCAACTTGTCTCATTTGAGATTCTTGTCTATTCATTTAGGTTTAGGCTTTCTCTGTCATACCACAGACATCACACACATTCTCCTTTACTGACACGAAAAACGATCATATGGAATTATACCACGTAAGGACCAGGTTACGAGAAGCACTTTTAAAGGTTATTTGCTAGTTGCACAAAGCTAGTTCACCATCTTCACATAGACCAAATTCTAGCTCAGGTAAAAGACCATGGATTCTTTATCTGCAATGCAACAACATCGAAGATAGATAAAAACTCACAACACCCAGTTTGTCTTCCTTCATTTACATCACTGAACTGAGGGAACTTAGACCCATATGAGGTCTGTGTTTTCAAGCTTAGAAAGCCAGAACCAATGCACGTAGAAGTGAATACTACATACTTTACATACACACACACATATCTCCCTCTCTCTCTTCAAGAAAGATTGCTCATTTGTGCAGGAACTGGGAATTGTCACCATGAGCATGCTCTTGTTTAGTCCTTAATAAATTAAGACCATCCTGCTCTTTTCAGGTAAATATTGGCCAAAATGTAAAAATACTGATTATATCCTAAAAAAGCACCATATATAAAAAAAATATTTAAACTTCAGAAATGAATTTAATTCACTTCACTTTCAAACCCACAAAACTAAACAATACATTTCTTCTTTCCCCACTCTGGGAAAAATATAAAAACACCAGCATGAAAAAGGTGACAGAGTGCAAAATCTGTGGCTGTATAAATGGGCCAGAGGTGCAGAAAAAAAGAAAATGTTTGTCCCTGAGCTAAATTCCAAGTAACTCAACTGTAACTGAAACCTTCTAAACGTTTTCCTACAATTTAACAAGCTAAAGAAATTACTATGTGAGGCTTTGTTTTAGTTTATCATATTAATATTCTAAGATCAAAGTTAATGCACTTTAATTGTCCATTAGAAAGGAAAACACTTACTGCAATGCCAAAATGGATTTTCTATTTCTGGAAAGCAGCACTGAGACCTTCCTTTTGCTATAAATGCCATGGAGATCTCTTACCTTCGTCAACCAGTGACTCCATGGATTCATTCACTCGGCTGATTTTATGTAAGGAGTCTGTTGACTGAGACAGGAATTTCCAAGTGTGTATTAGGCTGTCATCATTCCCAACTCTGCAGAAAACCAGAACACAGAAGACTGTTTATGACATAAAAAACCCCAGCCAAACGTACTTTCAAATACAAAGAGGAAATGCATTTTAAGTACAAACTGAAAACCAAAGCAAGCATTGCAGTTATGTACAGAAATGTACTAACAACTACCCACTGGGGCTCAACAAACTGCAAGATCTACAGTTCTGAGTGACGGTGCTTCTTCTATAAAGAACCACACCTCAAGTTTTATGACTTGGATAACTCCTTTTCACTACTTTCCTTTAAACAGTCACTTCCCATCCTCGTTGTCCTTGGTGCAAGCAGTGCAAAAATGCAACACGAAAGGCTATCCAAGAGTCTTTATCGCTAGCTCTGAGAGAAAGCAGAAAAATGGACTGAAATAAATTCCACCATGAATAGCCAGGGTGTACAAACTGTCCAGAACATGCCAGTCCATGCTATTGCCCTGGGTGTAGAACTGCTCAATATACAGGTAGTGTAAGAAACATAAATAAGATTTTCTTCAATGATTTTTTTGATCATTATGTACAATGCAGTCCTAAAACACCACGAAGCCTGCAGCTCTGTGCCTCCGCTCTATTGTTATGGACACAAAAGTTAATACTATACCTGAGCTGCAAATGTGTGCTTGCACAGTACCCAGCCCAAGGCGAGGGAATTTCCTCCTGGAGCCCAGAGCACCTCTATGAAGTGGCCTGGAATACAACCAGGTCAACTCGGATGCCTCCCAGCTCACGCCATAACTAAATTAACCCAGACAATCTGTGCAGAAGACAACTGATGGCATCATATATAATACGGGTATTTCTGGGTTTGTGATCCTCTTTTGTGCCTTTAACACAAATCATAGTACGCAAATTTATTTTTAATGAGATCTGAATTTCTCTACGCTTGCAGCATCAGGTAATAGGCACATACACACGCAGGGAGAAGCCTTACCCTGCAATGTTCTGTATTGAGACACTTTTCGAAAGTGCTGTAGTCTGTTGTGATCTCCTGTTATTGAATATTGAGGTTACGGTGTTTTCATCGGGAGCAAGTATTGCAGAGCGAGGGCGCTCCTTCGGTTGCGAGCCTGGAAGGGAAGTGTCAAGAGAAAAGTCAGCTCATGAAACTCTGCTGTTAACTGTGACGAGGATGACTTAAAAAAAACAGACTCTAAAAGTCACTTCCTTTTCTCTCCAGAGCTGTCACCAGGAGGTCTCAGCTGTTAGAAACAGCTGTACGAAGGAAAGAACATTGACTCCTGCGAAGAACTAACTGCACTGCACTATGCTTAAAAGATTTAAGTGGGATCTGCAAGTCCAGAAACATACATTTGGGAACCTGAATTTAACTTTATTTGATAAATATTCACATGTAGCAATCTACTATGTTGCTTTTTAATTTCCCTGGGCCTGTAATTATATACATCATCTTGCTTCTGATCTAACTTTTTGAGATAGGTTTCTCTATTGGTACGTACCACAGAGAAATGCTAATCCTTATCTCATTATACTATCACATACCTTTAACTGATCTTTTCATATTAATTCCAGATTTTCCCTTCAGATGCATTTCTGCTTTCTGGAGTGAAACCTCAAAATTTCATGATAAATACCACAGTGGGTACATCTGTATCATACACTGTGGTTCCATATAGGGATCTCCATGCTGTCACTAAATAAGCTTATCAAATCATGGCACTACAAAACCCACGTGGGCTATTTCACTCCTATTCTTTGCCCTTGGTCACACTGGGCAGCTCTGCAGTGCAGTGTATGTCTCAGCACAGCCAGGAAAATTTGTCAGTATTGCTCCTACTCCAAATTAAACTTTCTGTTTTTACTACCTCAAAGCATAAGACTAATTAAAAAAAATTTTAAAAAAGTATTTCAAACAAGCATCCTCTCCACTTGTAATCTTAACAATTTCTGTTAATGTAATACCCATAGCTGGATTCTTTCCAGTGTCAAACACCCATGGACATAGGCTGCATCTTCCAGATTTTGTGGACTTACCAGCTGTAGGCCTCCAGCAAGCTACAACAGTCAAGTAGTTACTCTAAATCTGAGATGATTTTACCTTTGCTTAAAGCTACATGGACACTGCAGAAGTGGATGAACTCTGTGCAACTTCAGCGCAACTTCTGAAATCCCAGACATTGCTTACTATGCACAGAAGATGCTCTCATCCCTGCTTTGATAAATGCTTATCTTTCATAACATCAAATATTAGTTCTCAGAACAGTTAAGAACAGCAGATACAGACCATCACCAAAGCAGAGGGAAAGGAAGTTTTCTTACTTTTGTTTCTCATGGTTACTGTGGGTAATGAAGAGGTATCATGTGCCTGCAGCATCCCTCTCTGTGGCTGAAAGAAAAATGAAATTCACTGTAATTTCCTCCTCCCTTCTCCCATCAGGCTGTGACACATAACTAAAATAAAAGCAGCTATGTTTCTCCTGAATCCTCTCAGAACAGATCAGTTCTTGGCTGTATGTGTATTTTTTTTATATATATGTGTGTCTATATATATTTACACACACACATACATATATGCATGCATGCAACACACACATGCACCCCCCACCCCTAGTTGCCATGAATGAAAGGGGCAAAATAACAGATGGAGAAATGTGCAGCAAATAAGAAAATGAGAATAGAAAGTGCTGACAATACTGAAGACAACTAAAAATCATAATTGTATAAACAGTAACTAGCTTGGAGAACCATACTGCAGAAAAGGTTCCTCACGTTCGGGGCAAGCACAAATTCTGCGTGTTCCTCATATAAACAACAGACATATTTAATAGTTTTCATTATGCATTATATATACATGATGTTGCATTACAGGATACAGAATCTGAGAATTAAGAGATAAGGCCTTTAAGGATGCTGGACTCCGCTGAATTTTGCCAGTGACGTTTGTTTTTTTCAATCGAAGCATAGGACAGACCATCTTAACCATAAGGTCCCCGTGTACTGCAGGGAACAACGCAGGGAATGTGCTGCCCACAAACACCCTGTGGCGCTGACCTGGAGCTTTCACAGAGTCCCAGGGACAACAACTACTGTATTAACGTGTGGTTCTGGGGAATTTCAGGAGAGCCCACAGAAATTATTCACTATAACACAGGGGCCAAAGTTATTGCCAACAATCTGGAAACATTGGGACGTATGGTAGAAGATGTTATATATCTGTATGCTAAATTGTTTAAATTTGTTTGTTTATTCAGTAGAGCAGATGAAATCTCTTACCTTCATTTTGACCTTTGCACAAGAAGCAAAACTCTCCTTACAGCCTTTGTGAACAATTGCATTGCAGTCTGTCAAAAGTAAAAAAAAACAATTAAACAAACACATATTAACACAAATCATGACTTATATTCTAAGCGTATGTTACACTGTAAGCGTACAGTTCTGAATTATTTCAAGAAGAAACATGAAAGGAAAAAATTCCACACCCAGAATGACAAAATATGCTCACATTCCTAAAATTTCTTACATTTGGGCCTACTTAATAAAAGCCAGTAATTCTTCTGATATTTTGAGAAAGGTAAGGATAAGGCCGTAGGGTGTTGCTATTCTGTCAGTGTCCCACAATTTCCTGTGCAAGAGAGACAGAAGAAAGAAACCTACATGTTCTTGCGAAAACCCACAAGCAGTATCATTTTTCAGATCAAACAAGGAAGAGGGACAGAACCTGCTTCTGATGCATGAAAAGAGGAGTGAGACAATTCAGAGCCATTAAATTCACACTCAAACCTTGAAAGCTTGAAGGCAGCTCTTTAGTATGTAGCATTTAGCAATACAGCATTTTGATTTTTTAGACTGAAAAATCTGGTTTCAGGGACTTTATTCCTCCCATTCAATTCTTCAGCAGGCAGGAAGTTCATCCAACTTGTCTGTATCTCTAGTATTAATAATTAAAACCCCCAAAAGCTTCTTTTCTGCATCACTGATCATAAAAAATAAAAAAGACCAGGCAGAAAGCTATTAAAAATTAGCATTTTTTGCTTGCCCACTTTGTTTTAGAGTATGCTAAATCTTTCAGCATTGACTAGCTATTTCAGGAAGCTGGGGGCGTCACTGAAAAGCTGAGACATTGATTTAAAACGATCCAGTGCTTTGAAAGGCATTAAGAAAAAGTCATCCACAGGCGAGACAGAGCAGTGATGGCAGCAGTAAAGCACTGCCATTTCTGTAGGAAAAAAGCAGTCTACAACAGCACAGGAACAACAGAGCCTCTGCTGCTGGCTATCAGTTATTTCCAAAGCATTTGATGGCTGATTTTAAGATGCAATGGGAGAAAGGACCACTCTCAGATGTGAGCTTACAACCTGGGCCTTGACCAAACTTTCCTTGTGGCATTCATTTTCTGGCCAATGCAGAAAACTTAAAATAATTATCTGTTGTACCTCGAAAAATAAGGAAAGAATGTCTATGCTAAACCATATGACATTGTTGGATTATTTTAACTCATTAGGATATAGAGAGTTAAATCAGGATATATTTGATTTTCTAAGTGGCTTCAGAAGCTGTTAAGAAAGTTGAGTGGGGAAAGGCAGAGGATGCACTTGAGAGCTTCTAATTGTTGATATTTTCCATTTCCCATCAGGCTGACACAGAGCGTGTCTCATGCAAACAACTTTGCTGAAAACTCTTCTCTTCCAGGAAACTCAAAACTGCCATTCGGGATTCAGCTGGCTGCTCCTTCCCCTGCTCACCAGAGATGTTTTATACGCTGCTCATCTACCAGAAGGAACAGAGAGAGACAGAGCCTCCTGCTCCAGCCTGGGAGCAATTCCCGTACGTGCTTCGACTCATCTCTAGGCTAGTGGAGTAAAAATATTACTAGTAGTGAGGTACGGAGAGCCCTGAGCTGCACTGGGAAAAAGACTGCCTATTCTATAGCTTTGGGTTGCTGAGTAAACCAGCCTCCATTCCGGTCTCGACCACACAAACGCTGCTGACCTTAACGAGCTACAGGCATGAGAAACCGTCTGGTAAGAAAAAGAGAACAAAAGCACCAATCTCACAGAAACCCTCTTCTGTGGTTCCCGTACTGCCTGCATTGTATTGCACATACTTCACATGCACACAGGTAGCTGTCATTTGACCTGTGAGGCAATTTCATGTATGAAGGGAGAAGAGGGTTGGTATTTCGTTTTTGTATCGTGCTGTTCTCACTGAGGGCTCACGAAAGCAGTGTTTCAGAGAACTAAAGCAATACACTACAGATGGACGAGACATTTTTTTCCCTGTTGGAAATAAAGCCATGATCCAAGCCAGCTTTCCCTGTCCTCCACCCATCTTAACAAAGCACCTCAGCCCCAAGCCATAACATGCAGCTGAAATAACCAGTCCTCCAGCTGAGTGATACATCCCAACAAGCAGGGGCAAAAAAACCCGAGGGATACTGTGATGTCCGAGCACAGGCTAGGAAGGAGGTTACAGGACACCTCCTTGCAGCCACGACTCATTTCAGTCCAGCTTCCATAAGGCAACACGCTGCTCCATGAATCACTACCTCCAAAGTCTCCCACCCCACATCCTTAAACAAGAGGAAAATAAAGTATAAGGATAGTGTTTCCCATGTCAGATTTAATGAAAAACAAAAGGAAGGGGTGAAAAAAAAAAACCCAACTTACTTGCACAGTAGTACGAATCCTTATTGAAAGGCTTCATACAGTGGTAACAGGTTGCTTGGGCTACAACGGAGGTTGCAGTGAAGAGATGTCCATTTAACAGCTTCTTATCTTTTTCCTTCTCCTTGGAATCTTTGTCCTTCTCTTTAGTCTTGTCTTTATCTTTCTCTTTTTCCTGCCAAGAGAAAATGAACAAATGCCTCATTACTTCGTAGAGGTCTGTTCTCTAGTTACAAATTCTTCAGTGTTTGCCTTTGGCACTATGATGGTATCGATTGACGCACGCCTTAACAATAGTCATGTGTCTGCACAGCGTTCTGTTAAAAAAATCAGCTTACAGCCCCCATGGATGTGTATTAACATACTACTGACCCACAGAGCCTTCTGCACGGGTACCTCACCAGCAGAAATGAAACTGAGCCTGTTCTGAAGGCAGCTCTTTTCTTCCACCTTTGTTTTATATTTGCTTGGTTTAACGACTTACCTCTTTTCTTCTTCTGGAGTCTTCAGCACTTGCAATGAATTGTGTAAAATACAAACAACACACGTAATGTGTATCAAACTTCCAACACAGTTAATTTTTAAAGGCCAACCCGTAAGACTCGTGCTTTGCAACTGCATTTTTAATGGAGAATACAAGCTTTTCCTCGCTGCCTGTACAGCATCACTGCCAGGATATTTCCACCTCCGTTTTGCTTCTGACTACCAACTTTTGCAACAGTTCCATGCAACCCCAAGTAACTATGTGTAGCTTTTGGGGGAAATGGATCTTTCACAAACTCCTGAAATATGGCACCACAGAAAGGCTGAGGAACAACAGCAACACCA
This sequence comes from Sagittarius serpentarius, assembly GCA_034782735.1. Classification (NCBI taxonomy): domain Eukaryota; kingdom Metazoa; phylum Chordata; class Aves; order Accipitriformes; family Sagittariidae; genus Sagittarius; species Sagittarius serpentarius. The sequence goes on from JAVKLA010000002.1 coordinate 16,342,715, forward strand.
TAGAAGATTATGCCGTCTTCCAGAAGCCACAGTTCAACCTCTGGGCTACTCAGCTTTAGAAAGATGACAAGCACAACCAGCTTCTCCAACTTTTTGCTCACCCTTCTATCGCTACCCGAGATAGAAATTGCTAAATACTAAAAATGTGAAACATTTTTCCCTGCAGCCTTTGTGTATTTGGAATTCTCCCAAACGATTTTTAAAGGAAACGCCATAAAAAAATTCCAATTTTGAATTATAGCAACTCCTTGTCTTTCTGTGTACCACCCTACAAAACGTTTACCATAAAATTCAGCTCCAGATCTGTATTTTAACTGTTGCTGCGGATTTCCTGGCACCTGAAAGAGAAGCTTAACCAGAAATTGGTAAAGACTTCTGTAAGCTTAGCTTTGCATTTTGTTATTTATATGCCACATGCCCTTTGCTAAGTATTGCCACAGCCTAAATATCAGAGGGCTGCAGAGCAGCCCATGTGAGCAACCGCCATGAAGCGGTTAAAAGAGGTATTGAGCTCTGCAGTCGCCAGCAAGGAAACTTCTGAGCCTTTGATGACACACTGAACTAATCAGTAACTCAGCCTAAGGTCTCCCCTCTCCCAACACACCCGCGGCAAGATGCCAGCATTGGAATCTCTCCCTGCAAAGCCTCATAAAGTCTATTTACTAGCCCCAAACGCTATTTTGTTCTGCAAATAAGCAAAACCAGGAGCAATACCGTACGGAACAATCCTGTCCGAAGCAGAAAACCTGCCAGGAAGAGTCTGCTTTGCGGCACATCTCCGCTTCCTTTGAGCCATCAGCTTGGATCACCACCCCGTGTAAACCTCCACAGCCCTGTTCTCCATCCACTGACCTGCCCGCCTTTAACCATGCCCAGCCTGGCAGGATTCAAGAACTAAACTCTGCCGTTTAGACCTTGGCCGATGGTAGCAAGCTGATGCCTGGAGTTTTGCTCTATTGCCAGGACTTGTGAAGCTCCAGGAGAAAAGATCACCCTATGCTCAAGGCAGATCTAATGACTCTCACGCTTAAAATGCTGTAAAGGGGTTCGCTGTCCTATACTTTAAATGTACCTGATGTTTACTGCAAAGCCCAGTAATTCTAGAGTCTGGAATAATACCCTGTCTTCATAAAAATCACTGTAAAAAAAACATTTTAATTAAAGCTGAACGACCCCAGGAAAAACAGGAAACGGGTGCACTACTTTCAAGAAGGAAACAGCAAACTTCATACACGGGATGCCAGCCATACCACTGAAATACGAGGTCTCAAAATGAGATTTTATTTATTTTTTGCTATGACAGTTACTGGATTTTTTTTTAAAATAGGATTGCAAAACCAAAACCATTTTCCTGTGCTGTAGAAGCTGCCGGTGTGACCTGAAGCACGGCTTCACGGCTGAACCTGCACCGACATGCACTAACAGTCAAGATGGGTACCACGACTCGGTCATACAGCCCAAAATAACAGACTGTGCGCTGCTACAGCAGCGGATCCCACTCCGAAATAACCACAAAGCTCTTACCTCCCAATGCTTAAGTCCTACTAGCTTCACTGTTACTTGAGGTACTTCGGCAAATTTATTCCATTTTATCGACATCCTTCCCCCAGGGGCAGGAGCTGCTCCCCACCAGCATCAGCCCATCGCAACGGGCAAGAGCTGCCAGCACGGCTGGCCAGGGGGACAGCAGTCAGAGAGGAGTTGAGCAAAAGGGGGAGGGCGGGTCGATTGCTTCTAACTTCCTTGAAGATGATTTTTAGCTACTTTGCTATTGCTTTCATCTTGCCCTACACCCTCGCTTCCACTGCTAAAAACCAAAAAGTACTAAAAAAAAAAAAATATACAGGCAGGAAAGGATGGGATTAATATTTTGGAAGTCACCCACGTAAAAGGCATAGGGTGGTAAATCAAACCCTCTGTGATGTTTGGGATACAGAAAAAGTGAATTTTAACGTACCTCAGTGTTGCTATGTAGTAAAGAAAGTGCTGCAGAAGATTTCCCAGAAAGGTTTCACGTGTCTGTGCTCCTCCTGCTCTACAGGTCATAAATATTCCCTGTCTCCTAGTCCTTTCAAACACTTACAACTCTTACTATAGACAGTGAAATGCTGCTAGTGGGTACAGCACTGCCTAATAACTGCGCAGGTCAAAGAAAAAGAGAAATTACTCATGTTAATTTTTTTGTCGTCATTTCCCAGAAACTTGCTACCAAAATGAAGAAAATGACCATTTTTTTTTCCTAACTGTCAGAGATATAGCATGTCTTAGACTTCGCAAACGTGAATCAGTGCATGTTGCTGATTTCAAGAGATTTGCTGACTAATCTCCGAATAACACAAAGTACATGCCAGACATGGGTAAATCCACACAAACTTCTATCAGTATCCCCCCTCCAGTTAACACTCCCAACACCCTTTATTTTTAGTTTTTTTTTTACATAACTGTTTACATCATTTTCAAAAAGAGCTGTTGCCATTAGTAGGCTCAGATGTGCTTTATTTTATGGTTGATCTTAGCAAACGGTGTATTTCTGAATGTTTGGAGAAAAGTAAAACCTAGCTGGAAAGAAGTTGAAGCTTCTCTCCCTCCTGACAGCCCAGACAGCAGCAGAAACCAACTCTTCCTGTCCAACTTCCTCTTTCAAGGTTTGTTGTTTTTCAGCTCTTACAGGTTTTTATCGGCCATAGTGCTTCTGAGAAATCAATGTTCCCAAGAATTTTTAAGTCAAATTATTTAAATGTACAGCTGAAGCCCTAAAAACATATGCAATGCAAACATTCCACTGCAAGCTGAGAAGAAACTGTAATTTGAATTATATTATGGCTTTTTAGTAAGTAAAAATATCAGAAATTATACAACCTGCAATTTTTGTAGTGTGTATTATTGTTGGGATTTTGGAGCAATTCTTTATCAGCAATTTCAGACACAATCGTGAAATTAGTGAAATCAGACTGCATTTAACAAAAGCAGAGCAAATATCTCAAATCACTTCTGTTACATTTTCTTATATACTTCTGCCCTAAACAGATCTCAATCCTTCTCTCTCTCTCCAGTTCTTGCTTTAGAGATTATACACTTGAAGTGCACAACCAGTTAACGTATTTCCAGTCTCGTCCACAGGCTGTGCAACATGATCCACAACTTCTCGCTAGTGGTTTGCACAGAGGTTTCTACGTAAACAGTTTTTGGTTTTTTTTTCTGTTTTTTTTTGTTTTGTTTTTGGTTTTTTTTTTTTGACATTGTACTTTGCTGCAGGGAAGAGCATTGTCTTAGAGCTGCTCAGCAGCAGCTCTGAGCTGCTGGTGCTTGCAGCTTGCATCTTTAAAGGCAGATCCATAAAGAGGAACTGTGCGTTAAGATGACTGATCTCACTACAGCTGGTCCCTCATTGCAAAGGTGATGCAATCTTCCAAAAACGTGTATCAAAATGTGCGCTGGACCATGAAAGCACACAAACCCAGCTATGTTTGAGGAACACTCAGGCTGAAACATCAAGTGCTTATGTTGGGAAGGGCTAAAATCTAGTTTGCTTGTGCAGATGTAATGTGGCCCCTCCCGTATGCGTATGCTTCAGCCCAGCCTTACTCTGCAATAGGCACAATGCTCATTATGCCACCTTTTGTTTCCTGTTTGCTATTCCGACACTCATCAGAATATGTAATTACGTGTCTCGGGGGCCTTCCAATAGTATTTACCAACACAGTAGCTACACATCACCTAACTATAAAATACACGCTGGCGACTATGAGGTAAGGTGCTCTCAGCTTCTGTCAGACATGATAAACCGAGGTGAGATTGAAGTAAAAAAATCCAACCGAGCCAAAAAACCCCCAAACGTATATTATTAATCTTCAGGGGACAATCTAAGGCAACAACAGCCCACTTGTGTGAAGTATTTAGCATTAATGTAATTATTTCTGTAACCAACGCTGTTCCCACGAAATTCAGCTGTGCTGAGCTGTGTTTAACCTTCAGCAAGTTAAATCCCAGGGTTTCAAGGATGGGAAAAAAGGGATAATATAAGTATTGGACATCACTAAAGGTCATTGTTTGAGCAACTTCAGCAGCGCACAGGAACTTTGTGGCAAAGGTAAAAATAAAAGGGAAACACAATACAGCCTTCGGCAGCTTCTTACAGCTGCTGTCCTCGTTTTATTGAACACCTATCAGGTTCTGTAAAAATTAGACCCATCAATCACTCCAAAGTCGTAACTCATGCCGGAGCACAATCTATTCTCTATAGTAAATGAAGCTTCATTCTGTGGGGAAAAGAGGCAAAAACATTGCACAGGAAAACTCACCTTGGATGCGTTTAATTTTGGGGTGCTAAGATTTGCCGTGTAGCTATTCCCTATTACCCCATAGACAATCGAGGAGAGGAGAGGAGAGGTCAGGCAAAGACATAAATACCACCCTATGGAAACATACTGAAATACAGAATTCCTCTCTGCTACCTATGGGTATTTCACAGCTGTATAAAACACAAGAAGCACTTACTTTGCTCTTCTTGCTGCTGGACATTTTATTCCTGAGGTAGCTGAAGGTGCGACTGACTTTTGTTACACTTTTACCCGCGGGGACACTGCTGCTTTCTTCAGATATGCTAAATAAAAAAAAGAAAAAAAAGAGGTGGTTTTTTTTTTTTTTTCTCCCAAAGCACCTATTAGATGGATAGATTCTTTTTTAAAGGACAAATACATTTATTATCCAATAGAGTCACAGGTCGCTTTATGGTGTTATACCAGAGAAGGCAAAGTGAAGGCAAAATGCCAATCCAGTAGTTTGTCATATATTTCTAGGAAACCTTTTATCTGTTTTTAAACAATCTCCATTCCCAAACCATGCCACAGCACCCTCTGCTGCTCCCGCAGCCAAATAACCACTAACCAGCTCGCTGCATCTGCCCATTCACATGGCCAATATTCCAGATACACAGGCAGTCTTGGCACTTAATCACAGAATCACAGAATGGCTTGGGCTGGAAGGGACCACCAAAGGCCACCTAGTCCAACCGCCCTGCGGTGAGCAGGGACACCTTCAACCAGATCAGGTCGCTCAGAGCCCCGTCCAGCCTGGCCTTGAATGTTCCCAGGGCCGGGGCATCTACCACCTCTCTGGGCAACCTGTGCCAGTGTTTCACCACCCTCACTGTAAAAAATTTCTTCCTTCTATCCAATCTAAATCTGCCCTCTTTTAGTTTAATGCCATTTCCCCTAGTCCTGTCGCTACAAGCTCTGCTAAAAAGTTTTTCCCCATCTTTCTTGTACGCTCCCTTTAAGTATTGGAAGGCCACAGTAATCGATATTTCAGGCAGAAAGGGACAGACATGCACATATCCTTTAAAGAGAAATCTCCTTCCAGAGAAAGGCATCTAATGAACTCTGAAAAGGCAGTGTCTTTAACAGAAACAACACTGCCTGCAAAGCCTCCCCTGAGAAATGAGAATACCAATACTAAGTAATAAACAGCAATGGTTATTTGTATTAATTTAGGCATTTCTGGGATGCCAGATATTTTCTGCCATCCTTTACATGCACAAGCTTATGACTTCTTCAGCTTCTATGGAAGAATAAGAAATTGCGGAGGAAACTATTATTGCATTAAAGAAAAGGACACAGTCTGTTAATGGGAAGTATAATGCAAACCAAAAGCAGAATGACAGAAAGACAAATGAAATCAAGGAGGAGAAAACAGCAGCGAGCAGAGGTGAAGAGCCTCCCAGCCACAAAATAAAGCTGAAGCCATCAGAATGACACAGAGACCAGACACCCAGCTCCTCCGGTGCCACAAACGTCCTTCCTCCATGGAAGCGCTTTTAAAGCCAGCACCCACCAGAACGGTTATCTCCTCTTTACAGCTTGCAAGAATGAAAGGTAACGTACAAAAACATGATCGTTTTGGCCTTCGTTATAGAAATATAGCCATAATTAACCAGAGAGAGGAACAGCTACTTTTATTGTAAAATATAACTCAGGGTAAACTGATACTGTTCGATAATAGATAATCTGGTATGTTATTAGCTACGAATAAACACAAAGCCTTGTTAGAGATAAGACCTGGATCAGACTTTCATATTCTGTGATCTAAAATATTCTTCAGTCTTCAGACATACGGGACTGATTTTCACAAGCCTGACAACTTGTCATTTCAGCTGAGGTGCACTGATGCCAGGAAAGCTTTTGGGTGTCCAAACCAGAGCCCACTGCAGGAGTCCCACCAGAAGAGACGTGGTACCCCCAGAATACCGTACCTCTGAACCGAGGAACCCGTGGGGCCGCCAAACGCCGGCGTACCTGGAAAAGATCGGAGGGGTGTGACATGTTAGACTGCAGTCTTAGCCCACTGATTTTAAAAACTTAGTTTGCATATTTGGACAGTTCAAGAGGAAGGGGAAATGTTTTCCAGAAATCAGTATTTAGAATAGATTTCACATGCTCAGGATAAAGCCTGTTCCTTGTATCCTCAGGTGCTCTCAAATTAGATGCTGAGGTGAAAGCCTGCTTAGTATTTTACACTTCAGCTATTAGGCAAAGGATGTGCATCTGTTAAATTTGCTGGTGAATCAGGGTATCTGAATCAGAACTGCCAATTCAATGACAATAGGTATAAATGAGAATCATTCTGCTACAACGCCTTTATTTATACACCACTAGAAAGAATCTATTGTACAACACATCCGGGTTTCATGTATAAAACCCTTCTGCTTGATAAAATTATAGTTCATTTTCCCATCAAAACCCTGAAACACTTCATAAAGAGTAAGGGAAACAAGGGAAGCCTTATTCCATTTTCCACGGAACATTACCAGCCTAGGGCTTAGTCACAGAACACTGTGCTTGAGGAAAGTCTGACTTTCGACATGAAGCTGAAGCCCTGCCAATGACACAAATTCTCTTTATACCACAAGAAACCTGCTTGCACAATGCATTTGGAGCAGATTAGGTAGCTGACACCATTTACCAGAACCGCTGAAGAAGACTGAAAAATCAGGATGAAATGATCCAGAGGAGAGAGGGCTCTCTCCAGAGTAACTGCGCTTGTCAGGACTCCAAAAAACCCTCACTACAAGCACTGTCTGCAGTCCTATCTGAAGTTCAAGCAGCAGCATGACTGATCATCTTATTAGGCTTCTGCATATACACTGTAAGCAAAACAGCACTTTGGCTTCAAATCCTGTTAACATATTAAAGCTAAGAATGAACGCAAAGGAGCCACTTGACATCAGAGGCAAAGATGGTCCTCTATCGAAAAGCAGTAAGTGCATTAGGAAAAACTGTGCATACAGTATTATGCCTTATGATTCTAAAATACACATTTTCCTAACCGCTCATTCAAGTGTCAACACAGCCTGAGACAGAAATATCATTTCTTCATATTGAGAAGCTAAAATACAGGCATACCCCGTTACCTAATCCCTGCTTGGAGATCGCTGTTAGTATCTTCCTTGCAAATTTTTTCATCTAATTAATGATCTATCCCAAATACATCTAAGTTAGTAAAACTGTAACATATATCAAATGAAGTCTACTATTCAATTTCCTGACTGTGCTGGGTTTTTATATATTAGGTAGTGGTACCTAAGCGTCTACACAAGCAGTTTACAGACTCCCAAATCCCTGGTTAATGCTCCAGTGACTCTGGTTCATGTTTCAGCTCTAGTTTGCTTTTACCATGGGTTAAGCCTCCTTAGTCTTTCCTTTTTTAAATAGGTTCATCATTTTTACTGGATTTAAGTATTTCACAAACCTTTTTGTTTCTTTGCAGTTAACGTAAGAAATATGAACAAATGCTGAATCAAGAGCTGTAATAATTTGGTATTTGTGACTGTTTTTCAGCACCTTGAAAAAGTACATTGCATGGGAACTTCAATTATGTACTATTTATCTTTTACGGCAAGAGTGCTTTATCTTAAAAATGGGGGATTCTTGACACTGGCAGGCAAAATGGATCTAGACAAAAATCAAGGTGAAAGCCTGTTTATGATTTCATATTTTAGTTTACAATATAACATCATATGATCAACATTGCTGCAAGCTATAAAGCCCATGAAGATAAGCATAGAAAAGGACACATTTTCTCACCTTCAGGGTTTTTTTTGAGGTAGAAGAGGGGAAGGAAGGTTTATTTCCATAATTTTTGCATTTTCTGTCATGACCAGGTTCAAAACTGAAATGCTAAAATTGACTTCACAACCAACAAAAAAAAGTTAGTTTTGTTCAAAGGCCAGGACTGCTATCTACGTCCAACGAATCTGGGCTAGCAGCCAAATTTTGGTGTACTTATCTGAACACCTTTTAAGCATCGCCCACCAAAATTATTTCATATGGTAGCTGGACTTGAAATAATTCATCAAGGTCCATTATGCAGAAAGCAGCGACTGGACTAGGATGTTGCAAACAAAAGAAACCAGCTTGCAATTCCTTAATGCTGGCAGTAATTAAACTTTTGTGGGTCAAGAAATCCAAAGGCTTCATCGTAATTTTCTAGAACACACAGACTGGCTTGTCCGGCCATCTGAAATCCATGTCTTAAATATATTATGGTATCAAACAAACTGCAACTAATTCTCAATACTCTAGAGAAAAACAGGCATGGAGATGTTGAGGAGCGGTTACTGAAATGCAAGTGCAATCTCACTGCTAACACATCCATCCTCTTATGAGAAATGAACCCTGAATATGTGAAAAAATAAACAAACTGGTCTGGGATTACTACATGAAAAATGCCCATTGCCAAAGCAGTCTTATGAATAGCTGTGGCTAAACCAACCTTTATATAAAGTCACCACAGTACCCTCAAATATGAGGGAATAAAACACATGTAAAGAAAGCAACATTTTTGTTTGAGACAATATCTGACATTATTTTAAATGCTCATTGTTAACAGCAGCACGGAGAGAAGATAAATACTTGCTAACAGAAATACCCCCCAAAATTGCTATACCCTAATCTGACTATTAGGAATTACTTAACTGGTTGGATGCTTAAAACAAACAAACAGACAAAAATAAAGAAACAAAACCCCCAAAACCAACGAACCAATCAAAAAAACCAAATCCACCAAAAAGTTTAGCTAGAGTACTTTTTACCATGGGACCATGACATCAATGCACAACTGCGTGTTTGCCATTCACTTTGTGGGGACCATGAGTTGTGGGTTTTGTTAAAGGCAGAAGAGCAGGACAGAGCAAAGGGGAAGGAGGAAGGAGCTTCAATATGGAAGTGGGTAGTGTCACACCTGGGAAGAGCACAGGACTTTCTTGTAGGAAGGGACAAACCCACAGTGAAGACTGGGAATGGAAAGGAGGAGAATTTAGATGCCTACAGCATGGATGGTGTGGAGATTTTTTAAATTCAGGAAGCAACCAAAATCTGTTGGACTGGAAAGCAATTTTCCCCATCCCAGTATGGACAAGAGGGATGTGGGCTAGTTGCCTTACAAACCTTTGATTTGAATGAACTAATGCAGCTGCTTTGAATTTTCTCTTTAGAGAGAGAATTATCTGTTCTGGTTTATTTCAGCAGTCTAATAAAACATGCTGAAGAAATAGGAAACATTTTCAATTATCTTTGATAAGCCTATTTAAAAAACAAAGAGGAGTCTAAATTACTTTAATTCAATCTTCTGCCCTAGTTGAGCTTCTTTTAGCAATAGAGTTTGAAGGAGGAAAAAAAAGCCACCATATAATACTTGCCTGTTTCCCAACAAAACTATTCTGATTATAATATCAGGACCTAGATATGAACACCTTAACGATTCAAGGTGTTTGGCTGCAATGTATGCTTTTTGCTTTGTAGTAGAACTGTGAAGTGGCACCCAAGGTTTTCAGAATTTAGTATCGGGGCTTCCCTCCTCTTCTACTTCCACCGAGCAATGTAGTCACCCTCACCTACAGACAGCAAGGATCTACCTCTTCCATGCACTGCAACAACCTCAAGACAATGTACTGCAACAGTCTCAAGCGAAATATTTTGGTTTTAATAAAAACGTCATTATTACATTGCTGGTCAGAGTGGCACATGATGGTATTTGCCACCTGGATACAGACCAAACTAACCACATGAGATGTGATGGTGCTGAGACTCTTGGGATTATAATGCTTTTATTCTGCCATTAGTTAGTATTCAGATACAGGACTAAGATAATGCTGTTAGACATCATGCAATGGGCAAGGTTAGTTCAATGTTTGCAAGGTGAAACTTCAAGGTCTAAAGCAGAACAACAGATTTGCCTTTGTTTCCACCCATAATGGCAGCAACGCACAGAAAACAGTTACTTACTATCCAACTCCTCCTCCTCCTCATCACTGGAAGAAGAGTCAATAGAAAAGAGAGTTTTAGACTTAGGAATGAGTGGAGAGATGCTGAAGGAGAAGGAGATTCGTCTCGATGGTCGAGTCCGTCCCTGGGCTGAGAAGTGTGTTAACAGCAGACATTAGAGCATGCTCGAAAATGCATTTAATAATAAAAAGGAGAGAAAAGTGGCCAAAGTAAACTAAAACCAAAGCAAAGGAAATGTCTGCAAAGCAGCTGGCTTCAGAAAAGGCACAAGAAACAAAGAACTGAGAACGTGCAAATTCCAGAGGATGCAGGTTTCAGAGGATGCAGGTCTCACTGCATGCATAACTCAACGTTCAAGGCTTGCTTTATTTTTGCTGGCATCTTTTCGTAGGACCTCTTAACGAAGACACATGTGAACAGTTATCTTCCCAAACAGAATACTGACAACATAGTGCATCTCTGGACAAAGGGCATCTGCTTCACTGAAATAACTGCCAGAGAATCAAACTAGAACAACTCAAGATACTTGTTTTATGGTGCTTTTTGCAGTTAAATGACACAGCAAAGCTGCCGGATATTAGCAAGGATACTTTATCTGACGTGGTAACTTTATCTCCCTGGGAGGTTCTTGCCACTTCTCTCTCTGACAAAACCTAAACATTTTGATAACGTTATACCCTTCAAAGGTTCCAGCTTTAAGAAGGAAACACCTAAATTTCCTTTCTTCCAAAATAAAACAGAAAAAACCAAGCATCTCTTCTCCTGCCTTCTTCTAAAACTCACAGTCCGTTTGTGAACTTAAAGAAACTGCTTAAGCATGAGAAGAGCCCCTCTGCACCCTCTCCTGTCCTTGTCTGGAAGATGTCTACCAAACACAGTGCCAAACTCAGTCTGTGACATCACTTCTCCCATAATTTATTTTTAAGAGCAGCTCTTGCATAGCAGCAGCTTTGCAACAATTCTTTATAAGCACAATCCTCTCTGAAAAGAGATGTAGAAGCCAGCTAGCCACTCTTAACTGAAACTGCTATGCAGCCTCTTACGGCGATGCCCAAGGGCTATACTTCTTATCACACAAGCACAGGTGGAAGCCTCTGAGCTGTGGCCTGACCCATGTCAGGTTGCTGGATACCCATCGCGCACATGGTACATCAGTGTGTCCTTGGGAAAGATGACTGGGACAGGGCTGGGGAAACTGCCCCTGGGACAGGTCTGACCTAAGGGTTCTACATCAAGCACCTACATTAAACATCTTCAGCGCATATATTCAGCCACTTTTAAGTCATTCCATGGCACAGATAAATCAATTTGCTTGCACAAAAGGGAGAAGAGGCTAAAGACTTTATCAGTATTAAACTTCCAAGTGAAAGAAGTAGCGATTATTACTCTCTTTGAATAAAATATGTCCTTTCAGCCACATACAAAGATAATTTTTTATATTGCTGATATCATACCCCAAAACTGAATTCATAATATAAAAATATTATCCAAGGAATATCCAACGCAATGCAAGCAATGCAAAGCAAACTCCCCTGAAATTTTCCTTCAGCCGTTAGTCATAGATGCCAATAGCCTAGAGGGGATTTGACTAAAATTATGTGCACGCTTTTCCAATGTAAGCAGAACAACCCTAGAGGGACCCAATGAAAGGCACTGAAATTGGAAGAATTCTTAGCAAGATTCATACATTAATTTTGTTTAGACTGCCTTTCAAAGGAGTTGTTCTAGTGTCTCAGACCTGAAGAACATGACTAGGCAATGGTGCTTGCTTTCTTCTGTAGTCTACTGTCTATTTAGACTAAAAGTCAAGATGAACAATAATACTTTACTGTAAATAGAACCACCTCCTTCAGCAGAGTTCAATTCAACTTCCATCTCTGGTTTTATTTATAGCAGTTCCTGGCTTTATAACAATGCTCCACACTGGAAATTTGCTATTCCAAAGCTGAAAGCAGTCTTCTGAGCACTCCAGCCAACAGCTCTTGTGACCTCCCTCTATAAAATGCTGAAGGATTAACAGTTGTGAATGGTCACAGCAGCTCCTGGAACATCTGAGACATCAGATGGAGTGTGGGCTAGAAACTCAGTCTTGGAAATTGCTCCTGCCTCAGTACATACGACAATAAACAGGAAAAATAAGAGAAAGCCCTCCGTATGTTTATTCATTTGGATTTAGTTTTTGAAGCTTTTGTGCAGAACATGTTGCTTTCTTCCCATTGAGACACATTTTCAGGGATCAGAGAATATTTTTTTTTAAACACCTACCACAAAATTATGCAAGTGGAATGAAGAATTAAAGTTTTCCTAGAATTTACCTCCATGAAATCAAGGATTTATTCTTGCATAACTCTGAACTATTCTGCTGCAATAATACGAATGTCAAACCTAGGTGATACAAGGGAGTTTGTACACCAAGACCTTTTTATAAAAGGCACTAAGCTGCTTCACATGGACTAACGGTCACAACTCAAGCAACGCTATTCCTCTTTCAAAGTGACTGAGGAAGAATGAAGTGATTTACTGACGTTTCCAAAGTCAGGAAAGTGTCAGAGTTGGGAACAGAATCCGTGACCTGAATTTTCAAGATGAGTAAACCTTTTGGATGCTCACATCAACCACCTCAAATGCATTGATTTTCAGAAACCACCTTCCCATAAAAATGAGGCCCTTCTGAGGTGTCACAAATAACTACTGAGAACATAAAGCTCACAGAAGCGTTAGTAATTTTTAACTTCAGTGTCCAAAACTCACAGACATCCACCTCAAAGCAGAAGAGTAACTCTGCTATTCCTTCCACAGCCCCTCCGGAAAGCTTACTACATCTTCTCTTGTCCTTCTCTCTCAACGAGACCACCACGGCTAGGCTGACTGTAGAAGGAGATGGGATAATCAAACCTGTCTACCACCAGCTCAGGCCTCAATAGCATTTTTAACGTGGGTCATAAGCCAGAGCAGAGCAGGAGGCGGCAAGCAGTCCAATGCCAAGATGAAGGCACAAATCCTCCGCTGTCGTAACCCCCTGCTGCGGGCCTGAAGGGAAGCCTCAAGGGAGAGGGAGACGAGCCTCAGCTGGCCAGGCGCTCTCAGCCACCGACAGCGCGTTTTCTGGGAGCTAGCCGAGTTATTTATAGTTAGTGTTTCGGTTAGCAACTGGATGCAATGCCAATAAATCGGTTGCCTCAAAAAAAATAATGGCGGCTTTCAGCCCAAGGAGGAAAGAGGGTGCGCCATTGCACAGAACAGGAGCCGGCCTTCTCATGGGACAGACCTGCCCGTGTTTTGGTTACCACTGCTGGGGCACACATCCTTTGGGCCACATGCTTATTAATCACGGAAGAACGATGGTGAAGAATTTAAAAACGTCTCCTGCAAAGCATAATCTCTGTGAGCTTCCTCCAGCAAGCCTCCTAAATGAATAAAACACCTTTCTTAAAAGCACCTTTCCCTTGTTCAGCTTTGCAAGGAAGCAGCATGTTAATAAGGAAAAGATCAGAGACCATCACTGATCCACAAGATGTAATCTAAAATGTCAATATGGTTTCTGGCTGGCAATTAATAAAATTAAAACGTGTAACATGGCCCTTCCTAGGCACATCCAGCTGCAGCCTTTTGAATAACTTTTTCAGCTGAAAGAACCAATTCAGTGAAGCTACAAAATGAAGTGCTTGGTATCACTTCAATTAAGCTAAACTGAAAAATTTCACCTAATCATCTTTATTATTTTCTTCCGGAATGAGATTCAACAAATTACACCCAACTGCCCCAAAACATGTAACTCAAAATAAATAGCAAACTCCCTCTCAAGTTTCCATATATCAATTTTCAAAAAATGTAGAAGTAGGAAAATAAGTTCTTAAGTGGAATTTACCTGCCATCAAAGGAAGAAATTCTAAAAGGATGGAAAATTCAAACTTTTTTTGCCTTTTTTTAAATAACAAACTCAATAAATCATAGGTTTTGTACCAGTAGTCTAACAAACAAAAGAAACCCAACAGAAAAAATACCAGGGATATGCTGGGAAGAACAAAACATGGATCTAAACTGAACGAGTTCTGTCTTTCCACCCACAATTCCATGCAGCAGCGAAACATATATTTCACATAATATAGGAAAGCAAGAGCAGGTACTAGCAAATACTGCCTTGGGAAGATAGCAAAATATACTTAATAATACAGATGACAGAATGAATAAGGGAAAACTGCGTTACTCACTGTCCAGCACTGGTTTACTAATTGACATCAGAGACATGGATTTGGTCAGTGGAGATGAAACAGCAGAAGAGCAGAAATTAAATCCTTGCGGCTGTGACGTCTGATGCATCTGCAGAACAGAACAGAACCGAGTATGTCAAGAACGACAGCACCATCCCAACTTCAGATCACAGTTCAGTGTTCACTTTTAGTGAAATTCTCATTTTCAAACAGTGGAAAATTTAAACTATCCCAGTACAAGGTAATAGGTGAGAAATGCAAGGACCACAAAAAATGTAATCAGTGTCGCACAGACATTTTGTTTGTCTTTTAAGTGTAAGACAACTAATTATGCAACCAAACAGAGACTCTGGCTGCTTGATTTTCTTTCAAGATATTACAAGACAGATGCTGTTAACTGTCTGATGGCCACTGAAATTACTGCTGTGATTCCAGTTTCTCAGTATAACTAGACTATGGTTCAACATTGTAAAATCTGATGCTTAGCAGTGCATTCCCCAAAAATGTCATTCCTCAAAGCAAGAGAGGACATGACAGTCTTGACATAATAGCTCTACAGGCCAGATCTTGTAAGACCTGTTTACTGCCTTGATGTATAGCAGTGACTCTATGAGGTAAACAGACTGGCTGGCTAATGATTCTGGCATGAACCCAGAAGATACTATGGCTGAAACTTCAGACTGGGAAAAATCCAGGGTATTTATAGTATTTAAGATTATAATTGCTTCTTTAATAAAAATAAGCAGAGATTTTCATAATATTGTGGCCTTATCTGTCCTTAATAGCTATCATAGACTTCCACTCCAGAGAGATCACTCTAAATTTTCTTAAATTCCAATTAACATTTTGCTTAACTGTTGCTTGTAATAATGGGTCTTTTGATTCTGGTTACGCCTGTGAAAGAAAAAAAAAAAAAAAAAAATCTTTATTTTCCTCCTACGATATGAAAATAAACCTGAAAACTTTAGCAGATAAATTACTACTTGGTACTTGTATGTATTTCAGGACTGCAAAAGGAGGCATAAGCATTAATTGCGGAAGCCTTACACCACCTGCGATTCATAGTACCACTATATCCAAGCTAAAAAGTTAGTAACTTTTCCATGATTACTCATGCAATCAGTGGAAGAAATCTGGGAAGTTTCTTGTTCTCACGCTAAGACTTCGCCCATCAAACCATGTTACCCCAAAAAACCAAGTAGCAAATTTAACACAGTGGAAATTCCTCTGTATTAAAGATGGAAGATTTTAATAATATTATATGTAGAGAGTGGAAGCCTTCACAGTGAGACTGTCACTTGGGAAAATGACTTCCAAAACATTGATGTAGCATTTTCTAGACATCTAACAAGAGCTGGATAGCTTTACCTGGTGATCGTAGTCTCTGATTTCTCCTTGCTCGAGTTCTTCAGTGAGCAAGACCAGAGACCCGCACTGATTGCTGGCAAGTGGACTCCGGCTGCAGACTTTGGAGCTCAGAGAAGAAGCCTCCAAGTTTGTAGAAGGCTTCTTGTTCTCACCAGAGTCTCCTGCAAGGCCTTCTAGGCTGTAACTGAAGAGAAACCATGGTGGTTAGATGCTGACAAACTCTTAGGGAACAGTGTCTTTCAGCACGTAGCACCTTCAAGCGTAAAATAGAAGGCAGTCACTAACTGAACTGTGCAGGGAAATGCTGATGTTATTCCTCAGCATTTCACTTCTCAACAACCAAGTGCAGATAGCAGTGGAGGGGGTTCTGTTTTCTTCAGAACAAATTGCAGCATCTTTGTGCCTCTAATGAGACACAGTAGTTGCTTAACGACCCTTCAAACTCCTGGTCAAGAGCCTTTCCTACTATTTTTTTTCTTCTTGTTCTTGAGTGGTGCACAGGAAATCTAGAAACACGTCTTCTAAAGATTTTGATATTTCCTCATATTCTCTTTGCTAGCTTTTTATTAGGCTCTCCCTTGGAATAAAGCCACCCAAATTAAACTACCTTGTATATCGCAGTGCTGCCTGTCCTGGACCAACACCCCTCCAAGCAGCCACAAAATCAGCTCTGGGCTGCCTGTAACATTCATCTCTGCAGGCACATCCTCTGAATCTATTTAGCACTTGCCACTGCACAAAGCTTTGGCACTGATAATGCCCTTCTTTCTGCCAAAGCTGGTTTCTTTTTTTCCTTTTCTCTCTTTTTTTTATAATTTTTTTTTAATTCAATAAATGTTGTCTCCATCAGCCAATCAATCCTATTTTATCATTTGCTGAAGAAGCTAGGTCTTGTCCAATGGAGCCAGACAATCACTCAAAGCTAATTAAAATGCCCAACTTCTGCTTGCACAATTGGCAGTAATAAAAGGTTTGGCCAGCCTCTGTAGAGATAGCTACTGATAGACAAGTAACCTCTACAGAAAGATGCTAATATACTCTCTTCTCAGCTACACAAAACACCCCCTCTTTCACATGTGACTACTTCCATCTGATAAATCTTGGCACTAACAGTCTGCTTCTGAGACTCTGGCTCCTTGTACCCAAGCATCAATAAACTCACTGCAATGCCACTTTGGGTTAATGTACAAGCTTTACAGATTCACCTCCCAGTACACGAGCACAACTCCGTGGCTAATGTTTGATTTGACGCTCACAAAGTCCTGCTAGTTTGAAGCAAGGCCTACCCTGGATATATATCCGAACCTGAGGCTATTCATAACATCTAAGTAGCCAACAAGCTGACATATAAACAAATGAAAGGGAAAACATGCTACAGACTGTACAGATTATTTAAACAACCAGAGGAGCTTTAAATTCAGGTAGACTTGCATAGTAGTGATTAATGTTCTTCATTCCTTTAGAAGCATGAAGTGGCTGATAAATATGCATCTTCAAAAAAATGTTGCTGGAAACCTTGAATAACAAGATTTAGTAAATTTTTAAAGACTTTTTTTCATTATAATAAATGAGAATGAAGACTGGCTGAGGCATTTACAATTTAATCTGCTTTAGGGAGATTTTGACTCAACAATGTATACTAATAGCAGGCATTAGAAAGTTTATTCTAAATACCTGCAGAGAGAAATCAGTCCCATTCGACCCTGATTATTTAGGGCAGAAGAATATTTTTTTTTCTTGCATCCCAAGGTGGTAACAATGATGTTACATAGTACAGAAAAAAAATCATGTAGATTGTTTTGACACAAACAGCTCAAAACTGCAAATGTTAGCCCATAAAATAGTTATCAGTGGGTGATATTGGTCTGTATTTTGTTGGTTGGGGTATATAGACCTAATGTAATTAAGTCTGTAACAGGAAAGACAGATTAACTTCTTTCTCAATATCTAGTCTTCAGAAAAAGACTTTAATAGCTCTAGCCACAACCAGCAAGAACTGCTAAAGGAAAGCTTAAAAGTAAAAAAATCTGGGAGACTGGCTTCCAGGCCGTATCAGGTAAAGATCTGACCTGCAAGCATCAATCTCAACTCTAGGACTTTCTACAGAAGACGCAAGCTTTAAGTGCCTGGGAAATTTTCATCTGTGGCTATTAGATTGGTTTTTCACAGAAAGTTTTACATGATTGGTCTCTTTGAAGAAAATACTAGATCTTTCAATTTACAAAGAGCAAGTCTGTATGAACTTAAATCCTTTATGAGATCTATCCAGAACAAAGCGGCGCTGAATCACGTTAACTTTTGTTTTGATTCTTTGGCTATCACAATTATCAGTATGATCATCGCTGCAGAAAAAAAACACGCCTTAAAATCATCACGGAATAGAGCAGCTCAAACCAACAGTGCAGCTTCTTTAGTGCTCAAGGCCAATGAAAAGCAGCCACCACCTTCACCTGCACCCCAGTTCAGAAGACCCACTCCCAAGACTAATTGCTGAAAAAGCAGATGAAGCAAACAAACGCGTGCATGCTTCAGCCAGAGCAGAGGCAGAAAAGGCGATGCACGAAAAGCTAACAGGGTGTCTGCAGTGCTCCTTGGCTGCTGCTGCACATTTATTTATACCATACCTTCTACAAGTAAAGTCAGGACCCATGGCAATGAACTGTACACCAGAGGGACACCAGCTCAAACTAGGAACATCAAAAGAGGCAAAGAAAGGAAAAGGGCTGTGATTATTGAATTGTTACGGAACAGGGGAATGTTAAAAGACTCTCACTCTTGCATATTTTAAGAAAAACCCAACAGAACAAACAAACCAACCCAAAACCCAACAAACTCAGAAATAATGCAGTAGCTACTATATATTTCTGTCTGCCAGATCACACCGGAGTGTCCCAAGTGACCGGGGTTACCACTGAATGGGTAGCAGGACAGCCCATGCTTCCCCCAAACTGATCCCACTGGAAAGTATACCACATACTGGTGAAACTGCTTCTTGTGGGGAGAGAAGTTTTGGGAGAAAACAAGGCTGAAATACACCAAAGCCAATTTTGCATAAGTAATCACACATAGACGTTGAGTTAGTAATGATTAGTATTTTCCTGGTACCTCTCATCCCCAAATCAGAAAGAGAATCCCTTACAGATATTTAATTGTTTAAGTGCCCTCCATACAAGTATTAATAACCTCAGGCTACATTTGGGAAAAAATAAGGAAAGACTTAAATTCTTAAATCAGTGAAAGAGGCTGGAAGAAAAAAACAGGCTCGTCTTACTATTAACTTGGGATTAAATCAAGAGTCCTTCAAATAGTACTTTGACTAGAAAAACCTTTCAGCTCCCATACCCCAAAAGAGTCCCAAGTTGCATCATGAAAGGCATAAGAAATGCAAATCCAGAATGCAAATATTTTGGTTGTTATTTTTAATACTGCTTTTATTATTTTTTCTCTCTCAGTTCATGGCCCAGTTGCAGGTTTTGCAGACACAGAGAAATCAATCTTCTTGTCAGCTATGGCATATAAAGGATCCCTAAATCCTGGAAAAGCTGTCCAGGAAACATACGTCGTCTGAAGGGAATTTTGCATCAGCACAGATCTGCCAGAGCAGCACTGCACAAGTCCGGCTCCCAGCCCCTGGCCTGCGATCCACACAAGGAGAGGACATGGCCAGAGCACACTTTGCTCCAGGCAAGGAGCCTACAAAAAGGGCAGAACAAGTCTAAGCATCCCTGGGCCAGGATTTGTGAGTGCCAGAAGCCTCAGAGGGCACAGAGGAAGGTTTAAAGCCACTGACTGCATCATCTCATGCAAAGTCCTCATATAGTTTCCACACACAGTACACCACCAGAAACATTCAGGAAGGGTTTGACAGTTGGTGTTCAATTGTGGAGTTCAGACAATTGCTACCTGATTTATTAAGGATGTTAATTGGGCGAGGATATACCTAAAGTACCTGTGCTTTGCACCCCAAAACCTCCAGGTGTGCTTCACCAGTAGCTCTCAGTACAGTACCGTACCATAAGCATTCTTCATTAAGACATACTTTCCCATAACATGCCAATATTTCCAATTACCTCCTTATCATCATCCAACTAAACTTTCGTGGGAGATGTCATTATTAGTGAGCGATGGAGGGACTAAATACTTGCTTGACATCATAAAAGAACCAAGCCCTGGCCGCAATAAACCCAACTCCATCATATATCTCAGTCGGCACTCTCAGGCTTGGGTTCAGCCTCCCACCAGGTCAGTAAAACCTGCCTGTGGAAACTAGATGGGGGCTGAGAAAGTATCCCAGGGAAGGTATCCTACATGCTTCCCCCCTCTCCTTGCTTCCCCCAGCCATCTGCTTATGGCCCCAAGACTACTGGGCTTAGTGGACCCTTGGAGCTATGCTTATGTTGACTTGTTTGCAAAAGCCAGTAATTCTTATGTGATCACTTTTCAATTGAAGGAGAGAGGACTCTCCTCGTTAAAGAACCAATGCAACACTTACGCTAGACAGCGCACTTTAAAAGATGCCTCTATTCCTGACCATTACCATGTAACAGTGACAATCTCAAATGCTAAAACTGCAGAGAAGGGAAGCAGAACAGTGGAGGGAGGGAAGAAGAACCATGCATGCATGTAGGAAGCAGCCTGCAAGTGGTGGAAGGTCTCAGAGCAGAGAAAAGACCTTTTGGCAAGGGCTGTGGAAAGCAGCCTCACAGAATTACAATCCTGCTGCGGAGCCACCCGCAATCCATTGGCAACACCATAAAAACCGAACAAGATCAATGCAGAGCATGGAAAACCCCTTTACAGAAGACAACTTGGGGAGGGGGGATGAGCCATTATATACATCAGCCTTGTGGGAGAGCATAAACTGTTGGAGTTAGTTTCAGGCTGTTGCTCTGCAACTGGGGTTTAGAGAGGATGATACCAAAACGGTTGGGAGACCAGAAGAAAAAAGAAAAGAAAAAAAAAAGAAAGAATGCTTATGAAAGAATTACTACACATTTCAGACGTGACTAGGTATTTTAGGTTGCCTATTTGAGGTATTTTCTTTATTCTATGTGTAAGCTCGGTGTTTCAGAATATTATGACTCTAAATATTAACACAGCTCCTACAGAGAAGCCTTAACAGACAACTGGTAAAAAGACATTCATTTGCATGACCTGAGAAGACGACCACTGCACTTCCTACTCCAGCGTGATGCAAATAAAGTGGTTTCACGGAAATAAAAAAGCATGTACTTTCTTGTGCCATTTTTAATTTTTTTTTTTTTTAAAGCCCTCTCCTGAACAGTACAGCACTGCTCATGTGGCTTCATTTCTGCTGATGCATGGTAAGGCACAGTGGTTTTTTTGATAACATTATGTTAACATTTTTTTCCACATGTGGAAATATGGTAGTTTGTTTACACACACACACACACATGTAATCCCATCCATTTCAAGGGAAGTGAAATCCTGAGTTAGGATTAGTTAGTGAGGGAACAGCTATTGAAGACGAGAAGAGGTTGAACCACTGAAGGGGAGAGGTTGAACTTCTCTTTTTTTTAGCCTAAAAATGTATAAGCATGGGCAGTCCACGTCTGCTGTGTCAAAAAAGTGTCCTATTTTTTATGTTAATAGACAAGGCAAAGGTTACGTGAGTGAAAATGCCTATCTGCATGATGGATGAGGAACTGAAAGTTTGCTATACAGAAGAAAAACACACATGGAAGTAAAGAAAAAACACAACTTATTTTCTATTTTTTAGGAAGACAGTTAATTTAAAAAAAGGCAAAAAAGCAAAATTAAAGCCATTTAATTCAACCAGCTGGAGATCTGCAGAGTGTTCTCCAACTCTGAGATTGTCTCTGATGCATCCCCTCCCCAGGTGCTCTTCCTGCAAGTCTTAGCAGGAGTCTCTGATGTGCATTAAATCCAAATTACGCACATGCTCGCAGGTAAACGCTTATTTTAACACAACTCCAGATCTTACACATGGCAAAGGCCAACAAAATGATATCTGAGATTCCTCCAAGTTATTAACATATTGTCCTAGAGAAATTGGCTTGAGCATGTGTTCTGTGGGTCAGAAAAACTGCCCTTGGTCAGACCGGAGAGGGAAAGCAGCCAAGCGGGATGCACAGCTCTAATGCCAACACTTTGAGAGGTACTACAGGTTTACTAACATGACAGTATGGAGTTAGTAGACATTCAAATGCAAAAGAGTTAGTCACGTTCGTTGGCTTTGTACCTTCTCCTATGAATGGGAGGCTTCTTTATACCATCCCCCAGAACTCGCATTGAACTGAAAATGAATCATGGAGAGTGGTCAGCAGCTTGAATGGAAAAAAATGAACAAATGGCAGCTGAAGTGAAGGATTAATATCCCCAACGCATGAACAACAGAAGGAATGGACGTACAGGGAAAACACAAAATTAAATACTAAAGGAAGTAATGAGTCTCTCTTCTCCTCCTCTCTCTTTTACAAATAAATCTGGTATTTGGTTGGGGTTTTTTGTACAGAAAGAAGGGTTTCACAGGTATTGACCATGTTGCAACTTAGCTGCTGCCAAAGCCAGGTCAGTTTAAAGTTTAGATAAGGACAAACTATTTGACAGAAGCTGTTAGCAACAGTGATTAACACCAGCTCCAGTTTTGCAGTGCTTAATCCATCAGAGAAAAATGCCAGCATTTCTTTCCTTGGACCCGAACATTAAAAACACTGCATCGTTGTTGAAAGACGGACATTTCAAATCCGCTATGAATGTCAGGAATTAACTGAAGGATGAACATCCTTTTGCGGTAGCCTTGTCAGTTTTCTTTTTTTTTTAATAGCAAACTGTAGACATGAGGATTATCCGTCAAGTGCATTTGAGAGGAGAGCAGAAGCGGAGGGGAACTGAGCATGTTTTCACGTTTTCTTTACGATGATTACATTTTTTCTGATCTTTTCTGTGAACAAACTTTCATGCTCGTCCCTCTCACAAACAGAAAACACTTAACACTGGGAAAGACCAAATCCTGCGAAACACTGATTTTTTTTTTTCCCATAGGCTCTTTGGGTCCTGTATCAGCAGCTCTATTCAAGCTTGACTTAGCTACCTTTGCCATCAGGGGAAAGACTGTTTTTGGTCTGGATGGGGGCTGGAGCAGGCTGCGAGTCCTTTGCTGGGGCAGGAGGCACCTCTTACAGCTCGCCCGACCGTGCAGCCTGCCACCCTATTCCTCTTCCTGGCTGCCCAGCCCAGTTCTAATCCTTGGGTTGGTTTTGGTGGCAATTACACTTTATTTGGTTCGCTTCCTGCTCATTTAGTGAGTGCAATCTGCTCACCTATGTAGCAAAGAAGTGCCACGGGTGCCCAGAGGAGGAAGGAGAGGGAGCACAGAAAAGGGATGGCAGGCAGCAGGAGCAGCACAGGTCCTGCCCCTCAGCAGGACAAACCTTAGCTAAGGCTTGTGCTCCATGTTAACTTCACTTCAAAGGTTTGCAAAAATCAAGTAACAATAAGGGCTTTTCCCCTTTAAATGGAAAACTATCTACTACATGTGAAATAAGTGAATAAGCAAACACCCGAATTTAACTGGTTTGTATGAAAGCCGCTTGTTTGGGCTTTGCTTCCTCGGTATTTGTTGTTGCTCACTAAGCAACCAGAATCTCAACATCACAACAGCCACGTATGAAAAGAGCAAAGGAAAAAAAAAAACCCAAAACCAAATAATCCAAATTCCTTTGTAACAGAAACATAAAAACAAACAGGAACCAAATCAGCAGCGGAGACCCACCCAGCTTTTCTTTTTTAATTAACCTATGTGACAGCTATCCTTATGAAGCGCCAGCTGTATCTACAAACATATGAGAATAATTACTGTTCCTTTAACTCACATTTTCTTACATTTACAATGAATGTATTTTCCCATATCAGAAACAGCCTCCAAAGTCTGACGCAGGAGAATTTAACCCCATCTGTTACGTGTTAGCAGTAATTGCCAGCTATGCAGTTTATTATGGTCAGAAATCCTTACATAACAGGTCCTACGCTTAAAAATAAATCTCTCCAAATAAGTTTATGAGCTTACGGACTCATTCCGTCATAAACCTACATGTATACCTTATGCTGACTCTTTTGTGGCTTTAAAAAGATAGTGTTGCGTTAATTACTTGATTTAAGTATTACCTAGGGACCATGAATGAAGCCAAAAAAAGATGGCAGTGGTAAACAACAACAATAACAATAATAAATCTTTCACCCTATGTTACTTAGAGGGTCCTGAATGTTTTTCAACATTGGCTTTAAAATCTGAAGTGTCTATGATACTCCTTTAGTGATACCCACAGCTCCTAACATGTAAAGGATGCATACATTTCTGATGGGAGACTGCTGCCTCTCACTGGGTTATCCAAACGGGTCGGTAACAATTTACCAGGAACCTGTTGTGAGTGGCCAGCTTTAATCTAACGGCATCAGCAAATGCGACAGCTCCACTTATCTTAAAAGCAGACCTGTGGCCATGAAGATGGCAGCAGGCAGCCTGGAGAGCGGTGCAGCGCTGCACGCCTGGGCTTGCAGCCTCTGTAAGCTGCAGGTCTACACCAGAGGGATGGGAGGATACGGCACCCTGACCCTGCTAAAACAACTGGCCATTCCTGCTCTGAGAGCATTAAAATGCATCAAAAACACTGGCCAAACCTCCACTGTTTTCAGAACATGAAGGGTTTGACCCCAAGCATCCGGCAGCCCAGATGCTGAACACATGCAGAGCACGGCAGGGAACCTTACACCAGCTACTTTATTGGTGTGCATCTTCCTTTACTTCGTCTTTTTCCCCACTGAGATCGGGGGCTGAGCACTTTTTCTTCCCAGTCGCTTGGCACCAGCATCTACACACTCACATGGCTGTTACACCTCTCCCTCTTGTATCTTCTGAAAGAACAAATGCGAAAACTTCCCTTTTGGATCCTCCTGGGCACCACCGGGGACCATCAGTGATGAGTGAGGTGGGACCTACTGTCCATGAGAGACTGAGGTGGAACCAATTCCGTGAAACAGGGACTACCCATCTCACCACTATGAGGAGCATCCACACCTTCTTTTAAAACCCTGGTGCCTGTGCTATCTCTTAATACAATCAGAGCAATAATGGTCATGTTTATTTTGTGGTCAATGAGATTTAACACTCCAGTAATTCCTTTAACAAAGCCCTTCGTACAGAAAGGAGTGGTGACAGTTGAAATGGAAGACCTGTCCCAAGGTGACTCCATTTGCTCTGGGAAACTCAAGCATACTGTAGGTATTAAGTGCCTTAATCCTGAAAGTTAATTTAAAAAACCCAAACAAACATACGTTAGGAGATTGTCTTCACTACTTTGAGTGAAAAAGAAATAATCAGAAGTGATGTCCTCAGTTTTCTGTTTTATCACGCCAAGTCTAAATCTTACATAACTATGCATGAGTGGGTGCAAAGTAAATCAAAGCAGCTCTTCACTCACCTCCTCTGATTTATTTCTGCTTCGTTGGTGGCATTCTTTCCTGGCCCCCAACTGTGTCGACGGAAAGGCGACAGTGGCCGCATGGAGTTTCGTAAGACGGAGGAATGAGTGGGCACATCTGTGATACTGTCCAGCTCCTCTTCTTTCTCTCCTCCCTCTGTGGCCACCATGTTGGTGCAGCTGCCATCCAGGCTGTGCCTGTCCTTGGGCTGGACGAAGTTCACCGTCGGCGGGAAGGGAAGGGACGTGTCGCTGCCCAGGGATGAGTTCCTCTCCAAGGACATGGTGTCATCTGCAGAGGAACTGGAGCTGGTGACATCGCATGCAGACTGCTCCTCTTCAGGCTGCTGTGGGTAAGAAGAATTAAAAATACATTAAAGTAGGATCGTAGACTGGTTTGGGTTCAAAGGGACACTTAAAGATCACCTAGTCCAACGCTCTTGCCATGGGCAGGGACATAGTTCACTAGATCAGGTTGCTCAAAGCCCCATCCAGCCTGACCATGGACACTTCCAATGAAGTGTATTTAACATTTTAAATAAATGCAAATATTTTATATTTCACACAAGCCGAGAGATTTCATAGTTGACAGCATGAGGCAAATTAACCATCAAAGAAGAGAGACTTTCTGCTCTGGTTTCAAAAGAGGTTGAAATGCTCTGCAGAGCAATCTCTTCCACCCCACAAGTCCCTGGTTGCCATAACCCTGGGCTCCCAGCTTAGGTCCTCTGCCTGCCTTCCTCTCTCCAATTCCGCATTTCATCCTGCACAGCAAATCCTGCTCCTGTCACCATTTCTGGCTAAACCTGTTATCGGTCAAGGTGCCATAAAACTGCCAAAGGCTTACAGAGAGCGATTAATGGGGAACTGGGTCACCATGACTCCTGGTGACAAACTCCAGCCTCTCCCGTGGGACGTGGGGTGGGCTTGTAGCTCTCAGCCACGAGAGCTCAAGGGCAACATACTGTTCCACTGCATCATGCAGCACAAAAGGGACAATTATGCAGCTGTAGAAAACAGACAGAAAAAAATAAAAGCTTAAATCCCCGTCCCCCCACTACATTCCGTTAAGCAGAAAGTTAATGCCAGGGTTTTCAGCATTTTTCAAATCCAACTGCAATTGAAAAATATCGTTGCACAGGATCTGCTGCCCTCTATTACAGGTCTCAAGTCATACTGCAATTTTTTGGTTTAGTTCGCTCCAAAAGCAGTAAGTGGAAGCCAAACCGGTTCTCTTTGGCCAAAGGCCACATGCTGACCATACAGCCCGAGAAGAGCCTGCACGCATTCTGTGTTCCCCGTGGCTAGCATAAAAAAAACACAAGCATCTCTCTGACATCACCTTCAGTCTGAAATGGCGTTTTCCCTGAGGGACTGACATGGGAAGTTTCAATTCATTCTCCTGCAGAGCCCTGCGCTGTATCATTTAAAATAATAATAGGCAGAATGATCTGTCAGACTATATATAATAGACTATTCAGCGAAGCCACAGCAGTTAATTGTCTTCAAATAGCAGGCTCGGTGGGTCTCAGCAGAAGCTGAGTGCTCAAGGAGCTGCAGGCTGTCAGCTCTCATTTGGCAGAAGACAACGGGCTGCAAAATCCCGTTCTCAGAATGGAGAGATGAGCATCAAAACCCATGTAGGGTTGGATGAATGGGAGCGGTGCCACCCCAAGGGCAGTCCTCACCTCGCATCCCACTGCCCTGACTTCGTTCAAACCCAGCAGTGTTAAATGCTCCAGTCTCTTCTGCTTTTTTGTGCTTTTTTTGATAGGCACACATTATAAGCAAAAAGCTTCCTGTTAAACTGATTAAAAAGACACTGAGATGTTCAAAAAGTATTCTAATCAAACATTTCATTATTTAGAGGGAAGCCCTGTTTCAAGTTTGGCTATTTTTTATTTTTATTTCGGTTTTACAGGTACACAATAATGTTCCTAAGGTCCTTTAAATAAATGCTGCCACACTATTTCCCGTCTCCCATCCATCAAACAAACAAACAAAAAAGACAGCATCCACAGCACAATGCACCTTTTAAACACAAAAAAACGCACAAAAAATATAACCCTCCAAAAGCATTCATTTCATGGTAAGGAATGTCAAATATTAATGATGAATTTGTGTAAATACACAATAAACTTACACTGTAATGTGAAGTACTGGATTTGACACATACTTAAATAGGAAGTGTAGGTTAAAATAAGAAAGAACTGAAATGGGTGCCCTCTAAAGTTCTTGATGACATTTGGCGTTATTCAAGATAATCTGATACTTGTGTGAGTCATGATGAGAGCTTACTGAATTGCTTAAATCCAGACAAATTAAGTAGTCATTATGTGGATAATACTTCAGTAAAGTAAGCAGTCTGCTTTGCTTTTCTGAGACACAGAAAAATACTGTTAGACATTAGGGCAGAGAAGACATTAGGAAGAGAGAGGACTTCCCGCCAGCAGTACAGTGGAAGGATGGGGCAGTTTGGAAACATTAAATTTGGATGCAAATCTAGCAACGATAGTGCAGAACATCAAGTTATATAGGGAGGAATTAGAGCAAAAAGAGGAATTTTTATTTCCCAGATGAGTATACTGCTCTAGTTTAAAATGCAGAACAAAAATCGCTTCCCTAGCAGGGAAGATTTAGGGTTTCTATCATAAAGTGCAGTTCAAAGAGATATTTGAAAAATGTGAAATATATTTGGTCCATTTTAACTTTCAGACTGATTACAGAACACAACAAAACTCCCTTAACTTGTGGCCCATGCTTATTCCTCTAAAAATATTCCGTCTTCATTTAAATGATTTTTTTTTTTTCTTTTTTGAAACAAAGCAAAATAGTTACTATGAAAGACCAGGACTCTGCAAAATGCCAAGTGTGGCTGACATCTAAGAAACATCTATACTGTAACCACCTCTGTAAAAAATTAGCTATCTGGCCAAGTGCCAGTAAATATGCATTGCTCTTTAATCCTATTGAGTAGGAAAATACCCTGTTTGCAGAATAGAAATGGTTCTCTAATGTGTTCTTTTCCTACAGGAAAAATGAAACATTAAGGAAATACTAATTTTCTTCAAGTTAGGCTTGCTGCATTGCACCTCAATGAATTCAGCCCTTAACTGTGACCATAAAACTCATGGCTGAAAAAAGCCTTTACAGACATGCACTAATAGGCATTTTCTTTGCTCTTAGAAACATTACTTGGTGAGAAGCTAGTAAGAAAAAAGGAGATAAGGCATGAAAAGTGTTTTCTGAGAAAGAACGTATGAGCTTCTTCATGAATAGGGACAAAAGAAATCACTAGGATGGTGGAGGTATAAGATAACTTCTTCAGCTAAATCCCTCCATCTGCAGCAGGTGTTGATAAGTGGAATTAAAATGTTCTTTCAATCATTTTTGTGATGACAACATGCAAAGTGCTGAGAAACAAACTTACTCTGTCCTCAATCTTCCATGTGACAAAAACGTTAAAGGTGTTAAGAGTATTTAAAAAAAAAAAAAAGATAAAAAAAATTAAACCCTGGCATCCTGGAGTTTATTTGGCATACCATTACACTATGGCTTGATATGTAATCTAGTAGAGTCATTTGTTATTTGGATTGGCCTATGGCTCCAGGTTTCCTAAAATTAACCTCAACAATGGCCTCCTATTAATTATTTATCATAATTTTTATGGTTTGGAGTGGAGAAGTCTTCCCCTGGTGACAGCCTCTCTCTTCAAACTTTTATTTCTTCGGGTTTTTTTTTTTTGCACGGTTGCTGTTCTTTTTGTTTTGTTTTGTTTTTTTCCTTTAATTCTTAAAAAAATAAATGCAAAATATTTAAGTATTCATGTGTTTCCTTGAGCAAACCAAAACAAAGGCAGAAATTAAACAAAATTCAAGGGGCTGAGTTGCAACCCCTTCCTTTGACAATGATCTGTGGGTTCCTGACTTCCCAAGCGCCCTTCGTCTGAATCATTTCCCAAGAGGCGCATTAAAAAACTTCCCAGTAATGCTGAATTTCGGTGGCAGGTTAAAAGTTAAGATGAGCAAAGCATATGGGCTACGCCCAGGACGTTGCCAGATGACTGTGAGAAATGACCTTATGCAGCATTAATCATTCAAGAAGGAGGGTGTTGCAAAGCCTGCCCAGATGGCTGTCTGAGACAGAGAAGGAAAAGCAGGATGACGAGGATATGGGAATGAAGCGCTGATGCAAAAAAATAAAACATTTTGCTGAAGCCTTAGACCTCATGTTGGAAGCAATTTCTGGGTTTCAGTGACAGCCTCTAAGGTCTGAAAAAACAAGTCAGATTTTGGTGCTAAAGCTCTCAGAACCCGGCAGCTCATGTTACACAGCTCAGGCATACGTCCTTCAGAGCAAAAAAAAAAACCAAAAAACAAAAAACAAACCCACAAAAAAAACCCTAAAAAATAAACCAAGAGACAAGCAAGGAGATAGTAAGGAGAGCACACACCAAACACCAGGGACAGTTTAAGGTACCTGCAGATTTTATGACCCCACAGACCCCAGTTCTTCATGGTCCTGGGATAGAACCAGGGCTTAAAATCTATTGAATATCAAGGGATGTCTATGGAAGCAGCCCAAAGAAAAAGACCTGAACAAACAATGGCTTGTTCTTCCTAAATTTCTTGTAATGTATTAAGCAGTTAACAGAGGAGACGTGATTTATACAATAAAGAACAACTCAAATAGACAAAAGTTCAGCTCTTGCTCCACACAAAAGGGAAACAAGAACAGGACTAGTAATAACAATCGTCATGACACTGAAAGGTTTGAGATCCTCTTTTTGTTCATAGACATGTTCTCTCTTCCCAATTTGATATGGAAACTGGGAAATTGATTATTGAAATTGGGAAATTGATATAGAAATTTAATAGCCTTATAACTAACCAACTACAACCAAGACATGCATCTTATTTTTCAGAAGAAACATTACATCTAGCACCTATTTTAGTGGTTATTAAAACTATTTATAACTTGCATTTTTACCAGCTGGGCTGAGTAGCCTAAAAAAGACTGAATTAAGGAACAAGCTCACAACACTAAACTAGCGTCTCTGGTCCTTCTAGAAATAACTTCAACTGTAGAAAAGGTACTTAGATAAATTCTGAGAAAAGAGACAAGGAATCAAGTTAGTCGGCAAAGCAGAGACAAAAAAAGCAAATGAGGTTGAGATTAGCTTTGAATAACTTCCTAAACTCAACTCAGGAACCTTTTGAACCCATTTGTATACAAAGTCTGCAATCCACCACATAATGAGAACAATGCAAAGGCTGCCAAACTAAGAAATTATCTTTCTACAAAGAAAATAATTTCCTCCCTCTGCCCACTCTCCACTGGCAATTGAAGATCTGCTTTCCCCACCACCACCTCTTTTTCCCTGCAGCATCCCTACTACATTGTACTACCTACTCTTTTTAAGTTTTAGTTTTTCTTTCTCGTATTTGGAGAAAGAAACTTTCCACGTAAGAAAGGGAAAGATGTAAAATTCCATACAATATAAAATTTACTGTGTTCCCACAGCACTCTTCTCCCATGCATCCCCATACAAGCATTAAATCAGGCTCAAACGGCAGTTGGCTGTCATAATTCGTGCCACTCTACACGAGAAAATTGAAGACAGTCTTCTGCTCTGCCAAACAGCCTTATATTCTCACTACCCAGGGTCCCGCATCACTTTGGGAGTAAGATGGGAAAGGGTGAGGCTGGTGAGCTCTGTGCTCTACCACACGGATTAAGGATGACTTTACTCTTCATTTATAGCACATGAGATCACTTAGCCTGGGCTGTGGTGTTTCCCGTCCTGCTGGAAAATATTCACCATCGTCTGATTTGATTTAAGCAAACAGAATTTTGTTTCATTAAATATAGTTCTCTGAAAGCAAGTGTGAAACTTACTCTGAAAGTTCAGTTTTTCAGAGCAGGAACAGTGCCTGCTCAAACCCGTAAGCTGGAGCTGAACATCAGCATGTGATTTCATGGAGCTGAGACCAACATGATAGCTGCTCACATCATGAGGGTTCACCTCATGAAGGTTCACATCCTCTTTGATGCTGCATCACTCTATTCTTTCTGGGTGCTTTTTCATCATCTACTTATGGCAAGAGGAATATAAATTACCAACCAGCAAGGCAATTCTTAAAAAGCAAAACCTAATCACCCTCCGAACAAATTCAGGCTGCTGTGATGCAGACGGCAAAAGACTGATGCTGAAGGGAGGCATCCCTGTTCAGGAGGCTGACTGTATCTCAGGTCTCACCCGCTCCTCCTTCCCCTTCTCAGCCGTGAGCAACACAAAGGACACAGGGATGACTAAGGTGAGTAATGACTTCTGTTGTTGATTTTAAGCAAACCTGAAACATTTTCCTTCTACTTGCACGCAAAAAGGCATTAGAGGTACATTGCCTAGGCAACCAAAGTATTCATTGGAATTGGCCCTAAGTATTTAGAGTAAGTGTTTCCTTCCTATCTAAGGAGTCACACTGAATTTACAGAAAAACACTGGTTCTTCCGAGAATTACAGTATAGAATTCTGAAGGTGTCAGCACAGAGGTCACTGTTTGCTGGAGAAAAGCTCTTTGTTACATGAGCTAAAGATGGCTTTCATATCATCTCTGCAATCCCTAATGAATTTGCAAGAAAATCCACCTTTTTAACTGTTCCTCTAGTGCCCGATTTACTTTTGTACAGTCAAAATTACTTTCATCTTTTTAACATTGAGGGCTGCACGGTTTTTGGAATTCTGCTACAAGTAAATACATCCCTCATGTTGCTGCATGTGAAAAGGGGACCAGATCCTTCCCATCTATTCCGTTCCACGATAATTGCTTCCAGGTTTCTAACTCACCAGTGAAACCAAGATGATCTGCATTTGCAGTACGGGTTTATCGAACCAAGCCTCGGAGCTTTTTTAACCATATCCCAACCAGGCTTTCCTACCTTTCCAAAGACAAGGTCTTCCATCCCATCACCAGGCAAGGGGAAGAGGTCAGACTCACTCCCGGACTCTGTTTTAAGGACACCTTGTGATGAGGCACAGACGCTACTCAGCCCATCTTCCAAGAAGTTCTCACATTCTACAGGAAAAAAACAGAAAAAGTTATGATGTGACGCTTTCTGTGGCATCCATACACCCAAGTCACATACTCTTAAGTTAAAGATTTAAAACCAACAGTAAACACAGCTTTATAAATTGTGTTCACCTCCCAAAAGCAAGCCTGCAAATTTTCAAATAATTCATTCAAGAGTTAAAAACTTTTTAATGCATCATCGAAGTACATGGTGCAAACAGAAATTCTGCATTAAACAGCCATATATGCTTGTAGCTTGAGGTGCTGATAAATATACTATATATCAGGTACCCCACACTGAGCATAACAGGGTGTTTCCCATTGACTGCAGCAACTGCAAAATGAGATTCATATTCAATAAGTGTAGAAATATAACTTGACAATATTTGCTTTCTTTCTCAATTAAAGAATCAATTCCCTCTAAACGCCAAGGTGCTTGTAATGCATACTGGGGTGATTATTTCATTCCTTCTTCTATACTTCTCACTGAAAAAGCATTAGTATGACTTCCATGACAAGCTTTACTTTGTAAAGACTCAAAAATTAAGTGCTGTTAAAAATTCTCAGCTTTCATAACTCCTGACATTGAAATATAAGCATACTGCATTTCTTTTTTCTAAAACACTTCCAGCTGTTTGTATTGGGGTGATCAGCAGCACAGAAATAGACTACAGCCACTGAGAAAGCCCTTCCTTTCCAAAAACCTTAACACATGTATTTGCATAAAAAATGCCTGTGTATCATTTCATTTGTTCAGCCTTCAGGCAAAAGTATTAATGGCAATTTTGGCAATAACTGAACATTCTTTTCTCCCAGCTCAAAATACTTTCTAATTATTAGTATTTTTTAAAAAAAGGGGTTCTTTTGCAGCCTGCTCTAACTAAACAGATCCAAAAACATGCTTAGCTACCTGGAGAGAAGCCAGGGCAATAAAATATTGGTTCACTCTTAAATTACACCTGACTAACTCCATCCTTGGCGACATCAAGCTTACACATCAATGCAACGACGACAATTTTGGATAGCTCAAAGCCACCTTTTCCCCTTCCCCATCCTTAACCTGCGCCTGACAGCAGCTATCAAACACCCCAGCCAGAGCCCAGCTGACAGGAATGACTCCACTGTCGGAGAAAATAATTTATTGATGGCGGCCGGGCTGCCCCCATTTAGGGCAGGGGCTGGTCAGAAACCCCATTACCCCACAGAGGAGTTTCCACACTGTGGAGAATTGGAAAAGCACTTACGGGAGGCAGCGCGACTGCTCCCCAGTCCTGTTCCCTTTTCGGCAAACCTGGAAAATCTGAACTGCTTTTCCATCACCGAGGGGGAGAAGGGAGGGGAAGAAAAGAAAAAGAAAAAAAAAAGGGAAAAGCAAAGAAGAGACGGAGAGGCTGTAAGGGAGTGGGCCAGGGTGCTGGCCGTCCAGCTGGCAGCCGACAGAGCATGTCCGCAGCCCAGACTGAAAAACAAAGGGGCTCGAGCCACGTTCCAGTGGAAAATCAGTGGGGACGGTCCAGATGCACCCAGGGACAGATACCTCACCCCAACAATAAATCAGAAGAGGCAGCGAAGCCTCCTCTGCAGGAGCCTCTGAGGGACAGAGGAGATGAAGTGGCGGGGAAGGACGATGAGGAGCAGAGTGTTGGGGACCCCCCACACCTCAGCTCATCTGCGCTGAGAAACTAATCCCCAAACTCTCTCTTCCCTCCACTCTCCTTTATTTTTGGTGGTGGTGGTGGGGGGTCTTCCCCCTCCGTTTTTCTCAGATCATTGGGTTTGTTTTCTTTGCTTTAAACTGCACGGGCATTGCACAGCGCTGAGCTCCGTCTCCCCGACCCGTGACCTGGCGAGCCCCGGTGACAGCACTGCCATGACACAGGGACTGTGACTCCCATCACATATCCACCCCTGCTCGCTGCACGTGCTGGATTTATAGCGAAACTGTGCTTATCTGCTCCTCTCTGTGGAGGTGCAGGTGAAAATACAATGATGATGGTAACACACTTCACATAATACAGAGGCAAAAAAAAAAATTACACAGTAAAAAGCCATAGGAAGAAAATTTCCAAGCAACTCTCATGTATGTTTTCCAAACCCTCACGTCCTTCTTGACAGGGCTGAGCCCTCCAATTCCATGCTGATAGCTGCGTATCTGCTACACTCCTCCAGGCTTTTCATTTCAGAAGCACTGACAGAAAACGAGAAGCTACGATTTCTGGAGTTACCTTCCAAGATTTGAGGACTCTGTCCTTACAAGCCATTTCAGCAGGATTATTCAGCAGGTGACAAAGGTCTAATTCCTTACCAAGTTGCGTATTTTTAAGTTAGCCACATTACAACAACTAGAGGTTTTATTGCTGTTCAGTATTGCCAGATTTCCTTGCCCTCTCTACACTGCACAGCACCGCAGTGCAGCCGGAGGGATGTGTGTGCAATAACAGCATTTTTTCTAGAAAGGTCAGAACCTGCAGAGCCTGAGATCTTCCTGCTGCTTCAGTCCAACCAGAGAGCATATTAATCAACTTAAAAACCTGCCTCTTTGTGCTTGTGTTACAGACATGTGTTACTATAATTATTAATATATAGTTGTATATACAGCTACCTGATCACATAATTAGTATTTCCATAGTATGATATTGAATTAGATAATTAATAAGTATCTAACTAATATTGATCCATATGAATACATGATTATAGACTTGGCAAGTCAAACGAGCACACGTCATTTTGCAGCCAAATGGAGCGCAGTAACTCTTGCCTGAAGCGTCAAAATACCATACCAAAAGGCAAGGGATTTGGGGACACAATTAGGAAAGAAGCACCATGGCGATACCACAGGTTGTCCTGTAAAACACTCTGGAAACAGCTATTCACTGCTCGTGACTATTCTAAACAGAGCAGTATTTATTTTTATTTTTTTTTAATGAAAAAGCACTTATTTAAATTTGAAGGGAGCTAGAACTTCTACCTAGTATAAAACCCTTGGGTCAGCCACCCACATTATCCCTTCTTAGCCTACACTCTGAAAAGATTGGGTTTGAATTTCGCATTGATCACTCAGTGATTCAATCCCTGTTTTTCATTCAAGTCACTCAGATAAACTGAAGGAGATTCAGCTGAGACCCTTGCTCATAATGACAGCAAGGCAAGAAGTGTCCTCTCTATGAACAGCCCAAGCAAAGTCACTATTCAGGGCCCTGATAAAATGTTTGTTTTGAACATGCATAATTCAATGAAAGAAATTTTTTTCTTATCTTGGACACCAACACCTCTTTGAAACTTGCCCAGACAAGATTTTCTGTCCCAGTGGAAGAGACAGAAAGTACCAGCCAGCACGCAGGACTCGGAGCGCGTCATGGCTGGTGGGCAGGGTGTGGGAACAATGGCTCTGAACAGCCTTCCTGCTTCCTGAAGGCAACTTCCAGAGGTAAAAAAAAAATAATAATAATAAAAAAAAAAAATCAAGCCTACAGATTTGGATCTATATATGGATTCAGGAGTTTAAAAGAAAAAGTCAGAAATTTATTGTATTACCCTTTCAGCTAGAAACCATGTCTGTGTGCCCCATCACACTTTTCAAGTTTATTTAAAAAAAAAAAAAAGAAATACTGAAATACTTTAAGTGCGTGATTATTTAAGAAGGTGACACACCACACAGCTCACTGCTAGTCAAGTGCTACAACCATGTGCTAAGAATGACTCATGGCAGATTCATTACACATTTTCTTTAGTTTACGTGTTTTCCCCGTCAAGGCAAGGATGTCAAAAATAAGAAGAAAAAGAAGGGAAGAAAAAGTGAGGAGAACCGGAGGGCTACTTGTCCGGAGCTGCCACCGGCACGCTGCTCACCTGGAGACTCTCGCGTCCGCTTGCGCTCCAGCAGGGAAGAACTGGGACATGGCTCCAGGGAACACCAGCTTTCACGGTTTATCTGAAAAACAGACCAGAGCAAATCAAAGAAAGGCCACTCTCGCTAACGTCCCTTTTAGCCTCTACTGCAATGTCACTCTGCATCGACCAGCAGATACATAGTTATGGCTTAATTTTGTCCCAGTAATAAAAATCTCAAAAGTAACTCACGACGTTTTTTGTTTGGTTGGTTGGTTTTTTAGCATCACTAAACAAACCAGTAAAATATGCCAAAAAACCTCATTTCTCCGTGGAAAGTATGACTTCAAGGTGGCTCCCGCTCAAGGCAGGAGTTCAGAGGGAGGATGAGCCAGCGTTTAAGCTACTAGTTGAGGAAGCTACTAACTGAGGTCTGAAGAAACCTGGCTTCAATTCTCACTTCCATTTGTAGTGGGACTACAGGCAAGATACTCCTCTGCTTTATGCCTCGGTTCAGTGTCTACAGAATAGCAATTCCTTACCACCCGTATTGCTGTAAAGATAATTACCTTAAAGATAGTAAGGTGCTCTGATAATGTGGAAATGAGGGCGAGGGCAGCGCTCAGGTCATGGTGAGAACCAGAAGCACTTTTGTGTTTACATTAACTGAAATGATCATGATGTTAGAACCCCCCATTTTAACACTAAGACACATCACATGGTTTATTTTAACATCAGCCCTTATCATCTCACCCTGTCCGTGACTTCCAGTCTTTCAGCAAGGATGACTAATCTGTTCTCAGCCTTCTCCTCCATCTGCCTGTGCTTTACTCTTCCTCAGATGGGTTGTGTTGTCCAACATCTTGACTCTGAAGTCTGCTGGACTATCCACAACCCTTGGCTCATCCAACGTATGCTTCCCATCGCTTTTGTCTACAGCCGGTGGACGCTGGAAGCCCCTTTTCTCTCCCTGCTTCAGCAGCTCTGCCATTTCTCCTAGCCAAATGTCTTTATTTGTCAAATGCAAGCGAATCTCGCCTGGACAATCCTATGTCCCCCACGTCATGAAATCCAGAGGTTGTTTCCCCTCCTGACCTGCCTCAGCACACAGGATCTCACACGTTACGCTGTAGTAGCTAAAAGAAAGCTACTGAAATGGATGACTGATTTTATACCCCAACTATTTCTCCTTCCCTCTCTCTGGTTTTCCTTTTCTCTCCCGAAATAACTTCCTTTTCCCTCTCTCTGTCAAATAGAGAATTTTTACTATTTACTTTTTGCCTCTGACCTGTCTTCAAATCTCCTCCATGATCCTGCTCCATATTTGCAGTCCCTTGCCAGAGTCTCACCCCCTCAATGTTCTCCTTTCTCCCATGTTACAAAATGCACTGCTTTTTCCTTTTTTTTTTTTTTTTAAATAAAGAAAAAACAAGACCCTCCTACCCTTGACCTGACTTGCTGCTTTGACTAATGACCCTCGTCCTTCTCCCCTTTCTCGCTGAGATCATGGAACTTGTTATTTGCAGCCTTTGGCTGGCGCTCCTCGCCGGTCTGGCTGCATCCCCCGGCCCTTCACCGGAGGGGCTTCTGCCAGCACCTCCGCTCACCTCCTGCTCACCACACCGCAGAGTCAACACTCCACTCCCCCAGACTTGTCAGCTAATTTCTACAGCGCATTTTTCTTCCTTAGGTTTTGTCCTCCTCCATACTTCTGTGATGACAAAATGGGGTTGGAAGGGCCTTTGACAGGTCAGCTAGTCCCTTTCTGCTGCTCCAAGTCAGGCTCAACTATAATCTGAGAGGTCTTAATCCAACGTGCCCATAAAATCCTCCAGCAGCAAGGATGCCGTGACCTTCCCCACTCAGCAGCTCTTGCTGGGGGAGACGGGGAAGGAGCAGAGAAGATCTGTGAGGGGAAAAATGAGCAGGAGTCTCCCAGGAGAGGTGAAGGAGACCGCGTGCTCCGCCAGTCAGGTCTCAGGGTGACCTCAGTGTATGTCCCACCTGGATGTCCCTCCCCACCTCCACGCAATGTTACGGGCTATTTTTCTTAGATATGACATACACTTCCTATCAGTTGCTCGCTGCCTCTGCTCAAGCGTATGCATTATATACACATTCATCTAAGATCCCATTAGATCCCTCTACGTACGTGCATCTCGGATCCCATCCTTCCCTGCACCCCTACTCAACACACATCGACACCCCCCCCCACCCCCCCATACCCATCTTCTCCCTTTTACATACATTAAATGAGGGGTGGAGAGGGAAAGAGAGGCAGTCTGAAGTCTGAGAAAGGCTCTTATAAGCAAATGCTCAAAACAATGATTTTTTTGTTTTCCAAAGTGACATAAAGATGTTGCATTTTAACTGTTGCATCGACAGTGGGTCACTGTTTGGATTCTTTCAACGGACGAAAGACACCCCCTGTTCTCAGCGAGGCTGAAAAGTATCTAACCTTAGCAATTAAACTTCACTGCAGAATTTATACATACTTTTTCAGTCTAAAAGAGCTATAAAGTCAATAAATATCGCATTATGACTGTAATGTCAGTAAATATGTTACTATTCTTTTGTCTCCCAACTAAGCAGAATCTATTTTGCAGCACACTATCTTACATTTTCTTGAAGGCAAATCTAGAGGTTGAGCCTGAACACACACAGGAGGACAAACGCAAATACGCTCAAGTCCACAGAAATGAAGGAATGACCCATTTCAGATACAAAATCAAATTCTGACGCTTTCCCACTGGCTTGTACCTAACTCCTTCCTCCTCATATTGAGCTTGATCCTCCTTACTCTTAAACCAAAGTATCTCCATCAAATTTAAGGGGACTACTCCTGATTTATACTGATATCCACTACTGGAAATTGATAATTAAACATCCTGTTCAATAATTAGCAGTAAGAAAGCAAAATACGAGGAGGTTCAAGCCTATCAGTTGACTGGCAATAGAATAAACTATATTAGGCTGCATTAACATTATATTTTTTCCTTTAATAGAACCAATTGAGTCATTCACTGAAAATGCAGTATAGACATTGGCATTTTTTCAAAAAAGATTTGAGTATTTTTCCCATTACCCAGCCAGCTCTCTCCTCTGCCCTGTGACTTTGCCGAGTACTGAAAACGTCTGGGTTTTTTCTATTAAAAAAAGTAATGAGAGAGTAACACTGAGGTTTAAGGTGCTGTTTCAGCTATACCTGTTCATGTACAAAACAGAACATTAGGAACTAAGTATTTATCTCAGGAGCCCTAATTCAGGAATAATCATCATCATCATCAAAACACAAACAAAGGAAACCACTACTATATACAAGTATTCCCTATGCCAAAACAAGCCCAGACACGATTTGAGGGAGGTTTACTGCATGCTCTCAGGAAACTGGGTGGTCCACAGATACTGAAAACACAAACCCCACTACCCACAGCCCAAGACTGTGTACTGGGATCCCTCCTCAGCAACTGAATTCTGCTCGTGTTTTTCAGGACTAGCGACTGCAGGTACAGACAGCAAGGGCTGTAGAAAAAATACCATTATAAAAGCACCTGAACATAGCGGCTGGGGAATGCACCAGCAGGAAGAAATTAGAGACGAGGTCGTCCTGGGATTTTGTGGACTTGTGTGCATTGTATGGAACAAAACTATTCCTCCTTCCTTCCTTTAGTCTCTGTTTTGCTAAGGGAAGCCCAACAACAGGACCGCAGGCTGGTGGCCACAGAAGATGACAGAACCCCCACGTGCTTTCTGCCTTGCCCACACTGATTATAGTCCATCGATTCTGGGCATCCCAAGTGCTTGCAGCGGGAGCAGAGGTGCTCAGATGGCAGAAGGGAATATGAAACGGCCTCTGGGAACAGAGTTTCAATACGCAGCTTTTGAAGAAATGCCAGGAGAGAACCAGCTATTTTTCCACGCAGAAGCCTGAAAGTGTTTATCTGCAGCTCAGACACAGAATGAATCATGGAAGCACATCCCCAGGCACCAAAAACTGAATCCCGAAGGACTTTCTGTTTGCCTGTGAAACACTTGCGAACTAAATGTCCAAAGAGGGCTTTAGGACACCAGCTGGAGTTGCAAGCAGCAGACAGTTCGATTGCTCTTTCTGGGCACACATGCGTGTATTTCCTGACTCTCAGAGATGTCTTCCTGCAGACACTGAATTTGAAACTTGATGTGACTTAATGCAGAAACCTCTTTGCATAAGAAAAGGATGGTGCTGGACAAGCTGCGAGACAAACAGGGCTGGGATGTCCTCCGTCACGCGGGAACGATGAGAGACCCCAGCCTCTGTTCCCAGGCTCTTCCTTCCTCTCCCCCTGCACGATGGTCTTGGCCGAGGAGTTCTCTAACCCCCTCCAGTGCCCGCGGGCCTGTGCGGTGCCTGCCCACGAAAACCAGAATCGGGACCTCCTTCTCAGAAGAGATTT
Organism: Sagittarius serpentarius; assembly: GCA_034782735.1. Classification (NCBI taxonomy): domain Eukaryota; kingdom Metazoa; phylum Chordata; class Aves; order Accipitriformes; family Sagittariidae; genus Sagittarius; species Sagittarius serpentarius. The sequence continues at coordinate 16,383,366 of JAVKLA010000002.1, forward strand.
CAAAAATGTCTGCTTCTGGCAGAGGGCTTCGCTAGAAACACTCGCCTCGGGGGCCAGTCGCTGCCTGGCTCCCAAGCACCTCTCCTACACTTCCACCACGGAAAAGTCCTTTTTCTCTTCCTCTGGTTTTATTTTAACTCTTCTTACCTTCCATTTCACAATAAAGAAAACACACTGACCTCTCAGGAAATCTTCCGCTATTTTAAAAGTTTGCACTTATCAGCCTCACTGGTAGTGATATAAATCGACATCTCCAGAGCAGAAGGAACCAGATGATTTTAACTTTCATTTCCTAGCAAATCTCTAGAGATTCATCTTCCCTCCATATTGTTTTAACTGTATCCTAAATTTACAAGTTTCCATTTCTCTCCTTTCCCCCCCGCCAGCTTCCAGACCAAGTTCTACCTTGCAGCTAAAACCAGATACCACGGCACACAGGAAAATATTTGGTAGAGTAATTCTAGCTTGCTTGGTGTATCATTAAGTACTTGTACACCATACTGAGCAATAACTGACACTGGGGAAGATTTGAAACATCCATTGAAGAGCAAAAAATTGCAGAAAACCATCAGTACTTTAAATTCAATTATAACTACTTTGTTTAATAATCAGGAATGATACAATGATTTTTTTTTTCATTTTTAATGCAGATCTTAATTATTCTCTAGGAACTACCGGCTCCTGAAAATTTCCTGTGGGATAGTTTTCACTGAAGAAATTTGTACTCATAACTGGAATACAGTGTTTATTCTCAGCAACTTCTAACTTTACAATTCCATTTATGATGGCATTATGCAGTCGCCTCCAATTCCTGAACTAGAAACTAAAGCAACAATTGATTCACCCCCTTCACAAAAGCCACCTTTCAAGATCCTCCAAACCTCTTTCAAAAGGAACATGAGGGATAGGGCACCTGGGAAAGGTATTTCCATTGTCTTCCTTCAACAGCCGTTGATGCAAATAACTCCATATACACAAAACTCACATTAAGAGCAAAAATCACTGATTTGGCAATCATCTTGCCAGACAGTATTAAGAGCAGACATATCAATTTGCTTGCAAATTCCAGAATTCTTTTTATTTAATTTTTTTGTAATCTGCCTGTGTATTTTCTTAGCTTTAGGGGAAGATTTTACCATGCGGATCAGGAACACAAAGACCATTCCCAATGTAGGCCAAATGGGACAAAGTGACAACACTTGCATTTCTGCAATGATTTCTACAGAGATTTATCTTCTAGCACTGTGAATATGCTACAATGAGCCTCTTACCTTTACAGAACTGGTGACACCGTATCAGGACATCTTTTCAAGGAGGTCCAAAGTGACCTCACTCACAGCAAAAAGTGAGCAGTGCTACAGGGAACTACACTAAAGGATTACACCAGAAGAGGCTCCCACAACCACAGAACATTTAAAATGACTGAATAAATTAGCACTTTGTGGTATAAGAGCAACGCTGAATTCCTAGAGTGCACTCTTCTCCCTGGCAATGTCCCAACTGGGGAAAGGAACATGTGCCCCAAGAACACTTTCCAGCCCTTGGCACTGGGATGTCCTCCACCAGCAGAATTAAGAGTTCTGGTAACAACAAACTCTAATTAAGCTTTAAAAATAACAGCAATGGCTTTGCATAAAAACCATCTCTTGACTAAAATGGGAGCAAAATTCCCACAAACATGCACGTGCCTAAGGTGAAAACACATTAGTTTCATTTAATTATCTTTCCAGTTCTACACAAGACACAAACAGAAAAACTCAAAACTTCTCCACAGCATCATAAATACACTTTGCTCCTGCCGTCTCTTCAATAACCAAACCAGTGCAGACAGATGTAGGATTAAAGTTCAGAGTCATTTTAGGGCCACAAAGTTCAACAAGACACTGCATGTCCCATCACCTGAGGACGGTACTTCCCTCAGCAGAAGAACCCCAAAGAAGGAATGAATGTGCTTATGTGTCAAATAACCAAAAACATAAAAAAGAAAAAGGTCTATGAGTATGGTAACATACAATGCAAGAAACCTTAGTTTCAGTTAATTTGGGGACCTTCTCCACCTACTACTTTTAGCTTAGGGTGCTGCTAATTGCACTTTGCCTTAGGTGGCCAGGGTTCGTTCCCAAGGATCTTCTCCAGTGCTGGGGTAGAGCTACCAGAACAGCCCTCTGCCAAGGAGCAGAATAACTAATTGATAACGCTGCCCCTTTAATTTCAAAATGCCTTTATTATTTTTATAACATTGGGCTGGTTTTAATTTCATGAATACCGTTCTGATCTTTAACTGGAAGCTGAACGGGATCCGTTCATTTGAAGAGCCGCTAAACCAAACCTCGTTTCCCCAGTTATGAAAAAACTTACACCTTCTGCCTACACTTAGCAGTTTGAGCATTCACGTACAAAGGTGAAATGCAGATATAGGCAATGAGCAATTATAAAACATTTCCAGTTGAGATTGCTCAGTCTCCCATTCTCAAAGTGAGACCATTTCTTATTTTCTAACTCTGCAAAGCTCAGCCTGTTCATCCAGACTTGAACACTTGTCTAACTTCACATGTATTTGCAAGGTGCCAGCCAGTGTGGTTTCCGTATTCTGTCCCTAGATAGTTATATTTGTGGTAGCAGGCACAACATAAAAATGAGATGGGGCTGCCAACTCACACATGGCTTCCCATTTTGGGTCTTGGAATAACATAGCGCAGACTGCTTTACCCTGCACGTAGCTGCTCAGAGCTCAGTGAATTGTTCAGACAAGCAGATATCCCACGTGCCCCACATCTTCTCCCTCATCCGCTACAAATGCAATCCCAGCAGGAAAGATGATGGCAAATTTTTATGCCATTTCTGCATCATCCAGTCTTCCCTGTACAGTGGCAAACCACTATGCTCAGTAACCAAGTTCATCATGTCCGCATTGCTGCAGCAGCAAAAAGAGCTGCAGTAAAGATGAAGTCCTACCTCTGACATAGAGGCTAGGACACTGATTTACTTGTTGCCTCTTGCTTCTTTAGATGTGGGGAGGAGGAAGAAAATGTTAAAGCTAAAAATAATTGTGTGCATCAGCCCTCAAAATTGCTGAGTTTTTTGGTGACTTCATAAGCCACAGTTTCAGGCATAATCTAAACATGGAAAATTTGAGCCCCAACACACTGACCCTTCGGAAGACACGTGCGTTGCAAAATAGTCGGTGGGAACCAAAATTCCTTTGTGACTATATCTAAGAATGGTTGCAATCAATGCAAATATAATCCCACCTATAAACATTTAGTAACCAAAATGACACAAGATCATCTTTGTTCACAACGTGTTCCGGTTGTCCTTCTCCACCAGTTGCTTTTCTTTCCTATGTCATGATCACCAAGTTCCCCATCTTAAAATGAAGCAAAGAACATACTCATCTACCACTCAAAGAAAAGACAGCTTGTCTGAGTCAATCTGCAGGCCAAACTGAAAGCTGTTTGGCGCTTTGCAGGTATCCTGTTAAGACTTAATTCAGATAAAACACTCTTAATGGATCCTATTTGGGTTTGCTTTGCTGTAAGGATATTTATTTGCTTTTCAACACTTGACACTTAAGAAACCCTGTCCTCTTAACTCACCAAAATACGATGACCTAGATAAGGTACAGTTTTATTTAAGTTTACTAATTAAAAACAAACCCAACAAAAAAAAACCACCCCCCCAGCTCTCTCATTAAGGGTCTGATCCAACTCCCATTAACGTCAAGAGATGATCTGCCACTGACGCACTCTAGTGCTTGGCTTGGATCCCTAAATTATCAAAATTTAATTTCATCTACCAGTTATGTTACAGAAACCAGCTAAAACATGAAGAACAACTAAAAATCAAGCTACAGTTGACTGTAACTACAGCTGTCACTAGCACCCTCCTATTTTAAACATCTGCAGCCTGTACAGCCTGTGTTCAGAGCAGCAATGCGTGCACACACGCACACATATATGGACACTGAGTCATTTGCAGGAACAGACAGTATAACCCACAGTTTTGAAACTCAATTAGGAAAATACTAGTGGGAACTAACAAGAGCCACATTTTGTTATAAAATCTAAGCTTTGCTGAACAAAAACTAATTTAAGGAACAGATGACATCAGAAATACTTAAGTCAGATAATTATAGTGAATTACATTTCAACCCACACATTCAGATACTCTTTGTAAAGAAAAAGATTGGGTTTTTTTATATTAGCAACCAAGGTTGTCGGGGTACCAGGCCTTCTCCCAAATGTTATTAAGCAGTCATTTCACACAAGCAGCGTGTGCACAATATGTCTACATTTTTTAATGACTTACAAAGTGTCTAGAGACTGAATACCATGGGATTCAATCCTCCACCAGCAACATGAACATGACAGTTCAAAAATACTCAACAAAACTAAGTTGGTAGGGAAAACAAGTTACGGTTATTTGTGTCACCAAAATCCAAAGGATACACTGTATTAAAGGAAAATACTTTCATTCCTAAACAAAGCAAGTTAACAAGTGCTAGGTCTACATTAGGGCAGATAAAGTAGAACAAGAATCATGTGAAAATAAGGGGTTTTTTTATATGTTCTCATCTCCACTTGGAAAGAAGGGCATGAAGCAAAAATCATAAAAAAGAAAACCATACAATCATGCAGAAACCCACTGCCTCAGCTAAGAAAAGAAACGAGAGAAAAAGGGAGAGGGAAAGGAAATGCTCTTCCAGGAGTTCGGATCTCTAAGTTGGGCTGTGTTTTGCAGTCCCTCTGGCTGCTTTCCTATTTCCATCCACTTTGCCAGGAAACTGCTGAAGCTCCAGAAAGCTGTTACGGAGACAGGACATTCCCAGACTGCCATTGTGCCATTTGGTGGAGCACTTGCTAATTTTAGATTAGAGGAGGGACACACTGGGACAATTAGCCAAGAGCCACTCCTGGCTCTTGCTCCAACCCATCTTCAGACAAAACTCACACCCAAACAGTAAGACTGAGAGCAACACCCTTCAAACACAAACAAAAAACAGAGGCAAAAGAGGATCCACAGTGCCTTTTTTGGCAGAATACATCTTTCAGGGGACACGTGCCTTTCAACGCGAAAAGCGACCACTGGAAATGAAAACCCTTTGCCAAACGGCACCTTACGCAGAAAACCCACCTGCAAGCCCTGAAGATTTCAAAACAGGAGGGGACCATTTAACGGCAGAGGACAGGGAAGATGGCCAGAGAGAGCTCTCTGAGAGAGTATCTGCATGCCACAAGAGATTATCTGATTGCAGGGATAATAATGTTTGGCATGAAATGGTTTGATTGCACTCAAAGCCATCTCCATGCTGAAGGGCAAGAGCTCTTCCACCTGTTCCCCGTCTCTGCACCATCCAGCTGGGGACACAGGTACAGCGGGGAACAGATCGACCCGTTGGAGATGGGGAAAGGAACCCGCAAATAAGCGTACACAAACATCATACCTTTAACAACACAACATCTACAGTCCTGTCCACCTTGGAAATGTCGCACAGGCTGTATCGCCTCTTGTGGCGTTCGTACATTTTGTCCAAAAAGCCGGGAGCGGAGGAGCAGAGCCCACCATGAACCCCGAGCTGACCGCGGCCAGACGCGCTCCAGACCTCTCACATACGTGCTCAGGAGTCCCCGTGTCTCCGCACACCAGCCTGTCCGAGCCTCTTAACAGGAAAAAGAAAATCCCAGAGCTGCGACCGTCTGATAAAGTCTTCTTGGAACAGATTTGCTTATACAGGCAATGCAGGAATTTATAGCAAACAAAAGATATCTGAAGAGAGCTTTATACATATAGGATTTTTTTTTTTTGCAACTGCTAAGAATGGTATCAGCTTTCCTGTTATAGTAATAATAAAAAAAAAAATTCCAGACAACTTTGATATCCAAAAAGCACCAGAATGAAAATCCTGCCCGAAAAGAGAACAAAAGCCAGATGTATGCTGCAGGAACCCTGACGCTCCGAGAGGGAAGGCAGAAGGTAGGCTCAGCCACAATGGGTCTAATTCAGGAAAAAAAAAAAAAAAAAAAAAAAAACCGAAAACCAAAACCAAAGTAAATAATGT